>JADWQK010001374.1:0-1200000 GCA_017933935.1 Sesamia nonagrioides | reverse complement strand
TGACGCGAGTACTTTCGCCTCTAGGTCCCAGGGCGGGGATTCGGCCAGGACGCAAGCCGCCTCGTAGGATATCGTGCGATACCCGCGGACGAACATTGCATCGCCTAGCTCAACTGCCGTCTTCCTTCCTATTTACTCAATTATTTTGAGTAGATAGGCTTAATAAACTAGCGGGCTTTACCATCAACGATTGCATTTCTGCTTACCATCAGGCGGGATTGCGGTCAAGCACTTGTTTATAATTATGTAAAAAAAAAGTGCGATTCTGTAACCGTCTCACCGTGACAACTTACGACTAAGTATATGTCGACCAAATTCTATAAAGAATAGAGGTAATTAAACCGTTGCTAGGCAACGAGTAGTTTATGCCTAAAAGACAGATGTTAACAACCTTTTTATAGATAGATGATTTTCATAACAGTAATAATTCTACTTCCTACTAATGTAAACAGTTTATTAGTTTAGATATTTATGATTTGCATATTTGACAGCCTCCGTGGCCTAGCGGTAGCGGACGCGGCCGCTGCGCAAGGAGGCGCGGGTTCGATGCCCGCACAGTGCAAATATTTTTATGCATGAATATGAATATTTGTACTGGTCTGGTCGTGCCTCGGAAAGCACGTGAAGCCGTTGGTCCCGGTTGCCATACGAACGTCTAATGGCAGTCGTCACGGGTTGTTGGAGCCCTCAAAAGTCCAACAATTGGTCTAGCTGTAATGCTTCGATGTCGCCTTCGGGTTGTGGAGGTCAGACGGCAGTCACTTCACGGAAAATGTCGAAGTTTAGCCATATCAGTAGTTAGACTGGTAAAGCGGAACCCAGACTCCAATGCTGAAAATGCTTCGGATGCGACTGGGATTAACGCTGAGATGATGATGATGATTTATGATTTGCATAGAACGCTTAACCGATTTGAATGAAATCTGATACACATGTAAGCTAATTGCTTAAGAGGATATTTTTTTTTATATCATACTTAGTCCATACTTGAAAGTATTACAATGCATGTGTTATGCAGTTGGTTTGAAAGTAATTAAAATATGCAAAATCGTATTGATAAATGCCTCAACTTTATTCATTGGTTGAATTCCACAGTGTGTTTAATACTTGGATTTCATCCATCTTTCTTTTTTTGTAGGGCTATCACGTAAAATTAATGTTGACTTTTTAATGGTTTTTCGAAATACCAAGTTATTATGCATGTTTTTAAGTGATTCTATTGAAATATGCTGCAATAGGAATTGTTAATAAATAGTGAGCATGTAAAAGTCGATAATAATGTAGATAACAGGTGATTTGTAAAACGTGAGTTATGATAATCCTAAATTGGTTTGTTTACCTCTATTCTTTGTGGAGCTTGGCGTTGGTATAGGTGAAATGAGGGTTAAGACAGGCGGGAACTGGAGGTCGCGGGCGATTAAAGTGGGGACTCTGTTGGCCCACTGAGCGACCTCAGGGAAGGCGGCGCTCAGTGTTCATGTGTTGCCTTGCATAGTTAGGTTCGGGGAGACACCTTTGCAGTCTCCCCAGAGATGTGCCCTAACAGGCGTTGCACGGAAAGGGCTCCAGATTGGTCTTTTGAGAGGTAACGGTGCCCCTGCTATGTGCAGATGGTGACCACCGGGGTGGTTTTAGTAAGGTAAGAATCTCTCACTCCCTGGTCCTATCCCCGAGGACCAGAGGCTTTTAGAAGGTTTACCAGGATAACAAAAAAAAATGTTGAAACGAGGGTGAAAGGAGCTGTCATTCTATCAAATGCTAGGGATTGACAGTATTGGATATATATAGATTTATAAGAAATATTGAACACGTAGTTTTATTTTTTCTTACATTCAAATACGAAGATATATTGATTTGAAATGTCACATGACGTCACGCCGTGGTACAAAATATACCACGGCGTCACGTAATTAGCCCTCATTCTGTAACTTTAATACGCTACATCTCAGCAGTTTTTGGTATTTTCGACAAAATAAAAAATACGGGGCTTAATTTTTCTTATTATCTATAAGACGGACTAATTGTTTTTTGATTTTCATACCTTGGATACATATTATTTTTTATAGGTGGTAGGCCATAACATCGGCTGCTGGTAGAAGTTACCACCCACCAGACAAAGTCTTGCCGCCAAGCGATTCGTCGTGTTCCGGCATGATGTCTGGAGAAGCCGATCGGAGGACGGGTTTGAGCAGTTGTGATGCGATGTGCGGCGGGTTCGATGCGCCAAATGTTGTTGTGTCGGGAGTTTGGTCGTGGAGAGTCTCCAGATCAATCTCCCTCTAGCGCAGCTTCGTTTGGTCGTGTTGTTCTTGGGTTTAACATTGCATCACCTCGCTCAACTGCCGTCATCCTTCTTATTCCTTAGTTTTTTAAGTGAATAGGCTTAATAAACTTGTGCGCTTTACCATCAACGATTGCATCACTGCTTACCATCAGGCGGGATTGCAGTTAAGCACTAGTTTAAAATTATTAAAAAAAAAATACAATCCTATTGACGGCTAACTTTACGCTACTTTTCACAGTAATAATAATAATATTTTTTATTAAAAAATCTTTACAGGATAAATTACATAGTCTTAAATATAAGCTTAAATCCAAGTCTTGGATTTAAACTTCTCTAAACTAGGATATCCTGTGTTTCAGGCGAAAAGAGCTAAAAACAATTTAAAATTAACAAATAATCACAGGGATTCTTAACTATACAAATGTGTAAACGATCTGTAAACGTGGGCAAGTTATCTTATACTATTCTAATATTACCAAAACTTAATTTCTATTTTCTTAATTTACAAGATAGTTATTCTAAAAATTGTATAAAAACTCAAAATATAATTATAATAATCAAAAAATACGAAATATAAACAAAATCACTTTAGCACAATCAATAAATTCTCTGTATCATCGTAGGTCATTTTTTGCAGAGTTTGCTTAACAATTCTCTTACAGTTCACTTGATTCTGATTATGATGATTGAACAGTGAGGAGATAAAGGATCGATCCGGTGATATTGTTGAGCTGAGCGAGGTATGTCTATGTTATTCTGATGTTGCCACTAATATTTCACGTGTTTCATAGCTGTTATCTACAAGTTGGTACAAAATTAAAAGCAACTTGTTTATACAAAACTGTCTTCGTTATAAATCGTTTCTAATTAAACACAAACATGTATTTCTTCAGTATAGTTAAATAAACATTTTTATGTACTCAAGTGTCTAGGTTTATATGAGCAATAACAAGCCTTAGGTATTATATTAGGTGGGGTCGAGTCCTCGAGTGGAGACCGCGTCTCGGCAAACGTAGCGTGGGACGCCCTTGGGCGAGATGGAGCGACGACATCAAAAAGGTGGCTGGTAGTGGCTGGCGGAGAACTGCTCAGGATCGAGCTTGTTGGCGTGCTATGAAGGAGGCCTATGCCCAGCAGTGGACGAGTAGGGGCTGATGATGATGATGATGAGGTATTAGGTAAGTATATACTGAGCCTACGAAGCACGGCAGGTGGGCTATATTTGACGTGAAAATTTGATCAGCTTATGAAAACTATGCTGGTTTACCTATTGCTGTCAGAGACGTCTCATGAACGACTTGTCCTGTAGAAGTGTTGCCAAAAACATGCTATTTCTACAGACGATAGCACAACAAGACGATACTACAATCTATCAGATTTGCAACTTTATCTCTAAAGCATTAAAGCTCAAGGTTGACTGGAAATATTTGACAGTTTCGGTACAAAAAAAAAACAGTTTTGTCTTTATGTAACATATTTAGGTTACCTACTTGAACATTGAGTATTAAATAGTCAAATAGTTAGTCAGTCAGTAAGAAGAAGCTGGTTGCCAATTCCAGAGCGTAGGTATCTATGGAGAAGAACGGACAAGAAACTCCACGGAACTTCTTCTGAATTATATATTTTTTAAAATATTTGATTAAATCATTCAAGATGAAATCAAACATGACACAGCGATGCAGATGCCATGTGCAGGCCTCTCCTTTGTGAGAGAAATACAGCCGTAATCTACCACGCTGGCCCAGGACAGGTTACTAAATCTCTAAACTCTCTATTGTCAAATATTCCCTATCAGCCTTGTGCCTTAATATTCTAGCGATAAAGTTGAAATTCAAAATATCAGCTAGTATTTATTGTAAAGGCGCCAGCCGTTCAATATTCCCAAAATCAAAATAAAAGTACTTATTTATTTGACTGAAAATATACGGTCCGACGTCAGCGTGGAAAGCCTTGGGGGAGGCTTTTGTCCAGCAGTGGACATCTATAGGCTGAAGAGGAAGACACGGTCCGACAAGGGAAAATCTCAAAGATTAAGAGTTATTTGTATTCTGCAAGCAAGCGTCAAAATTACAATTGAAAAAAGATCTTTAATATGACAGACTATAAAAATCAACACTAACAAGTTATCATAAATAAATAACAACACTCAAAATCTAAAATGCCATTCAAATAAATTAAAGTATATACCTACTTTAATTTATTTGAATGGCCAATAACTCTTAATATTAAAAAATCAATATCATACAAACATCAAATCAACCTAAATCCTTAATGATTTATTAATCAAGTTGAATATCTGAACAAAAGAAAACTGACAGAACGTAGTAGCTTGCAACCTAGTTTAAAAAGTTTTTTTTTTTATCAAAAAAATATTTTACAACATGCCTAGATATATTTGTGCTTACTCTGTACTAGCGGCCGCCAGCGACTTCGTTCGCGTGGTGTTAGTTATGCTCCGCTCCTATTGGTCGCAGCGTGATGCTATATAGCGTAAAGCCTTCCTGGATTAATGGGCTATCCAACGCAAAATTTTTCAAATCGGACTTGAAGTTCCTGAGATTAGCGCGTTCTAACAAACAAACTCTTCAGCAGCTTTACATATTAGTATAGATTTGTTATTAAAATAAAATTAATACCTATTAGGTAACATGCATCATTAATTTGCAAGTCACATAACAGGCAAAATATGAATTTTACCTACATTATACCATCAACTTTTACAATTAGTAGGTACCTAACATCGATATTTTCCGCAAATAAATTATTAGAATTCTCTAATGACTTAGTAAACATTTGTACAAAGGCATGAATTAATAATTATGAAATTATGAATGAAATTTATTTGAAACTGAACCAATATCCACGGTCAAAATCTAAAATTTAAAAAAGAACATCTTTAGCATTTATTATAGGTACGCAGAGATTTTACGTGCAATCTTGTATACATACCTAAGTTTTACGCGTTTATTTAAAAAAAATACTGTCATCGCATCTATTTCTAAATTTAAAAAAGAAAGGTTTTTACGCAAAAAGTCTTTGTTGCGAAAAATATTAAGTTACGTAATCCAAGTTAGCCACCCTGGCTAAGTTTAGATACCTAACTATTGATATGCAAGTTAAAGGTTAAAACCGTATCTTATCGCAAAAAATATTTCTTGATCAACTAATACAGTAAATATTACAAATACATATTACGGATTTAGTAAGTACTAAGGTACTGTTATTTATTATAATACGTAAATATCTGAAGAATTATATGAAACATGGAAATAAAAGGTTCAATTAAATTTTCACCGTGAAGATCAGTCAAGTCGTGCCAAAACTAATGGTTTAGTCACGGGAACACCATTTATATTTATACAACAAGATAATATAGATATTGTATCGATCGAATAAACAGATTCCGCAAAATAAATATACAAGGATACGTATAATAAATAAAACATTGCACTTACATGAAATACCGTGTATTTTGTAGTTCACTGATGAAGTAACAGCTTGGTGCACTAATCAACAGATTTTATCAAAGACCGTCAATTTAGTTTAATCCACTGATGTATTAGGAGTGTTTTCACTAAAACTATGGCACAATTTTCACAGCGTGTTAAACAGGGTGGTTGTAAGGTTTACGCATCGATATTTTGTTCAGGAGCGAGTGGCGCGCGCGGTACGGCTACTAGCGGGATATTGGCAGTAGCGAGCCGGAGCTGCGTGCGCAGGCCGCGTCATGTCGCTTGCCGCATATCCACTCCGCATTGACAGGCAAACACGCTGCCGGCTGCACACACCCATCGTTCCAGGTTCACGTCAATTCATGGTTTCTGTGACGACACAAGGTGAATGTTTAAGCGCTATGTAGGTATGTACACGATTGAGTGAAAGAAAGGTGAATCTACGTTAGACCTACCTATCACCACTAAAACTTTCGGCATTTTATGAATCTACAGTTCCGACTGATTCAAGTCACCATCATCATCATCATCAACCTTTTTTTTATCGTCCAACTGCTGGGCATATGTCTCTTGTGTATATTTATTGCAAATTATATTTCATGAAATCGCAAAAGTTATTAACTGCAAATGTTTTCACGACTACAATCGATACGGACGTTATCGCCGTTGTGAATTGATTCGATTTGGTTACTGTGGCTTATAGACGTGCGAGTATTACATTGAATTATTTACAAATATCGACCGGCACTTTATTCTCTTCCAAGACACCGGTTCATTTAATAGTGAGGGATACAGAAATAGACTGGCTTGCACCAATCGATCGCATATATGATCACCCCTATGTAGCTCTAGCCTATATTCTACATTGTTACGTAGTATGATATATAAGCTGGCAAAGTCAATTTATTTATTTAACAGTTTAAGTAGACGACACATACCTATTTTAGTTGGCTTTTGTTTTGGTGTAAAGGATTTTTTTAAATGATTATAAACTAGTGCTTGACAGCAATCTCACCTGATGGTAAGCAGTGATGCAATCGTTCCCTAAGGCCCTGGGTCAGGGTTGCGGAAACCGTGGCCCTGGCCGTCGCACAGGAAAGTGAAGAAACACGGGTGTGTTTTAGTCAGTAAAAGTCTGACACGCCCTTCCGCAGCGCCCAGAGCGGGAGAAGTCATTTGATGATTTCCCATCTCAACAAAAAAAAAAAATCCCGTAATAAACTGGGTGAATAGTAAGGAAGACGGCAGTTGAGCGAGGGGATGCTATGATAAACCCATCAACATGACCAACGATGCTGCGCCAGAGGGCGATTAATGTGGAGATCCTCCACAACTAAACTCCCGACACAACAACATTTGATGCATCGTACCTGGCACATCGCAACACAACTGCTCAGACCTGTCTTCCGTACAGCTTCACCAGACAGCCGGAACACGACGAAGATTTATTACGTAGTTCTGAGGATTTTATTACATAGTTCTGAATATCAGTATATGGTAAAGCGGACCCCAGACTCCAAAGCTGAAACCGCTTCGGATGGGACTTGGATTAACGCTGAGATGATGATAGAGTTCATACTGGTACTCAGCTGCATTCAATCAGGCCCGCATTCTAACAGGCCGACCCATAGTTGGTAAAAGGTTAGGCAGGTGATGAGTGGTGTACATAATAAAGACAGTTCTATTCTATTCTATTCTATTCTCCACTCCGACTGGTTTCGTGTCTCTCGCCAAGGTCGGTTGTGCACCTCGTAAATGGCCTTCTAAGGCTACATCTTTGGGTACACGGTCGTTACTCCAGGACCTTTTGGCCCCATCGGCCATCTGTTCTGCGAGCAATTCTCTGCCCACTGCCACTTAAATTGGGCAACTCTTTGGGGTATGTTGGTTTCCTTGGTTCTCGTGTGGATCTTTACATAATTCTGCAGGGTAATTGCATTACACACTATCAATTGCAATGGGATTCTTTTTGACAGTTGAACAACATCCATTGCGTTATTTACGTCACTGAGCAAATACTTTTTTGGAACATATGGAGCAATGGATTCACAGTTTGCTTCAAAATGATTCCAATTAATAGCAATAGAGTGTTACGCAATTAGGGTGCTGGGCCCTAATTGCGTAAAGGGAAAAATGTGCCTGCTCAACAATATAAATAACGTAATGAATATTATTGAACTATCAAAATGAAATCTATTGCTACTGATAGTGTATTACGTAATTACCCTGCAGGGCCACGGTTTCAACTATGTCACCCTTGTCTCATAATTTACAGACGAATGGAGTTCCGGATAGCAATATCAATATCACCTGCTTAGTTAAATCCTCTGATATGAGTTATTGGAACATGTATTCGGGATGTCTCGTTTCTCCCGCATTCATCAAAATATCTCTCCGATTGCTTAAGATGCGGCGGTAGACGAATGTCGTCATTTATTGTATCAGCTGCATTTATTTTTAACGGAATGCAAGGGACCGCTCTACTTAGCATTGTCACTCATTCTGAATTTCCGGCACCAAAAAGCGATTTATGATGCTGTTTCTTAGATCTTCATCTGTTACATCAGTCAAGCTTTATCTCAACTATTTTGGGGATGGCTACCAGTCTAACTGGATACATGTCGACGGCGCGTAGTGTTTCACGCGCGCCTCAAAGGGATGTCAGCACATCGTGAGGGGGTCCACGAAACCAATGCCTTCTGGGTCAGGGTTGCGGGTTGGTTAAAAAAGAAATCATGACATCTTTTTTCCACTTTGGAAGCGTCTGTCACGCAAACTATTCGGTTTAGAAAAATAGTATATTTCATTACAAACGCGGAAAGCCTGTCATTACAACGAGTTCCGACAAATGTCGACCCGAGCCGAGGCGCAGCCGAAGGTGAGGGTTGACAGTCGGAACAAGTTGCGGTTCCGCACGTGTACTGAACAACTATTTTTAATACAGTTGCGAAAAAATTAAGCAATTTATTAAAATAATAAAAACACAATAAACTCAACTAACTAATAATTTATTTCTTAGAAAAGTTATAATTCACATATACATTGAAATTGGTACAGTTTTTTATACTAACTGGGGAAGTTTTAGGTTGCATATTTACTGTTTGAGATAAACTATTATTAATTTCGTATGATTGTTCATGTATATTTGTCAAAGGTGTTATACAATGGCGTTTGCTAGTGGATGGAATTGGATCTAATGACTTATCATTATCAACGAAGGTAAATGGACGAACTTTCTCTTCACTATTGTCATGTGAAGGTGACGGACTGGACTTTAAATTAATGGATTGTGTGATTTTTTTCCCAGTTTCTAGTTTGTTGTGTAATGAATCAGCAATATAGCCTTCTGCAACTTTATCTGACTTCCAACCTCCTAGTCGCTTTAAGGACGTTAAATTGACTCCTGAATCTGCCAATAATGTACCAGAGGTCCTCCTGAAGCTGTGCCCAGTATAATACTCTGCATCCGGCAGACCAAGAAACGTAGCTATTTCTTTTGGCATATTACCAAATTTGTTTATCCCGATTGCTTGAGATGTACACTTTCCTTTTTGATAAATTTGGAAAAAACGGTCGGATTTTCCTTTTTAGGACCGCTGATTCATATATTTTTGCACTATTCTAAGAAAATCTCCTTCAACAACAAAGCTTCTCGGTATCTTATTTTTTGTATTCGGAATCTTGATTAGTAGCATTTTTTCATGGGCTTCAATATCTTTTGAAGTAATATTGGATAACTCCTCTCTGCGGCAAGCACCAACAATGCCAAAAATCAGCGCAACCTACAAAAAAAAAAGGGATTTGATTAATATTTTTTTAAATAATTTAATGACTGTATTTTGCGATTTCGTAAACTGAATACTAAAGAAAAATATAAGTAGGTACTTATTAATTAATTACCTTTGTGGCTAAATAACGATCATCGGGAGCTTCGTTTAAAAACCTTTCCACTTCATTCGATGTTAATATTTTCGACTTTTTAGTTGTAAAACCGTCTGATTGTCGTTTTAAGAAAGCATTTAATTTTGGGTATTGACTTATATCCACGTTGTTTCTCATTTTCAGCATACTTTTTATCATCGAAAACCTCGACCATAATGTAGAAGGTTATAATTTTGCTGACAGTTCGGAGAAATATGCCAACATAACATTTTCTGAAAAACTATTTGCCTTTTTCTCTTCTCTCCACGCAATAAATTCGTTGTATATAGATATGTAGCTACTTTTTGACTTTTCCGGTAAAATGTTCTCCGAAGCATTTTGTGCAATTATACTGAGTTCCGGTGGTGTTAATTCAAATAAAATATCGTCGAAATTACTCATTTTTACCCGACTACGGCAAAGCAAAAGGAGGGTTATGATTTTGACAGGCTATGTATGTATGTATGTATGTATGTATGTATGTATGTATGTATGTATGTATGTATGCATGTATGTATGTATGTATGTTCATCTGTTCCCTCGTAACTTCTAAACTACTTATTCGAATTCGATAAATGACATATCATTAGAAGCGTCTCAATTGTCCGCTGGTTATAGGCTATATGGAGTTTCACAAAATCTAATGTGGCGCCCTCTAGCGGACAAAATATACAGTGTAAAAAAAAAAGTTAAGATAAATATGCCGTGTTTGGTATCATTTAAAAGGGCTTTACTTTTACATTTTGAATATATATAATATGTTACTAGCATTTGCTTGTGACTTTACCTGTATTCATCGGCTGATTGCATATAATTCACATCTTTTCGTTCATAGATAGCTTCTTTACTACTTATCAGAATAAGACCACTGCAGAACCATTAGAAGGGCCTTGATATTCTGTTGGTTATGAGCTATAAAGCTTGTCACCAAATTTAGCATTACGCCCTCTAGCGGACAAAAAGTTCTATGTTAATATAAAATTAAAATAAATATACCGTATTTGGTATCATCTGAAAGAGCTTCACGAGTACTTTATGTTAGTACATAATCCCTAGTAATGCTTCGTAGAAATTTGAATGTAAACCAGGGTTTGGTAAACGGAGCGATAGGAGTGGTGAAGGGCTTCGAATGGGCTGCTCTTCGGCGCGATCAGTTGGAACAGGAGAACAGCCAAGCGCTGTTCTCATACAATTTGACGACGCATCCATAAAAGCAGATATTAACGGACTTATCAAAATCGAGCCTTGCCTCACTGAGTTTGACGGCTTGAGGGGTTCTGGGCAAATTCAGCGTAAAATGCTCCCGCTGATTCTTTTTTGGGGTTGTACTGTACATAAATTACAAGGTTGTACTCTAGATAAAAAAGTTACAGATCTAGGAAATTCATTGTTTGCTAAAGGACAGGCCTATGTCGCTCTCAGTAGTGTCAAAATCATAGAGGGATTATTTATAAGTGCCTTGGATCATAATAAATTACTTAAAAATCCACATGATCACAGTCGATCGTTAGCAGAATTAGATAGATTAAGAAATCTTCCCAGGTCCTCATAATATATGTTTTTTTTTTAATAATTATAAACTAGCGTTTGACTACAATTCCGCCTGATGGTAAGCAGTGACGCAATCGTTGATGGTAAAGCGCACTAGTTTATTAAGCCTATTCACTTATAAAACTTAGGAATAGCAAGGATGCCGGCAGTTGAGCCAGGTGATGCAATGTTAAACCCAAGACCAACACGACCAACGATGCTGCGCCAGAGGGAGATTGATCTGGAGACTCTCCACGACCAAACTCCCGACACAACAACATTTGGCGCATCGTACTCGCCACACAACGCAACACAACTGCTCAGACGCATCCTCCGTACGGCTTCACCAGACATCATGCTGGAACACGACGAATCGCTTGGCGGCAAGACTTTGTCTGGTGGGTGGTAACTTCTGCCGGCAGCCGATGTTATGGCCTACCACCGTTAGAAAAACATCCAATTTATTTATACTAACGAGCTCATCCACTAATTCATGACCCATTCGGTGCCATCGACGCAAATGTGCGTCGCTACTACGAAAAACCGGGAGCTTCATACGAGGAAACCATTGCTATACGCGCTACGATCCAAGCGCTACGAAATAGTAAAATAGGACATCTCTACATATTACTAGACGCCGATACATAAGTCAAAAGAGATGTCGTATGTTGATGTTGTATGTGCCATAAATTCACATTAACACCAAAATAGTACAAATAATAAAAAGTAAAAAAACTAAAACCCAACTACGACAAAAAACGACGCTGAAAAAGTATAAAACAAGATTTTCAGAATACTGAACTGAACAAAGTTGCCTTACAATGTCTTACAATACTATTCTGAAGTATGCAATATTCACTATGTAGAGATAAATGTTCATGTTTGGAAAGGCGTAGTCACACGTTACATATACCTACCTACCGTAGCACTTTGATAACGTGTGACTGCGGTTTTCCAAACATGAAAATTTATCTCTACATAGTGAATATTGCATACTTCAGAATAATATTGTAAGACATTATTGTCAATTTACAACGAAGGCATCTTGGTAGAGTCTACTGTGTCCATTTACTTGCAACTATATTAGCAACTTTGTTCAGTTCAGTATTCTGAAAATCTTGTTTTATACTTTTTCAGCGTCGTTTTTTGTCGTAGTTGGGTTTTAGTTTTTTTACTTTTTATTATGTGCAACAAACAACTAAACTCGCAAAGAATTTTTTTGAAAAATGGCGCAAACCGTAAAAGAATATAAGCAGCGATTTTTTTTTTCTTCACCCATTCGATTAGGCAAAGGGAACTATGCCCATACAGCCAAGTCTTCAGTAGAATTTTTTTATTGATATGAAATGAAAATGAAATGAGATGAAATTAAATAAAACCTAACCTAGGTTACCTAGGTTTTATTTGTATTTTGAATTTTTGTATTACTAACATTATATGGACTACGTCTGAAATAAATTATTATTATTATTATCTCCTTTATTTCAATAAATACACTTATAAATTATATTTTAAAATATTTCTACATAACAAAAATATATATAAAAAACATTTAAAAATATAAAAAATAGTAGCCCACCGGTATCGGGAACAGGGTCCAAGCTACCGGCGGTCAGGGCTCCAGAGAGAGGAACTTCCTGACGATGCGAGCCGTGTCCAGCAGTACCGCTTTCTGAATCAAGCCCTTGATCCAGCTGCCTAACGAGAGCCTCCTGAGGTGTTGGTCGAGGCTCTTGGCTATTAAGCCATTGGCTGTCACGACTATCGGTACAATGATTGCTGAATCCACTTCCCACATGTCGACAACCTCGTGAGCCAAGTCAAGATACTTGATTTGTTTATCCTTCTCAGCTTTCACGAGGTTCTCATCATGTGGGATGGTTATGTCAACAATCATTGCACGCCGCTCTGATCGATCCACCAGCACTATATCAGGCTTATTGGCAATAATAGTCCTGTCAGTGATGATAGATCGATCCCAGATTATTATTATTATTCCTCGTTATTTCTTTAAAAATATCTCACATCTGTGTGTGGATCCAATTTGGCACGGACCGAAGCCAAGTGCTTTTAAGTAAAAAAAAAAGATTGTATAATTAAGTATTTAAAAATTTTCGGGTTAATCTGCATGTGTTAAGAATAACTGCTTTTTGTAGTAGAAGATAAGTAGACGGGCTAATGTTTAATGTGTTAAGGCGGCTCCAGAGGAAAAACACACCGCAAGCCGTTTTTATGTAGTTTTCCGGAGCTATCTACTCTTTATCCAAAAGAAATATCAACTTATTAAAAATACGTAAATTTTCTCCGTAATCTTGGCTCCAAAATTGTAGATTTTTTTTTTATTTTACTAAGTATAATGTTTAAATAATTCCTTCACAACGAAACCACTGACAAGAGAAATAATTATCATAAACGTGCATCGCCTCGGAAAGTAAGCATTATTTAGATTGCGTTCTTACACTAATGGATAGGTAATTTCATGACGAACATTATTGTAGAAATATTTTTTTAAAACGACCAAAATCAAAATTTTGTTCAACAATCTGAGCGCATTCGCCATCATTTCTGTTGCCCGGGCTATTGAGATTCAGTATGCCACAAGCTCTCGAAGGGGGAACCCGTGTCGTTCGTCATCGCGCGCTCCGCTAGCATAAGCGGGCGGCGCGTAAGCGAGAAAGCATCTGCTTGCTCGCTCACGCACCGCATGTCGCATAGAGTATAATACTATCTTAGAGTATCTCTGTTATTGATGTTTATTTTGGTGTTCGTTTTTTTAACCGATTTCAAAAAGGAGGAGGTTGCTCAATTATATGTTTTTTATGTTCAATTTTTAACCGACTTCAAAAAGGAGGAGGTTACTCAATTCGACCGTATATGTTTTTTTTATGTTTGTTCGCGCATAACTTTGTCATTTATAAACCGATTTTGATAATTCTTTATCTGTTGGAAGGAAGACGTTCCCAAGGTGGTCCCTTGATAAGGATATCAAGGTTTGATGGTGGAAGTCCAGAGAAAACAAGCGGAACTTTCAAAAATTGGGGGCGACTAGTGCATTTCTTAGCATTTTCATTAAATATTTTAAAGCACTACAATTTAATAAAGGTCTGAAGTAGATCTGATGATGGAGCCGAGAGACAGTCGAAGGAACTCCTCAACAATTGACAGCAGATACCTTGTGGTTGGGCTCGATTAATTTGTATTGATAAGAACTTTACACCTAGATGGGTTGCGACTCTCATAAGAGCTCTAATGATGAAGACAAAGGCCAGTTCCGGGAACTCCTCAACGGTTTCCAGTAGCTACTTTGTGGTTGGACTTCATTCATTTATATTAATAAGACCTTTACTCCGATTAGGTTAAAATAATAGTCTACAGTAAATTTAATGATGAAGACCATAGGCAGTTGAGGGAATAGGTACTTACGGGTAAAAATTAAAGTAAACAAAAGTACGTCATTTCCCAACTATATTTGCGTCAGCTTCCAGTCTGACCGGATGCAACTGAATACATAGTACTTTTAACAACTAAAAAATGTAAAATAAAAGCTTTTTTAGAAAAAAACAACCGACTTCCAAAAACCACTATGTAAAGTGAAAAATAACTAATTTCGGAACTCGGTGTCTAAAACGAAAGACACCAACTTCCGAAATTAGTTATTTTTCACTTTGTAGTGTAACTTCGCCTAAAATTTGGTATTTCGATGAATTTTTGGGTATTTCGACATGGGTGTCGTGATAGGGGTTTCCGGGAGTGCAGATCACGAATATGACGTAATTTTTGAAATCCAAGATGGCCGACACCAATTTTATGATATTTTGACATGGGTGTCGTGAAAGGGGTTTTTGTGGGTGCTAATCACGAAAATGACGTCATTTTGGAAATCCAAGATGGCCGACACCAATTTTATGATATTTTGACATGGGTGTCGTGACGGGGGTTTTCCGGGGTGCAGATCACGAAAATGACGTCATTTTTGAAATCCAAGATGGCTGACACCAATTTTATGATATTTTGACATGGGTGTCGTGACGGGGGTTTTCGGGGGTGCAGATCACGAAAATGACGTCATTTTTGAAATCCAAGATGGCTGACACTAATTTTATGATATTTTGACATGGGTGTCGTGAAAGGGGTTTTCGCGGGTGCTAATCACGAAAATGACGTCATTTTTGAAATCCAAGGTGGCCGAAATTATATTTTATGATATTTTGACTTGGGTATCGTGACGGGTTTTCACAGCGCTGATCACGAAAATGACGTCAATTATAAGCTGTGGCATAGCTTCTATTTCTTTATCAAAGTCAAAAATAAAACATCAAATATAGTTTAGTCGCTAAATCGCCACCATTTTTCGCACTCCTTCAATGACGTCACTGGTAAAAAATAAATAAATAAATAAACTACAAAAAAGAAAATACATACTTATACAAATGTATACGTTAATTAGCAAAATAAAAAAAATACTATGTCATAAATAACTAATAAAAAATTTCCTACTAACTACATACTGCGGAACTCGGTGTGCACACCTTTGCGATTTACCCCGCAGCCACGCGCAGGATTGCGTTTTTATCTGCATTTTCATGCACATCTGCAGCCCTGCGCGTGAGCGCAGATTCAATGTATAGTACCATGCGTTTCTCCATACAAAATTTGGTACTAGCGAACATCTATCTTATATATAAAATTCTCGTGTCGTTTTCGTCCGATTCTCATGAAATTTTGTGAGCGTATTGAGTAGGTCTGAGAATCGGCCAACATCTGTTTTTCATCCCCCTAAATGTTAGGGGTAGTCCACCCCTATTTGTTTTTTTTATTTTACACAACATTTTTAGTTTCTATTTTTTTACAACATACAAAAATACATACAATCCTAAATTTTCACCCTTCTACGATCAATCCTTCAAAACTGATCAATCGTCATTTAATTAGTTTTATTCCCATGGGAAATCTAAAAAACGCGATATAACCCAATTCCACGCGGGCGAAGCCGCGGGCGGAAAGCTAGTACTAATATATAAAGCTGAAGAGTTTGTTTGTTTGAACGCGCTAATTTCAGGCACTACGGGTTCGATTTGAAAAATTCTTTTTGCGTTGGATAGCTCATTAATCCAGAAAAGCTTAAGGCTATAAAACATCATGCTGCGACTAATAGGAGCAGAGCATTACTAACTCAACGCGAACGAAGTCGCTGGCGGCCGCTAGTATAAAATAGTAATATTGATGAGAAATTTGCACCCATATGGGTAAAAATTAAAGTCTGAATTACATCAGATGATAAAACCATAGACAGTCGAGGGAATTCCTCAACAATTTACAACACTCTACTTTAACATAGTACAAACACTACCTACTCGTCATGCTTATGCAAACATCAATTAAAATCAAGAGACTGAATTTAAGTTGTGTTATTTCATTGCGTTATTTCTAGAAATGCTCATACTTTCATTGTGGTCTTAAAGGAATTAAAGCAAACGAAATAGGTCGTTTGCTTGCAGGCCTTTTCCAAATATGCTGCCGTCAACGTCCAGTCTGATCGGATATTGTATTAGTCGGATGTTTATTATTTTTCTGCGAAAGGAAGCTTTGCGTAAATAATGTTATAGTATATGTATTTGTTATTTATTTTGATATACGATAGTTTTATTTTTTACAATTTACGTATTTGTTTTATTAAACGAGAATAATAATATAATTTCACAGTCTTGCCTGGTCCAAAAAAAAAAAAATCATGTTTTTTTTTCTTTAATTTTTACCCATATGGGTGCAAATTTCTCATCAATATAAATGAATTAAGTCCAACCACAAAGCAGCTACTGTAAACCTTTGAGGAGTTCCCTCAACAGACTGTCCTTCGTCTTCATTATCAGACTCCTAATGATCATAACAATCCATCTAGGTGTAAAGCTCTTATCAATACAAATTAATCAAGATATTACACAAGGTAGCTGCCATGAATCTTTGAGGAGTTCCCTCGAATTTCTCTCGGCTCTATCATCAGATCTATTGCAGACATTCATTTTAACCTACTTATATGGGTGTAAAGTTTTCATCAATATAAATGAACAGAAATAAGTCCAAACATAAGGTAACTATTGTAAACCTTTAAGGAGTTCCCTTAACTGGCCTTTGTCTTCAACATCAGAGCTTTAATGATAATCACAACTCATTTAGGTGTAAAGTTCTTATCAACACAAATTTATTAAGCACAAACACGAGGCAGCTGATGTGAATCGTTAAGGAGTTCCCTCGGCTGTCTCCCGGCTCCATCATCAACTCCGAACTTTATTAAATTGTAGTGCGTTAAAACACTTAATGAAAAAACTTAGAAAAGCCCTAGACGCCCCTTTGATTTTTTAAATTTCTTCTAGATTTACCTAGTCTTCCATCATCAGACCCTAATTTCCTAAACATGAGACTACCTTGAAGATATCGTCTTTCTAATAAAACAAAAACATGTGGCACTCGGGGCTGCCGCGGTAAAGCTATTTTATACTAGCGGCCGCCAGCGACTTCGTTCGCGTTGAGTTAGTAATGCTCTGCTCCTATTAGTCGCAGCGTGATGTTTTATAGCCTTAAGCCTTTCTGGATTAATGAGCTATCCAACGCAAAAAGAATTTTTCAAATCGGACCCGTAGTGCCTGAGATTAGCGCGTTCAAACAAACAAACTATTCAGCTTTATATATTAGTACTAGCTTTCCGCCCGCGGCTTCGCCCGCGTGGAATTGGGTTATATCGCGTTTTTTAGATTTCCCATGGGAATAAAACTAATTAAATGACGATTGATCAGTTTTGAAGGATTGATCGTAGAAGGGTGAAAATTTAGGATTGTATGTATTTTTGTATGTTGTAAAAAAATAGAAACTAAAAATGTTGTGTAAAAATAAAAAAAACAAGTAGGGGTGGACTACCCCTAACATTTAGGGGGATGAAAAACAGATGTTGGCCGATTCTCAGACCTACTCAATACGCTCACAAAATTTCATGAGAATCGGTCAAGCCGTTTCGGAGGAGTATAGGAACGAAAACTGTGACACGAGAATTTTATATATAAGATAGATGTTCGCTAGTACCAAATTTTGTATGGAGAAACGCATATTACTATACATTGAATCTGCGCTCACGCGCAGGGCTGCAGATGTGCATGAAAATGCAGATAAAAAACGCAATCCTGCGCGTGGCTGCGGGGTAAATCGCAAAGGTGTGCACACCGAGTTTCGCAGTATGTAGTTAGTAGGAAATTTTTTATTAGTTATTTATGACATAGTATTTTTTTTATTTTGCCAATTAACGTATACATTTGTATAAGTATGTATTTTCTTTTTTGTAGTTTATTTATTTATTTATTTTTTACCAGTGACGTCATTGAAGGAGTGCGAAAAATGGTGGCGATTTAGCGACTAAACTATATTTGATGTTTTATTTTTGACTTTGATAAAGAAATAGAAGCTATGCCACAGCTTATAATTGACGTCATTTTCGTGATCAGCGCCCCGAAAACCCGTCACGATACCCAAGTCAAAATATCATGAAATATAATTTCGGCCACCTTGGATTTCAAAAATGACGTCATTTTCGTGATTAGCTCCCGCGAAAACCCCTTTCACGACACCCATGTCAAAATATCATAAAATTGGTGTCAGCCATCTTGGATTTCAAAAATGACGTCATTTTCGTGATCTGCACCCCCGAAAACCCCCGTCACGACACCCATGTCAAAATATCATAAAATTGGTGTTGGCCATCTTGGATTTCCAAAATGACGTCATTTTCGTGATTAGCACCCACAAAAACCCCTTTCACGACACCCATGTCAAAATATCATAAAATTGGTGTCAGCCATCTTGGATTTAAAAAATGACGTCATTTTCGTGATCTGCACCCCCGAAAACCCCCGTCACGACACCCATGTCAAAATATCATAAAATTGGTGTCAGCCATCTTGGATTTCAAAAATGACGTCATTTTCGTGATCTGCACCCCCGAAAACCCCCGTCACGACACCCATGTCAAAATATCATAAAATTGGTGTCGGCCATCTTGGATTTCCAAAATGACGTCATTTTCGTGATTAGCACCCACAAAAACCCCTTTCACGACACCCATGTCAAAATATCATAAAATTGGTGTCGGCCATCTTGGATTTCCAAAATGACGTCATTTTCGTGATTAGCACCCACAAAAACCCTCTTTCACGACACCCATGTCAAAATATCATAAAATTGGTGTCGGCCATCTTGGATTTCCAAAATGACGTCATTTTCGTGATTAGCACCCACAAAAACCCCTTTCACGACACCCATGTCAAAATATCATAAACTTGGTGTCGGCCATCTTGGATTTCAAAAATTACGTCATATTCGTGATCTGCACTCCCAAAAACCCCTATCACGACACCCATGTCGAAATACCCAAAAATTCATCGAAATACCAAATTTTAGGCGAAGTTATCCGCAAACAAACATAAAAATAAAAACTTTTTACAAAAACACAACCGACTTCAAAAACCACTACAAAGTGAAAAATAACTAATTTCGGAAGTTAATAATATAATTTCACAGTCTTGCCTGGTCCCAAAAAAAACACATGAATTTTTTTTTTTTAAATGTGTCAGTTCTGGAGAAATTTATTTGACCCTGATTACGTTTTCCCTTAAAATAATAAATAATGATAAATTAAACTTTATTATATTATTTTTCTATCCCTTTGTCCATCTGACTTAGCTAACTTTCAATCTACAAAACTAACTTCCAACCCTGAAGTTACAGTCATAACATATTTAGTTATAAAGGTCTAATCAATACACATTAAATAAGCCCAAACACGTGACAGTTGCTTCCGATGTGGATTCCCTTGATATTCTGTCATCTCCATCATCAGGTCAGGCCCAAATCTTCACGGTTTTATAGTATCATCCGATATAAACACGAGTATCAAGTTGTCACCCGAAGCGTGCCTACAATTTTCGATAATTGGCCTAAATTTCTCAGAATTTCCATTATCGACACTGACGTGGTAACAATGGGATTACATAGGCAGCATATCCCTTCATATAAAAAAAGAATGGTCTAAATAGGTTCATTAACCATAAAGTTATCAGCGACAATAAATCGAACTGAGAACCACCTTTATCTGAAGTCGGTTAAAAAATAAACACCGCAGAATTTTTATTATGAAGTATCGTCAACATTTGTTTGAGTACATAATAACCAAAAGTATTTGGGCGCACCAATAAACAAAAATAAAAGTGCCATGTCTGTTACTTCTGTGGTCTATGAATTTAACTTGTATTTGTAAGTACTTCGTCCGCCAGACGGCGCTAGTAATATTTTGCGAAGTATTGTAGAGGTGGGGCGCGGTGAAGAGGGAGCAAATGCTCGAGGTCATTTGGTGAGGGTACGACCTTAAGGCTATTGTGTAGGGTTTTTGGGATGACTCCTGTGCTGGATATTATAATGGGGATAGTTTTGGTGTGGGTGATGTTCCACTGCGTTTTAAGCTCTATGGATAAATCTGTGTATTTTGCAATTTTTTCAGTGTGTGTGCTAGTAAGATTATGGATGTTGCATACTGATACAGCTATGTCTATTATGTACGCTAATTTATTTTCTTTATCTACCATAGTTATGTCTGGTCTGTTGTTGTATATGGTTTTATCTGTGGTTATGGTCCTATCCCAGTATAACTTGAAATTATTGTTTTCTAACACTGCCTGTGGTTTGTATTTGTAGTAGGGAACTTTATCTGTAATTAGTTTTGTTTGGATTGCTAGTGATTGGTGGATTATTGCAGCAACTTGGTCGTGGCGGTGTTTATAGTCGGTTTGCGCTATGGCTCTACATGCACCTGTGATGTGTTGGATGGTCTCGGACGCACCATGGCATCGTCTGCAGGAGTCATTGTAGTTGGGTCTGCGAATGATGAATTTCTGGTAGTTGGCTGTATCAATGACCTGATCTTGGATGGCAATCATAAATCCCTCCGTCTCAGGGAAGAGTTCGCCTCGCCGCAGCCACGCGTTCGATGCTTTGATATCGACATGAGGTTGCTGCAAGTCGAAGCGGTGTCTTCCATGGAGAGATTTACGTTGCCAAGCTGCTATTTTTTCTGCTTTATTGGTAATACGTTCATTGGTTGGTTCGTTGGTTCGGGTCGATAGCGTGTAAGTTAAGTGGAGTAATTTTTTTATCTATTTGTGTAATTACTTTATGTAGGGGAGATTGTTGGGCCTTCTGTATGAAAAACTTTCTTAAGTTAGTTATTTGCTTGTTGTGCAAGTTTTCTATATCTACAAGACCGCGTCCTCCTTCGTCTCGCGGTAGCGTGAGTCTTTGAACACAGGATCTTGGATGATGCTTTCTATTCTTAGTTAATGTAGTATATAAGCAGCGCTGTAATTTAGTCAGATCAGTTTTGGTCCAGTTTATAATTCCAAAAGAGTAGGTGAGTATGGGAATAGCAAAAGAATTAATGGATTTTACTAAATTGCGCGACGTCAGTTGTGATTTTGTGAGCATGTTGAGTCTGTGTTTATATTTAGTGATTATTTTATTTTTTGTTTGTTTTTGATCAATCTGGTATAATTGTTCAAAACCTAAGTATTTGTAGGTGTCATTTTGTGATAGGGGATCTATTGCTTGGCCAGAGTCTAATACGTATGGGTTACTATCAACGTGCTTTCCATTTCGGAGGGTAAATGTTTTGCACTTATCAATGCCGAAAGACATGTTTATATCATTAGAAAAGGTTTGAGTAAGATCTGCAAGTGTGTGAAGTCCTGATATACTATTGCAATAGAGTTTTATATCGTCCATAAACAGTAAATGGGTCAACTTAAAATTATCCGGTGTTTCATTATTTTTAATTGTAAGACCACTGTCAGAAGAGTTTAAAAGATTAGATAAAGGGTTTAGAGCAAGGCAAAACCATAGGGGGCTTTAAGCGTCCCCCTGGTAAATTCCTCGCTTTATAAGTATGGGATCTGTTTCTATTGATTTTCCTACTTTAAGTTTAGTATTCCAATGTTTCATGGACTCTGTCAAGAAATTAATTATTTCGGGATGAATTTTGTAGTGTTGTAGTATGTATAGTTGTAGTATGTATAGTAGTCCAACTATGGGGAACAGAATCAAAAGCTTTTTGATAGTCTATGTACTATCAGCTGTAGAAGTCCATTTCCACCTTAAAGACTACTGTCGCCTGCGCTAAACCGGCCACGCACACTACAGCATTATTTTTTTATCGCAGTCTTCGTCTTTCTTTAAAGTAATGCAAAATTTCGTTACTTCATTTGAAGTTGAGTTAGCGGCCGCACTTAACAATGATGCTATCAAAAGCGAGCGATTGTGGGTTCGATCCTTATTATAGGCAACTCTTTTTGTTGTTTCATATAATTTAAAATTATGATAATTGATTTGTATTTTAAAGTAAAATGTTTGCAAATAATATTTAAACAAATAGGAAAATTTATTGAATATTTATCCCAAAAAAGGGTTTTATTATATGTTTTAGTTTACTATAGGGGTAATATAATAAAAATATATAAAAATAAAACAATAAGCATATTATAATGCAATATATTATAAAGTTATATATTATTCGGTATAGATATACTTATACTAACAAATGAAACAAACGTTGAAACGGCAGCATTGTAATATTTTATATAAAAGTAATCCTTGACAAACTTATGATATTGTTATGGTAAAAAATACAAAAAACATTTTTGGTTGTTAGATATGAAAATTATAATATTATACGTATATTATGATTAAAGAGGTTATAGCTTAATTATTCATTTTCTTAAAGAAAAGAGGATTGAAGCTTAACCTGAATATTATTGCAATCATAAAATAATCTATACTTAGAACACATAATAGTGCTTATTACATTTATATTTTTTTTGCGTGTATAGCATGGTACTAATGCTGCCATCCTGTAGTGACTTTTTTCGGAGTTTGATGGCATGAGATTATAATATTCAAGCGCTTTCTTAGTTCAAAAGTAAACGAACTTATTTCTTATCGAATTCCGAAATTATTGTTTTTATAATTTACCAAAAGTAATTTGTATTGAAATTGCAAAAGGCGACATCTGTTAGCCATTAAGCCAACCGAACATATTACTGTCACTTAGCTAAATTACTTTAGAGATGGTTTAGAGTCCGTTATTAAGATATTTATTGGTATATATTTAAAACACTCTGTAGGACACTTCTGCACTGTTTTTGTTATAAATAGTTTTTTTTTTTTGTTTAGCTTGATAAGACTCCACCAGCCTCGCCAATTTATTTTTAAACCACAAATGCAACCTATCTTCTTCGCACGATTTAAAAGTTTATTCAACGGTAAATATTGTCGTTTCGTTTCACTTGTCTCGACAGCTACCTTCGTCCTCCAACCTCTTGACCTTGACCTCCAACGGCTTACAGTATTTCTCTAAAACAATAACAATTTTATTACACATTTGCTACAAGCGATTGGTATCTTACATAAATAATAATAAAAACAACTTACACAAAAGCCGGTTTCATATGATATTTGAGATATATTGCTGCATATGCCTGCATATTGATTAAAAAAGTAAAACTAATAACACAAACTGGTAACTATGTTCACCAACCAACAACAGCTAAGTAATATTATTTGAGTTATTGTAGCTAATAATAGTTATTGTAGGTAGCGGAATATTTTTTGTGAAGTAGTGATTCAGATTCTTTTAAGTCTACCGTCATCTTTTTATAGTGACTCTAATATAGAAAAAATCTTAAAAGAAAGTATCATCTTTAAGTTGCAGATCGGTATTTTTAGATATTTTTGTTGTCAGCATTCATAACTCACCAATAAACATTTAAAAAATATTTTTGTAAGTTATTAGATTCGAACTCGAACCACCTTGAACGCCTATCAAGGCGAAAACCATTAGGCCATTGAAACACTTACTGTAGACGTTGAAATTAGTAAGTAGTACCTAACAATCATAAGCGGGCAGCAAGTGTATGAGTGTGTATCAAACTTTATTATAGAAGAAGGTCGTAACTACAACTAGTATTGCTTGGCCATAGTTTTGTGAGATTGCAACTCGACTTTTGGTCTTGACTGTAAATGGTGCAGATGTCATTTTTTGAGTTAGCATTATGTTTCATGGCTATGGCATCTATGGTTAATTGCTCTTTACATCCTTGGCTGTATTTAGGGCACCCTTTTTGTTCCTCTGCTAGGATATTGTTCTGTACGGTGTGTTTATAAATAATTTCAGCAATGCAACCGGTAGTTAATTTGTAAATAGTTTGAAGGCATGTTATGGGTCTGTATTTGGCTGGGTTGATGTAGTCTGTGTCTTTAGGAAGCATGTAGGTTAGGCCTTGTGTGATAAATTCTGGGATATTTTGTGGATATTTAATGGAATTATTAATGTGATTATAGATGGCGGGGTGAAGGCAGGTTAATTTCTTATAGTAATAGTTGTGAATGTGATCTGTACCAGGAGTTTTCCAGTTGTGTGCTTTATTGGTGACGCTAATGAAAACCTCTAATGGAATAGTGGTAAATGGCATATCTGTTATGTTTTCTAAATTTTGTTTATTGTCCTGTATCCATGTGGCCGTGTGATTGTGTTCTGATGTATTCGACCAAATGTTTGACCAGTAGGTGTGTAGCTGTTCAGGAGTAAGATTGGGTCTATTTATCGTCTGTTGTCTATGTTGTGTGTTTGTCGTGTCTGTGGTTAAAGTTCTATAAAACTGTCTTTCGTTGTTTGTAAATTGTGTATTCTGATTTTTTCGTTTAGTGCAGTTGAGATATCTTTGGCGCCTACTTTTTACGGCGGAAAGTTTCTGTTTTAGGGTATCTATAAATTGTTCATTTGTTATATTAGGTTCTTCGTAGCTAGAGTGTGTTCTGTATTTGTGTTTAATTCGTTCAATGTGTGTGATCAGTCTCGTATGCCTATTTCCGTTGATGTATTGTGTCATTCTGCCTATGTCTTTGCGTATTATTTCTATTTTTATGTCTAGTCGTTTCAACCACTTTGGTCTTCGGTCTGATGCAGTGTTGCGTTGTTGTGTAGATGTTTGTGTAGATATTGTTTGCTCTTTAATTTTGGTTCCATTACAGATTGCTGCGGTGTATGCAGCGCAATAGATAAGTGTGTGAGTTTTCTGAAAGTTGTCCTCATTAGATGAATATCTTGGTAGAACTGTGGTATTTAAATATGTGATTATATGTGCAAACTTTTTTGATGTTTTCTGTTTGGGTATGAATGGTCTATTTGTGGGATCTGTTAATGAATATTTATTGTAGATTTCTTCAAAAGTCTTTCCTATTTTGGTGTCTAGGGATTCGTCTACAAACGTAGTACTTATGGTTTCATCGAGTGATGTCTGTGTATTGCCAATTGTGATTTGAAGGTCCGTTTGGTTTAAGTCACTAGTAGAGTGTAGGTTGTTTGGATACGTATTTATAGTACTTTCTATTGTATCAACATGTTGAGTGTTTTGTGTGGGCTGCATGTGGAGGGTGTCCCTAATTTCTCTCTTTATTTTTTCTAATCTTTCGTCTGTAATAAGTTTATTATTTATAATTACTCTACGCTGATCGGCAATACGTTGTTCTGAGACATGTGCGATACTAGGAAATTGTTGTGTTATGACCATGTGCAGTTGTTTTCTGTAAGCAGTTCTATTGGTTTCTAAATGGGTTATTTTAAAATATTCTTTAATAATTGCCTCATTGATATCGTCGGTCCATCTTAAACGGGTTGTTGTATTTATGGGTTGTTGTGATTCAGCTAGGAAAGGTTGTGTGAGTGCTATTGTGTTCTGAGTGTGACAAATATTTTGAAGATTAATTCGTACCTCATTTTTTATGGATTCTAGTGTGGTTTCAGGAAGCAATTTGTTTCGTAAAATAGCCCGTTTCTGATCTCCTAATCGTTGCTTTGGAACTTTTATTTCGGGAAATCTTTGAGTGAATTTAGCATATAAAGGATCTAAATAGCCGCGAATTTTAGTTTCTAAATCTGTAATTTGAAGGTAAGTACGCCAGATGAACTCATTCATCTCTCTTGTCCATCTCAATCGCGCGCGAGCTTGGCCAGTGGTGGGTACAGGATTGTCGGCTACTGCCTCCTGAACAACATCCACGGTTGCAGAATTTATAGAAATAGGTGGTGAAATAGAAGAATAGTCAGTATTATAGCTCAAACAAGAAAAAGGAGAAGGAGTGAAGGAAATAGCGATACAGAAGAAGATGGTCTGCTGTAACCTTGTTCGGGTGACCCGGTAGGAGCCCGCTGACTCAACTCACTACCACCGATGGCTCGTATGCTGGAGCGCCCAGCATCGGCTCCAGGCGCGCCCCGGCGATCGCCCCCGGGCAGCGATCCTATATGTAACTTTCTTTTTGCTCTAGTCTCCATTTCGTCTATGGGTTACTATTGCCACGTTAGCCGCCCAGTAATATTATGTTTGCGTTTCCCGCCCCCCACGTGATCTGATGTTCGATCGGGACGTGTGGTTAGGTTTCAGGGGGCTTATTATTATTATTATTATTAAATCTGATATTGAAACAAATTAGTAGCTTCTTTTTAGAATTATTTGCATGAATCATAAAAACTTCTATGATTTTTTTAAAGTAAAAACTTCATGGTTGGTTTTTTTTTATTTTTAATAGACAATATTTTGACAGTTGGGAAAGAGAACGCACTAGTTCGGAAAAGGTAAAGAAAAAGCACGAATGTGCCCACTTTCCGAACGCTATACGTCCCTGTAATACACCACTTTTTGAGCAACTGTATTAAAAAAGTATTTTAAAAACCTCTATATCATTTTTAAAGACCTATCTATAGATACCACACACGTATGTGTTTGATGAAAAAAAAATTTTTGAGTACTAGTTCTAAGTATGGGGAGCCCCCAATATTTATTATTATTTTTTTATTTTTGCATCAAGATTTTAATGCCGTTCACAGAATACATCTATCTACCCAGTTTCAACAGTATAGCTCTTATAGTTTCGGAAAAAAATGGCTGTGACATACGGGCGGACAGACGGACAGACAGACATGACGAATCTATAAGGGTTCCGTTTTTTGCCATTTGGCTACGGAACCCTAAAAAGGGAGGGGGGCGCTCTACTTAGCATTGTCACTAATTCCGAATTTCCGGCACCAAAAAGCGATATAAGATGAGGTTTCTTAAATCTTCATCTGTAACATCTGTCAAGCACTCAAGCCTATTCTGCATTATTTTGGGGATGGCTTCCAGTCTTGTGTTCAGTCAGAGTGCCTAACTATCCTCTACAACCAAATCTACAACCCAGCTATTTGTTAATACGAATATCCTTGGTTTTTTTAAATAAATATCATAACCTAGTGCTTGACCGCAATCCCGCTTGATGTGCAGTGATGCAATCGTTGATGGTAAAGTGCGCCAGTTTATTAAGAGTCTATTCAAACGCCTTGAAGCTTGAAGACACATAAATTGTAGTCAGGCGGAAAGATCGCTGCACGTAAATTGTTCCAGTCAAAATTTACGCGATATAAAAGACGAAGCGAACCGCTTCGTAGGAGTCGTAGTGGTGTCAACACCGTAAGGTGATCAGACTTTAGGGCTTCTGATGACAGGTAATAACTGTCAAAGATTTTACAAATGACAGCAGGATCAAGGGATTAACGTGCTTTCCGACGGATGGAGTTAGAGTTCATAAGCTGAAGTAAATTTAAAATACATACTGGCAGCGAGGAACACAGGGGCCCTAGCCAATGTAACGAAACGAAATCGAAATTCGTCATTTTCTACTTTATTAAGCCAAGTTCATTTAAAATGAACTGATTGAGTAGGAAGGAAGACGGCATTCTGTTTTGTTTGTTTAATTACTATTAAAAATACATGTGATTATGTAACTTTACTTAGAATATAATAAGGAAGATTCCAGAGCCACTCTCACACGGCACTACACCGAAGACCTCCCTGAGATCAGCCTAGCCGAGATCGTGATGGCTCCTGGACAGCTTAAAAATGGGAAGGCCCCGGGAGAAGACGGGATTACCTCGGAGCTCTTGAAAGTTGCAGGTACGCCTGTGTTAAAAGAGCTTCAGCGTCTGCCCGCCGTCTGTCTGTGTCTGCGTTCTGCTCTTTTTTCGGGGATAACTCCTAAGGCATGGAACAGAAGCGTAGTGGTTCTGTTTTTCAAGAAAGGGGATAAAACCTTATTGAAGAACTATAGACCCATTTCGCTTCTGAGCCATGTCTACAAGCTGTTTTCGAGAGTGATCACGAACCGACTAGCGCGCAGACTCGACGAATTCCAGCCGCCTGAGCAGGCCGGGTTTCGAAGAGGATTTAGTACCATAGACCACATACACACAGTGAGGCACATTATACAGAAGACCGAAGAGTATAATCAGCCCCTGTGTCTAGCATTTGTGGACTATGAGAAGGCTTTTGACTCTATCGAGACCTGGGCTGTTCTGGAATCTTTGCAGCGATGCCAAGTCGATTGGCGATATGTCCAAGTGATGAGATGTCTCTACAATGCCGCCACAATGTCCGTCCAAGTCCAGTACCAGCAGACTAAAGATGTCCCCCTTAAGCGAGGAGTGAGACAAGGGGACGTTATTTCCCCCAAATTGTTCGCCAATGCCCTCGAGGATATGTTTAAGACGCTGGATTGGCAGGGTCGGGGCATTAACATCAATGGCGAGTACATCTCACACTTGCGATTTGCGGACGATATCGTCATCATGGCGGAAACGCAGCAAGAGCTGGAACAAATGCTGGCCAACTTAGCTGACTCCTCCCAACGCATCGGTCTCCGGATGAACTTAGACAAGACCAAAATTATGTTCAATGAACGGGTCACTCCGGGACCGGTTGCCGTAAATGGAATGCCGCTCGAAGTTGTTTCAGAGTATGTATACCTCGGGCAAACGTTGCAATCAGGGAAAAACAACTTCGAGAAGGAGGCAAATAGAAGGATCCAACTGGGATGGGCAGCATTTGGTAAACTTCGTCGGGTATTTTCGTCGCCCATACCCCAATGTTTGAAGACCAAAATCTTCAACCAGTGCGTCCTACCCGTCATGACTTACGGAGCCGAGACGTGGACACTAACGGTCAGACTAGTCCATAAGTTTAAAGTCGCTTAGCGAGCTATGGAGCGGGCTATGTTGGGCGTCTCTCTGAAGGACCGCATCAGAAATGAGGTGATCCGACAAAGGACCAGAGTTACCGACATAGCTGAGAGGATTAGCAAGCTGAAGTGGCAATGGGCTGGTCACATATGCCGCAGGACCGAAAACCGTTGGGGTAAACGAGTCCTTGAGTGGAGACCGCGTGGGATAGTGGGACGCCCTTGGGCGAGATGGAGCGACGACATCAAAAAGGTGGCTGGTAGTGGCTGGCGGAGAACTGCTCAGGATCGAGCTTGTTGGCGTGCCATGAAAGAGGCCTATGTCCAGCAGTGGACGAGTAAAGGCTGATGATGATGATGATGAAGGATGTATTATATTATGTTCACTAGCTGCGCCTCGCGGTTTCACTTGCTAAAGTTTCCATCGAAAGTGAATTTAATATAGAGTCACTTAGGCTAAGTTACTCCTTATTAAATCAGCTACCTGCCAATAAACGTCTCGTCAAAATAGAATAATAAAAAGTAAAAAAACTAAAACCCAACTACGACAAAAAACGACGCTGAAAAAGTATAAAACAAGATTTTCAGAATACTGAACTGAACAAAGTTGCTAATGTAGTTGCAAGTAAATGGACACAGTAGTAATGTCATACAATACTATTCTGAAGTATGCAATATTCACTATGTAGAGATAAATTTTCATGTTTGGAAAGGCGTAGTCACACGTTACATATACCTACCTACCGTAGCACCTTGACAACGTGTGACTACGCCTTTCCAAACATGAAAATTTATTTCTACATAGTGAATATTGCATACTTCACATTACTACTGTGTCCATTTACTTGCAACTACATTAGCAACTTTGTTCAGTTCAGTATTCTGAAAATCTAAGCGTCTTGTTGGGTTTTTTACTTTTTATTATTTGTACTATTTTGGTGTTAAAGTGTATTTGTGGCGCATAATATTAACAAAAGTTAAACTGATGAACTAAAAACTAGGTACTTGACATTTTACATCTACACGCACATAGAACAACATAAGCCCGAAGGCATATAGTGCAGAGGACATTTTTATGAGAGTTTTAGCCAGTTATCAAACTGTTTCCGCCTTCACCGCGTGGAGTTAATCCCAGCGTATGTCGTTTTTATTAGTGCATTACATATTCTATTAATGTTCACACTGCTCTGCATTGCATAAAGCGATTCACAGTTCCCGTGATTCGCGCTTTACTCTTATCGCTCATATTAAACATCATTAATATGAGCGATAAGAGCATAAAGTACTCGTGAAGCTCTTTCACGTGATACCAAACATGGTATATTTATTTTAATTTTATATTAACATAGAACTTTTTGTCCGCTAGAGGGCGCAATACTAAATTTACCATTTCATCTACCAAGAGCTATTAAACGAAGAATTTCCTAGCCAACCTTTGCATCCGTTGCTACCCGTTGAAGGACCGGTACCCAAAATTAATATAGCTGAAGTGGAACTCGCAGTAGCGCAAATGAAAAACCACAAAGCCGTAGGCCCTGATGAAATACCCGCAGACATCTGGAAGAGATTAGGACACATAGGTTGCGAGTGGCTGGTGAGGCTGCTTAATGCCATCTTAACCTCATACACCATACCAGAATCGTGGCGCCAAAGCTACTTAATACCTTTTTATAAAAACAAAGGGGATGTCAGTGTTTGTGGAAACTATAGAGGGATTAAGTTAACGTCACACACCCTCAAAATTTGGGAGAGGATACTTAACAATCGCCTTTTTAAACACGTTGACATATCTGAAAACCAATATGGCTTCACACCGTTAAAGTCTACTACGGACGCTATCCAAGCCACCCGAATCATCATGGAGAAGCATCGGGCAAACCGCGAAGACCTACATCTCGTATTTATCGATCTTGAGAAGGCATTTGATCGAGTGCCTCGGAAACTAGTGTGGCAGGCCATGAGAGCACAAGGTATACCTGAATGCTATGTCGCCATAGTACAGGACATGTACTGCAGAAGCTGCACAAGTGTGAGAAGCTTGGCTGGGCTTAGCAAAAGCTTCGAAGTTAAGGTGGGCGTCCATCAAGGCTCAGCTCTAAGCCCGCTTCTCTTCAACATGGTAATGGATTACTTAACAAAGGACATTCAGTCTCCCTTGCCATGGTGTATGTTGTACGCAGATGACATAGTCCTCATAGCCAAAGATGCCGAATTACTCCAGAGTACCCTAGAGAAGTGGCAACGTGCGCTGGAAAACAACGGCTTCCGAATCAGTAGAAATAAAACGGAATACTTGAAATGCGCGTTTAGTGGTAACACCAACAACCCCAACTCAATCCACATCGATGGGAAGCCACTGCTAAAGGTATCCCAATTCAAGTATCTAGGTTCGATTCTTACAGCCGACGGGAACATTGAGGCCGATGTTACCCATAGAATTAACGTGGGGTGGCAGAGGTGGCGGGCTCTGACGGAGGTTTTATGTGACGCAAGAATGCCTGTTAAAACCAAAGGCAAGATCTACAAAACCGCAATTAGACCAGCCATGACATACGGTGCCGAATGCTGGGCTATAAAGAAAGCTCACGAACAAAAGATGCACGTAAGCGAGATGAAGATGCTAAGATGGGCAGCGGGCGTAACTCGACTCGATAAAGTGCGAAACGAGCACATCAGAGGAAGTTACAAGGTTGCGCCTATAGCAGAAAAACTCGCCGAAAGCCGCCTACGATGGTTCGGTCATGTCATGAGACGCCCCGAAGATCATGTCGTGAAACGGGCCCTAGCACTGCCAGATAAGAGAAAAGGTAGAGGACGCCCACTAACCACCTGGTGGTCCACAGTGGCCAAGGACTTAGAGCGTGCCCAACTGAACATCTCGACAACCCGGGACAGATCATCCTGGCGCAAAAGAACGAGGAGAGCCGACCCCAAATAATGGGAAGTGGCTAGGACAAAGAAGAAGAGAGGGCGCAATACTAAATTTGGTGACAAGCTTTATAGCTCATAACTAACAGAATATCAAGGCCCTTCTAATGGTACTACAGTGGTCTTATTCTGTTAAGTAGTAAAGAAGCTATGAACGAAAATATGTGAATTATATGCAACCAGCCCATGAATACAGGTAAAGTCACAAGCAAATGCTTGCAATATATATATATTCAAAATGTACAAGTAAAGTGCTTTCAAATGATACCAAACACGGCATATTTATCTTAACTTTATTTTTTTACTCTGTATGTTTTGTCCGCTAGGGGGCGCCACAGTAGATTTTGTGAAACCCCATATAGCCTATAACCAGCGGACAATTAAGACGCTTCTAATGATATGTCATTTGTAGAATTCTGATAAGTAGTTTGGAAGTTACGAGGGAACAGATGAACATACATACATACATACATACATACATACATAGCCTGTCAAAATCATAACCCTCCTTTTGCTTTGCCGTAGTCGGGTAAAAATAAAAAGAGTGAATAAACTTAATAAAATAGACGATGACGAATTGCGATTTCGTTTCGTTATGAAGCGATGTTGCATTGGTTAGAGTCCCTGAACTGGTTGAAGTGACGGTGCTTGAAGGAGGCCTGACCAGCAGTGGACTTCTTACGCTAAAATGAAGATAACATACTATATTGGCACTTCATCAAGATAAATAGTGTTACGAATGGACCTTATGTCGATGGCATAAGGTTCAATATCGCGTGACATGCAGTGTGTCACTTTTGAGCCCTATTTCGCTAGATCTAGACATTTCCTAGGTACAATAATAAAACGCATTGCTAGACTTAGGACGGCCTATCGAATGGTACAGGTCTCAACAGTTTTGTCAACAAAGCGTCGACATCGAAATTTCTAGAAACCCGTTTCCGGGAATTACCGTAGGTACTTCCGAGTGACCTCGAAGTTATGTGCTATTATTATTACGTCTAGAGGAATCTGGAATGTTCGATCAGCTGGGCTATATAAGGCGCCGCGACGCCAGCGCACAGTCAGTCTACACTCGACTAGCGATACGAAAACAGCGACAGTTAAGAAGCAATCTTAAAGAAGACCTACTGCGACAACTGTAACGAGAACTGTGAGTACTACGTAAAGTAACATCTGCAGCGTTATTGCGTGTTTACAACACGGACTTCGCGGACATAAGGGAAGACTTCGGTACGACATCAACTACGTTCTACTTGTCATTGCCTACAATCGACTGTACCTTCGTTGCCAATAAACTTCGTAACCCTTAACCGGCATTTTAGTACCCCTAGCCCGTAACAACTGGTGTCAGAAGCGGCATGCCGGTCACGCCAAGGGAAGAGGAAGGAGTTCGTACGCGACGACAAGCAGCGATGGATTTGGCGCGTCAAGAGGAAGAACTGCTTGGTGTCCCTGCACCCGAAACAGAAGCGGCCGTCGTAACACCTATAAGTGCGCCTACTACCACCAATATTCCCGGAAGCAGTGGATGCGATTTATCGACGTTGCTGGCTCACTTAACGATGCAAATAAAAGGTATGGCAGAATCCCAGGCAGCAACCCAGGCACAGATTAAAAGTGTAGCAGAATCCCAGGCACAAATAAAACAATCCCAGGCTGAAACTCAAGCAAAAATAGAAAAATCCCAGCAACTGGTATTAGAATTAAATGAAAAATGGAAAAAAACCAAAGAAGAGGTCAACGAACTTAAAATAAAAACAGCACAACAAGATACCCGTCTGGACCAACAAGATACGCGCATAGGCCAGCAAGACGCTCGTATAGACAAACATGATGCGCGTTTCGATAAACTAGACAATACCATCATGGAGTTTGGAAAGGAAGTAGAATTTTTGCATGAGAAGGTACAAAAAGGAGTTATTAAAGGGGTGATACCTAGTGCTTTGCCGACGTTCCAAGTACCTCATTTTGATGGAACAACGTCATGGGTGGCCTACCGTCTACAGTTTGAAAAAGTCGCAAAAGGCAACAATTGGGATGGCGATCAAGCGGTAACCGCTCTTACGCTTGCTCTGCGTGGTGATGCGGTACAAATTCTCGAAAATATTTCCGGCGATTGCAATACCCTAGCCTGTCTGCTAGAAGCGTTGGAGTCTAGATACGGGGAGAAACACCTCGAACATGTTTACAGGGCTCAACTCCGCGACCGCACACAGAAAAGCAGTAAGGGTTTGCAACAATGGGCATCGGAAATAGAACGTATTGTTCGGAGGGCGTATGCTTCAACGCCGGGAGCAATTGATGCTACTACGGTGCAAGCTTTTACTGATGGAATCCGAGATGCAGAAGTCAGGGCTGCAGTTCGTCTGGGTCACCATCAGACTCTGAAGGCAGCCTTGACACACGCTCTGGAGGTGGAAGCAGTACGCCAAGACGGCCGACAACAGCACCGCATTCGCGAGGTAACCCCAATAATAAAAACTCGGCAAGGACCAACCTGCTATGAGTGCGGCGAAAAGGGTCATATTCGGATCAATTGTCCCAGGAAGTCTAAGGGAAGAAGTACTTCTGGGACACAGGTGGAAGCCGAAGATTTAAACTAAGAACAGCCAGGGCTATGGGGCGAGTACTGGCTGGTCGACCTGAAGCCCCCATTATAACAGTATCACAAGTGGGCGATGGAAACAGTCTTATTATAGAAGGAGAACTGAATGGTAAGTCATGCAGTTTCACGCTGGATACTGGTGCATCAAGAACTATTGCACGACCGGAGCTATTTCCTCGGACCATAGCATGGAAAAGAGGGTTTTCACAATGCCGATTACAAACCGCCACCGGCCAACCAGTACTCGTCCTTGGTGAAACGAATGTGACCTTGAAAATGGGTGATAAGACATTTACGCACCCTGTTTTAGTAGCGAATATTACAGATGATTGCATAATAGGACTGGAGTCTTTGAAGAAACAACAGTGCATCCTTAATGTAGCAAAAGGAGTATTGAGTTTCCCAGAACAAGAAGTATTTCTTCAAGGTGGAAAACAAGGGTCAGTGTACTGTTTAAGGAGAACGGTATTACCACCAAGATCAGAAACCTTAGTAGATATTAGACTATCACCAATAGGATGCCGTAAACGTTGCATTATAATTGAAGATTCTGGAGATCACCCAGACTGGATAACAGCAAGGACACTGATGATGATTTTCGATAAACCAAAAGTGCGCATTATCAACGTTAGTAACAAAGAAATAATTCTTGAAAAGAATTGCATCGTGGGTGTGTGCGACCATGTAGCATCGTTGAGAAAAACAGAGAGAGAGCACGAAAAGGAACGTGATAAGCAGTGGCAGGAACATGTATCGACACTACTCGAAAATTGTAAGGGCAATTTAAACAAGTTCGAAAGTCACAAAGTTAAGCAACTGTTATATAAATTTCATGACATCTTCTCTAAGACCGACAGTGACGTGGGAAGGACCGGGCTCGTCAAACACCATATAGATACGGGCGATACACAGCCGATAAGACAGAGACCACGTCGTATCCCCTTTGCAAGAGAACAGGAAGTGTCGAAAATGTTAAGAGATATGGAGAAAAATCGGATTATCGAAGCGTCTACCAGCCCTTGGTCATCTCCAGTTGTCCTAGTCAAGAAAAAGGATGGCAGTACAAGGTTTTGCGTTGACTACAGGATGTTGAATGATGCCACGAAAAGGACAGTTATCCCCTGCCACGTATAGATGACACTTTGGACTTGCTAAGTGGCATGAAATGGTTCTCCACAGTTGACCTTAAAAGTGGATACTGGCAGGTGGAAATCTGTCAGCAGGATAAAGAAAAGACCGCTTTCACCACTGGTCCTGGGAACGGTCTCTGGCAATTCAATGTCATGCCTTTTGGACTGTGCAATGCTCCAGTTACATTTGAGCGCCTAATGGAGCGCATCTTGGTGGGGTTGCTTGGTGATGCATGCCTGGTCTATTTGGATGACATCATCATTATGGGACGAAACTTCGCAGAGCACCTACGCAATTTGGAGAAAGTCTTTCAGAAACTGCGTGAAGCGAATTTAAAACTCAGTCCTAGTAAGTGTACACTATTCCAGAAAGAGGTTGGATACTTGGGACACATTATTTCGGCGCAAGGAATTCGAACAGACCCTGAGAAAATAAAAGCCGTGTCGAAGTGGCCTACGCCTCGTAATAAAACTGAGGTACGCTCTTTCTTGGGTCTGTGTGCATATTACCGTCGGTTTGTGAAGAACTTCTCCGAGTTAGCGAAGCCGTTGCATCGTTTAACAGAGGAAAAGTGTCAATTTGAATGGAACTCTGACTGCGAACAGGCATTTGCGCTACTGAAAACTCACTTGTGTGAGACTCCTGTATTAGGTTACCCTAGTCGGGAAGGTCGATTTTTGGTGGACACGGATGCCAGCAATGTTGGTATTGGAGGAGTTCTCTCTCAAACACAAGGAGATAGGCAGGTCGTGATTGCATATTTCAGCAAATGCCTTTCCAAGCCAGAAAGAAATTACTGTGTTACCCGCCACGAACTTCTAGCCGTTGTTAAGACCTTACAACACTTCAAGAAATATTTGATTGGGAGGCAGTTTACACTTCGTACCGACCACGCTGCCTTACAGTGGCTCCTCCAGTTCAAAGACCCAGAAGGACAAGTAGCAAGGTGGATAGAGCAGCTGCAAGAATTTGACTTTGTCACTGAACATCGGAAAGGCAAGTCACACAATAATGCTGATGCTTTGTCTAGACGACCTTGCGAAGAATCTTGCCGACATTGTGCCAAACAGGAAAAGAAAGAGAACGTACGGATTATCCAGGTGAACGCTTTGGACGAAGACTGGGACAATCAATCATTGGAAGACGCACAAAAGGAAGATAGTGACTTGAAGACAGTAATCGAATGGAAGAAACGTGGCCAAAGGCCCACTTGGAGTGAAATATCAGCGCTTAGCCCAACAGCAAAAAGTTACTGGGCTCAATGGGACAGCCTGATAATTGATAATGGAGTTCTCAAGAGGAAATGGGAATCGCCCAGTGGACAGGAGGTCACCTTACAGATAGTTGTCCCCTGCGATAAAGTCGCGTCAGTGCTAAGACAGGTGCACGACGGAGTATCCGGAGGACATCTAGGAGTAAAGAAAACCCTGGAAAAGGTGAGAAAAAGATTCTATTGGGTGCATTGCCGCGAAGACGTAGAGGACTGGTGTAGAAAATGTGTAGCCTGCTCCTCAGTAAAGGGACCGCAAACGAGGGCCAGAGGTCGGCTGAAAGTGTATAATGTTGGTGCACCGTGGGAAAGAGTTGCTGTCGATATAGCTGGGCCATTCCCTGTTACTGAAGAAGGGAATAGGTATATCATCGTCATGCAAGACTATTTCAGCAAATGGCCAGAAGCTTTTGCAGTACCTAACCAAGAAGCTCATACAGTCGCCAAAAAGCTAGTTCACGAGGTGTTCTGTCGATTTGGCGTTCCCTTGGAGTTACACTCTGACCAGGGTAGAAACTTTGAGTCTTCACTATTTCAAGAGGTTTGCCAACTACTCGGGATACATAAGACTCGTACAACACCATATCACCCTCAGTCAGATGGAATGGTGGAAAGATTCAACCAGACGCTAGAGAATCATTTGGCCAAAGTAGTGGAAGAACACCAGAGGGATTGGGACCAATACATTCCGCTCTTCTTAATGTCATACCGCTCTGCAACACATGATAGCACAAATTGCACACCGGCGAAAGTCAACTTCGGCCGAGAAGTTAGACTACCAATAGATGCACTAACCGGAACACCTCCCGATACTCCTATCCTAGCCGTCGACTATGTGGCCGACCTGCGGCGTAAATTAGATGGAATACATGAGCTAGTGAGAGAGAATGGTCTGAAAACCAGTGAGAAGATGAAGATCCGATACGACCGCAAAGCTAACGTGCCCGGATTTGAAGAGGGAACCTTGGTATGGTTACATAATCCCATTAGAAGAAAAGGAAAGAGTCCAAAGTTCCAAGCCAAATGGGAGGGTCCGTACACGATAGTAACCAGAATAAACGATGTCACCTACCGGATTAAGAAAGGACCTAGAGGGAAGCTGAAGGTCGTACACGTTGACCGCCTAGCTCGCTATTATGGATCAAATCATGCTCGGGACGAGCATGACTAAGAAGGGGGCAATGTTACGAATGGACCTTATGTCGATGGCATAAGGTTCAATATCGCGTGACATGCAGAGTGTCACTTTTAAGCCCTATTTCGCTAGATCTAGACATTTCCTAGGTACAATAATAAAACGCATTGCTAGACTTAGGACGGCCTATCGAATGGTACAGGTCTCGACAGTTTTGTCAACAAAGTGTCGACATCGAAATTTCTAGAAACCCATTTCCGGGAATTACCGTAGGTACTTCCGAGTGACCTCGAAGTTATGTGCTATTATTATTACGTCTAGAGGAATCTGGAATGTTCGATCAGCTGGACTATATATAGCACCGTCACGCCGACGCGGAGTCAGTCTACACTCGACTAGCGATACGAAAACAGCGACAGTTAAGAAGCAATCTTAAAGAAGACCTACTGCGACAACTGTAACGAGAACTGTGAGTACTACGTAAAGTAACATCTGCAGCGTTATTGCGTGTTTACAACACGGACTTCGTGGACATAAGGGAAGACTTCGGTACGACATCAGCTACGTTCTACTTGTCATTGCCTACAATCGACTGTACCTTCGTTGCCAATAAACTTCGTAACCCTTAACCGGCGTTTAAGTACCCCTAGCCCGTAACAATAGTATAAAAGTAATATGTAGATACATATTCTAGTATTTTCAATATGGTCGCAAACATCGACATATAATAATGGAGATGCCCTAGAGATGAGAATTGTGGCAATCCGAAAGAAAGAGTGGAAACGAAGTTTCGTCTATCTTTATCTCTCTCAAAATCATCAATCATCTATGAGGAAAGAGATAGTGCTGGACAGAAAGCATCATTTTCAAACAAAAAAAAATATATAATAGCAAATTAAGTACCTTAGTAAAATAAGTATAAGCATATATACAATGTTGTAAAAGAAATAAAGAAAAGAAAGCATGTAAATAGATATAAGAGAGATGTACTTAGTAAATGTAAAAATAAGCATGGACAGAATTGTAAAATTAGCTGCAAAACAATAAAGGAAAACTGTACAATTTATTGAACCACACCCAAATAAGAATATCATATAGAGGACAGCTAGGCTAGGCTAGACAGGCGTCCCACCTGTAAATGTGTGAAAGAGAATGTATGAAAAAAAGATTAAGTATGAAGAATAAAAGTGCGAGAAGCAAAATTGCGAGAACTGGTATGAAAGTGTATAGTAGATAAGGTCTCTGGCCCCAATGTCGGAGAAATAGGCGATAAACAAAAAACCAAAATAAATGACTGCAGATTATACGCGTACGGCATGTCCATTAGTAGAAAGCATACCTAGGCCATCTCTCTCATTTTTTTCAGACCAAAAAAAAACAACAGATTATACACGTACGGGATGTCTATGCAGTCGCAAACTAGCTATTTACGCACTTTCGACTGGTCGCTAGTGGCTCAGTCCCTCAGCAACCAACACATAGGCAAAGACGCTCGGGCGTCGGCGTCGACCAAGTGCGTAATCACCTATTTAAGTTATAGTAAGTCACAGTCGCCATCGACCGAGTCGCCGGCGACCAGGGGCCGTAGCCAATGTAACATCGCTTCACAACGAAACGAAATCGAATACCAAACCAACCAGTGACGAAAATGATTGACCACGTGACGCAATAAATCACGTTGTCAATCGTTCCGGACATTGGTTGGTTTGGTATTCATTTTCGCTTCGCTACGAAGCGATGTTACATTGGCTACAGCCTACAGGCCCAGTCGACACTGCGTAATGGCTCTAAGGTATGAGCATAATTCGAAAGCGACATGAGGCGATCATCCACATGGGTACGGCACATCAAGCTACTACATCATCATCAAAATTTTATCGTCCCACTGCTGGGCACAGGTCTCCTCTCATACAGAGAAGGATTGAGCGTAATCACCACGCTTGCTCAATGCGAGTTGGCGACTTCAGACTTAAAGTCCAGGTTTCCTCAAGATGTTTTTCTTCACCTTATAATCAGTCGTTGGTGTCCAAGAATTAAGATATACTTAGAAAGTACATATTCTCTTAATAACTTATTACTTAGAAAAGTTACAATGGAAAAGTTACATGGAATCGAACCCGCACACTCATACTTGAGAGGCTGGTGTTTTAACCAGCAGGCCACCACGACAATCAATCTACTACAATCTGTCAGATTTCTGTATTGGTTTTTCAACTTTATCTTTAAAGCGTTAAAGCTCAAGGTTAATTAAAAATATTTGACAGTTTGGGGTAGCTTGACCTGCTGTCGTTACTCGTCTGTACCTATCGTGAAATACCTGCAACCAGCTTTTTGGCTACATTCAAAAGTGGTTTAATTGCCATAGATTCATTGAGTTTGGTTTTGAAAGTAATACCACCTCGTGGATTAAAGTCTCTGAACCTTTATGTTGCAGGTATTGGACGCTGATAGAAGAATTGGAGATGGGTAAATGAGGCGAGGAGTCCTGAAAGATTTCACTGTCTTTGAAAGCGAGCCGAAAATAAACTGCGAAGGACCAAGCGAACCATAAACCGAATCCAAAGTATCCCTTTCCTTACATATTATCAAGCAGGAGGCAGCACGAGCCAGTCCAATAGGGTAGTTGACTAAAAACATCGAATCAGTCCGTCAGTCAGATATCCAAAAAAAGCCATAAACATATTTTTTCTTTTTTCATGTAAACAAAAACTTAAGGAGATATAGTGCGTTGAAAACTCGTGTGACGTCACTCCTTGGTACACTTTTTAGCAACGAGTGACGTCACCAGCCACCACTCCTGATCTTTGATGCCTTTTATATTTGTCAATTTTCATTGATTTGATAAAACAAAATATACCTACGTATCCAATATTTTTCTAATCTTAATATGTAAAAAAAACCCTATCCGATCCGTGTCCGTATTGTTAAGTATCTATAACTTATTCTGCTAATGCCTACAAAGCCGGGCTAAACTCTTTTTTTTGCCACTGCCTTAACTTTCCTTAGTCATACAGCACATTTGCTCTTTTCTGACGATTGATTCCGTTTTGCATTAGAAGCATGCTTGTCAATGGGTTAGGATGGAGCTTTAATCGTTCAGCATTGTTATAATTTTTTTTTTTTTTTACATATTATAAACCAGCGCTTGACCGCAATCCTGCCTGATGGTAAGCAGTGACGCAATCGTTGATGGTAAAGCGCACTAGTTTATTAAGAGCCTATTCACTCTAGCCTTGAAGACACTCAAATTGTAGTCCGACGGAAACACCGCCGCTGGCAAATTGTTCCAGTCCCTCGATGTACGCGGTCTAAAGGAGGAGGCGAAACGCTTCATCCGGATCGTAGTGGTGTTAACAACGTAAGGGTGGAAACCAGCCGTACGACCGGTCGTCCGCTGGTGGAACGGAGATGAGGGAATTAAATCATGCAATTCCCTCGCACACTCCCCGAAATGCATCCGAACACCGAAAGGCTGGCTACTCTACGCCTGTGCTCTAGGCTTTGGAGACCAACTCGAGTTAGATCAGGGTCACGGTTATCTGAGTATTGTTTGGCTTCTTCAATGACAGTCTTCATATTTAGGTACTCAGGTATCTCAGTGTTACGTGTGAACCAAGCTGCATCACTTATGGTCCTGAGAATGTTGTTTCGGGCTCTTTGGAGGCAGAGTATATTCGATTTACTGGCTGAGAAACATAGTTGAATCCCGTAGGTCCAAATTGGTTTTATGACTGAGCTATAGACTCTAAGTTTATTGCTTAGGGACGAGTTGATTCGTTTGTGCTTAATATGGTCTTTCCAGTCATACGTTAGTCTAAGTAAAATCCCAAGTATTTGACACATTTGCTTGGCGGTAGAGGATCTTGGCCAAGTTTGACTTTTGGGCACAGCTTCTTCCTCAACGTGAATGTAAGGTGGTGCGATTTAGGGGCGCTCGCTTTCACACGCCATCTTTGCAACTACTCGTTGGTTTGGTTGAGCTGGTTTTGTAACTACTAGCTTTGTCTGGATCATTACTGGATGCTAGAAATGCGGCATCATCCGCGAAGGTTGTAACAGTTACGTTAGCAGCTTGAGGTAAGTTATGAGTAAAAATGTTGTACAATACTGGACCAAGGACCGAACTCTGAGGCACCTCGGCGCGGCAGGTATGTAGAGAAGATCTCGCGCTACGTTGCTTAACTTGAAACGGTCTTTCATTCAGGTATGACTTCGTCAGAAGATAGAATGAATGTGCAAGTTTTTTTTTTATTTTATACAGTAGGCCTTTATGCTATACTTGGTCGAAGGCATGTTGGATGTCGATGAAAGCTGCTGAGCAATACTCCTTCTTCTCAAGGCATTCTCTGATCGTGTGGTAGACTCTATGCACTTGTTCCACGGTTGAATCTTTGCGAAACCCGAATTGGTGGTTAGGTATGACGCTGTTTTCATCAAGATGTGATTTTAACCTGGTCAAGAAGATTCTTTCCCATAACTTGGACAATATTGGCATGAAGCTAATTGGTCGGTATGAAGTCACTTCATTGATCGGTTTGCCATGCTTGTGGATCATCACTATCTGTGATATTTTCCAGAGGGAAGGGAAGTAGGAAACTCGTAATGTTGCATTAAATAGATTTGTTAGAAAAACAATGCACTTCCTAGGCAACTCCTTTAGTATCTTTGGTGTAATTAAGTCAAAGCCAGGGGCTTTATTTGCTGCGAGATTGGAGATCTCCTTGGCTAACTCTCTTGGAGATGTTGGTCGCTAAAGAACGTTAGGTTTGGTCGCTCCGCCGTTCTGCCGCACTTAGAAGCCTGGCTGAAAAGAGGGGAGCGCATCTCCTTCAGGCTCACACAGGTACTCACTGGACACGGTTGCTTCGGTGAGTACCTGAACAGAATTGGGCGAGAGAACACGGCAAATTGCCACCATTGCGGAGGCAGCCTGGATTCTGCACAACACACGCTCGAGGAGTGCCCCGCATGGGACTCCGAGCGCCGGGACCTGGTTGCTAGGATCGGGCAAGACCTGTCTCTGCCAGCAGTAGTAAGGGCTATGCTCGGAAAGACAGAGAATGGGACAAAAGTAGCTTCCTTCTGTGAGACCGTGATGGCCAAGAAGGAAGCCGCCGAACGGGATCGAGAGAGGGCTGATCCTGCTCGGAGAAGGAGGCGTCGGGGAGACAACCGCCTTGACGTTTAAAACGCCGAAACCCGCCTACATATTGAAGTAGGTGGACCTTTGGGGTCTCGGGCACACAGAGCGGGGACTCTGCCTGCCCACTAAGTAACCCCAGGGAAGACGGTGGCATAGTGGTCATGTGCTGCCGTGCATAGGACGTTTAGGAGAGGCCCACTTAGTCTCCCCTGGGATGTGCCTTACAGGCGTTGCGCAGGGAGGGTTTCGGAATTGGTCTTTTAAGAGGAACCGGGACCACCCCTAGGCGCAGATGGTGATCACCGGGGTGGTTTTAGTGAGGTAAAAATCCCACACTACCCGACCTCATTCCTCGGGGGTCGGGTGCCTTTTGAAGATTTCCCCCGAAAACAAAAAAAAAAAAAAAAGGTTTGGTCGCTTGATTTAGAAATGCATCTATTTCAAGGTCATCAGGGCCATCGCTTTCATTAGGCTTGAATACATTGGCTAGGTGGGCTGCAAATGCTTCTGCTTTTTCGGAGTCAGTACGTGCCCACGAGTTGCCTGATCTGATTGGAGGGATACATTGTTGGGGTTGAGTCATTGACTTTGTAGCCTTCTAAAGAGAATGATGGCCGCTTGAATTTGGAGAAAGCAGTTTCAAGTTTCCTCTTAAGAGACTCGTTTGCAGCTTCTGCAAGAGTTTTCTTTAATTCAGCAATCGCACGGTTCAGTCGTGTTTTATCTTTTCTGTTGCGAGAGAGCTGCCATACCCTACGCAGTCTACGTTTTTCCAATATTTGGTTTCGAATCTCGACTGGTATTGGTAATCTACAGGATGGTGTAAAGAGTGCAGGAGTATTATTCCAGGCTGCCACCTGAATAAGATTTGTGATATATATGCACGCTTGATCAATATCTGCAGGAGTTTTTAGTGAACATTTAAGATTTATATTGGATTCCAGATAGTGGCGGAAATCATCCCAGTTAAACTGCTAAAACTTAAAAAAATATTTTGCAAAAAGAGGTAACTTAATACATGTGTGGTAGGCAATACACGAGCGAGCGAAGGGGGCAGGGCACGCGGTCGCATCGCTATTCGCTCATAATAATACCGTCAAAAAGGGTGTTGTCACTTTTTTAAAAATTAACATTTTTTGGGGAAGTTGGAATGAATTCGCGGAAAAAATAAGATTATTTCAAAATTAATTAGTATTGTTACTGATAATGATGATTATGTTTTCATGTTGTATTTGGTCATGAGTTTACCTAACCTTTATTATCCTTATTGGTTGGACGGGGTTTTCTTTACATATTGTATAATCTGAATGACGGACTAAACAGAATCACTTTTTTTTACCCAGGAAACACCTCTATTGTAAAACGGACAGGCAGGCTAATGACCTACCAGCGCGCCCGTCTCTTCATCCGGAAGCAGAAAGAGCGAAGAGGGAAAAAGTATCTAATTACCTTCTAGTTAATTTGTCCTAATTTGGACTTTCCTAGTCGATTTGACCTTCTTTTTCTTCTTCAGCCTAGAGAGGTCCACTGCTGGACAAAGGCCTCCCCGAAGGCTTTCCACGATGACCGGTTTTGTGCTGCTGACCTGTTGATTTGACCTACGCACCTTAAACCTAAATACAGCTGGAGGTTACTTAATACCTAACTGTAATAGCGCCTATGCGCACAGACATTGGGTCTGTCGTGTTGCTAGCCATATACACGGTCTTCGCCACATTGAGTTTCAGACCTCCGTTCTCGAGCGAGTCCTTCCACACATTCACACGCCGCACCAACCGATCCCTGTCCGCGTCCGCCAGCGCGATATCGTCAGCATACATAAGCAACCAAGGAGGTTGCTCTTGTGAATCCCTCATGCTATCCGACAAGACGTCTAATATCACGCTGAACAGAAACGGACTAAGGACGGAACCTTGGTGGATTCCGACGGTGACGGGGAAGGGTTTAGTGTCACCAACAGCGGTCCTAACAACGGATTCGGAATTAAGGTACATGTCTCGAATTATGTCAACATAGGCTTCTGGTACCCCTTTGGACCTCAGTGCCCACCGGATCACCCCACGAGGGACACAGTCGAAGGCCTTCTGCATATCAAGAAAGAGCATATGCAGAGGCGTGTTCTTCGATCTATATCTCTCCATGGCGGTTCGTAGTGCGAAGATAGGATCCATGGTTCCGTACCCTGGCCGAAACCCATATTGACAATCCGAGACAGCACACTCCTGCCGGATCCGGGAGTCTATAATCCTCTCAAAGATCTTCATGGCGTGGGACATGACCTTAATACCGCGATAGTTACTACACTCCTGAACCGAGCCCTTGCCTTTGAAGACTTGAGTAATAATACTCAGCGTCCATTGGCTCGGGTTTTGCCGGTCAGGAACACGCGGTTGAGAAAGTTTTGTTTGTAGTAGTTTGAACTAAGTAAGTAGCTGGGTATAATCACGGCAATAACATTTTCGTGGAATAATTTATGAACATAACGAAAAAATTACAACAGTATACAAAAAAAATAAGAAGAAAATATCGTTGAGGGAACATGCGGCACTTCAATGCAAAACGACTGCTAAATTAAATTAGTATCTACCTACGACTTTTCAAATGTTACTTGAATTTTAATTTACTTTCTGCAAGTAATTAATGGCTACTAGCCGTAAATATGCTATAAACGAGTATGTAGGTAACGTAACATACATAGTTGACGGCATGGTTGGCGTAGTGATTAAATGTTTGACTGCTGCGCTGCGTGTCGCGGGTTCGATTCCCTCACGGAACAAATATTTTTATGACCTACAAGTACTTGTTCTGGGTTTGGTTGTAAACGCACCCACGATACAGGAGAAATTATTAGTGTGGGGCAACGTTTTTTAAAAAGATAAAAGATAGACAAAAATAATAATGTCGTTTACGTAAAATCATTTTAGAAAAAATATCCTACTGATGAGGTTTTTCTGAAATAACGTTCACTACATGGCAACACTGACTCGTCAGCAGGGTAATTGCGTTAACACACTATCAGCAGCAATGGGTTTCATTTTGACAGTTCAACTAAATTCATTGCGTTATTTACGTTGTTGAGGAGACACATTTTCGAACACATGGCGCAATGGATTAGCAATATGCTTTGAAATGATTCCAACTGACAGTAATAGTGTGTTACGCAATTGGGTTGTATCCTAAAAAATACTTTTTAACACCCTTGCTCGTAAAGCTGATGTAATCCCACCGGTTTTAAATATGTAAAGCGGGCCATAACAAACGCGTGTGTTATCAAAGCAAATAGTTAAGTTATAGTCCATACAAATTGCATAACAGCATTATTTGTCATTTCAAATAATTATGGAACTGATCGCCGCCGCGTGGCTCTAGCCAGTGAGCAGCGCGCTGTTCCTTATTTGAAATGGCAAGTAATAATACTAATGGCGGGAAAGCAACAGTGTGCATTCACAGATTGAGTTTATTTAAAATAACTGATGTCCTATTTGAAATAAACAAATTTGTATTTGTTTGTATTTAAATGAGTATTTGTAGAAAAAAACAGTTTATTCGGTAATTTAAAAACTTGACTGCATGCTCTAGCATCTTTGCCAACATTTTCACGCAGCTACGGCAGAAAATAAACCTCGCGCCATTTTTCTCAAATTTTCTTTTCTTTGTACTTGTATTCTGAATATCTTTTTTTCTGTTTCCTCGCAAATGTGTTAAAAAATGTCGTACGATATGAAATCGAATGTCATCATTACGCACTAATATCGTAATATACTATTAATGTCCATCAGATAAATTTATAAAAAATATTGAACACGTATTTTAATTTTTTATTTCATTCAAATACTTAGGAAGATATATTGATTTGAAATGTCGCATGACGTCACATCGTGTTGCAAAATATACCACGGCGTGACGTAATTAGCCCCCACTCCGTAACTTTACTACGCTATTTCTCAGTAGTTTTTGGTAATTTCGATAAAATAAAAAATACTGGTCTTAATTTTTTTGTTAAATCTATAAGACGGACTAATTATTTTTTTGATTTTCATACCTTGGATACATCCCTATTAAGGTGCTGTCTGAGCATTTGTCAAAAGTGCCAAGAATCCTAGGTTCTTCGTTCGAGACTATATGGATTCCATGATTTCCATTAGAAAGAATGTGACGGCAAATAACTACCTGAGTTTTCATGAAAAATTCCATTGTCTAAAACTAGATTGGACAGTCCGAGTTGTTTTGCACTGCATCCGACGCGAATCCGAGAAATGACAGTCCGAAGTACCTTTAGAACTATTTGTATGATAATTTACAACATTCCCAATTCGAATTAAACTCTGATTTTGAATTTGGATTCAGATCTAGACTTTGTTATTATACACATACAACATGCAATATAACAAGCACCAAACTCCTTCATAGAAGTAAAATTTAAATCACTGTTTAATTCTAGTATTCCGGAAGCTATAATAATAATGTATACCTGGGGTGGAGACCTGGTGGTCTGAAATACAGGCTTCGGCTTAGCTTAGGCACCAGTCTCCCACAATATTTTTGTGTAAGCCCATAACTGTACAACATTATTTTTATTTTGTTATTATTTTGTATGGATATTGTGGTGAGAAAATAAATATTATTATTAAATATATTAATATTATTTATGATACGCGCAACTAAGTTCAGCTCGGCTGGGCAGTATTCGGGTAGCTTCCCAAATCGCTCTTCGATTTTCTCGTTGTCCAAGATACCACAGTGTCTGAAGACTAGGTTGCCAGTGATGACTTACGAAACTGAAACGTGGTCGCTCGCAGTGGGCCTCATCGTCAAATTCTCACAAAGGCCGATAGAAAAAGCTATGCTCGGAGTTTTTCTGCGTAATCGAATCAGAAATGAGAAGATCCGCAGAAGAACCAAAGTCACGGACATAGCTCTTCGAGTCGCTAAAATTAAGTGGCAGTGAGTGGGGCACATTGCTCGTAGAACGGCTAGAACCGATCGCCGATGGGGCTGTAACGTTCTGGAGCGTGGGGAGGCCCCCAACAAGGTGGATCGATGACCTGGTGAAGGTCGCGGGAAGCCGATGGATGCGGGCAGCACAAGACCGGTCATCGTTGAAAGCCTTGGAGAAGGCCTTTATCCAGCAGTGGACCTCTATTATAGGCTGAAGAAGAAGAAACTAACTACTACTATTAATATTTGTGTAACTGTTTTTTTGTCCCAAATAAAAAAAATAAAATAAGACTCTCAACTTAAAAGTAGTAAAGAAATTAAGAGGTTGGCAGTTGGCTAGGTATACCTACCTACATAAGTACATATACATAGGTATGTACCTGTTACACACCGTTTGTTTTCTTATCACTTCAATATGTTGATTAAACAAAACAATTTCCAATAAACTTTTGCATTGAAAGTTATGCTTATCAAGCCTTGAAACACATAGTAACAGTTGGCCGATAAAACCTACTCACGGTCAACGTTGTTGTCATTTCGTAAGACGCAACTCCATGTAGGTACTTGGTATATATTTAGCTGTATGTGTTCAGGTGTTCATTATTAAGAACTAGAGACAATTCCCCTTATTCATAAACGCTGCTTAAAGTTAACTAGTGATTAGCGATTCTTTAAACATATACTTTTGACCTTATAACGTGACTTAACTTTAATCATTCTTTATGATTATAGCCCTTAAACACTACAGTGTTTATTGTTCATATAGGATAATTTAAGTTAAGGGACGTTTAATACGTTTAATTCGTTTAATAAGGGGGTAAGTGTGGTGCAATGCTGATACTAAATACACTACAGAAAAACTGTGAACTTTGTATAAGTAACATAGCGGCCCGCCGCTCCGGCCGGTCGGTACCGCCGCAAACGCGACGCCCTGCAATTTTTAAATCTGTAATATCTTCGAAAACATTCATTTTAATCATTTGCTGTAAAGGGCGATATAGATCTATATTGAATCAACAATATATTTAAGGTATTAAAATTGGATTGTTTCGGGAGGTTCCTGTTCCGTATTAGGCGGGAGGAAACGCCAGGGTGTCACCATTGTGTGTAGCATACGGTGAAGGTCTGCCCGGCTTGGGTAGAGTACCGCCGTGTCCTCGTAGCGGCAATCGGCGGCGATCTCTCGCGTCCGACCCTGGCTAGGCCATTTTCCGGAGCGAGAGTACATAGCAGGCCGTCACCTCCATCCATGCATCACTGCTTCGCAGAAGGAGGCGGAGCGCGTGAGGCAACGGGAATCCCAGCACCCTCACTAGCTACCTCAGGAGACGCCCTGGTCGGGAGGCGACACCGAACTCCCAGCTACCGTAGGTGCGGACCTGCGGGCGGTGAGCAGTGGGCAGCTCGCCGCCCGGTAAAGACCAGGCCCGAGTCGACGGTGCGTTGTGTTTCACGCGCGCCTCAAAGAGATGTCAGGACATCGTGACGGGGTCCAGGAAGACCGATGCCTCCTGGGTCATAGTTGCGGTTTTGTTAAAAAAGAAACCGTAGCCCTGGTCATCGCACAGGCAAGTGAACAAACACGGGTGTCAGTAAAAGTCTGACACGCCTTTCCATTCCGTCCAGAGCGGGAGAAGTCATTTAATGATTTCCCACCCCAACAAAAATAAAACCGGCCAAGTGCGTGTCAGACTCACGCACAAAGGGTTCCGTACCAGTGATTGATGAAATTAAAGGATTTAAGTTATTAGTATGAAAGATTACGCGGTAATAAGCGGTTTACGATTTACGAGGTATTAAAAAAAACTACTTACTAGATCTAGTTCAAAACAATTTTCGTTGGTAGTTTTGTGTTTTGTCACGTAGCAAAAATATAGCAGTAGGCGACATCTCTTGGACTCGGGCTAAACTCGGGTCACATATTTTGCATCGAGCCGAGAGATGGCGTTGCGCGAAAGGACGGTCGTTAATATAATAAATAAATTCAAATAAAGAACGACCGGGTCAAATAAAATAAAAAAAGACCTAGGATAAAGAGATATTTAAAAAAAAATAGGAACCAACTCATGAGTCAGAAATTAAAATACAAGTCGCTGAACGCACTAGTCTATGGTTCAGGAAAAGAGAATTGGGAGCGGTCGATCGCAGGGCTAGGGAGCTTCCAGAAGAACGACCGAAGTTTGCTCGGTGTGGCGGGTTTTGCGGACGTTGCTGGTACGCAAGGTTGGCGTGTGTGCGCAATAAACCCCATGGGGTTGTGCGCCTAGCAGTTTGGCTCATCTCTCTATTTGGCTCCTTTGGCGGGCCTAGGGAGGGAACCCGTGTGGAGGCGTCGCGTCATGACTTACCTCAGGACCTCAGGTGGCCTTGATTCCGATTGGATCAGGCTTGTTTGGAGTGGAAGTGTGCTGAACCCTGATGGTACGGCACATCCAATTCTCTTTCTACGACGACTAGACAGGTATAAGATGTCATGATTACTTTGCTCCGGGTGTTCCCGAAATACCTAATCCCGCAGGCCGCGTTCAACCGTGCATTAATCTGACACCCGTCAGTTAGTGAAGCCAAGGGTCTTTGTACCGTAATCCAGAAGCGTTAGTCAGGAGAGCTAATCCGAAACGTAGACTCCCTGTCCTTGTTTCTTTGTTTTGATGTATCTAGTGGGTGAGAGTGGGTTTCCAACAGGTTGCGTGTAAGTAGGCTATTGGCTTGATATTGTGTGCATAACCTGAGATACTTTTATAACGACTGAGCCGTGATCACAACGGTTCACCTCACGAATCCTTCATGAAGCGACACTGAGCTTGCTGAATTGTCTCATGTGGATTCCCTGTCCCGCTCCGACCCGAGACGGAGTGAGTCAGGAAATCGACTAGGTAAGTTAGGAGATTGTTTTGTCATATATTTATGACACAGGGTGATTATAAAATAAATTTGTAATTGTATCCATTTATTGTTTTATTTAATGCTCCTAGCTACCAAGTATTTACATAATTAAATTTACTGTAACTGCCGGGTAAGGGTGGAGTTAGCCACCCTGAGTTTATTTAAAGTACAGAGAAAGCGTTACAGTTTGTGTTGTTTTTAGTGTGTTGTTTGTTTGTGTTGTTGTTTTTTTTTAGATTTTTCATTTTCTTATTTTAGAAGTTAGGGGGGGACCAACTTTTTTCCACTTTGGAAGTGTCTGTCACGCAAACTATTCGGTTTAAAAAAAAAAAAATTTTAGAAACCTCGATATCATATTTGAAGACCTATCCATAGATACCCCAAACGTATGTGTTTAATGAAAAAAAAAAAAAATTGAGTTTCAGTTCTAAGTATGGGGAGCCCTAATATTATTTTTTTTTTGCATCAAAATCATAATTCGGTTCACAGAATACATCTACCTACCAAGTTTCAACAGTATAGCTCTTATAGTTTCGGACAAAAATGGCTGTGACATACGGAGGGACAGACGGACAGACAGACATGACATATCTATAAGGGTTCCTTTTTTGCCATTTGGCTACGGAACCCTAAAAAGGTAGTAGAAGTAAAGATTGATGTAGTTGTAGAAGGATATTATTTCGTAACTCTTTGACAGTCGTTACGGGTAGTCAGAAGTTCGAAACTCTGACAACCAATCTTACCAAAGGGAATCATATTACCCAGTAATTGGGCTGTGGAGGTCAGATAAGTAGTCGTTCCATGTAAAATACTGTTACTTAGTTGCATACTTCAGGCTTGCGGTTAGACTGGATTCCGAACCTCACAGGCTCACATAGTGGGCAAATGAGAATTCCGCCTGATGGTAAGCAGTGATGCAATCGATGATGGTAAAACGCGCTAGTTTATTAATTTAAAAAAACTATTTATTATCTTCTATATATTATCCATTTAAAAAAACTTACGTGAATAGGAAGGAAGACGGCAGTTGAGCGAGGTGGTGTAATATTAATCCCAACAACACGACCAACGATGCTGCGCCAGAAGGTGATTGATCTGGAGACCCTCTAGGCCTCTACGCTAAACTCCCGACACAACAACATTTGGCGCATCGTGTCCGGCACACATCGCAACACAACTACTCAGACCCGTCCTCCGTACGGCTTCACCAGACTTCATGTCGGAACACGACGAATCGCTTGGCGGCAAGACTTCGTGTGGTGGGTGGTAACTTCTGCTGGCAGTCGATGTTATGGCCTACCACCGCCTCCGACTTAGTACCATGATACTTGTCTTTGCTGTAAAATATTTTTCAGTTAAGACATCATCAGGAGGTATACAGATAATTTTCTATTCTTTAAATTTTGTCTCCTCTTCCTATTTTTCTGCACCTCTCTCTCTCTTTGTTTTGTAACCTTAGATATACGTAGCAGTAATGGGCGTAGCCACACTGGAGCAAGCTGGGGCGCTTGCCCCACCCTGGCTCTGGTCTATCATCATCATCATCAACCTTTTTATCGTCCCACTGCTGGGCACAGGTCTGCTCTCATACAGAGAAGGATTGAGCGTAATCACCACGCTCGCTTGCTCAATGCGGGTTGGCAATTTCAGATTTAAAAGTCGAGGTTTCCTCAAGATGTTTTCCTTCACCTTGTAATAATTAGAGCATATTATCGGCAACAATGTTTACTGCATTTCATTTTAAGATATCATGGGCATTTAATCTATACGTTGAGAATAAATTAGTTTTTTCTGATTATCTCAGTTCGAACTTTTTGTAATTATTCCCTTCTTCCAATTGGTGGTTCAATTAGTCATTGGTGTCCAAGATATACTTAGAAAGCTGCCTAACCGTACTCTAATCTATAAGGTGCCTAATTATTCCAAAAATATAAAAATACTTGGGGAGGACTGCTGCCCCACCCTGAGCCCAAGGCTGGCTACGCCCATACTAGCAGTAACTAAGTATATGATATTAATTTTATCAGCAAGTATTTACCTATGGAATGACAGATGGGAAATCGGTAAAGGATAAAAGTGGAACGGCCCGTTGGTAAAAAAGCGAGGGGCAGACCCTGAAGATTGTTGAACTGACTCAGCATGCAAATCCTAAGTAAGCAATAATAAGCTTTAGTTTAATTTTACATAAACTTTCGTAATATTCCGCATGCGTGTCTCACCATTTAATTCCATTACAAATCTGCAGGGTAAGTGCGTAACACATTATCAGTAGCGATGGGTTTCATTTTGACAGTTCAACAACATTCATTGCGTTACCTACGTTGTTAAGCATTGAGGCATATTTTTAGAACATAGGGAGCAATGAATTAGCAATACACTTCATTTTAGTTCGTAGGATCGAACCCCGTCAGGCGCTTTACTTTTATGTAAATAATTTCACCTCCACTGCTCTCAAAAAGGTGAAGGAAAACATCGCGAGGAAACCGGCATGTGTTAGAAGTAAAACCTTCGAAGACATGTGACATCTACCAACCCGCACTGGGCCCGCGTGGTAGATTACGGTCCACTCCCTCTCATCGAGAGGAGGCCTTTTTTTTTTTGATATGGCATCTCGTAGGCGGCCATTAGAGGCCGTAACTACTTAACCGGACTTTCGTGTGGATGCCTTAATTAAAAATTAAAGCCTCCAGCCAGGGGCACTTAAAACTAACTTAAAATTAGGCGACTACGCACCAAGGGCACCCCCTGTGGGGTACGAACCTCGGCTTAGGGCGTCGCTAGAGAGGACAGCAATTGACGGCTGGATCGAAAGTTATACTTAATGGTTTGATGACCGCAGCGTTTCCTAGTACTAGCTCTGAGAAGAAACGCCGAAACAAACTCAGAGGTCATTGTTGGGACATTATTATAATTACTGGCTCAGCTGCGGCGCGGGCTGGCCTTCATCGGAAAAGATCGAGAGGAGGCCTGTGTCCCAGGAGTGGAAACATAATAGGCTGATTATGTTAGTTTTTTTGGTTAAAAACAGCTAGATTGCAGTTGCTTACTAATGGGAGATGATCAGACCAATAAACGTTGTATTCAACATTTTTGCCATTTTTTTTTTTTTTTTTTTTTTATAAAACGGTTGCCCCACACTAGGAATTACTTCTTGTGTCGTGGGGGCACATATACATAGATACATTGATAATATAAAGCTGTAAGTTGTAACCTTACAATGTTCCAGACAGCATTTGCAACCGTGTGCCTTACCTACTAAGAAATGTAAACGTGTCAGATGTTAACTGCAACGTACTAGAGTCCACACAGGTCCAGTCTTATTCAAGGAGAAAGTTAAAAACCCACGTTAAAAACGTTCACCTATAATGTGCGTTGAAATCCTCCAGCATAATAATTATGGACTGAATATTACTATCATTTATTAAAGGCAGTCGCCGCACTAAGCAAATTCTCTGTTTGTGAATTCCTGCAGTTAGCGCGCAGTCCGTGGGCATGTAAACAGTAAGGTAAACGGCCCAGTAACCGTTAAGTTATGAACTTCGCCGAATTTGGACGAGCACTAGGCTAAAACTAGAAGACTTACAAAAATAATTTTTACTTGACTGTTTAGATAATTTAATATACTTTTAGTATATTATGATTCTATTAAACTAGTGTAAAATTTAATTAACTATAAAACAATAAAACTACAAAAAGGGCCAATTGTACCAGTACCCGGTAGAGTTGTACTAGTTAACGTTAAATTGTCCCGGTAACCGGTAATTTTTGCCGCGAAATTGTACTCTATTGCTTTACGTTAAAGTTCATAGAAATACAATATATTCAAATGAAATATTACTGAAAAACATTAGGGTCCGTATTTAACCAACAAATAAACACGATTTGTTTTAACTTTTTATAATGTATGTTTTATAAAGTAAGTACCTATACCTATATAAAAAGAAACAAACAAACTCTGTCCGTCGTGGATTGTCATTCCTTCTTCGAGATGTGCCAATAGTCCACCACTTCTTTAAACCACGCCCTTAAACTGCTTTACTATAAAGCACGGGTGTGCATCAGATATTAAGACACTTGCTGGCCTACTACAGGCGGCAGCTTCAACCAAACGACCGAGTCTGCCATTATTAAAAGCATTTTCTCGCTTAATTTTTTAAATTTATTATCTAACACTATCCAATAACTGCTCCTTAATGACATAGAATAAAGAGAGGGAAGTACGTTATCTTCATACAAACGGACCGCGCGCGGCTTGTATGTGTGCGCCATAGTATCTATGCGTCGCCGCACGCACACCTAAACACAATATTAGAGTGCCTATGACTGCGCTAGTCGCGGCTAGTACGGAACGAGGTTCGCGCGTCACGGCTTTTCGGCACATTCGCTAAATCACAGATTACAGAATACTACGTAGCTAAATTAAAGAACAATGTGTGATTATCGCAGGAGAAAGTATTGTTGTTTGTTTGGGTGTCTTAATTCATCGATTTCAGGATTGTCTCTGTTCAGATTACCTTTTTTTTTTATATATTATAAACTAGCGCTTGACCGCAATCCTGTCTGATGGTAAGCAGTGACGCAATCGTTGATGGTGAAACGCACTAGTTTATTAAGAGCCTATTCACTCTAGCCTTGAAGACACTCAAATTGTAGTCCGACGGAAACACCGCCGCTGGCAAATTATTCCAGTCCCTCGATGTACGCGGTATAAAGGAAGAGGCGAAACGCTTCGTCCGGATCGTAGAGGTGTTAACAACGTAAGGGTGGAAACCAGCCGTACGACGGGTCGTCCGCTGGTGGAACCGAGATGGGGGAATTAAATCATGCAATTCCATCGCACACTCCCCGAAATGCATCCTATAGAACACCGAAAGGCTGGCTACTCTACGCCTGTGCTCTAGGCTTTGGAGACCAACTCGAGTTAGATCAGGGTCACCAATCAGCCTCTTTGCACGTCTCTCCACTGAATCCAAAGTGGCCAGGTGACACTTGGCAGCACCAGCCCAAATGTGGCTGCAGTACTCCACACACGAACGGACCTGTGCTTTGTATAACATTAGAAGCTGCCCAGGTGTGAAGTACTGTCGGACCTTTGCGATAACGCCAAGTTTCCTGGCAGCCACCTTAGCCTTGGACTCAATGAACCGCCCAAAGTTAAGGTCCGAGGAAATCTCAACTCCCAAAAGCTGAAGGCGGTCGGAACACTCCAAGGACACATTCCGAAAAGTAGGAGCCAAGGTGAACGGGCTCCTTTTGGCGGTGAAAAGACACGCCTGTGTTTTGGCGGCATTGAATACCTATTGTAGGTAGGTATAGTAACTACTTACTTACAGTTATAAAATCGTTATTAAAAGTAAGTAAGTACCTAATTGACAATTTGTGAATCAGATAAATAAAGTTCAGATCTTAACAACAGAAATAATTAGTCAAAGAGGCAGTTGTCAGTATTTTTATGTTATTTTACGATTTTTAGGGTTAATAGATATGTTTGTGTTATATAAATTTGTATTAATTAAAAATAAAAATAAATATGGTCCTTTATGTGTACAAAACTACTAATAAATTACAAAATAAAAAATACAAAAAAACTGTGTATGACTATATGTATAAATACTAAGCAAATAATTTAAATATGAGCTCTTAGTCTATAAATATTTGTTAGCGGGTTCGGTGACAACCGAGTCCGACGAAGCGTGAATAGTCGTCAACTTTCCGACCTTTGCCAATTTATAGACACTGAATTAAAATTTTGCTAAACGTGACAACCCTAAGACAGTAGGCAATTAAATCGCGGATTGGGTCGGAGATAACCTACTTCCCTCTTTATTCTATGTTAATGACATCTGAAATTATTTATTTATTTATTTTACCATTTAATACAGTATGTTAACTAACAGAGGGCGTTCCCGTTAACCCGAAATAGTACCTATAGCATACATACATGCTAAAAAAAATATTTCCATTCGAAAACAAAATTTTAAAAAAAAAATTCCAATAAGAAAATATTCAATAAAAATTTTAAATTGACATGTAAAAGGAACACACTGTACACGCGAACATGAAAGATTAATTTATTTATACATGACGACTACTATTTTGATTTAAAACAGGAGGTTTCAAATTTATTTCCAATTAGAATTTTTTTTTATTGGGATTTTTTATGCTTATTTTTCTATGCTGATATTTTTATTTTAATCTATTAATGATATATATTAACGAGTTTAAGGGAACGCCCTCTGTTATTTAACATACTGTATATTAAAAAAAAGAAAAAACAGAACAGATAAAAGGTACAGATATGATTATATCATAAAAAATCTCTTTCGGCATACCTGCAATAAGAAAGCGTGTAAAAAGTAAAGGACAGAAGACGTGCACTCTGAAGGAGTAGGAGTAGAAATCGGTAGAGTGGGGAGGCAACTTGAGAAGGTTTTTAAGATGCGACCTTTTGCTTTTTTATCGTGGATAAATCCGATAAAAAAAGTTTCCCCCTTATTTCGTCTGGGAATAAGGGAGGGTTATGTCGGCCTCCTACCATCTAAACGTCCACTATTCCTTCCAGTACCATGAGTCGGGGACCCGGCAGATACTTGTACATTTGCTCCACACACGTGAGGACCAAGTGCGGCCGATCCCTCGACCACACATCCTTCCACTAAGCTGCGCATACTGCATGTCACGCTCGAACGACGATACGGCCCCAATTTCGTCGCCCGCATGGTCCTTCTTATGGTGGCCAAAGATCGTGAAGCGCCCTTCGACGCCTGGCTACCCTTCTCATGCTAGTGGAGTGAGAGTCATGCTCTTTTTCCCTTTCTGCAGCCTCCATTGCATGCACTACCTTCTCGCTAAAAGAGGCCATAGCATCCCCCACGCTCCTTCCTTCTTCGCTTTCGACCATGAACTGTACTACGGCTGGGAGTGAGATATCACCGGCACCAAGTGTCGCGACTATGGCACAGCGCTGTTGGGTCCAAGCTGAGCTTTCCTCCAGCCTAGGGGGCGCTTTGTGCTCAATGATTTAAAAAAAAGTCATATGATGTATTCTCATCCAAAAAAAGTCCACATTGAGCGGAGCGGAAGGGTAAGGGTCTGTTTTAACCCACCCGTGTCCCTTCATTTGCCTGTGCTCCAGGGTATAATCTTATTATGGCGGCACACTCAAGCAAGCAGGTCAGCTCGAAGGTTTTTACGGCACCAGAAGTTTGAAAAAATGGAATGAGTTAGATCTTTCGAAAAATAATTGAAGGTAGATAAATATGATAATTATCACCTTTAAATAATAATAATCTCTAGAAAGATTCAATTATGGCAAATCAATCTTTAGTACTTATTAATGATTTTTTAACACCTGTTCTGACTGAGACTTGCTCCCAAATCAGAACTCACGTGAGTGACTTAATGAGTACAAATGAAAGCTGTGCTGGAAATATGAGAAAGTACGGGCGTAAGAATATGTAGACGAGAGTTCCAGTTAATGAGGCATAGTCATCAAAAAATAAATAAAAGAAAGACATATGCTAGGACTCGAACTGCATTATGTAAATGAAATAGCCAAGAGCTTTTCGCCCTTGCTTCAGTTTCAGCTAGGAACTACCATTTTCTCCGTGGTACTCCAAACAGTACGGTATACTACCATATATCGTACTGTTTGGAGTACCGTACGGTATATCGTACCAATACTACCATATAACGTACTGTTTGGAGTACCATGGAGCAAATGGTAGTACATGGTAGGTGTACCACGGTCTACGTTGCATGACAAAATACTTGGCCACTATGCTGTTAAATCCCAAAACCATGTTTAAATAATTAAATTACCATCTGCTAAGAAATAAATGTGTTTATTTTTTTTAATTTTCTAAAACAAAAAAAAAAACGCAACCAAATTCACGTGGTACCAAAACAAACTAAATGTCTAGTAACTACATCCTTTTGATTCAAAGGAAAATAATGCTTAATTCAAGACAATAAGGACTATAAACGGATATAAATGCAGCTGTTAAGGCATGCCCCAGTATCCGGCAGAAAATATTTAATATAATCTACAGTTTCAAAGGAAAATGAGATCTATTCCAAAGCAATAAGAATAGAATAACGGGTTTTGGTACAACGTATGTAACTGGTTTGATAGTGTACCAATATCCGGTAAAAATCGCACATTTTTACCGGGTACTAGGTCAAGTAGGGGTTTGAGTGTACCAATAGATGTAACATGTAAAATTATTTACTTTTCGATGAGATTTACCTCAATTTATAGATTAAATCGTTAAATAATATACACAATTTATTAAAAAAATTAACACTTTTACCTTAATTTTATTCGTCAAAGTATGGCTAGATAATTTCTGCGACCGGGTGGGTTCCTAGTTCACTGACAGAACTTTGTACTTATAGATAATTTTACTATACCATACTTTTATTTTCTCACAGTTTTTACATTATTAAACTTTTTGGTGAGTGTCGCCATCAGAATTGTATAAAATAGTACCAAGAATTAATTGCTATTTGTAAATTTTAATTTAGTTTTGCTAGAAAGACGCTATTATTAAAAAACTGACTAGTTAACGGCTACCGGGACATTAACGGAAATAGGTACTCTTACCTTAAGCACTAAAATCAAATGCAAACAGAATTTTTCAAATCCGACTTTTGATTCAGACCAACACCAAAGTCAAATAGCGTGTTCAAACAAATTCCTCAATTTTATTTTTTTGTTAAAGGTAGGTATAAAGATTTATTCATGTTAGAAATTAAATAATGGAAATAAAGGTCTTTTTTATTTATTTCAACATATCCATCCAACAGCCTCGTATCTACTGCTTGTCGTTATGGAAACATGCGTAGTCGCTTGAACTGTAATCGTTCAAATGCTGGTGGCAATCGGCCCGCATACCTCTTTGCTACAATGATAATATTGACATGCCAATGTTTTCAGTATCGTTTATTGATTAAAGCAATTTTAAAAATCGATCTACCTGCCCACATTGTACGTTTAGGTATTGACGATAAAAAAATAAACCTACACTTTTTTATTTGGTCATTCCGTCCCTATAAATTATTATGTAATTATGTACAGACGACAACACATCAAGCTACCTACTACAATCTGTCAAATTGCTTTAATACATTTTCATATTTATCGGTAAAGCATTAAGTCCTATGGTTGATTTGGAATAGTCAATAGTCGTAAAACCCGTGCGTATGAGGGCAAAGTATCAACATAACTATGTCATCATCTCAGCGTTAATCCAAGTCGCATCCGTAGCTTTTCAGCTTTGGAGTCTGGGGTCCGATTTACCAATGTAACTGCTGATTTTGGCTAAACTTCAATATTTTCCGTGAAGCGACTGCCGTCTGACCTCCACAACCCGAAGGCGATATCTAAAGACTTTTGAGGGCTTCAACAACTCGTAACGACTGCCAATAGATGTTCGTATGACAACCGGGACCAACGGCTTAAAGTGCTTTCCGAGGCACGACCAGACCAGTGCAAATATTCATATTCATGCATACAAATATTTGCACTGTACGGGGATCGAACCCGCGCCTCCTTGCGCAACGGCCGCGTTCGCTAACGATACGCCACGGAGGCTGTCAGATAATGTCAATACTTAATAACTTCCTTCATACTTTATCAATATAAATAAATGAGGCATAATTTTAAAGATTTTATGGAACGCTACACCGGAAAAATACATAAATTACTCACATTTCAGTGGTTATTCGAAAATTTATGATAATGTGAGAATACTTTGCACTGGCGTAGTCACACGTTACATATACGTACCTACGTAGCACCTTGACAACGTGTGACTACGCCTTTCTAAATATGAAAATTTATCTCTATATAGTGAATATTGCATACTTCAGAATAGTATTGTATGACATTATTGTCAATTTACAACGAAGGCATCTTGGTAGAGTCTACTGTGTCCATTTACTTGCAACTACATTAGCAACTTTGTTCAGTTCAGTATTCTGAAAATCTTGTTTTATACTTTTTCAGCGTCGTTTTTTGTCGTAGTTGGGTTTTAGTTTTTTAACTTTTTTTATTTGTACTATTTTGGTGTTAAAGTGTATTTATGGCGCATATTATTAACAAAAGTTAAACTGATGAACTAAAAACTAGGTACTTGACATATTACATCTACACGCACATATAACAACATAAGCCCGAAGGCATACAGTGCAGAGGCCTTTTTATGGGAGATTTAGCCAGTTATCAAACTGTTTCCGCCTTCACCGCGTGGAGTTACTCCCAGCTTATGTCGTTTTCATTGGTGCATTACATATTCTAATAATGTTCACACTGCTCTACATTGCATAAAGCGATTCACAGTTCCCGTGATCCGCGCTTTACTCTTATCGCTCATATTTAACATCATTAAAGCATTCTTGTAATTATGTACAAGCATAAAGCACTCGTGAAGCTCTTTCACGTGATACCAAACATGGTATATTTATTTAAATTTTATATTAACATAGAACTTTTTGTCCGCTAGAGGGCGCAATACTAAATTTGGTGACAAGCTTTATAGCTCATAACTAACAGAATATCAAGGCCCTTCTAATGGTACTGCAGTGGTCTTATTCTGATAAGTAGTAAAGAAGCTATGAACGAAAAGATGTGAATTATATGCAACCAGCCCATGAATACAGGTAAAGTCACACGCAAATGCTAGCAATATATATATATATATATATTCAAAATGTACAAGTAAAGCGCTTTCAAATGATACCAAACACGGCATATTTATCTTAACTTATTTTTTTTACTCTGTATGTTTTGTCCGCTAGAGGGCGCCACAGTAGATTTTGTGAAACCCCATATAGCCTATAACCAGCGGCCAATTAAGACGCTTCTAATGATATATCATTTGTCGAATTCTGATAAGTAGTTTAGAAGTTACGAGGGAACAGATGAACATACATACATACATACATACATACATACATACATACATACATACATACATACATAGCCTGTCAAAATCATAACCCTCAATACTCAATACTTTATTGTTTTCCACAAGTATTCTTAGGTGGTAATTATCTTAAAATTAGTTCATGTGGACCCTGTCGGGCACAACAACATAAGTGAAGCTAGGAGAGAGGAAGCACTTTTTTACACTCTACTACGTTGCTTGCTAACGGGTACGTGCGTGCGTGCGTGTGTGCGTGTGTGTGTGTGGGTGTGTGTGTGTGTGTGGGTGTGTGTGTGTGTGTGTGTGTGTGTGTGTGTGTGCGAATGTGTGTATGTCTGTTTAAGTTTGTGTATTTATATTTTTATCATTGAGGTATTCGCTGACAGAGTAGTAGCACTTATATAAAAGAAATTGTTTAAGTTTTTTTAGAAATATATTTATTTCATCTTCTTTTTTTTATTTGTGCGGGTAGTGCTCCTTTTGCTTTGCCGTAGTCGGGTAATTATAGATATACATAGTATTTTCTCCTTTGCCGAGGGCAAGTATGCAGGTACCACTGAGGTAGTGGGGATATATCCAAAGGCGGATACAAACATTGCGAGGCATTTGGGGCCGTTCAAATATTACGTAAGCAGATTTATTACAATTACTGACCCCCCCCCCCCATTCCCCATGTCAGCAAAAGTAAGCAAAGCTCTTACCCCTTCCCCCTATGCTTACGTAAACATTTTTCAAAATTTTATGTTTTTTTTTTTATAATCATAAACTAGCGCTTGATCTTCTTTTATTTATAATTATAATATATTTATTGTTAGCGCGCGGTAATTCCCCTAATCAGTTCTAAAGCGAGTGCCTAAACGTATCCAAAACTTGAGCGAATACTCGAAAGTCGAAAATGCGTTTCATTTTTAAGCATATGTGAGGGTTGCCATTCGTGTAAAAAAGTAAATAACTACTGATGACGTAATCATCATCTAGGCTCCCCTACCCCCCATGTCATCCAAAATAAGCAAAACATAGACCCCCAATAGTGCTTACGTAATACTTGAACGACCCCTTTGCTTCGAAAGGTAGACCACGCATATAACATCTGCGAACACCTGAAGCGCCTAACATAAAAAAAATACGGCAAATTCCTGGTGCTGGCCAGATGCACCTAAAAAGTAATTAGTATTTATCTAAGGCCTAGGATCGGCATAGGTGCATGTGCCAAAAATGAAGGATTCGCAAAAAAAAAAAAAACATATTGCAATACTGGAAGTGAGGACCCTGCGCCCCTCTGAAATAAATTTTGGATCCACCCTTAAGTGGGACTGTAGAAATAACTATGTAAGTATACAGATTAGTTGAATCTGCAATGGATTTACGTGAGATCGTACGAATCTGACGAAACTAAGATTTATACCATACTAGCTGCGCCCCGCGGTTTCACCCGCATAAAGAGTATTGATATAAAAAGTAGATAAAAAACCTATTCTCATGCCCAGGCGCCCAGCGAATGCATATACCTACGAAATTTCATGAGAATCGGTCAAGCCGTTTTGGAGGAGTATGGGAACGAAAACTGACACGAGAATTTTATATATAAGATAAACAACAATGAAACAAAATATATGGATAATAAGACATTTATTACTGACCCCAAAATGCAAGAAATACAAAAAGCTTATCTACCACAATACCTAGACTTGAAATAAATCATTGTGACACTATTTCTGCCTCAACACAAGGTGCATTAAGTGGCTGGATAAGACAATATTTACATACCATTAATAATATTGGTAATTTATATTTATATAAGCCTTAAGATTAAGCACTACTGAATACTTCATAAATGTTTGCACCTAGAAGTTTTAATTTGTCATTTAGAGTGAGTTGCTGTGTTAATAAATCTGGAATGTTTGTGTCACCCTTGCACGTGTTCTTCGTGATGAGCTCATTTATAACAGGCAACAGTTTGACAAAGTGTATTTCAACCTTATTAACATCTACAAAAGTGTCAGGAGTTGCTCCTTGTTTTAAAGCGCCATTTGTGATTACATGATCAACATTTAATTCCAAATCATTCTTGGTAATTGGTGCAGATTTCTTCACAAATAAGTTGGCGACTTCATCAGTGACAGAAGAGAAGCTGCGGCTTACGGATGACATAGCTATAGACCTGACTTCATCACTTTCTAAGATGTCCATTGTCTCTTTTACAATGGTGTCTAACTTTGCTCCGCTGACCTCCGCATGGCCTACTAAGTAGTGCACCATCTTTTTCACAGGGTCACCCTCTGTGGTGTCGGTGCACAAGGCAGTTTGTATAGACCAGAATATTTGCTCCACCTCCTGAAGGGTCATCTTCTTCTTCAAAGATACAGGATCAACAACCTTCTTTACAACTGTCTCTATCTGTTTTACCAAGTCTTCAACACCACCATCTACAAAGTGGTGACATAGAGACAAATATTTGGCCTGTAACTCTCCATCTATCAGGGATTCTTCTTCATGGACTGAGTCTCTATAAAGATAACCGCCAATTATGTTGAGTTGTACTCGCAGTATCACTTGCAATATACTTAGTGCATATACAAGGACACATATTCTTGTGAATATCATAATTTTCAATTGTTCCCATAATGCTAGTTTGTTGTCTGGATTCTCTTGCAATTTTAGAACTATTTCTTCCGTGTTTAAAACACCTAGAATGCTTTCTGTCACAATTTTTGATAGTGACAGTATGGTTTGATTACATGTACGCTCCGTGCTCTCAAAATGTTGTTTTTTACGAGTCATTTCAAAGAATCTTTTTGCTTCTTTTTCCTGCCATTCTCGCAATTTCCTTTGAGCATAGCCTGTCAATAGGTAAAGACCACCAAAAACAGCACCCGTCACAATAAACTTCCTCTTGTGACGGCGCAAAAAGTCCTTAATGCCGTCTAACATGTTGCTTACTTAACTGTGTACTTAATTTATTGGAATATAAGAGGAGCTTCAGAACGGTGTTTAGTTGTGTTCATAAGACGCTTAGTGATGAATGTTGTAGCATCAATGAACCTTTCCACACAGTTCATGATGCACACCTCAGTTTTGGAGTCCAAACGGCCAGTAGGACTGCCCATACAAGTGTCCCAGCATGTGTCTGTCAGTCCGTGAACGAGAACCTGCAAAATAGAATACAGTAGAATTAAAACATTTTTATTTTGTACAGTTTTATTATGAATGATTATGTGTTTTTTTGTTATCTTTTAGAAATTACACCAGACCATTTATGATCAAATTCGAGTTTTATCAATTAAACTAAACTCTCAAGGATTACAGCAAAAACCAATGTTGTGTATCTGCCTGCTTACGAAAGTATTATTTAGTTTAACAATTGAACATATTAATTAGGTAAAACTGAACGGGGTTCGGTCAAAGGTCGATGACAACTTATAGTGACTTGGATATGTGCTTGGACAAGATATGTGCTAGAAGCTTAGCGTTGAAGCAATTTTCTGATTCGCCTTAGCATTTGACAGCTCTTACTGGTAACATAACAATGAATAGTGTAATATTCACCTGGAAACGTTGCTTCTGCGTTTCGGCGAGAATGAATTTTTCTAACTGTGGATCTTTATCCAATTCTGTTTCAACCATAATCAGTGGTTAGGACAGTGAACTAGTGGCACTTTTACACAGAAACTATTTTATTACTATTATATTTAAGCAGCTTACATAAAAAAATTAAAGTAACAATATAGAATTATGGTATCTGAGAACAAAAAAAAAATAATTTGCCTATTTTTACGGAGAGAAATGTGATGTGAACACATTACTTTAGTATTGCCAACAATTGCCAAGCTAACAGTGTGACCAACCTTAAATTAGAGATCCTGCCCCACTTAGACAAGAAAACTGACAAATCCTGCCACAATCAAAAGCACAAAATGCCAAAATAATGCCAATATAATTTAAAAGTTTAAAATAAATAAACACATTATTTTTTGAAGTTTTATTTAAAACTAGCTGTGCCACACGGATTCACAGGCTTTTTTTTTAAAAATGCTCCGCTCCTATTTGTTGCAATGTGATGCTATATGGCCAAAAGCCTTCCTCGATGAATGGGCTATCAAACGAAAAAAGAATTTTTCAAATCGGACCAGCAGTTCCTGAGATTAGCACTTTCAAACAAACAAACAAACTCTTCAGCTTTATATGTATATTAGTAGGATAAATAATAGATCTTAAAGTCTAAAAGTGAACTGAATTAAATTACACATTCCTATTAGCATCGTATTCTTCTGGATCGCTTTCTTTATACATCGCTTTTGTCATTTCTTTAGTTGGCTGGAATGAAACGCAGTCACCATATTCACTAATGCCCTGTCTAACAACTAAAATAGAGGCGACATGTTCATTAATAAATCTGTTCGGCGTTTTTGTTTTATCAGATTGATTTTCAAGAATATCCTTTCACAAGCAGCATTCGGCTTGTTTTTGAACCATTACCTCTTAAGGTATTAATTTTTTAACCATAATTTAATTTTTTACATTTTGGCATTAGAATTTCCTTCTAAATTATTTTTTTTTTAAATTTGACATAAGAATTTTTGTCTAGATACATTCAACATTATTTTCTTTTGACATTTCTTTTTAGGATTTTTATTATTTTATTTATTTTGTATTGTTCCTAACAACAAATTGCTCTGTTCTTTGGTTGTAACTCATGATTCGAAAGTGCTTGTATCTAAGCATACTTGAATAAAGTATTATTTGAATTTGAATTGGATACTGCATCCTACTCTTTTTGTGGGCTGTAGCGGCTAGCGGCTATACTATATTGTTAATACTGCCGAAAGTGCCAAATCCTGCCAGATTTCTAAAACGTCAAACAAAAGTGCCAGAGAGTAAAATAAAGGGCTAAACCTGCCAAAAAGGCAGGATCCTGCCACATATGGTCACACTGCAAGCTAAGCTGTTTTTTTTTTCATTCCTAAACACTTACTGAATTATTCACTGGAATTATTGAATGACTGTTTTAACTGTCATTTTATGCTGCCATTATGGTTTGTCCTCTTTTTTTTATCTAATGAGATTATTCTGCGTTGAATAAAATCTAGAATCATTAAAGATGATCAGTTGCGTGACATAGATAACTACCTACGGTACATTGATAAAATATTAAACTAAATATTTAATATTTTATCAATGCTACGGTAGATTTTAGTATACATTTGGGTCTGGCAAAACGCGACATTAGTTTCAACCAATCAAAAGGCTTCAAACGAGACTTAAGTAGAGCTTGAGTTTTGAGCGACGTTCTGTAATACGGACCTAAAAGCCTTTAGGCCGCTGCCTCGAGTCTTGTGGGCAGCGGGGCGGCGCGGCGGCGGCAGCGGGGCGGCGCGGCGGCGGCAGCGGGGCGGCGCGGCGGCGGCAGCGGCGCGGGAGCCGAGCGGGCATTGAAGACCTGTTCTCGAAACTAGCGGGTAGATCGCGCGTCACTATAGCCGCGTAGTGTTGTGTTCACGATTGTGTCGACGAGATATTTGTTTTTATTCGCGAAACAAATGTCTGAACAATGGCGGCAACATCTTTTTGATTCAAATTTATTCCTAACGCTCTATCACCGCTTGCTGTCCGCCCGCTGCTCGCAAGATTCGAGCGCGAGAAGTACACCGCTCGCTGCCCGCCACAGCCCCGCTGCCGCGCCGCTGTTTTCGAGTATGTTCCGCTCACTCGCCGCCGCCGCCGCACGGTGGGCTGAAATCGGCAAGTGGGGACTTAAGGATTCAAATGAGTATTTTTGAGTTTTGTGTACTAATACAAATATTTTTTGTTATTTGTAATTTTTTTTATACCTAGTACTTTTCGAGTTATAGACCCCTAAACTTTGTATGAAATATTTATCGGTTTTTGGTTTAATCTGACACGTCTTATTGTTGTATAACAGAAATATGTACTTATAGCAAAAAATCAAATTATTGGTAAGCATTCTACACCACCCTTATGACGTTAGTTATTTTTCACGATACTCACACCACTCTTAAGACGTCATTTATTTTTATCAATAGCGCGGTGTACCCTCATTAGCGCGTCGTCCAATGAGCGCAGCGAAAAAAAATGACACGGTTACATTTGAAAAACAACTACCCTCAGTACGTTGTTACACATCGTAATAAACGCACTATCCTATCTCACATTTTCGAAATACTATTACTATTTATTACGTAAAAATGTTCGATTTGGTGTCAAATATTGATATTGTTGTGCTATTAAAGGAAAGTGGAAGTTTTAAAAATAATAATGTTTTATATACCTAGTGCTATTAAATCTAGATTAGTCCCCAATGTGTTAAGTGATGAAAACGATAAAGCTTTAAAAGCGGTTTGTGCAAAATATTGCTATAATCTGCAAAGGAGATGGCGAAATGCTCATAGCAAAGAGGAAATGTTTAGTAAAAATAATAACGAATGGTTATCGTCGGAAATAATTTGGCCTGATTTCATTGCAAGTGCATTTGAAAGATACCAAGACTCTGTTCCTAGTACATCACGTGTACATGAATCTCCAGCAAAAGTGTCTACTGCCACGTCAACGAATGTAAGTCCAAGAAAACCATTTTGTGAATTAGGACCTAAGCAAAAAAAGAGACGTACGGAACATATTCATACAACTATGACTACAGAGGAAATATCTCATGCATGTATAATAAAATTACGAGAGGATGGTAATCAAGGAATAGCTGAAATCCTCGAACACCTACTTAAAAATCCACAGGATGTACATAAAATAAAAGATAGTCTTTTAGAAATAAATGAAAAACCTAAATTTACTCCAGATGAAGCTTTGGGACTTGTTTTGTCCCTTAAATTAACAAAGTGGCTATACAATACTTTAAGAATAAGTATCAAAGAGAAAAATGTCGACATGTTCCCTTCCTACTACAAGGTGCAAAATGCAAAACAAGACTGCTACCCGCCAAAAGATGATATCACCTTAACAGATACAACTGCTAGAATAAAATTGCAGCCGCTTTGAATATCCTTTTGGTGGTTACATCTAATAATGTAACCACCAAAAGGATATTCAAAGCAATCAATATTGATAGCACAAACTGTAAGAAGTTGACAATGATAAGCAAATGGGGAATGGATGGTGCTTCGAATCAAGCAAACTACAAGCAAAAAATGACAAAGAGGACAGTGCTTCGACAGATGATTCAAGTATTTTTATGGGTAGTTTAGTACCAATAAAAATTGTTTCCGAGGAACAAATTAACTGGGGAAACGACTCCCCAAATTCAGCGTATTGATGTCGACCAATATTTTTCAAGTTTGAAAAAGAGAACAAAGCAACGATTTTAAGAGAGAAAACCGAAATTGAAACGGAGATAAGTGAATTGAAGGGTTTCCTTCAATTCACTTATCTTCGTTTCAATTTCGGTTTAGAAATTGGCGAAATAAAAGTCTCACATTCATTATTGCTTACCATGATAGATGGTAAAGCAACATCAATCCTCTGTGAAACTTCAGCTCAACGATGTGACATATGTAAAGCTGTTCCTACAGAAATGAATAACTTGTCTTTGTAATTGACTAAAAACATTGATACCGACTTGTACAAATATGGTTTATCATCGCTACATATATGGATACGTTTTATGGAATGCATTCTTCACATAGCCTATAGACTAGATTTTAAAACATGGGTTGCAAAAGGTGAAAACAAAGTTTTGATGGAAAATAGAAAAAATATAATTCAGGACGCTTTTAAAAATCAAACAGGGCTTTTAATCGATGTTGTAGAGCAAGGGCATGGAACTACTAATGACGGGAATACCGCTCGAAGATTTTTCTCAAATACAGAGATTGCTGCTGTAATTACTGGTGTCGATGAAAACTTAATAAAACGGTTTTCAATCATTTTAGAAACAATATCTTCAGGCCTTAAAATTGACACAGTGAAATTTAAGGAATATGCGGAAGCCACCTTAAAATTATACGTGGATTTATATGACTGGTTTCACATGCCGTCTAGTGTGCATAAAGTTCTGGTTCATGGAGCAGCTATCATTGAAAACTTTGGATTAATTCCGATTGGAAAGTTATCGGAAGAAGCGGCTGAATCCAGAAATAAAGACTTTGGGAGATATCGCCAATACCATTCAAGAAAATTCTGCAGAAGAGCTAATAATGAGGATATTTTAAATAATTTAATTATTAGTTCAGATCCTTATATTTCATCAAAACGTCATAAAATGATACGGAAACACAAACCATTTTCAGAAGAAGCGAAAACCATGCTTCTTTTGCTTCCAACATTTGAGGATGATGAGCGGGAAAATATAGAATTTGTAAATGTGGAACATTTAGACAACGAATCTGAATCAGAATCTGATAAAATTGCGTAAGTGATAGTTTTGTGAGTGCGTGTGTGAGTGAGAGTGTGCGTATGAGTGGATTAGGCCTCCTGGGGACACCACTGATAAAAAAACGCGCTTAGTTCTCTACCTCAAGGGTAGTGCGGAAAAGGGAATGAAAATCAATTTCCTCCAAAATCGAAGAAAATCGAAGCAAGTGATATATTGGATAATTTGACTAAAAAACAGCACAGTCGAATACCAAAAGCCGTTTCTTGAGAACTTTTGAGAATTAAAAGTTATTCACATAAAATAAAATTTCTTCATACAAAAATAAATTAAAATCGTTATAACTTTAAAAATATTAGGTATATACAAAAATCGAAAAGAGGAAAAATGTCTTGTATTTAGTGGTAGATTGCAAATCCGTTATTATTTTCTGATAAATTGCTCATCAATTTTCGTGAATCCCTAAGTCTATGGAAGCTTGATTTCAGCCCATCGTGCGCCGCCGCCCCGCTGCCCGCAAGATTCGAGGCAGCGGCCTTAGGCCTAGGCCGCACTACGGTAAACCGCTGCTGTTTTTAATCACGTGAATTTGTGCCCCTAGAACACTAATGCAAGCGGCCGCACCATTAAAATCGTGATTGCTACAAAATTCTCGCGGGTAAAAACCGCGCCAAAGGAGATGTTTCAGAAACATATGGAGCCTAGGCCAGCACATTGTACACTTAATGCTAGGTATAGTTACGCTATAATTAACTGTTTTTTCCTATATTTTGGCTTAGTTTTTATACAGATTCAATTTAACTCGACCAAGGAGTGTAACACAACTACTAATAAATATGGTGGTCAGCAATAAGCGAAATAAGATTTAGATTTTTTGAGATTCATTTGATTGACGTGTCATGTATCTAAGGCTATCGTATCTATATTATCTATCATATAACTGCGAAAAAACCAAACATAAATTCCGAACATACTGCCCATTAAATAAAGACAATCGACTCAAATCAACACTCGACACGAACACAACGGGAAAATAGAACTCTCAAAGTCGCCAATCAAATGTCATAACCACTGTTATGGCTACCTTAATAAAGGGTTACCACACTAAAAAACATTTCAAATAATTAATTATATATATATACATACTATATATATACTATTTTTATTCAAATTAATTTAGTAGTCTTTTTATGAAAACCTTTTATTTTTTTCCTTTTTATCTATATAGCGAACATAGTGGTGGCCCAAAATGAAACATCTCCTTTGTAATCTACATACAGAACTTAGTTGACGCGCACGCACTTGCGTTAACCGCGGGCGGTTTTTTGGTCAGTATTCGATAGACCGTCTTGCAGAGCAGAGCGTTAGCGCGCAATTTCAACCATGTAATCCACCGAGTCGGAGTCTGTTTTAAACGAAACAGAATATGAAAATTAATCTCAAAAAATCAGCGTGGAAGTACAGAAAAGACCAACTTTATACGACACTACTTTGCGTCAATATAGCTATAGAAATATCAAAAATAAACTTCGAGGGTAAATGTTTCAACAAGTAGTAAATGACATAGTCGGAGGCTGAGAGAGAAAAAGTTATGTTTATTTTATTTTTTACTAGCTGTGCCCCGCGGTTTCACCCGCGTAAGCTTCGTACCGAAAGAGCTCAGTTGATATAAAATAAGCGCCTGTTAAAATAATGGGAGTAATATGTACAATATTCATCCAATCGTCCAATATTTACGAAATTTACGTTGACGTCTTCTTTTTCTATTTCTTAGTATCAGAGCAACAACACATACTGCTACCTTGAAATTCATCTTCAGACTGCGGGTCGTTTCGCGATTTTTATTCGTGGTGTGTGCGTCTCAAGCGGTTTCGCGGTTGTAGCGGTTAATCGCTTGCTGAAAAAAGTCGTAGTCCGGTCTCACCCTAAAGACCACACTTATCACTTCATCAATTTTTACAGTCGACAGCGACACCTGAACTCTGGCGAGTGAACAATTTGGCAGCCATCTTGTCCCTAGGGGTATAAAGGTCAATGACAATGCCATATTTTTTCATTTTAATTTTCATGAAAGAAGTAAGATGGCGGATAGAGAATCAAACAATTTTATTTTATTTAGACTTGTGTTGAATTAATGTAACAAGTGCACGTGTTAATGCCAAAATTGTGGTGTCTCTTCATGACGACAGGATGCAGATGGATAAATTACCATGGTTATGTGTTGTTACAAAATAATATACTTATAAGTAATCCATACAAAGTTTCAACCCCAAACTGTTAATTTGTGACACTTTCGGCTAATTTGTAATATTATTTCTGTGTGTGTCAGCTGTGAAGTTTCCACTCATAAAATAAATGAATTACTGAATACTTTTTTTTAATCATCTGAAAACCCAGACCTATATTATACATAGCTACGTACGCATAGGTACGTAACAATAATATACATAGCTACATATGCATAGGTATGTAGCTATAGTATACATACTCTACATATGCATAGCTACGTATATCACTCACTAGTAGTTGTTCACCCGCCAAATGTAAGGGGGCAGCACTTTCCATACATGCAAATTTTACCACAGAGTTGTCACTCTTTAATTATATACTTACTATACTCTTTGCTAAAGACACATCTTTACTAGGGCCACGCGGTATTGTGAATTGGTCGAGCCCAAAGAAATTATATTAAAAGAATTCTTACGAGTAATAATAATATCTAAACAACAACATTCAAAAATAAACCTAAAGCCTACTCCATAAAGCTTATATTGCCACAAAGCTTACGCATAAATACCTAAAGTTCCGCATGAGAGGCATCGAAAGACCCCGTGTCCCTTTTCCGCAGACTGCCAGTGTGAAATGAAACTACTATTTGGTAACTTTGATACCTACATAAACTTCATCCACTCGTTTTGTTATTTACGCTGATATACAATATTATATCAGTGAATCGTGATTGTTTAAGCATTAAAATAACTAACTGCTTAGCTCAACATTTAATCAATGCATTTATTGTGATCAATAAATAAAAATAAAACAATATTAGCAGATAGTATGAACTATTAAATGGCAACACCGATGACATATTGGGTTAAATAATCAATATGGTCGATGCAATTTTTTCTTTGTGTAGGGTGAGTATAATGTTCTGTAAAAAAGACAAGACAGCTGAACAAAGAACATCTTCCTTTTTTAAGTTTGTTAAGAAAGTGAACAGACTTACTAGAAACAAATTGTATATTTTCTTGAAAATTTTTATACCTAATATGTCTTAAAGAAAATGTAACAAACAGCGTATCAGTGTAGGTATGTCAACTATCTGTATTAGCTATACTTACCTTACACTTTTACAAAAAGTTTAACCTACTTGAATAACTAACCTAACCATTTTATTATTATTATTTTTTCGCCAAGCGATTCCTCGTGTTCCGGCATGATATTTGTTGCAGCCGTACGGAAGACGGGTCTGAGCAGTTGTGTTGCGATGTGTGCCGGGTACGATGCGCCGAATGTTTTTGTGTCGGAGGTTTGGTCGTGGAGAGTCTCCAGATCAATCTCCCTCTGGCGCAGCATCGTTGGTCGTGTTGTTGGGTTTAACATTGCATCACCTCGCTCAACTGTCGTCATCCTTCCTATTCCTAAGTTTTTTAAGTGAAAAGGCTTAATAAACTAGTGCGCTTTACCATCAACGATTGCATCACTGCTTACCATCAGGCGGGATTGCAGTCAAGCACTAGCACTTTATAATAATTAAAAAAATATATAAACTAACGCTTGACCGCAATCCCGCCTGATGGTAAGCAGTGACGCAATCGTTGATGGTAAAGCGCAGTAGTTTATTAAGACCCTATTCACTCTAGCCTTAGAAACACCGCCGGGTGTTCCAAGTGATGATGGAATTCGAGAATAATGGCATGAAGTTATTCCATTTGAACCAACAACTAAAACAAGGTTTTATACATTTGCGATATGATGGTTGACAATTTTTTGTTTTTCAAAGTGTATTGTATTTGTTACGTCTGTAATCAAATCAAATCAAATCAAATCATTTATTTCAAATAAACCAGTTACAGGCACTTTTGAATTGTCAGAAGGTCGGTCAGTCAATAAGATGAAGCTAGTCGTCCATTCCAAAGAGTAGGTACCTATGGAGAAGAACGGGCAAGAAACTCCATGGACACTCTTTTAAATTTTTAAGCTATTGTTACAAATATTTGATTACATCATTCATGTTGAAATCAACCGCGTGAGAACGATGCAGAAATATATTGTGCGCCGAGAGCGTCCATTATGGAAAACACACAAAAATCAATTCAGAAATTAAAATACGCCGTGGCAGCTAAGAGATGACCAGTCCCCTCTGACGGCGTCCGTTCACGAACATGACGTATGGATCAGCATCATTCAGCTCAACCATATCGAAGGGAACCCAATGACCCAAAACACACGCCACCATCAGCGAGACATTTGAGTGAGCATGACATACTCTCAACAGCCAGAGCACAATTAAGTCAATAAAAAAGACTAACCCAACAAATAAATGCCTTACAGCACATACGTACATTGTGCTCACACGTTTGCCATGCAATTATACAATACTAAGAAATTAAATCTACACAATGCTAAGATAGTTTTGTCCAAGGTTCAGCAGCTCCAACAGTGTTCCCGAATCTGTGGAAAGTTTAGCTTCTGTGTAGCTGTACAAGTGCCGAACACCTCTGTCAGCGATACAATTCCGTAACGTACAATATGCTTGGCTACATATGTGTAGTACAGGCTTTGAATAAATAACATAAACAATTACATATTAAAACTACAAGAGGAAAAATCAAAGAACAATCATTGTATAGAAAACACACACTGTAACACTTTGTTTAAATAAATATGTTGATTTCTTGAACATGCTTTTTGTTATTTTTTAATTATATTACGCAGCGTAGCGCGCCGTGTCCTCCGCTTATCTCAAGGGTGTGTGCTAGTATTATTATACTCTTTGGTGCGTGACTACTAGCTAGCCTGCTAGCTAGAGTACCGAGAAGGCACCCGAATTGAGGCGCGTGGGCGTGGGTATGACTTGCGCTCCAAGCGTGTCTATTAAGTCAACGTACTGAAAACCTTATTCACTAAATTCATTTTGCATTTTATATATATCATTATTGCCTTTTACAGCATGTAATTTAATAAATATTTTCGAAGATATTACAGAGACATAGAGGCTGCGGCGCACAGGGCCAACGCGAGCCTGTAACTGTCCCTATGTATGTTTAGATCCATAAAACTAAGTAACGAGATATATGCGCTTTTCTTTAATAGATAGAGTGATTCAAGATAAAGTTATACAGGATAAAATTTTAGCCAGTGCGCAAATTTTGTCAACTTATAGCTAAATAAGTTTTATAGATTAAAATATTATTACTTTGGTATGTTTTAGTACAAAAAAATAGTTATTGATAACGAAAGATGTTTATTATGAAATCGATGTTATGGTCACCGCATGCGGTCCCATTCATTGTCGGCGGAGTGGGGACGGCGGGAACATCACAGGACCCCTGCGCGCCCGCGCCGCCCGCATGTTCACTACGCTGCCATATGCTAATACATACTACGATATTGATATGAATAATTGGTGTCTCTCATTCGCTGATTTTAGGGCGGACAAAAACATTTTTTTTATTTTAAACTAATAATGCAGATTTGTTCTGTTATTGATTCTGAGCCACCCATTTGTTTTTGCGCACTCGAAGAAAGGTTTCCCTGTATATACCTAATATAATACATTTATTCGAGCGAAGCCGGGTCGGGTCGCTAGTATACAATATAAATAAAGTTCATGTTTTATTTTGTAGCTACCTCTTACTGTTATTAGATTTTACGTAAAAAAAAAATTTAAGTTTATGAAATGTCCCAATTTTCTTATGAACTGTGTACACCCTACTAGAAAGGGACACAGGGGTCCTTCGTGCGTTCCTCTTTCTAGGAACGCCTTTTCCGGCTCGTCAGCTTTCTAGGTATTTATACAAATTCTTCGGTCGAGCCCAAAGATTTTAGTAATTCTTGGCCGAGCCTCCTTTCTGTGAGTGAAATGGGCTATAAATCTACCAGCAGAGTTTAGTAGTAACCTACAGCTAGTATTGGTAGTAGAACTCATAACATTCACGAATCACGATAGTAATTTTGTTTGTCATGTGTTAGTTGTATTGAAAGCCAGCAAATTATCGATTAATGTTTCACCATTCAAAAGTGTCCAGTTTCACTAATACGTCAGTGAAGCCGATTAGGACATAAACTTCAAATTAAATAATTATTTGCTAAGGACTAAGGTGCGTATTACAGAACGTTACTCAAGCATTGATCTCTGCTTAAGCATTACTTAAAACTAGTTTCAACCAATCAAAAGGCTTGAAACGAGACTTAAGTAGAGCTTGAGTTTGAGTGACATTCTGTAATACGGACCTTAGGTGCGTATTCCAGAACGAAACTCAAGCATTGATCTCTGCCTAAGCATTACTTAAAACTAGTTTCAACCAATCAAATGGCTTGAAACGAGACTTATGTAGAGCTCGAGTTTTGAGTGACGTTCTGTAATACGGACCGTAGAGTTTTCCTTTTTTTTTTTACTTTTTGGTAATATAACTATAGTGGCGGTGTAGTCAAACTCGTCGACTGTAGTCAGCATGTGGCAGTTTTCTCGTACACCACTATTCTGGAAAATTATCGATATAGTCGATAATATTTTTTAAATGTCAGATCCTCTCTAGATGAGTAGGAGTTATTTTGTGTCATTGTGTGTTGACTGTTGATTTGCTTTTTGTGTTTTTCGTTTCATGATAATACCGGTTCAGTAGAAAATTCATAAGTGTTCCTCATAATGGCTCAAATTAACCATTGGAAGATGTTAACAGACTGTGATTTGAGTGGATACACTTTAATTATACCAAGTGTGGCAGTTGGAAACGTTGGGCAACTAGCCTGTGACTTAATCATTTCTTCTTTAAGTATGAGAAAGATTGGATTGGTTTATAGCCCTGCACTTATACCCATATTAGGATACGATCCCTACAAAATTGGTTCAACCAATTTATCCGGTTCCTGTGAGCTTTATCAATGTGCCGAAACAAAACTCATTATTCTGCTTTTAAGAGCTCCACTAGTTTATAAATATGGACATAAATTCCTAACAGAAGTGGTGGATAAGTTCAAGAATGAAAATATAAAAGATATTATAATTTTGACAAGTAGTTTTGCTCATGAGAAGAAGCATATAATGACGTCTCCATTCCGATATGTAATAAATGAATTAAGTCCTTACACAAGTAAACTGAGAACCTTAGATTGGGTAGAACATGAGTCCAAAGGTGAAACTGTCAAAATACTTGGTGGAGGATTTGCTTCCCTACTCTATGGAATCATCAAGGAGAAGTCCGTTCCATGCTTAGTTCTGTACAAGTTTGCATCAGAAGGAGACAACATACCAGATGCTTATGAAATGGTGCAGTTCTTGAACACTGTTGTTCCACTGTTCAAGAACACAGACATTTATTCACAACTAATCCATCCAGTGTCATGGAATCTTATGTTTGGAGGACCACCACCAAGAGAAATTTATTAATGTTATACCTAATGTGTAATTTTATACAAATAAAAGAATGTTTTTAATAATTGTTGTGGTTGTTTTTTTTTTTTGTCGTAATGAAAAAGAATATAAATAAATTGCATGATCCTATTAAGGTGAATGCTCATTGGTATCCGGCAAAATTTATTTTTTCTGTCAGTTTGTACGGAATTGTAATCTTTAGAATCACTGTTACATTTTTCTAAATTAGACTTGTTCTTATAGCACAGGTTAGATTTATACCACGAGAGCACCTCAGATATCATTGTTCCTAGGGTAAAATCTATCTTAGAAAGGTATTTTAATGATTCCAATTCAGAAAAAAATAGTTTCGATGGCTACAACTGCACTATAATTTACCTTAAAATGAGAAGTTAAATACTACTCTGTAAAGTCAACAATGGTAATTCTTGATTTAACTATACTACTGTTTATTCACAGAATAGTATTTTTTTTTATTTCTAATATGTTCAGTTGAATATCTGCTGGTCTGAAACAACAATATTTACATACCTCATAAAGAAAGCTCAAAATGTTCGTTATTATCAAACTAGATGGCGCCACATGTTTCCCATAGAGAAAACTTCGACTAAGATGAAAGTGGCGTAGATATGCGAAGGGTTAGGTGCAGTGACGGATTAAGACTACTTGATGCCCTAAGCAATCCACGCCTGTGGGCCCCCCTATCCGTATGTCAAGGTCAACTAGAATCTGTCTTTAAACCTTTACCGCCTAAAAACATTCGTTTTTTATAAAATAAGATGATGAGATTATTTTCTTTCTTTTTTTTTTTGTTGGGATGTGAAATCATCAAATGACTTCTCCCGCTCTGGGCGGAGCGGAAGGGCGTGTCAGATTTTTGCTGACTAAAACCCACCCGTGTTTCTTCTTTTGCCTGTGCGATGGCCACGGCCACGGTTTCTTGTTTAACCAACCCGCAACCCTGACCCAGGAGGCATCGGTCTTCGTAGACCCCGTCACGATGTGCTGGCATCTCTTTGAGGCGCACGTGAAATACGACGCGTCGTCGACTCGGGCCTGGTCCTTACTGGGCGGCGAGCTGCCCACTGCTCACCGCCCGCAGGCCCGCGCCTACGGTGGCTGGGAGTTCGGTGTGGTCTCCCGACCAGGGCGTCTCCTGCGGCGGCTAGTGGCGTGAGGGCGCTGGGATTCCCGCTGTCTCACGCGCTCCGCCTCCTCCTTTGCCAGCATCACTGCTTCGCAGAAGGAGGTGACGGCCTGCCATGTACTCTCGCTCCGGACCATGGCTTGGACCAGGGTCGGATGCGAGAGATCGCCACCGATCGCCGCTACGAGAACACGGCGGTGCTCCACCCAAGCCGGGCAGACCTCCACCGTATGCTCCACCGTGTCCTCATGGCGATCCACACAATGGTGACACCCTGGCGTTTCCTCCCGCCTAATACGGAACAGGAACCTCCTGAAACAACCGTGTCCGGTGAGGACCTGCGTCAGGCGGAAGGTTAGGGCACCGTGGCGTCTCTCTAGCCACTCCTCAAAGAGGGGACTTACCGCCGCTATTGTGGCGTGCCCAGATGTAACGTACCTTAGAAGTAGAGTAGGCGCGACAACAATAAAAAACCAATTGAAGCATAATTTATTTATTTATTGAAATGCGCCTTGCGGCTTTTTCGGGCATTACATTCACGCAAGATAGTATTAACGTGTAATGTTTTTATCATATCGGACTCTATGTATAATATCGATAAACAATCGAGCCTTTCTTGTATCATCTTTGTCCTTTTTTAATAATTTTAATTTTGTAAAAGAACGCTCCGCTGAGCAATTTGAAATCATAAGCGATAAAAATATACGCAGGGATCTGTTTCCATATTAGGGAAAGCTGATTCAATTTTATCATCATGTATTATTTTATACACCTGATCGAGACCTGGGCTGTACTGCAGTCTCTCCAGCGGTGCCAAATAGACTATCGATATATTAAGCGCTGAAGGGTTTGTACGAAAACGCCACCATGTCAGTCCGAATACAGGACCAGACCTCGAAACCAATACCTCTGCAGCGTGGTGTCAGACAGGGAGGTGTTATCTCCCCGAAACTGTTCACCGCTGCATTGGAGGATGTCTTCAAGGTTCTGGACTGGAAAGGACTGGGCATCAACGTCAATAGCGAGTATATGACACACCTTCGGTTTGCTGATGATATCGTAGCCATGGCTGAGACCACGGAGGACCTGAGTACAATGCTCGAAGACCTCAGTGGAGCCTTCGAGCGAGTCGGTCTTAAAATGAACATGGACAAGACCAGTAATGTCTAACGCCCATGTTGTACCGACTCCTATAAAGATTGGAGACTCTGTTCTCGAAGTTGTTGACAGTTACGTGTACCTTTATTTTATTTTTTTTCCGGTGTGGAAATCCTCAATGGATGTCCGCCGCCCTGGGGTAGGCGACGGGGTCTGTCAGACTCTTACTGACTAAAACCACCCCGGTGTCTCTTCTATCACGAGCGCGCGTGGGGCCGCGGGAGTCTAAATTCTTCCACGGCCCAAAGAATCAAAGTCGCACCGCATATTCCGGTACATTCGAATTGCCGAATGCACTAGCGGGCAGCGAGTGGGCAAGCGGGTGCGGGGTTATGACTCTAGGTCGGACTCTATGTCAACTTAAAACGCGCGAATTTTCAAATTAGTCCTAGGAACTTTTTTGGTGTGGTTTTTGGTGACGTGAGAGTGAGGACGTGATTCGTGATGCCCTCAGGATGGACATTTTTGTGCTTGTTCTGGTGCCCCCCCCAGACGTGATGCCCTAGGCAATTGCTTAATTTGATTACGGGTTAATCCGTCACTGGTTAGGTGGTGCCGTGCACCCGGCCCTCAATCATTTATTTATTTAGGTATGCTTCCTATGAACAAAAAAGAATCGGTTTGCTTCTTAATGGTAGTATTTTTCAATTACTGAACGTATTCACACATGGGCGTACCGAGGGGGCGCAGCTGGCCCCCCCCCCCTCTCGGCAAATCTCGCAGAACATGTATGACTCTCTCCCCTGATAAAGAAAGCATAAACGAGGACTTATCTCTAACTTTTAAATAAACCACGCAGTAGACACTGACAAAATGTACGGTGTAATTGCTTAAAACCGCACAAAGATTACTCACTCAAAAAATTGGACTTGCCCCCCCCTAGGCCAGAAACTGGGTACTGGGTACCCATGTATTCATAAACAATAATAGTTACTTAGCTACGTACCTATAACTTATAGAGTCTAATACAACTTATTTGAGAGTCCACCAAGCCATCCAAGTCATGCCGTCAAGCGATTCATCGTGTTCCGGCATGATGTCTGGTGAAGCCGTACGGAGGACGGGTCTGAGCAGTTGTGTTGGGATGTAGGTGCCGGGTACGATGCGCGAACTGTTGTAGTGTCGGGAGTTTAGTTGTGGAGGGCCTCCAGATCAATATCCCTCTGGCGCAGCATCGTTGGTCGTGTTGTTGGGTTTAACATTGCATCACCGCGCTCAACTGGCGTCTTCCTTCCTATTTACTCAGTTCTTTTGAGTGAGTAGGCTTAATAAACTAGCGCGCTTTACCATCAACGATTACATCACTGCTTACCATCAGGCGGGATTGCAGTCAAGCGCTAGTTTGTAATTTATATATATAAAAAAAAGTGTAATACACAAGGCTATACTTATACATAGAACTCCATTACTGGTAACGGTACCTATAGATACAAGTTTTAATTTTGTCCACTGCTATCGATGGGTTTGATTACAAAGTATTTTTTAAAGGAAATTTTTGCAAAGTATTCGTCATAACAGCCGCACGGTCCGATCGTTCAGGTTAAGCTTCGTTTGCCGCTTAGTCAGTGGATGGGTGACAATATTTAAAGTGCGTTGGAGTAAGATCAGCCTTGGGGTATGAATGTAAAAATCAAATATCCCAGTTATTTGTCTTTATTTTTAATGCTAGCTAAATGTAGAAAGTAGGTAATAAATGAGATATTTGATTCGTACGTTCTTACCCCAAGGCCGATCTTACCCCAACGCACCTTACTTAACAAAACGAGTTTATAATATTAAAAAAAGGAAAGTACTGTACGTTAAGCCGTTCGTTCCGGCTGTCATACGTGTGTCTTTGACGGTATCACGGGTCGTCTGTAGTTCGACAATCAGTCTTATCTAAAGGTTTCCTATTGCCCAGTCATGGGCTGTGGAGGTCAGTAGAGAGGCAGTCATCATCATCATCATCATCCTTTATTATCGTCCCACAGCTGGGCACAGGTCTCCTCTCATACAGAGAAGGATTGAGTGTAATCACCACGCTTGCTAAATGCGGCTTGGCGATTTCAGACTTAAAATCCAGGTTTCCTCAAGATGTTTTCTCCTTCAGTCATTGGTTCCAAGATATACTTAGAAAGTACATATAACTTTAGAAAAGTTACATTGGTAGGTACTTGCCTGACCTGGAATCGAACCCGCGCACTCATACTTGAAAGGCTGGTGTTTCAACCACTAGGCCACCCCGAGAGGCAGTCGCTCCATATAAATTACCAGTGCTCAGATGCATTTAGTAGTTGAGAAAAGTCTTGGCGTGGTTGGTGCAGTGGCTGAGCGATCGAGTACTGCGCTACGTGTCGCGGGCTCGATTACCGCTAGGAACAAATACATATAAATTGTATGTGAGGTTATATGTTTGTAAACGCACCCACAATACAGGAGTAATTCCAAGTGTGGAGGCATGAGGAACAGGGTGTAAAGTTCCCTCATCCTCTAGGATCCTTGAGGAGGAAAGGTTTGCCGGGCACTTGCCCAACGGTTGAAGTTGGGAAGTTTAATGTATGCTAATTGCACGGTAAACTCTGCTTGCGAGATGTAGAATTCGTGTGACGTCAGTATGACGCGTTGTTTAAGCTACCGCTACACAAGTATGGGGCAACTTTGTTTTTGTTTTTTGTATAAAATAACTTAGTCTCGCTGTCGACCCCAACTTAGTTGCTATAATTATAGGTTGATGATGATATTATTGTTATTTTTACCCGACTACGGCAAAGCAAAAGGAGGGTTATGATTTTGACAGGCTATGTATGTATGTATGTACATACATACATACATAAATTAATATTAAATTTTCATGTTTGGAAAGGCGTAGTCACACGTTCTCGAGGTGCTACGGTAAGTAGGTATATGTAACGTGTGACTACGCCTTTCCAAAAATGAAAATTTATCTCTACATAGTGAATATTGCATACTTCAGAATAGTATTGTATGACATTATTGTCAATTTGCAACGAAGGCATCTTGGTAGAGTTTACTGTGTCCATTTACTTGCAACTACATTGACAACTATGTTCGGTTCAGTATTCTGAAAATCTTGTTTTATACTTTTTCAGCGTCGTTTTTTGTCGAAATTGGGTTTTAGTTTTTACTTTTTATTATTATTTCTTTACATTCCCTGTCCACGAAATAAAAGTCGGACAGAAGCTAAAAAGACAGCAATAATGAAGAAAACAATGCGATTTAGTTTTCAAGTCTACGAATATTTCCATAGACAGGTTTAAAGTCATTATTCCGTTGGGAAAAGGCCCCTGTTTAACATTCTATAAGAGTCGCTTGTATTAATTAATTTGATCCTGACGGTTACCTACCGGATGCTGGAAATAAACTTATAAAAATTCAAAGCAGATTGCGTGGTATCAGATAGTACCTACCTATACAGTTATTTCTCGACGCCTGCTGTTACTAAACTTATTAATATTGTAGGTAAAGTAGGGTAGTTTGCATTTTAATCATAGGTGGGTACGTCGTAACTCGTATTTAATTTGTAGTCCGTGGGTAGGTACGCAAGACTATACATCTAACTAATAGCTGGTTATGTGTAAGTGTACATAGCCAGTTTAACCTGACTTCTGCGGAGTTATTGCGTATTAAATTAGCAACTGCTTTCATTTTGACACTACATAAACATTAATTACGTTATTTACCTATTGTCGAGTAAACAACTTTTTCCAAATTATGAAGCAATTGCGATTGCTTAAGGCATGTGCGCCCGAGTCCTGTATTGACGCGCTTGTACCACCTCTCATTTAGCACAGCTATAGTGCCCAAGTCCTGGGAGCTTGCCAACGTGCAGCCCTATCGTACAGCCTATACCTATCGGTATTTCTTTATTTTTTTACTGACTAAAACCCACCCGTGTCCCTTCACTTGCCTGTGCGCCAAAGCCACGGTTTCTTATCCAAAATCACCCACAACTCTGACCCAGGAGACATTGATCGACGTGCTGACATCTCTTTGAGGCGCGCGTGAAACACGACGCGCCGTCGACTCGGGAATTTGCCTTTGCGCCGGGGGTCACGGTATCGACGGTATCGGTCAAGGGTGTGGACCCCGTTACTATGTACGGACGACAGCAGGTCAAGCTACCCGAAACTGTTAGATATTCCCAATCAACCTTGAGCCTTTATGCTTTGGCGCTAAAGTTGAAAATCGGATAAAGAAATCTGACAGACTGTAGCAGCTTGATGTGCTGTCGTCTGTACTATATCATGTCTTTGAGGCGCGCGTGGAACACAAGGCCGTCGACTTGGATCTGGTCCTTACCGAACTGCCCACTATCGCTCGCAAGCCCACATATTTCTTGCGGCCTCATACAAATTTTGTTAAGTTTGCTTGGATAGTTTTTGATATGTTTAATAATACCATTTTTCTACTTAGTTTATGTAATGATGATGTTTGAATAACTTCTTGTCAGTGATATTTACTTAGCAAGCAGTGTTAGGTATATGATATTGTGTACAGTAGGTATTGCAAAAAATCATTATAAAACAAAACAACTGACTTCCAAAAAAAAAAACGCTAAGAAATGAAAAATAACTTTTATTTCGGAAGTCGGTGTCACAAAACGAAATTACCTAAGTATAGATATTTGTGACTGTATTTATTTGAGAGGCGGAAGTTTCTTTTTAACCTATTTAATATTCATTTTAAATAAGGGGACGTTTATCTCAAATCGTTTTATGTCTGTTTAAAACAACAATTCGAAAGTATAATGTTTGCAGCCAAAACTAAACAGCTTACCAAGAGCAGTAAACCCATATTTGTAGGCCCCCCAACTTTATAACTGCTACACATATCATAATGAAAGTAATTGCATTTGATATCACGTCCCCATTAAGCTCCAGTTGGAACTTGGGTTGCCAGCGAATAATTACTGGGAGATGGGAGGTGGATTATATTATCTACCTTTATGAACCAAAGTAATTAGGAAAAAGAAAATAATCATTTGTTTGCTGTTGTGATTTAAAAATTGGTGGTCAATGCACAGTCTATATTTTGCTTGTCTGGGGCATGCAAATTAATTTTACATTATTAACACCTCCTCAGCATTAATCCCAGTGGCATTCGAAGCTTTTACAGCTTTGGAGTTTGGGGTCCGCTTTAATCTAACTGCTGATTTTGGCTAAAGTTCAGTACTTGTCAGTGCAGTTTAGCCACAGGATATTATTTTTCATTTTTCACATTTTCTACATGATGTACATGTTGATAAGGAAGCACTTACAGGTTAATGACCGCCGCATCCTGCGGTACCAATCTTTAATAATAATGGCACGAAAAAAGCAAGATCGGAGGCCAGTAAACCAATATTTTTAAAGGATGCTCTATTCCGTTTGCAATTTTATGCGATTTATTTTGTTTGAACTTTTATTTTTTTTTGTTTTTGAAGTTAGGTTTTTTTCTATGGTTTAGGATAATTCCCATGAACCAGCATTGTTCGTGTTTTCATTTATTGTCGTATTGTCAGCACCACTCTGTATATCGTCATAAAATCTATGGACAATTCAAAAACAAATAAATTTTCATTTCATTTCCTTACTATGTACTTACTTAAGTATATTTTTGAGACAGCGGTAGGTATACGTAAAACCTAATTTACATCTATTTATAACTTTGAAGTCGAAAAGTCATAATTCTGAGATTTGCGCCAGTACACACTACACGACATTTTAAACAAAAAGTTTTTTTAGGTATGGTACCCCATTGATAAAATATTAAATTAAGGTAAGATATGTCATTAGCGCACTGAAAATGAAGCGTACAAAAGGAAGGAAAGTCCTGCATCTCGCCTTAGTCACTCTCGATACACTCGTAAAAACAAACGACAAACACTAACAGCGCAAATGACAAACACTAGCCATCTTTTTCTTCTCTATGCTTTAGATTGTGCCCCATCTCACTCACACTGTACCAATGTATGCCGAATTAAAAATATGCATGTGTGCTGCTGCTGTGTTCGGCACATTTTTTTTGGTCAGTTTGTTAGAATATATCGTATCTGTTTAATATTTTATCAATGTGGTACCCAGAATTTATAACAAAATACCAAAAGCCACGAACTAAAGAATTTTAATGAAACATTTTTATGATTTCCTAGCTCAAAAGGCATGTTATTCCATTAATGAATATCTAGAAGATAATGAAAGATACGTAGATAAATATGTGCGTTATTGTTTTTTATTATTAAATTTTAATTGTGATCGATATTTGTACTTATAAGTAGGTAATTAAGCTGGTTGTTTGCAAAATTGTTAAGTTTGTAGGGACCATGTAGACTGACTGTTGCGTGTCAGCGATTTTGGAAAGCATGTGTGACGAATGAACTGAGTCGCCAGTTACTGTGCACTGGCCGACTAGAGTAGGTATACGCGTTAGCATTTGGGAATTTTGATCAATTAAATGTATATGTAAATTTTAATTGAAGCTCAGTGCCAGCAACTCATTAATAGTGTAGGACCCTCTCACTAAAATACAAAAGATATCGAGTAAAGTAAAACAAATTATATTGCGAACACAGGTTCGCATAGGTTTTAGAATATTATACGTTAGTTAAGTTTTATTACTTATAAGTTATAATGTTATTTAAATTTCAACAAAATGTCAATGTAACATGTATAATTATGCCTAAGGCAAAACATAGAGTTATTATAACACCTATTTATATACTTCTTACCCTTGCTTCATAAATAAAAAGCTTTCACTTTGACTTTGATTTAATCATTTCTAGTTTTGAAAATATGTTTATATGTATAGAAATTTTAGATTTAATTGATAATAATGTCCTAACCTACATAAATAAACATAAAATAGTTGGAAGTAACAATATTATTTCTATTTTAATTCTCCTTTTTTAAAATTTCTTCCACCAGCAGGTCTGCTGGAAGAAATTAAAGAAAAAAGGATTTAATAAAAAGCCATTATAATATTTTTTTAATTTTGTTATATATCTATGTATGGTTTTTTGGCAGGAAGCCATGATGAGTGCCACGCTCGTTTTTCATTGGACTTTTAAATTATTTATAGTGTCGTTTAGTAAATAAAAACGCGTGATTTATGTAGTAAAAAGTCATTTAGTGAATAATTCATAAAGAACAGTGAAATGTTGTAGCATAGTGGCCACATCATGGCTTTGTAACAAATCTTCCTCCTAGTGTCTTTTCACGCGGGAAAGGAAAGGAGATAGGATTAGGTTAGATTAAGTTAGGATAAGAGATAGGATAAGTTAGGTTAAGTTAAAAAAGTTGAAAATTAATTACTGAAGACATGGCAGTATGGTCTCTGTCCTTAGCCTGTTTCAAATGGAACAAATAAAACAAAAAAAAAATGTGTATTTTTTTATTGTGTGTCAATAAATAATAAAATGAATAAATAAAAAATTAAAACATAACTCCTCTGTTTTTAAACAAACAAATCTGAATAAAACACTTCAAAATATGGTTTTTATATCCTATGAATTAATAACCGTTATTATCAGGCAGTATGAAGGACAATTACACATTAACATCTGTATAGCGTTGCAAAGCACTTTGATTGTCACTGTGGTACAATTACCCAATCCTTAAACAGTCGTCATTTAATTACTTAGCTATTCAGTTTCAGCGGAACGTTGCTATCTTTCATTCTTAACCTTAGTATATTCTCTTCTCTTTTTTAGTCTGAGTTACCATAATTGTGTATAATGTTATGTACATATTCATATCTGAATGAATGAAATATGAGTAGGTATGAGTATAAATAATAGGTGTGAGTATATGTGAATATACATTACATAATTACAGCCGAAAGACTTCCACTTCTGGACAAAGGCCTCCCAAGGATCTCCACTTCGACCGTACTTCTAGCATCCAATGGATTTCTTCACAAGTTTGTAGGTCCACTTTGTGGGAGTAATTGCGTATCACACTATCAGTAGTAATGGGTTTCATTTTGACAGTTCAACAACATTCATTGCGTTATTTACGTTTTTGAGCAGATACATTTTTTTACATATGGTGCAATGGATTAGCAATATGCTTCGAAGTAATTCAAATTGATAATAATAGTAAAGACGCAATAAGCAATTAGGGTGCTGGTCGCCATTATAGAATCTTTCGATCTGTTCTGCGAGCATTCGGAGTCATGGTAGTAGAAAATTCATTGTAGCCCATTGATATAATATTAAACTAAGGTAGATACGTCACTAGCGCACTGAAAATGAAGCGTACAAAAGGAGTTAAGTCCAGCAAGTCGCTTTAGTTTTCGTCGATTCTATTTAAGCGCAAACAACAAACACTAGCCATCTTTTTCTTCTCTATGCTTTAGATAGCGCCCCATCTCACTCACACTGTGCCAACGTGTGAAATGTACGCAGTATAAAAAAAATGCATGTGTGTGCTGCTGCTCCGATCGGCACATTTATTTTGGTTAATTTGTTAGAGCATATCATATCTGTTTAATATTATATCAATGTTGTAGCCATTGTTTGTTAACTCTTCTAGAACCAAAATAAATACGCACACTTATCTTCACTACTTGGGCTAGCTTTTTTCCCTATGTTTCTTTGTTTTCTGTTTAGTATATTTAGATGTCTTTTTTATGTCCCAAACGCTATCTTTTGCTCAACGAGAAGTCTCTCTGTTAATTGTTAACGCATCATACCTATGATTAGGGTTGTAACGAAGCTTCGCCTCCGCTTCCGTTACTGTCTAAGTTCCACAAGAAATCGTATCTTCGCTTCCGCCTCTGACTTCATTTTTTGCGGAGTTATAACGAAGGTTTATTTACGTATTTATAATATAAATAACGCGCAATCTGCGACTATCGACAACCGTCCGGCCGCGTTTGAGCGCGAAATGGTCAAGAATCATCTAGTGCGAGACGGGAATGGAAACAAATACAATTTGTTTCTAACAAACGACTACGACGACTACGACGAGCCCCGACGAAACTCGTCGCCTCCGCATCCGCCTCCGCCTGCGTTAACAAGGCCTCCGTTACAACCCTACCTATGATGCGTTAATAATTCATTTAGGGTCAATTCAACCATTAGAGCATTTATATCACTGCAACCGTAGATGAGCGGTAATTCTCGTAATTCTAAGAACGTTCAGTCTGATCTTAGTATCAAACTGTCAAAAATACCACAAATTTCCCTGCATTTTTGATATGCTTTTGACATCCGGACGAAGCGTTTTGGCTCTTCTTTTATGCTGAGTACATCGAGAGACTGGAACAATTTGCAAGCGGCGGTGTTTCCGTCGTACTACAATTTAAGTGTCTTCAAGGCTAGAGTGAATAGGTTCTTAATAAACTAGCGCGCTTTACCATCAACGATAGTATCACTGCTTACCATCAGACGGGATTGCGGTCAATCCCTAGTTTATAATTAAAAAAAAACATTGATTGTCGTTGAGATGAAATTGCGACTACGTTTTTAACATTTTATACGATAGACAGTGATCTGTCCAGTATATCATGACTACATAGGTTGCTCACTTTTTGATTAACCAATCATAATCTATACTATCTAAACTAATTTATAAAGCTGAAGAGTTTAGTTTGTTTGTTTGTTTCTTTGTTTTAACGCGCTAATCTCAGGAACTACTAGTCCGATTAGAAAAATTCTTTTTGCATACATCTTTTGCATCATCTTTTTTTCTTTTAATGACATAAGTACCTAATCCTTCCCATCGGAATTGATTACATATTAGTCTATGAGTCATAGACTAATATGTAATCAATTCCCGTGGGAAGGATTAGGTACTTATGTCATTAAAAGAAACACCGAAAATAATATACTATGGTTCAAATTTTGCTAGAATATTAATAGATTATACGTATATATCTCCTTTATCATTACCATCATTATTATTACCATCATTGCATGTATAGATATAATGTAATCAAGTGTTTTTAAAAATAATTTACAATATATAACAGAAATAATATATATTATATCTCAAGGGCTTTTGTCGGTACTTCATAACTTCCTTAATACTTCATCAATATAAATAAACGAGGCATTATTTTAAAGCTTTTCTAGAGCGCAACATCGGAAAAATATACAAATCACTCACATTTTAGTGGCTTTTTGAAAATTTACAATTAAAACAAAGGTTTTTTCAAAAAGCGAATACTTCCACCACCTCACCTAAAACTATTTATAATAACATCTACAAATAAGAACCACTTTACAAAATTCCCCAAACAAAATAAAAATAACATATCGCCTACTCACTACAGTATAATAAAAAATAACTTCAGCATTTTTGCAAATTCACTCAAATTCACTAAATACATCAATCTTCACGTAGGTACAGATCGTCGATCGTTAATAACCCGGATTGCGCGGGTCAATGGTGTTTTGACGAGGAGGCTGGTCCTGGCAAACTAATTAAATTGATACAGCGTTGATAACTACAAACCCTATTAGTAGATATAGTACCTGCGTGTAAGTACCTACACTTCCATAAAACTCCCGAGAACTTTGTACTTACCATTCATTTGCAAACCAAATGGGGTATTCAAATAAAATACTACCTACAATTTCAACAAATTCTATTCATTTATAAAGTCCAGATACTCCTCGTAATTTCAGAGCATTATATTTACGTCGGCACACAGCAATACAATTTAACTTTACGTCCGTTCCGGCTTTAACAATGATTGCCGGTTGCCGGTATTTTCACCCACTTTGACATTAGGGCCAGCTAAACGACTTTATTGAAATACAAGCATGGGTATAGTCAACAGAACCCACTTAATTATGGTTAAATTGAAAAAATAACGACATTCGCGTTCATTTGCGACGACTTTATTTTCAAATGAAATTGTGTGGATTAGGTAACGTTTTATTACATTTTCGTTTCAGTAAAATATTCATTTCAGTTGTCGATTAGATTTCATAACCTCGTAAGGAATTGAAAAGAAATGAAATCGTTTATTAAGCAAGTAGGATCACTGATCACTTTTACACGTCACGTTTATTTTTATTTTATTTTTTTAACTAGATGAAGCCGGCATTTCCTAACTGACTACCTCTGAGAAGAAATAGCCGAAACAAACTCAGGGATCATCGTCTTTTTTCAAGTCCAGACATTAAAAATGAAAATGTTTACAATAATTTACCTTATAATTACGCATATTGCTTAATAACAATGCTTAACAAAGCGAGCAGCTCAGTCCCAAGCTTTTTTGTCTTGTAAATAATCTGTGTTTTATAATACCCCTTTTTGCAAAGTTTGGCCTTTATATGGTTCTTAAATCGTTTAACGTAATGTGTAAATTCACCAAGGTTATACTTGGAATATCATTTCATTTTGAATACAAATATTTCTGATGTATTCTTCTGTAGGATTCTTAAAGACGGACACCCACAAAGTCTTACGTTTGAAGATAAGCTCTCTGAGTTACGCCAAATAAGCGTCTGGAGACAAAAATTAAATGGAGGCTATTGTGTGAAGCAAACAATTTCTGCTTTCACGTTAAAACTTATCTCGAATTACGCACTTTTTCAACATGCCGCTGTAGACAGAAACTTGGTGAGAATGAACAATATAAATGTGTGAAAATAAAGAGCATGAACCCTCAGTGGGCCGCCCAGCGAGCGCTAAAGTGTTATAAATCGCCTGTTATCGCCTTCCAGCAATAACTACTTTATGGCGCTATAAAGACAACGCAACCTTATCTATCACAGAAAAGACCAAGAGATTTTTCTAAGAAGATTGAAAAAAAAGAAAGATTCCACCGAAAAACTGAACATTTTTGCTTATACCTAATCTTCTCATTAGATTTTGCAACACAGATTTGGTAAAGCGGTACTAATGGTTTATGAGATGATTTAGGCGAGGATTTAGTAAAAACAGTCGTTTTATAACATAATAGGTAATCTAGACTACGAATGAAAGTTTTTTTTTTTAATAATTATAAACTAGTGCTTGACTACAATCCCGCCTGATGGTAAGCAGTGATGCAATCGTTGATGGTAAAGCGCACAAGTTTATTAAGCCTATTCACTTAAACATCTTAGTGAGTAGGAAGGAAGACGGCAGTTGAGCGAGGTGATACAATGTTAAACCCAACAACACGACCAATGTTGCTACACCAGAGGGAGATTAATCTGGAGACCCTCCACGATCAAACTACCGACACAATAACATTTGGCGCATCGTACCCGGCACACATCGCAATACAACTGCTCAGACCCGTCCTCCGTACGGCTTCACCAGACATCATGCCGGAACACGACGAATCGCTTGGCGGCAAGACTTTGTCTGGTGGGTGGTAACTTCTGCCGGCAGCCGATTATAAGGCCTACCACCGAGCAATTACAAAAGATTACATTAGGTGTAGGCAACTAAGTAACTGGACCAATTAGCTACAACCGGTCTACAACGCTACGAAAATTAAGTTACGCCTGCTACGAGCGGCTACGAGCTACGAGTATTATGTTCAAACGGTAGAGCTGTCTACCAACCAGAGTATTAATAACTGTAGCGTGTCATTCCACGTTCTATTTACCTCGAGCGGAGGCTTGTCGCTTTATCCCGCCATAATCGAATTTTGCCCTTTGGAATTGGAAATTGTTTATGTATAACTATGGCTGTCGAATAAATAAAATGGGTCAGGACGCGGTACCGTGACGTGAACGTGTCCAAAATAAATATCCGAGTTGTGTGTTTTGTTGATGAACACCGATTGTAGTATTTAGTGGGTAAAACAAACATTCAACTCCACAGTCAATGCTACTGCTGTGTATCATCATCATCATCATCAACCTTTTTATCGTCCCACTGCTGGGCACAGATCTCCTCTCTTACAGAGAAGGACTACTGTGTATATTGGAATTATTTTTATACTAGCTTTTCGCCCGCGGCTTCGCCCGCGTGGAATGCGGTTATATCGCGCTTTTTAGATTTCTCTCGGGAACATCATTTTTTTTCAATAAAAGGTAGCCTTTGTAATTTCTCAGGATCTAAAGATTGTCTGTGCCAAATTTCATCAAAATCGGTTGAGAGGCTTAAGCGGGAAAGCGTAACAGGCAGACAGACAGAGTTACTTTCGCATTTATAATATTAGTATGGATTTAGCAGCTGGGAAAGAAATACCACATTTTGTATCGAAAGCTTACCTAAAATGAAAGCCTATTTAAAAAAACATAGGGTAATTAGGGAGTAATTTTATTTTTAAATCATGTAAGTATAACATTTAATTGAAGATAACAAATTAAAACGGTAAACTTCACATTCACGGGACAATGTTTAGGCAATATTAAGGGAAAACCAAACAAATTCTATTTACCCGTTTATTAAATTCACAAAATTTCCGGTGGGGTGAAATATTCACATTACTAAAAGCTTTATTGCCAAAAAAAGGGTCGCTTGTTTACGGAGTCCCAGTAAACCGGGTAAAGTCTTCATTTTTAAAACAAAGGGTTATGTCCGGTGGAACGTGCGCTTATCTCGCGGGACGAACTCGTCGAATCAATTAAAAGTGCTCGGTCGTTATTAATACTATTTTTCTATCTCGAATCGAGGCGCACTTTAGTAACGGTATGATACACATAACGACCCATGTGGTACCGGGCTTAGAATAGCACCAACCTATATCCTCCCGTGGGTGTCGTAAGAGGCGACTAAGGGAACTCCCACCAGGGAAGCGGGCAGCAGCGCGTCTCCTGTGGAATACCAAACCACTGCTACCTAAATAATTAATTGATTAATAATTAATTATTTTTTTATTTATATACATTTTGCTCACATGATAGAAGCAACAGAAATATGTAACGATTCAAAAGCACCAACGGATGGTTAATTTGAAATAAACAATTTTGATTTTGATTTTTTGATTCTGCAATCCCCAACCAGCCTGCCAAGCGTGGTGATTATGCCAACCCCCCCAAAAAGCAACGAAAGCTTTGAGGGAGGAATGTGTCCAGCAGTGGACCTTTATAGGCTGAAGAAGAAGACAGATAATGATGTTCGTGACGGCACGCCCCACTTTTATTCCTGACCGATATTATAATGAATTTCACTAGCGTTCTAGGTTATTTTTTATACACACTGATTACCCACTAGTAAGTAAAAATTATGGGCTTATGTCCGCAGTTGGTTCTTGAGTGGGTGATGTTTAGATAGGAAATCATCAAATGACCTCTCCCGCTCTGGATGGAGCGAAAGGGCGTGTCAGACTTTTAATGACTAAAACCCACCCGTATTCCTTCACTTGCCTGCGTTTTGTCACGGTTTCCCTTTTAACCGACCCGCAACCCTTTTTTTTTGTTCCGGGGTGAAAAATCCTCAATGGATGTCCGCCGCCCTGGGGTGGGCGACGGGGTCTGTCAGACTCCTACTGACTGAAAACCACCCCGGTGTCTCTCCGGTCACGTGCGCCGGAGCCGCGGGAGTCCCTGATTCTGCCGCGGAACCCGCAACCCTGACCCAGGAGGCATCGGTCTTCGTGCACCCCGTCACGATGTGCTGACATCTCTTTGAGGCACGCGTGAAACGAAAAGCGACGTCGACCCGGGCCTGGTCAAATCAAATCCAAGCTTTGTTCAAAGGCATATTATTCCGTATTTAAACGACCATTTAAATGATAAAAATGGCTGGTCGCTCTGATTAACTCAAGACAATGTTTGTGTTCTTACTAACACGTTTTAGGAGTTCATATAATTGTTTTTTTTTTACAATGTATAAATATGTGAGCTGTCACGCCCTTTATACCTGGGGCTTTTATTTAGGTAATAAGTTTTTACCTATTTACATTTCCATTTTAATGATATTTTAATAATATTTTTGCGTGGCTAGCTGGCATATGGTAAATAATTTCATTGTTGTTGTGTTTTCTTGTATTCATTACTATACATAGTCTTGTATAAAGTCATGTGTTTTTTTTTAAATTAACAGACGGCTGTGCTCTGGCGAATTTGTTCCGTCACTTCTTCTTTCCAGCGAAAGAACTAAGAAGTGGCGACGGTCGGGTGTTTTGGGGACCTATCTTATGTAAGATTGACGTTCAAAAAGTGCTGATTTTCAGCCTCATCATCATCATCTCAGGGTTTCAGGCTCTTTCAGCTTTGGAGTCTACGGTCCGCTTTACCAGTCTAACTGCTGATTTTGGACAAACATCGATATTTTCCGTGAAGCGACTGCCGTCTGACCTCCACAACCCGAAGGCGATATCGAAGCATTGCAGTCAGACCAATTGTTGGACTTTTGAGGGCTCCAACAACCCGTAACGACTGCCATTAAATGTTCGTATGGCAACCGGGACCAACAGCTTAACGATGCTTTCCGAGGCACAACCAGACCAGTGCAAATATTCATATTCATGCATACAAATATTTGCACTGCACGGGGATAGAACCTGCGCTTCCTTGCGCAGTGGCCGCGTTCGCTACCGCTACGCCACGGAGGCTGTTTTCAGGCTAATTTAAATAAATGACTTTTGGTTTTGATTTTGAATGGAAATCAATTCCAACATGTTGGTTCCTACAATGTCAGTCAAAGGATGTAACCAACTCCTGTAGTGTCAATAGAAAGGAACTTTCTGTTCCGATAATGAAATGATAAGCAACAGAGGAGGTTCAAGTTATATCGGAGATCTGTGTGTGCATGTTGCAACTATTTCAATATCACTTGCTTGAAGTTTTGATTGAAATCGCATCCCTGAGTTCGCAATCAGTTTTCACTAAACAACTAGTATATTAGTAGCGCGTTTACATGATATGTAATCCGTTTTATATCCTTAGTCTAAGACTGGTACAGTATTTTGATCTCTTCAGCGCAAACTGGGTAATACGATCGAATGTTTCACTGTTCAGGCTCCTCATTTGTGGAATGCATTGCGAATTGCAATAAAACGTGCGCAGTCGTTGCAGGAATTCAAGAGACTTGTGAAGGAACACTAATTTTGTTTAACAAATACTTTTTGGCTAATTTATTTGCTTACCTTTTAGGTTCAGTATTTATATATTTATTTATGTATATGTATGTATTTGTGTATCTATTTCAGTATACTGTATTAATGCTATTTGCACCAACGACAGTCCCATTTGTGATTCGGGAGAATCTGTCTATTTTTGGTTGCCTGGAAGAGATCGCATTAGTGTTAAGGCCGCCCATTGTATGTTTGTGTTGAATGTACTTTGTTCGATGTTTGAGTGGTGTACAATCAAGAATATATAAATAAATACGATCCATTTTGCTAAGTTGGCTGTCAAAGAAAAAAAAATATTTAGCACAGACTAAAAGACATACAATACACCATCATATAGCAACAAACAGACCTACAGACTAACCCCCATTCTCCCCCCCCCTCCCCCTGTATCTCTTTCTGACGACGCTTCACGACTGGCAAAGATCCATGGATAACAGTCGGCACCAACCGCTTGACACTCTTACCGAAGCACGTAAGTGTCTTGGTACATACGTAGAGAGTAGAGATGATCAGGTCACCCCTCCAATTACCAACAGGAGCAAGCGTGGCTTAACTTGGTCAACAGAAATCGTAATAACAAGACGATTTCTGTGACTTGGTCAGTTGAACCTTAGGGCTGTTACTATGTAGATAATTTAGTTTGATAGTATATTATTTTACCAAGTTACATAAAGTTATGACGTTTTTCATTTTGACCTTTTCGCCTTGACCTTTTTCACTTTGACCTTATGCACCTTGACCTCTTTCACCGTGGCCTTTTTTACCTTGAACTTTTCACTTTGACCTTTTTCACTTTGACCTTATTCACCTTGACCTTTTAGACTTTTCTCCTTGACCTTATTCACCTTGACCTTTTCACCTTATTATTTTTCTCCTTGAACTTTTCACCTTGTCCTTTTTCTCCTTGACCTTATTTACCTTGACCTTTTTGATCTTTTCACCTTTTAACCTTATTCACTTTGACCTTATTCACCTTATCCTTTTTGACCTTTTCGGGTTGGTAGATGTCCCATGTCCTTGAAGTTTTGCTTCTAATATTAAGGAAAGCACCTGATGGAGTTCTAACTTACGAAATACAACTTGTAAGTTCCGGCTTATACTACTAGGCCACCGCTGCTCTCTTTCCAATACCTATTGACGCTGATTCCCTTGTACACGAACTAAACTAAATGTTTTTAAACTAAACTAAATGTAAGTTCAGTCTTCTTTTTCTGTCTCTTTCACCCGCACTGAACACGCCTCGTATTCACCACTCTCGGGCCCAGGGCGGGTGTCCTTTTTTGTGTTGGTAAAAAAATCCGAAGAATATGTGCCCTAATGTCCAGTCTTCTAATGTCTTGTAATATTGTTACGAATGGACCTTATGTCGATGGCATAAGGTTCAATATCGCGTGACATGCAGTGTGTCACTTTTAGGTCCTATTTCCCCAGATCTAGACATTTTCTAAGCACAATATAAAAACGCATTACTAGACTTAGGACGGCCTATCGAATGGTACATGTCTCAATAGTTTTGTCAACAAAGTGTCGACATCGAAATTTCTAGAAACCCGTTTCCGGGAATTACCGTAGGTACTTCCGAGTGACCTCGAAGTTATGTGCTATTATTATTACGTCTAGAGGAATCTGGAATGTTCGATCAGCTGGGCTATATATACCGCCGCGACGCCGGCCCAGAGTCAGTCTACACTCGACTAGCGATACGAAAACAGCGACAGTTAAGAAGCGATCTTTGAGAATACCTACTGCGACAACTGTAACGAGAACTGTGAGTACTACGTGAAGTAACATCTGTACTGTTATTGTGTGTTTACAACACGGACTTCGTGGACATAAGGGAAGACTTCGGTGCAACGTCAGCGACATTCTACTTGTCATTGCCTACAATCGACTGTACCTTCGTTGCTAATAAACTTCGTAACCCTTAACCGGCGTTTAAGTACCCCTAGCCCGTAACAATTGGTGTCAGAAGCGGCATGCCGGTCACGCCAAGGGAAGACGAAAGAGTTCGCACGCGACGACAAGCAGCGATGGATTTGGCGCGTCAAGGGGAAGAATCGCTTGGTGTCCCTGCACCCGAAACAGAAGCGGCCATCGTAACACCTATAAGTGCGCCTACTACCACCACTGTTTCCGGAAGCACTGGATTCGATTTATCAGCGTTACTGGCTCACTTGACGGCGCAAATAAAAGGTATAGCAGAATCCCAGGCAGAAATAAAACAATCCCAGGCAGAAACCCAAGCAAAAATAGATAAATCCCAGGCAGAAACCCAGGCACAAATAAAGGAATCCCAGCAGCTGGTATTAGGATTAAACGAAAAATGGAAAAAAACCAAAGAAGAGGTCAATGAACTTAGAATAAAAACAGTTCAACAAGATGCCCGTCTGGACCATCAAGACACGCGCATAGACAAACAAGATGCGCGTATGGACCAGCAAGATACGCGCATAGACAAACAAGATGCGCGTATGGAGAAATTAAACAGTACCATCATGGAGTTTGGGAAGGAAGTAGAATTTCTGCAGGAGAAGGTACAAAAAGGCGTTATTAAAGGTGTGGTATCGGTACCTAGTGCTTTGCCGACTTTCCAAGTACCTCATTTTGACGGAACAACGTCATGGGTGGCCTTCCGCCTTCAATTCGAAAAGGTCGCAAAAGGCAACAACTGGGACGACGATCAAGCGGTAACCGCTCTTACGCTTGCTCTGCGTGGTGATGCGGTACAAATTCTCGAAAATATTTCCGGCGATTGCAATACCCTAGCCTGTCTGCTAGAAGCGTTGGAGTCTAGATACGGGGAGAAACACCTCGAACATGTCTACAGGGCTCAACTCCGCGACCGCACACAGAAGAGCAGTGAGGGTTTGCAACAATGGGCAACGGAAATAGAACGTGTTGTTCGGAGGGCGTATGCATCAACACCGGGATTAATTGATGCAACTACGGTGCAAGCTTTTACTGATGGAATCCGAGATGCAGAAGCCAGGGCTGCAGTTCGTCTGGGTCACCATCAGACTCTGAAGGCAGCCTTGACACACGCTTTGGAGGTGGAAGCAGTACGCCAAGACGGCCGACAACACCACCGCATTCGCGAGGTAACCCAAATAATAAAAACTCGGCAAGGACCAACTTGCTATGAGTGTGGCAAAAAGGGGCACATTCGAATTAATTGTCCCAGGAAGGCCAAGGGAAGAAGAACTTCTTGGTCACGTGAGGAGGTCCCGGTGATGGCGTGGCGCAAGCGCGATGCGAAGGTCCAGCCCGAGCGCCCGTGCGAGCGATTCGAGTGGCGTGAGCGGAGCGACCGGAGCGGGCACCGCGAGCGACCCGCTGAACGAGAGCGGGAACGCGTCAAGGACCTGGAGCGAGACCGAGACCGGGAACGCGAACGTCCCGGCAACCGAGAACACGAGCGCGAGCGGTCGCGCGGAAGGTCGTGGAGTGACGCAGACGCACGGCGGGACAAGGAAGTCGAGGACGAGGCGCGTAAGAAGAAGCGCCTCGAGAAAAAGGCAAGACAAAAGGATCGCCGTCGCCAGGTTACTTCAGGAAGTAAGGGCCGACATTGTGACAAACAGGAAAATACAGAGAACGTGCGTATTGTCCAGGTGAATGATTTGGATGAAGACTGGGATAATCAATCATTGGAAGACGCACAAAAGGAAGACAGTTACCTGAAAGCAGTAATCGAGTGGAAGCAACGTGGCCAGAGGCCCGCTTGGAGTGAAATATCGGCGCTTAGCCCAACAGTAAAAAGTTACTGGGCTCAATGGGACAGCCTGATAATTGATAATGGAGTTCTCAAGAGGAAATGGGAATCGCCCAGTGGTCAGGAGGTCACCTTACAGATAGTTGTTCCCTGCGATAAAGTCGCGTCAGTGCTAAGACAGGTGCACGACGGAGTATCCGGAGGACATCTAGGAGTAAAGAAAACCCTGGAGAAGGTGAGAAAAAGATTCTATTGGGTGCATTGTCGCGAGGACATAGAGGACTGGTGTAGAAAATGTGTAGCCTGCTCCTCAGTAAAGGGACCGCAAACGAGAGCCAGAGGTCGACTTAAAGTGTACAATGTTGGTGCACCATGGGAAAGAGTTGCTGTCGATATAGCTGGGCCATTCCCTGTTACTGAAGAAGGGAATAGGTATATCATCGTCATGCAAGACTATTTCAGCAAATGGCCAGAAGCTTTTGCAGTACCTAACCAGGAAGCTCATACAGTCGCCAGAAAGCTAGTTCACGAGGTGTTCTGTCGATTTGGCGTTCCCTTGGAGTTACACTCTGACCAGGGTAGAAACTTCGAGTCTTCACTATTTCAAGAGGTTTGCCAACTACTCGGGATACATAAGACTCGTACAACACCGTATCACCCACAGTCAGATGGAATGGTCGAAAGATTCAATCAGACGTTGGAGAATCATTTGGCCAAAGTAGTGGAAGAACATCAAAGGGATTGGGACCAATACATTCCACTCTTTTTAATGTCATACCGCTCAGCAACACATGATAGCACAAACTGCACACCGGCGAAAGTCAACTTCGGCCGAGAAATTAGACTACCCATAGATGCACTAACCGGAACACCTCCCGATACTCCTATCCTAGCCGTCGACTATGTGGCCGACCTGCGGCGTAAATTAGATGGAATACATGAGCTAGTGAGAGAGAATGGTCTGAAAACCAGTGAGAAAATGAAGATCCGATACGACCGCAAAGCTAACGTGCCCGGATTCGAAGAGGGAACTTTGGTATGGTTGCATAATCCCATTAGAAGAAAAGGAAAGAGTCCAAAGTTCCAAGCCAAATGGGAGGGTCCGTACACGATAGTAACCAGAATAAACGATGTCACCTACAGGATTAAGAAAGGGCCTAGAGGGAAGCTGAAGATCGTACACGTAGACCGCCTGGCTCGCTATTATGGATCAAATCATGCTCGGGACGAGCATGACTAAGAAGGGGGCAATGTTACGAATGGACCTTATGTCGATGGCATAAGGTTCAATATCGCGTGACATGCAGTGTGTCACTTTTAGGTCCTATTTCCCCAGATCTAGACATTTTCTAAGCACAATATAAAAACGCATTACTAGACTTAGGACGGCCTATCGAATGGTACATGTCTCAATAGTTTTGTCAACAAAGTGTCGACATCGAAATTTCTAGAAACCCGTTTCCGGGAATTACCGTAGGTACTTCCGAGTGACCTCGAAGTTATGTGCTATTATTATTACGTCTAGAGGAATCTGGAATGTTCGATCAGCTGGGCTATATATACCGCCGCGACGCCGGCCCAGAGTCAGTCTACACTCGCCTAGCGATACGAAAACAGCGACAGTTAAGAAGCGATCTTTGAGAATACCTACTGCGACAACTGTAACGAGAACTGTGAGTACTACGTGAAGTTACATCTGTACTGTTATTGTGTGTTTAAAACACGGACTTCGTGGACATAAGGGAAGACTTCGGTGCAACGTCAGCGACATTCTACTTGTCATTGCCTACAATCGACTGTACCTTCGTTGCTAATAAACTTCGTAACCCTTAACCGGCGTTTAAGTACCCCTAGCCCGTAACAATATATAATAATACTAGCTGACCCGGCGAACTTCGTTCCGCCTTAAAGGCAATATCACATGACTACTTTTTAAATTAGGATAATTTTAAATTAATAAATATTATTATTCAACGATTCTTTATTTGGGAGCACAATCCTGGCGGTTCTCCGGAAATCTTTAATGTGCTACAATACTCGCAAACAACATCCATTAGCCCAATGCGAACGCCATTACGCTATATTATATGCGTATTAAAACGCTGCCCGATTCAAATCAGTATTTGATGAATTTCTTCTTGTGCTTCGTAAATTATCTAGCGATTATTATCTGAGGTTTGCTCGACGATTTCGCATTGCCAACCGAGCCGTTTCACGTGCTGCCTCCCTTTGCTCTGGTGAGTGAGAAGCACGAAGTCGAGCCATACTAAGGCTGCGCTCATCAAGTGCAATTTCTTGCTCTTATTCAGTTCTTTTTTTTTTTTGGTTTGGATGGGAAATCATCAAATGACCTCTCCCGCTCTGGGCGGAGCGGAAGGGCGTGTCAGACTTTTATTGACTAAAATCCACCCGTGTTCCTTCACTTGCCTATGCAACGACCAGTGCCATGGTTTCTTTTTTAACCAACCCGTAACCCTGTGGACCAGTCCTCGTGGACCCCGTCAAGGTGTGCTGACATCTCTTTGAGGCGCGTGTGAAACACAACGCGCCGTCAAACCGGGCCTGGTTCTTACCAGGAGGCTAGCTGCCTATCGCTCGCCACCCGCAAGCCCGCGCCTACGGTGGTCGGAAGTCCGATGTTGGCTCCTGACCAGGGCGCTTCCTGCGGCGGTTTGAGGCGTGAGGGTAGTGGGATTTCCGCTCCATCACGCGCTCCGCCTCCTCCTTTGCCAGCATCACTGCTTCACAGAAGGAGGTGAAAGCTTGCCATGCACTCTTGCTCCGGACTATGGCCCGGACCAGGGTCGGACGCGAGAGATCGCAGCTGATTGCCACCACGAGGACACGGCTGGGCTTTACCCAAGCCGGGCAGACCTCCACCATTTTCTCCACCGTGTCCTCAGGGCCATGCACACAGTGGTCACCCTGGCGTTTCCTCCCGCCTTATACGGAACAGGAACCTCCCGAAACCGCCGTGTCCGGTGAGGACCTACGTCAGTCGCAAGGTGAGGACGCCGTGGCGCCTCTCTAGCTACTCCTCAAAGAGAGGATTTTGATGTTTGTGGCGTGCTCAGTGCTGGATTGCGACAATCACACTTTCCATGTCTCTGTCTGCTGTACTGCGATTTTTCGCGGCAACGGAGTTGTGCCTCCTCTCGTCACTCCCACATGTGGGCGAGGGATAGTGTTTCTCCACAATTTAATGGATGTTATTATTACATATAAAAGTTTCTTTTTAATTACTCTATCTATTAAAAAAAACCTCATCAAAATCTGTTTCGCAGTTTTATAGATTTAATCATACAAAAGGACATAGTGAAAGAGAAAGTAACTTTGTTTTGTAGTATGTAGTGAAGTGATAAATGGCACAGCAATACAATATTAGAAATTTTGAAGTTGAAGTTTGCTTTGGGGCTTTTATTAAAAAAATTAAACCAGCAGAGAGTATTTATATTCCTTGCTTTAAATGAATGCATCAACATTCAACCAGTAAGACTTTTTTTTAATATGCTGAGTAGTGCAGCAGTGTGTTTGTACCATTTTTAGCAAATGAACCGCTAACTTATATTTTGACTGAGTTGTTTTGTTATTCCATGTCAGTTGCGTTTGTTATACCATGTCTTATGTCACGTCACACGGGAACGACGGGAACAACGGGAACGGGATAAAAAGTATCCTATGTGATAATGTGATATGTCCTTCTCCCAGTTCTTCTCTACCTCCCTAACAATTTTGAGCCATACTGGTTAAGCGGTTCTTGAGTTATAAATAGAGTAACTAACACGACTTTCATTTATATACATAGACTTCATTCAAATCGGACCAGCCTATGAGGAATTCAGTGACGTACACACGTACAGCAGATTTAGGATGGAAAGAAGAAACCCATGGAAAGCATTGTCATCTACATTTGTAACAAATTGGATAAAGACACTAAATTACGCAGAAACTGAGGAACTACTGAACTACACAAAATGATTCAAGCACACACACACGCACACCACACACCATACACGCACGCACACACACACACACACACACAGGCGCACACATATACATACACGCACATATACACAAATACATACACACAAACACCCACACACACTTGCATGTTAATTATACATAAGGTTTTTTAAAAATTGTATACTGCTGTGGAAGAGCGGAGTCTCCTAACACAGGCATAATTTGCTTAACAGGAGGCTTCAATCACCAACTAATGTTCAATAATTTGGAGCTCTAATAAATTTGATTTTGATTTTTTTTTTTTTGATTTTGAACAAAGATATCATACCTCTCTCTACCCCTAGAGCTCTTGTTTCTGTCTCTTTAAGTAAAATAAAAAATCTTAAATAATTATTTATTTCTATCTCTTTTAGTTCATAAGTACAAATTTAGTTAAATAAAAAAAATATCTTTTCTATTTTTTCGCCTTTTAGTTCTTATGTACAATTATATTTTTAAGTAACCAAAAAAATTAAAAAAAACTATAAACTTGTCTAAAAACAAAAAAAAAAAAACTTGTGATTGACCGGGTTTGAACCGAGGAACACCAGCCATCGCGAGTAGACCATACCAATATTGACTACGCTACAGCCGCTATGTCAAGCCGCGCGAAATTAGCGCCCATATTATGCGTGAAATATTGCGAAAGAGAAAACTCGAAAATATGCGCTTCCCCAGACATAAGACTGAGCTAGATCGATTTTTCGTCCCCGAAAACCACCACATATTAATTTTCAGCGAAATCGTTAGGGCCGTTTCCGAGATCACATGCTTCTTCAAGCGATTAGCGCCATCTGCCGGGTTGATTTGTGAATCTAAACGATCCAGGTCGCCACTCAAACGCATAGAGAAAAATTCATTAAAATCGGTCAAGCCGTTTAGGAGGAGTTCAATGACATACACACGTACAGCAGAATTATATATATAAAGATAATTCTCCTGTCACAGTGTTTGTTCTCGAACTTCTCCAAAACGGTAATGAAAACTGAACCGATTTCAAGTTCTGCTGAAGCCGTACGGAGGACCGTTCTGAGCAGTTGTGTTGCGATGTGTGCCGGGTACGATGCGCCAAATGTTGTTGTGTCGGGAGTTTGGTCGTGGTGGGTCTCCACATCAATATCCCTCTGGCGAAGCTTTGGTTGCCTTGTTGGGTTTAAAATTGCATCACCTCGCTCAACTGCCGCCTTCTTTCCTATTTACTCAGTTTTTTAGTGAATAGGCTCTAAATAAACTAGCGCGCTTTACCATCAACGATTGCACCACTATTTACCATCAGGCGGGTTTGCGATCAGGCACTAGTTTCTAAATATTAAAAAAAACATGTATACATTCGTTAGGCCTGAGAATAGGTTTTTACCTGGTTTCTTATGTTCGTAAGTGCAATTTTTTAAAGAATAATCGTACTATTACTACTTACGCGAGTGAAAGCGCGGGACACGGCTAGTTTCTTTCTAAAACTCTTTCATGATTTGACTTGAATAAAAAAACAGGTATATTATAACACTAGCTGCGTCGCATGGTTTCACCCGAGTAGGGTTCGATGTGTTTTTTTTATGTGCTCGTATAGAGAGACTAGCGGCCGCCAGTGACTTCGTTCGCATGAATTTTGTTATACTCCGCTCCTATTCGTCGCAGCGTAATGTTATATAAATGGAATAATGGGACTGGATTAATGGGCTATCGAACGCAAAAATAATTTTCCAAATCGGACCAGTAGCTCCTGAGATTAGCGCGTTCAAACAAACAAACTCTTCAGCTTTATATCTTATACTAGCTGACCCGGCGAACTTCGTTCCGCCTTAAAGGCAATCACATGACTACTTTTTAAATTAGGATAATTTTAAATAAATAAATATTATTATTCAATGATTCTTTATTTGGGAGCACAATCCTGGCGGTTCTCTGGAAATCTTTAATGTGCTACAATACTCGCAAACAACATCCATTGGCCCAATGCGAACGCCATTGCGCTATATTATATGCGTATTGAAACGCTGCCCGATTCAAATCAGTATTTGATGAATTTCTTCTTGTGCTTCGTAAATTATCTAGCGCTTGATCTCTGAGGTTTGCTCGACGATTTCGCATTGCCAACCGAGCCGTTTCACGGGCTGCCTCCCTTTGCTCTGGTGAGTGAGAAGCACGAAGTCGAGCCATACTAAGGCTGCGCTCTTCAAGTGCAATTTCTTGCTCTTCTTCCGTTCTTTTTTTTTTGTTTTGGATGGGAAATCATCAAATGACCTCTCCCGCTCTGGGCGGAGCGGAAGAGCGTGTCAGACTTTTATTGACTAAAATCCACACCCGTGTTCCTTCACTGCCTATGCACGACCAGTGCCATGGTTTCTTTTTTAACCAACCCGCAACCCTGTGGACCAGTCCTCGTGGACCCCGTCAAGGTGTGCTGACATCTCTTTGAGGCGCGTGTGAAACACAACGCGCCGTCAACCCGGGCCTGGTTCTTACCAGGAGGCTAGCTGCCTATCGCTCGCCACCCGCAAGCCCGCGCCTACGGTGGTCAGAAGTCCGATGTTGCCACCTGACCAGGGCGCTTCCTGCGGCGGTTTGAGGCGTGAGGGTAGTGGGATTTCCGCTCCATCACGCGCTCCGCCTCCTCCTTTGCCAGCATCACTGCTTCACAGAAGGAGGTGAAAGCTTGCCATGCACTCTTGCTCCGGACTATGGCCCGGACCAGGGTCGGACGCGAGAGATCGCAGCCGATCGCCACCACGAGGACACGGCTGGGCTTTACCCAAGCCGGGCAGACCTCCACCATTTGCTCCACCGTGTCCTCAGGGCGATGCACACAGTGGTCACCCTGGCGTTTCCTCCCGCCTTATACGGAACAGGAACCTCCCGAAACAGCCGTGTCCGGTGAGGACCTACGTCAGTCGGAAGGTGAGGACGCCGTGGCGCCTCTCTAGCTACTCCTCAAAGAGAGGATTTTGATGTTTGTGGCGTGCTCAGTGCTGGATTGCGACAATCACACTTACCATGTCTCTGTCTGCTGTACTGCGATTTTTCGCGGCAACGGAGTTGTGCCTCCTCTCGTCACTCCCACATGTAGGCGAGGGATAGTGTTTCTCCACATTTTAATGGATGTGATTATACATATAAAAGTTTCTTTTTAATTACTCTATCTATTAAAAAAAAACCTCATCAAAATCTGTTTCGCAGTTTTAAAGATTTAATCATACAAAAGGACATAGGGAATGAGAAAGTAACTTTGTTTTGTAGTATGTAGTGAAGTGATAAATGGCACAGCAATACAATATTAGAAATTTTGAAGTTGAAGTTTGCTTTGGGGCTTTTATTAAAAAAATTAAACCATCAGAGAGTATTTATATTCCTTGCTTTAAATGAATGCATCAACATTCAACCAGTCAGACTTTTTTTTTAATATGCTGAGTAGTGCAGCAGTGTGTTTGTACCATTTTTAGTAAATGAACCGCTAACTTATATTTTGACTGAGTTGTTTTGTTATTCCATGTCAGTTGCGTTTGTTATACCATGTCTTATGTCACGTCACACGGGAACAACGGGAACGGGATAAAAAGTATCCTATGTGATAATGTGATATGTCCTTCTCCCAGTTCTTATCTACCTCCCTACCAATTTTGAGCCATACTGGTTAAGCGGTTCTTGAGTTATAAATATAGTAACTAACACGACTTTCATTTATATACATAGACTTCATTCAAATCGGACCAGCCTAGGAGGAATTCAGTGACGTACACACGTACAGCAGATTTAGGATGGAAAGAAGAAACCCATGGAAAGCATTGTCATCTACATTTGTAACAAAGATATCATACCTCTCTCTACCCCTAGAGCTCTTGTTTCTGTCTCTTTAAGTAAAATAAAAAATCTTAAATAATTATTTATTTCTATTTATTTTTTTCTCTTTTAGTTCATAAGTACAAATTTAGTTAAATAAAAAAAAATATCTTTTTTATTTTTTCGCCTTTTAGTTCTTATGTACAATTATATTTTTAAGTAACTAAAAAAATTAAAAAAACTATAAACTTGTCTAAAAACAAAAAAAAAAACTTGTGATTGACCGGGTTTGAACCGAGGAACACCAGCCATCGCGAGTAGACCATACCAATATTGACTACGCTACAGCCGCTATGTCAAGCCGCGCGAAATTAGCGCCCATATTATGCGTGAAATATTGCGAAAGAGAAAACTCGAAAATATGCGCTTCCCCAGACATAAGACTGAGCTAGATCGATTTTTCGTCCCCGAAAACCACCACATATTAATTTTCAGCGAAATCGTTAGGGCCGTTTCCGAGATCACATGCTTATTCAAGCGATTAGCGCCATCTGCCGGGTTGATTTGTGAATCTAAACGATCCAGGTCGCCACTCAAACGCATACAGAAAAATTCATTAAAATCGGTCAAGCCGTTTAGGAGGAGTTCAATGACATACACACGTACAGCAGAATTATATATATAAAGATATAAAATTCTCGTGTCGCAGTTTTCGTTCCCATACTCCTCCGAAACGGCTTGACCGATTCTCCTGAAATTTTGTGAGCGTATTGAGTAGGTCTGAGAATCGGCCAACATCTATTTTTTAAATTACTACTACTTACGCGGGTGAAACCGCGGGGCGCAGCTAGTAATAGTATAAAAGTATAGATTGTATGTAAAACTGTAAAACAATAATGCGACATATTTTGTTAAAAAAATATCTAAAGAATTATGAGTATACTAGCTTTCCGCCCGCGCTTCGCATGGAGTTCAGTTATATCGCGCTCTTTTGATTTCCCTCGGGAATATCAAATTTTTCCGGGATAAAAGATAGCCTATGTTCTTTCTCAGGGTCTAAAGATTGTCTGTGCCAAAATTGATCAAAATCGGTTTAGAGGTTTAAGCGGGAAAGCGTAACAGACAGACAGACAGACAGACAGATAGACAGATAGACAGATAGATAGACAGACAGAGTTACTTTCGCATTTATAATATTAGTATGGATTGAAAAATAACTTTAATTCCTACCCAATACAGCTCAGTCTACGGTACAACATCAAACATTGTATAACTTTTAAAACAGTTTATTAGATTTCATAGACTTCAAAGTCACTTTAAAATCAACGTAAAACCCATTGAAATAAAGTTGAAATTTGTTTATCTCGAAATAACGTCAATTTGAAAATGAGATGTGATATACATACGTGACTACTTCATTTTTCTTCAGTGCAGAGTATTAGTGGATACTGCTCTTAAAATACTCTTCAACCGCCGTCGCTGGCAGCTCATACATTCAAGACAATTACGGGAGCAATCAAACTTAATGGATATCTTAAAGCAGTGATCCTTTCAACTGATGGAAGATAAGAACTCAATAGAATTCACGAGTAAAAATAGGTTCATATATAGAGGTAGTCTGTTTTTTTAAGCGACTTTAGGAAAGAATGATTGTTTGATGTTGTTTTTCGTGTTAAAACTATATTTATAGCCACATTATGCACGAAAGAGGCTCAGTTTTAAAAGTTCCGACTTATAAGTTGTAGATCGTGGGTTTGAACCCGATCAGGCGCATCATTTAGTGTTATTTGGAAAAGCAAATCATTGTGGAAATCATTACGAAAAAACCGGAATAAATAAATCTGGTGGAGTTTCTTGCAGGGTCTTCCCCATAGGCAACGACCAATTGGAATAGTGCACTTAGATTGTGATATAAATAAAATAGAATACTCTTTATTATGTATACCATATATATTACAGAACATAAATATAAAGATTTTACAAAGGGTGACACAATGGGCGGTCTTATCGCTAAGAGCGATCTTTTAGGGCTGTAAGGCATCAATAGCAGCCGTAGTTCGAGGGTGCAATTGATGCTTACACCCGAGCTAACTACTCTGCTTTACATCTCGATTATGAGGTAAGTAGAATAAAAGCGGCATTACAAGAATAAACAATATCTAAAGTAAAAGTTTTCTATTCCCGCATTTTTTCATCTTTTTTTATTATTTTTTCATGAACGAAATTGAGCTTCGATATTTAAAATTGATGACTATTCTAGTCATATGAAGACAAAGCTGAATAGCGAAGCGACCTCTTTTGTCATTGGTCTTTTTTTTGTTTGGGATGGGAAATCATATTCCGCTCTGGGCAGAGCGGAAGGGCGTGTTAGACTTTTACTGACTAAAACCCACCCGTGTTCCTTTACTTGTCTATGCGCCAGAGCTACGGTTTCTTTTTTAAACAACCTGCAACCCTGACCCAGGAGACATCGGTATTCATGGACCCCGTTACGATGTGCTGACATATCTTTGAGGCGCCCGTTAAACACAACGCGCCGTCGACTCAGGCCTGGTCCTTATCGGGCGGCGAGCTGCCCACTATTCACCAAAGCTCGCGCCTACGGTGGCCGGGAGTTCGATGTTGTCTCCCGACCAGGGCGTTTCCTGCGGTGGCTAGAGGCGTGAGGGCGCTGGGTTTCCCGTTTCCTGACCCGCTCCGCCAACTCTTTTGCTAGCGCCAGTGCTTCGCAGAAGGAGGTGACGGCCTGCCATGCACTCTCGCTCCGAACCATGGCCTGGATCAGGGTCGGACGCGAGAGATAGCCGCCGATCGATTTCGATTTTACTAACCGGCAATGGGCCGTGGAATACAGCCCTGTACCTTTTGAAAAAAGAGAAGACCGTTTCTCTAACCATCTGACCGTGAAAATTGTTGTGACGTCCGATCGATCTTGTAAAAATTGCACCAAGAAAAGTTAAGTAAAGTGAGCGTGAGATGTCATTCCAACTAAAGCGTGATTGACAACTCATTCTAAACTTACTTGAGCTAACTTTTTACGGTGACATTTTTACAGATTGTTGATTTTGAAAGCACACATTCATAGCTGCATACGAACGAATCTCAGTCTCAATCTGTCAAAAATACTTTAAATTTCTCAACATTTTGTCAATTTTCTGACATTTGTTTGTCACGGAGATTAAACTACGACTAGATTTGGAACGCCTTACATGTGTATTGTGTCATTTGGTTTCCTATTTTCTTTTTTCCTCCTTTTTTATAGTTATAAAATAGTACCTGACCGCAATCCCGCCTGACGGTAAGCAGTGATGCAATCATTGATGGTTAAGTGCGCTAGTTTATTGAGAGCCTATTCACTCAAAAAACCTGAGTGACTAGGAAGGAAGACGAAGTGAGGTGATGCGATATTAAACTCAACAATACGACCAACGAAACTGCGCCAGAGGGAGATTGATCAGAATATCCTCCACGACCAAACTCCCGACACAACAAGTTTGGCGCATCGTACCTTGCACACATCGGAACAACTGCTCAGACCCGTCCTCTGTACGGCGTCACCAGACATCATGCCGGAACAAGACGAATCTGTCTGGTGGACAGTAACTTCTGCCGGCAGCTGATATTATGGCCTACCACCGAGAAAATCTTTAAGGTATCATCACTAAATTAAGAAAATTAGATGTCTTAGGAATGACATCGAATTTTCGTATTGTTATTTAGTGAAATGCATTTTGTATCGCACTCGTTTCCCCAGAATGTATCTATCTACATACCAATTAGATATTCATACCGATAAGAAACGCTGAAGCTTGTTAGACTGCACAGGCGGTATTGTTCTCTCAAGTAAATAAACTCCTTAATGGGTTTATTTAAAGCATATTTACTCTCTTTCCCTCCTGGAGCCGTTGGAGAAATTGGTCTCTTTCCACAATAATTAGGATGACAAGAAATAATGCCTCCCGATTGTTTGTCGTTTGGAAGTTTGATTAAGTGTTTGAAGTTTGAATCTCTTGATCGTTAAGTAGGCGGTTCCGCGGATATTTGTTAAGACAATAGCTCCACTTCCAGTAAGCGTTAAGTTTGAATACGTACAAAAGCGATGGATTTACGATTATAATTTTATTTCGGAATGTTTCATTTTATGGACCCCGCACAGTGCAAATATTTGTAAACATGAATATGAATATTTGCACTGGCCTGGTCGTGCCTCGGAAAGCACGTTAAGCGTTACGGTTGCCATACGAACATCTAGTGGCAGTCATTACGGGTTGTTGGATGCTTAGATATCGCCTTCGGGTTGTGGATGTCAGACGGCAGTCGCTTCACGGAAAATATCGAAGTTTAGCCAAATTCAGCAGTTGGACTGGTAAAGCGGACCCCAGACTCCAAAGCTAGAAAGCTATGCGACTGGGATTAACGCTGAGATGATGATAATGATGATGATGTTTCATTCTATAGATTAGATTTAGGTACTAATCCCGATCACCATATCACCGACCTTTGCAGCTATGGTTTCCTAGAAAGGCTGGATGGAATGGAAATGGAAATGATGAAAGCGGGGTTTGTTTGTGCTTTGTCAATTAACGCTACACATTAGGCTAAACGGTTCTTGCCGTACCGTTTAGCCTAATGTGTAGAGGCTAAACGGTTCTTGACAACTGCCTAACTAATTATTTCAGATTACGTATAAGTTAACTTAAAAATACAAAACAAAATAAAAATATGCAATATGTAAAGAAAACCCTGTCTAATTACTTTTGAAGCGGAAAAATAATTTCCGCTTCTAAACTAATTAGTAATTAGAACAACAATGATGACTTTGCTTGTGCTCAACATAGTAGGTCATCATCTCAGCGTTAATCCCACTCGTATCCGAAGCTTTTTCAGCTTAAGAGTCTGGGGTTCGCTTTACCAGTCTAACTGCTGATTTTTGGCTAAACTTCGATATTTTTACATAAAGCGATTGTCGTCTGACAGTCTGACTTCGGGCTGTCGACAATCCGAAGGCGATATCGAAGCATTGCAGCTAGACCAATTTTGTTGGACTTTTGAGGGTTATATCAACCCGTAACGACTGCCATTAGAAGTTAGTATGGCAACCGGGACCAATGGATTAACGTGCTTTCGGAGGCATTACTAGACTAGTGCAAATATTCATATTCATGGGTACAAATAAGTACATTGCACACATAGCGGCCGCGTTCGCTACCGCTACACCACGAAGGCTGTTTGCTGAACATAGTAGATAATAAGTATTATTATTACCGAACAATACTCTGCGAAATTACTCCCCATTAATTAAACGAACGATTCGTTTAGTATGAAATGGAGCAACAAATAAACTTCAACAGTTATTGATGTGTTGCCAATGACGAACATACGAGTAGATACGAGTAGAAATTAGAGTGGCCAGCGCTCGACAGCGTGCGAATTTACCACGTTCAACAGACTGATAAATTTGGGCAATTTATCGTGAAATTACTCGATATCGCTGTGCTAACTTTTACATCTCCCCCGCCCCTCTACCCCCCAATATATCGGCATGAAGCCTGACCCGCATTGCTCCCCGTCATAAGTATGAAACTCAACAGGGTAGTTGACCAAAAAAAAAACTAATTATCTAGTCCGTCAGTCAGATTTCCAAAATACTAGACACGTATTTTTTCTTTTTTCATATAAAAAAAAATGAAGACGACACAGAGCGTTGAAAACTCGTGTGACGTCAGTGCACGCTACACTTTTTAGCGAGCAGTGACGTCACCAGCCACCACTCCTGATTTTTGATGCCTATTATATTTGTATTTTTTTATTGATTTGATAAAACAAAATATACGTATCCAATATTTTTCTATAAACTGAATGATGGACTAAATAAAGGGTGTCCAGTAGAAAGTTTTCAACTTTAAATTATCGTTATTCATTTATTAACAGAGCTAGAGGCGCGGGAGGGGCGGCGGTGGTTGCGTCATCTCTGCGGATTTGTTAGTAACCATGAGTCGTTGGTCGGGAGCGCACCGCGCATTTGCGGTTGAGCAATATTTTAAGAACGGTGAATCGTTGGTTCGAGCGCGTCGTACTTTTTGTTCCCACTTCGATATTCGGCGATTAAACGATGGTCCGAGCACGCAGCTTATATGGTCGTGGGTACAAAGATTCCGACAAGAAGGGACAGTGGTTAATAGGCCGCCAGCAGGACCGTCAACTTCAGTAGCAACGCCGGAACGTGTGACACAGGTGCAACAAGAAATTATCAGAAATCCCAGAAAATCAGTGAGAAAGATTGCGGCCTCTACAGTCATGAAGAAGTCAACTGTGCATATGATATTGAAAAAAAAATTAAAGCTGCATCCTTATAAAATGCAAATCGTCCAAAAACTAAATGATAGCGATTATGTTTTAAGAGAAACGTATGCCCGAACGATGATGGAACGTTTTCGGACTCCCAGAACACTTGGAAACATATTGTTTAGCGACGAAGCTCATTTTCATATCGGGGGCTACGTAAATAAACAAAATATGCGTTACTGGGACCACAACAACCCAAGAGAACGACATCAAAAGCGTTTGCACTGCCCCAAAACGACAGTATGGTGCGCGATTTCTGCTCATGGAATAATCGGTCCATATTTTTTTAATGAAAATGAAACTGTCACTGCTTCGGTATACTGCCGTATGATTGACGAGTTTTTGGTACCGCAATTAGAAGTGTTTCACGGACGCAACAATAGAACACATTTTCAACAAGATGGGGCAACTCCACATACTGCCAGGGTCTCAATGTTGAGGCTAAGGGAAATTTTCCCTGGAAAATTAATAAGCAAGTACGGAGACATACCCTGGCCACCTCGATCGCCGGATTTGACGCCGTGTGATTTTTTCTTGTGGGGATACCTTAAATCTAAAGTGTACTGCAATAATCCCCGCACCATAACTGACCTACAAGAAAATATCCGACGTGAAATCGCTGCTATCCCCCCAGAACTTTGTTTGCGCGTACTTGCCAATGTGAGGGTTCGCTTGCAAGAGTGTATTACGAGAAATGGACGTCATTTGGAAGACATCATTTTTAAGAAATAAAATCCGCGGACCCTTATTACATTTTAAAAACAAAATAAAAGTTCTATACATACTCATTTATTTTTTATTTAATTTTTAAATAGAAAAATTCCCGCTGGACACCCTTTAGAATATTTTTTTTTTTACCCAGGAAACATCCCTATTGTCACATCACATATTTCAGCTACGTCGTATTGAAACGACGTTTCACTGTATTCATCGTCATGAAATATAAATAAAACAACATAATTCATGAAATAAACATCCTCCGTACAATACGATAACAGTTAAAAGAGCATTACCCCAGTAAAAGTTATCATAATGTTTACTTTTATTACGCAATTTTTTACGACGAAGCTTCAACGGTCGACTGAGTTTAAGATATTTTTTTCTTTTAAACTGAGGACAAATTTCTAAGAACAAAAGATGTTGTATAAAATATATTCCCCACCCTCTGTACTGTGCACGTTTGCACAAACTACCAGCCTACAGAAATATGCTAACAAAAAGGAAAAAGAAATCAAAAGAATTTTTGTTCACGTTGTGTTTGACCGCATTCTCGGCTATTGGAAAGCGAAGGTGCATGTATAAAAGGTATATAAACAGAACTATAGGGCACTACTTTATGCAAACGCAGATTCAACATGACGACGGCTTCACCTTCGATCATAAAGCAGCCTTTTAATATTGTTGACAGAAATTTTATCTGTTAGGTACAAGTTGACTTGACACCACATGCGTCCTGTCCAAGTTTCAATAATTCATGCAAAAATCTGAAAATGACTTTCAGTTTTTTCAAATATTCCAGGCAATATTTCAAAGCTTTGTTTCCGTAAAAACCTGATTTGGACTAATATGAACATTTTAAAACGAATATAGGCCAATGCGGTCAAGCCTTCCTCGTTCATTTGGCTGCATGTCGTAAAACAAATTCGATTACATAGGTTTTTTTCGCGGTATCCCATTCTTTTTCCAATTAAATTAGTTAACGTATCATCATCATCATCCCAGCGTTAATCTCAGTCGCATCCGAAGCCTTTCCAGCTTTGGAGTCTGGGGTCCGCTTTGCCAGTCCAACTGCTGATATGGTTAAACTTCGACATTTTCCGTGAAGCGACTGCCGTCTGACCTCCACAACCCGAAGGCGACATCGAAGCATTGCAGTTAGACCAATTGTTGGACTTTTGAGGGCTCCAACAACCCGTAACGACTGCCACTAGATGTTCGTATGGCAACCGGGACCAACGGCTTAACGTGCTTTCCGAGGCACGACCAGACCAGTGCAAGTATTCATATTCATGCATACAAATACTTGCACTGTGCGGGGATCGAACCCGCGCCACCTGCGCAGCGACCGCGTCCGCTACCGCTACGCCACGGAGGCTGTCTGTATCTGTAAATTAGGTAACGTATACCACATCTTATTGCATCAGTGATCTGCTAGTGAAAATCCCGTCAAAATCAGTCCAGCCTTTTCGGATATTAGCAAACAGAATTTTTATTTAAAATTATTTTTTTTGTCATAAGTACCTACTGTAAGTACATACTTTCGTATGCTTTTAGGAAAAAGCAGCTATTTTGTCATTACAAACGGACACTACAAAATTTAAGTACTTTGAATACTTATACTACCTACTTACTTACTACTTATCATAGACATATCTCGTTTTTGTGATCATCATAATCAGGCTATGATTTTCCCACTCCTGAGTCCTGGGACACAGGCCTCCTCTCGGTGAGAGAGAGTGGGCCGTAATCTACCGCACCGACCCAATGCGGATCGATACTTCAACATAATATATCAATGACGCAGTGAAAAACGGCACAATCAAAAACAAAAACAACTGTTTTATCTTTCCACAGAGTCAGGACATTTTAAAAATACTGACAATAAAATGTGGAAAGCGTTAAAAGTAATAGCTCTTCACAGTTTTATTGTGTGATTGCGATATGGCTTTTGTTGAGGCAGCAATAACAAAAAGTACTTTGAAAAACAACAATGTAGCTAATTTGTATGGGAGTGATGTTATACAGTATGTTAAATAACAGAGGGCGTTCCCTTAAACTCATTAATATATATCATTAATAGATTAAAATAAAAATATCAGCATAGAAAAATAAGCATAAAATAATCCGAATAAAAAGAAATTGTAATTGAAAATAAATTTGAAACCTCCTGTTTTAAATCAAAATAGTAGCGCGGAATAGTATCTACCTAACCTTGCATTGCCCAACACACATCAATCAATTAGATCTTAGATCGCCGCCGCATACGCGGCTCGTCATTCATAAATAAATTGCGACGTTGCCGTCTTTCATGTTCGCGTGTACAGTGTGTTTCTTTTACATATCAATTTAAAATTTTTATTGAATATTTTCATATTGAAAATTTTTTAAAACATTTTGTTTTCGAATGGAAATATTTTTTTTAGCATGTATGTATGCTATACTATTTCGGGTTAACGGGAACGCCCTCTGTTAGTTAACATACTGTATATGGATTATATGTTTATTATTAAAGAAAGGTAATTAGAAGTTGTAAAAGATTAGTTGGTTTTGTAAGCGACTTTATGCAACTATGATCAAACATTGAATATGAAATGACTGTGATACAATAGTTATTTATGCCACTGTCAAGCAATGATAGCTATTTTAATATGAGTGACAGTTAGATCAGCACGAGTATTACAATAGCTGTTTGCGACAGTGGCATACAAATCATTTTCTACGACCCTGAAATAAATAAATACAAAAAACGCGCGCTCAATCAGCGCAATGTTCTTTTGTTGTTATAATCCCGCAAATGTAAGGCAAAGGCCTTCATCCATACAGCCTAATAGCATGCGATGTTTAGTCGTAACGCAAATACGTGCGCTTTTTGGCATAACAATATGTTGATTTCTTGATGCCATAGCCATAAAAAAAATTAAAAAGGTTCATTGTGGTACGGTTTACCCGTGTGGAAATGGTCATTGTAACACGACTTGGCAGGAATGAGTACTAATGAGATATGAAAAGCTCTTAGTAAATTAAGAGCTAAGTATTCTGTTGTATGTATAGATAACTAACAGTTTACATTCGCTACTAAATTAAATGACGAACTAACTTACTGTTACTAAATAAATAAATACTAAAACGACGAAGTATTTATTCGCGTCGCTATAATTCGGCAATGTGTCCAGAAGACAGCATTCAGTATACGGACGACAGCAGGTCAAGCTACTTGAAACTGTCAAAAAATTCCAATCAATCTTGAGTCTTAAAGCGTTAGAGATAAAATTGAAAATCTAATAAAGAAATTTGACAAATTGTAGTAGCTTGATGTGCTGTCGTCTATACTAGGATAGCGAGATATACAGGATATCAAATGGATGACAACATAAGCGGGAGAGGTTATTTGATGATTTCCCATACAGAACAAAAAAAAAAAAAAAAGAAAGGGTCTTCAAGGCTAGAGTGAATAGGCTCTTAAAAACTAGCGCGCTTTACCATCAACGATTGCATCACTGATTACCACCGCATCAGGCGGGATTGCTGTCAAGCATTATCCATACTAATATTATAAATGCGAAAGTAACTCTGTCTGTCTGTCTGTTACGCTTTCCCGCTTAAACCTCTCAACCAATTTTGATGAAATTTGCCACAGACAATCTTTAGACCCTGAGAAAGAACATAGGCTACTTTTTATCTCGGAAAAATTTGATATTCCCGAGGGAAATCTAAAAAGCGCGATATAACCGAACTCCACGCGGGCGAAGCCGCGGGCGGAAAGCTAGTTTTATATAAATAAAAAAAATGGCCTTCAGACTGTCAACTTCCTTAAAATTACGAGAATAACCACTCTGATAGTTCTACATTATGTAACTACAACGCAATTGTGCAGTGTATGCCAACCCTTAACACACGAAGGGGTGACAATGGTGATGAATATTTTAATTATTCATTTGTTCTGCGAAATGTGCTACACAGCATGAATTTTGTGATTGCTAGGGCACTGTGGTTAAACGGTTAATATGGAACTTGACTGTCGCACGCGAAAATTGCGAACATCTCAGGAAAGTGCGACACAGAGTAAAGATACCAGTAGCATAACCTGTTTTTGAATATTTTTTGTTCTGTTATGCTAGGATGTAGTTTTAAAAGCTTTTTTACATGCTTTTTATTAGCTTCACTTGTATGTTTGCTTGTTCGTTTGTTGTTCCGTCTCCAACTCTTTGGACTACGAGTGAGCGGCTCGTTACTGTAAAATGTCCCACCATTTTCAATACGTTCGTTCGTTCGATTTTTTTTTAAATGAATATCGAACTAAAAAGTTGAAAATAAATATTGTTTAAAAAACTAAAAAAAACATGCTTTTAAAGAATATGAAACTATGTAAATAGTTAAAAATAATTTTTAAAAAGCGTGAGGCGTTTATCATACAAAAATTATGGCACAAAGCGCCTCACGCTTTTTTTAAAAAATATTTTTAACTTTTTAGTTTGATATTTTTTAAAAGCAGGTTTTTTTTTATTTTTTTTAGGTGTAGGACTTACTGTATTCAATCTAACATAGTTTTTTTTTATGATTATAAACTAGTGAGTAAGCAGTGATGCAATCGTTCAGGGAAAAAAACGCTAGTTTACGGCAGTTGAGCGAGGTGATGCAATTTAAAACCCAACAACACGGCCAACGATGCTGCGCCAGAGGGAGATTGATGTGCTTATCATCAGGCGGGATTGCAGTCAAGTGCTAGTTTATAATAATAATAAAAAGCTACAGTGTTTAAGGGGTTTATTCATAAACGATGATTACTACGACGCTAATTACTAGTTAACTTTAAGCAGCGTTTATGAATAATGGGGCAGATGTCTACATGGCGCGTCGAAGCGACAGCCTATGTGACTTTCATAACCAACTGGGTAACACGAAACTTTTTAATAAAATAGTTGTTACACTTTCGGGATTCTCTCCACACGTAATGACCCAAGCCTATAAAATAGAAATAGTATAATAATGAAGCGTACCAAATTAATATACGTACCACCCATTATACTAAAACCTCATTAAGGAGGAACTTATTAGTCATGATACCATAATGGGGTGAGGATAGCTAAAATGTGCCTTAACGAGCCAGCATCGCGACGAAGTCAGTTAATTTAATAACATGATAATGGTACTTTAAATATATTTATGTCTTATTCTCGTGGCAATATATCATGTCCTTAAAAGGCCGGATACATTATAAGACATTCCTTTCAGCAAGTTATTATAAGGAAACACGAAGAAAAGAAGATCGAGAGCAGTGTACGTCGAGGTATTATTACACTTTTAAAATTTCTGTAAAAAAATGTACGTGTATTTTTATCGTTTGCTGGAAGTAGGTACTTTCAGAATGTTGCTGCTGTTCTAACAATGCTTTGGAATATGAATCTCACTTCATAAGCTGCAGTATTATGCAGAAATACAATGTTCTCGGTGGTAGGCAACAACATCAGCCGCCGGCATAAGATACCACCCACCAGATAAAGTCTTGCCGCCAAGCGATTTGTCGTGTTCCGGCATGATGTCTGGTGAAGCCGTACGGTGGACGGGTCTGAGCAGTTGTGTTGCGATGTGTTACGGGTACGATGTGCCTAATGTTGTTGTGTCGGGAGTTTGGTCGTGGAGGGTCTCCAGATCATCCTCTGGCGCAGAGCATCGTTTGTCGTGTTGTTGGGTTAAACATTGCATCACCTCGCTCAACTGCCGTCTTCCTTCCTATTCACTCAGTTTTTTTGAGTGAATAGGCTTAATAAGCTAGTGCGCTTTACCATCAACGATTGCATCACTGTTTACCATCAGGCGGGATTGCAGTCAAGCACTAGTTTATAACAATTATAAAAAAAAAATACAGTATTATGTATTTTGAAATAATTGGCATGGGTGTACCCAGCTCCTGGCCTTCAAGTCAGGACTAGGGGGGTAAATTTTTAAAGTGGGTAATCTGTGTAGGCTGTAGTCGCAAGCGGTTTTTTGGTAATTTCACCGTAGATTTAGTCAGCGTCTACTGCATGGTTTATTTAAAAGTTAGAGATAAGTCCTCGTTTATACTTTGTTTAGTAATTAGGGGAGTTCATAATATGTTCTGCGAGATTTCCAGGGTGGGGTGGTCAGAAGCCCCAAGGCGGACAAGAAACCTTGCCAAGGGGTGTCGCATTATCCAGTAATTGGGTTCTAAAGGTCAGATAAGCAGACTTTCAAGTTTCAAGTTTCTCCGGGACTCGTCGAGCTTCATTGCTCGGCGTTTTATGGCGGTCTCCACTGTTGATTCTGGCTTTCAGGAGTTGCAGTGGGTTGGGGACAGTGTGGCGGGTTTTGTCCCCAAAAAAAAAAAAAAAGACTTTCAAGTTAAATATTGGTTTTCGGTTGTATTCGAGTAGACTGGAAGCTGACCCTAACATAGTTGTGACTTTCTATGTTTTATCGTTTCTTTGATACCTAATTGGGTAGGAAGGAATGAAGGAATTGCATGATTTAATTCCCTCATCTCCGTTCCATCATGGAACGACCCGTCGTACGACGAGTTTCGTATGTTGTTGACACGGTAACGATCCGAACGAAGCGTTTCGCCTCGTCTCTTATACCGCGTACATCGAGGGACTGGAACAATTTGTCAGCGGCGGTGTTTCCGTCGGACTACAATTTAAGTGTAGGCTTTTCATAAACTAGCGCGCTTTGCCATCATCGATTGCATCACTGCTTACCACCAGGCGGGATTGCGGACAAGCACTAGTTTACAATTTACAAAAAAAAAAAAAAATGAATGATGAGAAATGGGCTAATTTTTAAAAAAATAAAATGGTAAATCAAATATTTTTTATACTGTGTGTCTTTCTGTGTCGGTGTCAGTAATTGCGTTAGTTGGGGACTCGGTGGCGCCCGCGAGCCGTGGTATGTCGCCTGATTAAACTGCTTACGCCTGATTACGACTCTATTACATTTTAAATACACCATTCATATGTATGGAGTTGCATAATTGTGTAATATGCATGTATAGGGTGTATCTATTCTTACACGAAGTATTTTAAGAGAATCATCTATAGGCGGTTTAGAAGACGAAGAAACAACTTCATTATTTAATTATTATTAAAAAAATATACTAGACACACATAATGAATACCGGTTCTTATCATTTTTTCACATCCATTCTTTACCACATATAGAGGATACCCTTTAAATTTGGTGTATGGATAAATATACATATTGTTACGGGCTAGGGGTACTTAAACGCCGGTTAGGGGTTAGGAAGTTTATTGGCAACGAAGGTACAGTCGATTGTAGGCAATGACAAGTAGAATGTCGCTAACGTTGCACCGAAGTCTTCCACTATATCCACGAAGTCCGTGTTGTAAACACACAACAATGCTATAGATGTTACTTCACGTCGTACTCGAAGTTCTCGTTATAATTGTCGCAGTAGGTCTTCTTTAAGTTCGCTTCTTAACTGTCGCTGTTTTCGTATCGCTAGTCGAATGTAGACTGACTCTGGGCCGGCGTCGCGGCGGTATATATAGCCCAGCTGATCGAACATTCCAGATTCCTCTAGACGTAATATTAATAGCACATAACATCGAGGTCACTCGGAAGTACCTACGGTAATTCCCGGAAACGGGTTTCTAGAAATTTCGATGTCGACACTTTGTTGACAAAACTGTTGAGACATGTACCATTCGAGAGGCCGTCCTAAGTCTAGTAATGCGTTTTTATATTGTGCTTAGAAAATGTCTAGATCTGGGGAAATAGGACCTAAAAGTGACACACTGCATGTCACGCGATATTGAACCTTATGCCATCGACATAAGGTCCATGCGTAACATTGCCCCCTTCTTAATCATGCTCGTCCCGAGCATGATTTGATCCATAATAGCGAGCTAGGCGGTCTACGTGTACGATCTTCAGCTTCCCTCTAGGCCCTTTCTTAATCCTGTAGGTGACATCGTTTATTCTGGTTACTATCGTGTACGGACCCTCCCATTTGGCTTGGAACTTTGGACTCTTTCCTTTTCTCCTTATGGGATTGTGTAACCATACCAAAGTTCCTTCTTCAAATCCGGGCACGTGAGCTTTGCGGTCGTATCGGATCTTCATTTTCTCACTGGTTTTCAGACCATTCTCTCTCACTAGCTCATGTATTCCATCTAATTTACGCCGCAGGTCGGCCACATAGTCGACGGCTAGGGTAGGAGTATCGGGAGGTGTTCCGGTTAGTGTATCTATGGGTAGTCTAATTTCTCGGCCGAAGTTGACTTTCGCCGGTGTGCAATTTGTGCTATCATGTGTTGCAGAGCGGTATGACATTAAGAAGAGTGGAATGTATTGGTCCCAATCCCTCTGGTGTTCTTCCACTACTTTGGCCAAATGATTCTCCAACGTCTGATTGAATCTTTCGACCATTCCATCTGACTGTGGGTGATACGGTGTTGTACGAGTCTTATGTATCCCGAGTAGTTGGCAAACCTCTTGAAACAGTGAAGACTCGAAATTTCTACCCTGATCAGAGTGTAACTCCAAAGGAACGCCAAATCGACAGAACACCTCGTGAACTAGCTTTTTGGCGACTGTATGTGCTTCTTGGTTAGGTACTGCAAAAGCTTCTGGCCATTTGCTGAAATAGTCTTGCATGACGATGATATACCTATTCCCTTCTTCAGTAACAGGGAATGGCCCAGCTATATCGACAGCAACTCTTTCCCATGGTGCACCAACATTGTACACTTTCAGCCGACCTCTGGCTCTCGTTTGCGGTCCCTTTACTGAGGAGCAAGCTACGCATTTTCTACACCAGTCCTCTACGTCTTCGCGGCAATGCACCCAATAGAATCTTTTCCTCACCTTCTCCAGGGTTTTCTTTACTCCTAGATGTCCTCCGGATACTCCGTCGTGCACCTGTCTTAGCACTGATGAGGGGATAACTATCTGTAAGGTGACCTCCTGTCCACTGGGTGATTCCCATTTCCTCTTGAGAACTCCATTATCAATTATCAGGCTGTCCCATTGAGCCCAGTAACTTTTTGCTGTTGGGCTAAGCGCTGATATTTCACTCCAAGTGGGCCTTTGGCCACGTTTCTTCCATTCGATTACTGTCTTCAAGTCGCTATCTTCCTTTTGTGCGTCTTCCAATGATTGATTATCCCAGTCTTCGTCCAAAGCGTTCACCTGGATAATCCTTACGTTCTCTTTCTTTTCCTGTTTGGCACAATGTCGGCAAGATTCTTCGCAAGGTCGTCTAGACAAAGCATCAGCATTATTGTGTGACTTGCCTTTTCGATGTTCAGTGACAAAGTCAAATTCTTGCAGCTGCTCTATCCACCTTGCTACTTGTCCTTCCGGGTTTTTGAACTGAAGGAGCCACTGTAAGGCAGCGTGATCGGTACGAAGTGTAAACTGTCTCCCAACCAAATATTTCTTGAAGTGTTGTAAGGTCTTAACAACGGCTAGAAGTTCTCGGCGGGTAACACAGTAATTTCTTTCTGGCTTGGAAAGGCATTTGCTGAAATATGCGATAACGACCTGCCTATCTCCTTGTGTTTGAGAGAGAACTCCTCCAATACCAACATTGCTGGCATCTGTGTCTACCAAAAATCGGCCTTCCCTACTAGGGTAGCCTAGTACAGGAGCCTCACACAAGTGAGTTTTCAGTAGCGCAAATGCCTGTTCGCAGTCAGAGTTCCATTCAAATTGGCACTTTTCCTCTGTTAAACGATGCAACGGTTTCGCTAACTCTGAGAAGTTCTTCACAAACCGACGGTAATATGCACACAGACCCAAGAAAAAGCGTACCTCAGTTTTATTACGAGGGGTAGGCCACTTCGACACGGCTTTTATTTTTTCAGGGTCTGTTCGAATTCCTTGCGACGAAATAATGTGTCCCAAGTATCCAACCTCTTTCTGGAATAGTGTACACTTACTAGGACTGAGTTTTAAATTTGCTTCACGCAGTTTCTGGAAAACTTTCTCCAAATTGCGTAGGTGCTCTTCGAAGCTTCGTCCCATAATGATGATGTCATCCAAATAGACTAGGCATGCATCACCATGCAACCCCACCAAAATGCGCTCCATTAGGCGCTCGAATGTAGCAGGAGCATTGCACAGTCCAAAAGGCATGACATTGAATTGCCAGAGACCGTTTCCAGGACCAGTGGTGAAAGCGGTCTTTTCTTTATCCTGCTGAGAGATTTCCACTTGCCAGTATCCACTTTTGAGGTCAACCGTGGAGAAACATTTCATGCCACTTAGCAAGTCTAAAGTGTCATCTATACGTGGCAGAGGATAACTATCCTTTTTCGTGGCATCATTCAACATCCTGTAGTCAACGCAAAACCTTGTACTGCCATCCTTTTTCTTGACTAGGACAACTGGAGATGACCAAGGGCTGGTGGATGCTTCTATAATCCGGTTTTTCTCCATATCTCTTAACATTTCCGTGACTTCCCGTTCTCTTGCAAAGGGGATACGACGTGGTCTCTGTCTTATCGGCTGTGTATCACCCGTATCTATATGGTGTTTGACGAGCCCGGTCCTTCCCACGTCACCGTCGGTCTTCGAGAAGATGTCATGGAAGTTATGCAGCAGTTGCTTAACTTTGTGACTTTCGAACTTGTTTAAATTACCCTTACAATTTTCGAGTAGTGTCGATACATGTTCCTGCCACTTCTTATCACGTCCCTTTTCGTGCGCCTCTGTTTTTCTCAAAGACGCTACATGATCGCACACACCCACCATGCAATTCTTTTCAAGAATTATTTCTTTGTTACTAACGTTGATAATTCGTACTTTTGGTTTATCGGAAATCATCATCAGTGTCCTTGCTGTTATCCAGTCTGGGTGATCTCCAGAATCTTCTATTATAATGCAACGTTTACGGCATCCTATTGGTGATAGTCTAATATTTACTAAGGTTTCTGATCTTGGTGGTAATACCGTTCTCCTTAAACAGTACACTGACCCTTGTTTTCCACCTTGAAGAAATACTTCTTGTTCTGGAAAACTCAATACTCCTTTTGCTACATTAAGGACGCACTGCTGTTTCTTCAAAAAGTCCAGTCCTATTATGCAATCATCTGTAATATTAGCTATTAAAACAGGGTGCGTGAATGTCTTATCACCCATTTTCAAGGACACGTTCGTTTCACCAAGGACGAGTACTGGTTGGCCGGTGGCGGTTTGTAATCGGCATTGTGAAGACCCTCTTTTCCATGCTATGGTCCGAGGAAATAGCTCCGGTCGTGCAATAGTTCTTGATGCACCAGTATCCAATGTGAAACTGCATGACTTACCATTCAGTTCTCCTTCTATAATAAGACTGTTTCCATCGCCCACTTGTGATACTGTTATAATGGGGGCTTCAGGTCGATCAGCCAGTACTCGCCCCATAGCCCTGGCTGTTCTTAGTTTAAATCCTCGGCTTCCACCTGTGTCCCAGAAGTACTTCTTCCCTTAGACTTCCTGGGACAATTGATCCGAATATGACCCTTTTCGCCGCACTCATAGCAGGTTGGTCCTTGCCGAGTTTTAATTATTGGGGTTACCTCGCGAATGCGGTGCTGTTGTCGGCCGTCTTGGCGTACTGCTTCCACCTCCAGAGCGTGTGTCAAGGCTGCCTTCAGAGTCTGATGGTGACCCAGACGAACTGCAGCCCTGACTTCTGCATCTCGGATTCCATCGGTAAAAGCTTGCACCGTAGTAGCATCAATTAATCCCGGTGTTGATGCATACGCCCTCCGAACAACACGTTCTATTTCCGTTGCCCATTGTTGCAAACCCTCACTGCTTTTCTGTGTGCGGTCGCGGAGTTGAGCCCTGTAGACATGTTCGAGGTGTTTCTCCCCGTATCTAGACTCCAGCGCTTCTAGCAGACAGGCTAGGGTATTGCAATCGCCGGAAATATTTTCGAGAATTTGTACCGCATCACCACGCAGAGCAAGCGTAAGAGCGGTTACCGCTTGATCGTCGTCCCAGTTGTTGCCTTTTGCGACCTTTTCGAATTGAAGGCGGAAGGCCACCCATGACGTTGTTCCGTCAAAATGAGGCACTTGGAACGTCGGCAAAGCACTAGGTATCACCCCTTTGATGCCTCCTTTCTGTACCTTATCATGGAGGAATTTTATTTCTTTCTCACACTCCATGATGGTGCTGTTTAGTGCCTCGAAACGCGCATCATGTTTGTCTATACGAGCATCCTGTTTGTCTATACGCGTATCTTGTTGTGCTGTTTTTATTTTAAGCTCGTTGACCTCTTCTTTGGTTTCTTTCCACTTTTCATTAAGTTCCAACACTAATTTCTGGGATTTTGCCTGGGATTCTGCTACACTTTTAATGATTTGTGCCTGGGTTTCTGCCTGGGATTTATCTATTTTTGCCTGGGTTTCTGCCTGGGATTTTGCTTGGGATTCTGCTACACTTTTGATTTGTGCCTGGATTTCGGCCTGGGATTTTGCCTGGGATTCTGCCACACTTTTAATCTGTGCCTGGGTTGCTGCCTGGGACTCTGCCATACTTTTTATTTGCACCGTCAAGTGAGCCAGCAACGCCGATAAATCGCATCCACTGCTTCCGAGAATAGTGGTGGTAGTAGGCGCACTCACATTCGTCGGTGTTACGACGGCCGCATCTACTCCGGGTGCGGGGATGCCAACCGATTCTTCCTCTTGACGCGCCAAATCCATCGCTGCTTGTCGTCGCGTGCGAACTCTTTCGTCTTCCCTTGGCGTGACCGGCATGCCGCTTCTGACACCAATTGTTACGGGCTAGGGGTACTTAAACGCCGGTTAGGGGTTACGAAGTTTATTGGCAACGAAGGTACAGTCGATTGTAGGCAATGACAAGTAGAATGTCGCTAACGTTGCACCGAAGTCTTCTACTATATCCACGAAGTCCGTGTTGTAAACACACAACAATGCTATAGATGTTACTTCACGTCGTACTCCAAGTTCTCGTTATAATTGTCGCAGTAGGTCTTCTTTAAGTTCGCTTCTTAACTGTCGCTGTTTTCGTATCGCTAGTCGAATGTAGACTGACTCTGGGCCGGCGTCGCGGCGGTATATATAGCCCAGCTGATCGAACATTCCAGATTCCTCTAGACGTAATAATAATAGCACATAACTTCGAGGTCACTCGGAAGTACCTACGGTAATTCCCGGAAACGGGTTTCTAGAAATTTCGATGTCGACACTTTGTTGACAAAACTGTTGAGACATGTACCATTCGATAGGCCGTCCTAAGTCTAGTAATGCGTTTTTATATTGTGCTTAGAAAATGTCTAGATCTGGGGAAATAGGACCTAAAAGTGACACACTGCATGTCACGCGATATCAGTGGCGAAGGGTCCATACAAGCCGATTCCGGTGGGAATCGGCTTGTATGGACCTACGTTACCTTTCAAAAATCAGTTCCATATTCATACAAAAGTATTTACATTCTATTTCATTAACAAAGTATTATTAATCAAATGCCTGCGCGATTTACAATAGCAATAGTAATTCTTAGCAATACCCTAAGTATCACATTTCATTTTATAGTCGTAAATTAATCAGCGCTTAAATTTTTCGTACCTAAATTACATTAAAGGTAACTCGACGAATTACAGCTTATCTCGGCCAACGTTTTACTATGAGGCGAAAAGAGACAGAGCGTGTCAGACATCTCTTTCTAATGATCGCTAACTGTCCGTAATTTTTGAGAAAAGATAGGCTGATGCCGACCGGGTTGCAGTTCTCTCCTCTCCTCTATTAGAATGAGACAAAGAAACGTTATAATGAAATCCTTCGCAAGTCATATTCTTTTTATTTTGGCATATTTTCGTGTTCCATTTCGTTTGGTTGAAAATAAATTATTGTTAGTATGTGACATGTGTTCGTTTTTCGTGTTTTTTGTTTGTTATATTTTAATATTTGTGGTATTTAAACTGTGACTGATTCTGTAACGTAATTTAATCGCAGATTTGGTTAAATACTGTGTATTTTGTTTGTTATTATGGCTTTAATTCATATAGAGTGCTGCTCAACTGACTATCTGCTGAATGAACTTAAAGTCTTACGTCAGCGTCGTTAAATAAATTGGACACCTATGAGCTTTTTTTACAGCTCCAGAATACGTCTTTGAAAGACGCATTTTCTCAAGTTTCGACTCTTTGCAGTTTAATTCTGACCCTCCCCATTTCAGTAGCTTCAGCTGAGCGGTCATTTTCTGCTTTAAAACGCATTCACACATATGTGCGAAACTGCCAAAAAGAGCAGAGATTGTCCGATTTGGCTATCATGTCAATTAAAAAAATTTGCTTAATAAAATGAAAAGTAATCCGAATTTTTATAACATCATTTTAGCTCATTTTGTTAAAAAAAAAACAGACGCATTGCATTACAATATAAATAACGTTGTGATTGTGTATAATTTGCTTTATTTTTGCTTAATATTTTTGTTGGTTTTGGATCGGTGTTTGTGTGGTTCGGTTTTTAACACTATTATTTTTGTAATTTTTTATTTTATTTTTTCTTGACTCTTATTCCCTAACAATAGGTACTTAACTTAGTACTTACTAACAAGCATGCATGTGTGGTATGGAGATGCACGTCGAAAAAGGCTTTTTTTTTCTTTTGCTGCCGCTTTTATCATACTTGAAAGACACTGTTATCAAATCATCAGTCCTTTTTTGTATGGTGAAGGTGGGGCTTTTAATACTATTCTTATCTGAAGACCTCCTCCAAGATATCCTGCAGTAGGTAAGTGTTTAAGTGTTTATTTTTTTGGACCGGCTTCCCTTTGTCAAAATTTCACCCTTCGCCACTGCGCGATATTGAACCTTATGCCATCGACATAAGGTCCATGCGTAACAATATAATGTACGTATTCATGTGTATATTATGTATACCTCCGTATACTGGGTGACTTATAAGCTGATGTATGTATGCCTTCCCGGCCGTGATAGTGTGACCCGTTTGCAAATATCACGCACCCAACAAGCCAAGACGAAAATATATGGGATTGAGAAGACATTATTTTAATGTATTTAAATAGGTTTGGATGAAAATGTTTAACTCTTTGCCATGATACGCTATGAAGAAGAAGTACTTTTGAAAATTTCCCAGAATACGTCAGTAATAATAACTTTTCGCAAAACTCACTTTAATAGCCTGCCTTTTCATTAGGTATCTAATACTTTAACAAACCTTTTGATGTAACCACAAAACATTTAACAGTTAAATGTTAAAGGAAAACATTTATTAACCAATTCCAAAATTATCTACTATGACGTTGATTGCGTCAAAAAATTTGACTAAGGCATTAAGCGTACAAATTAGGGAAAAGATCTTCAGCTTCATTTAATTAACAATCTAGCGCGGTAAAAAAGTTATAAACGTATTTAGAGGTGCCGATAAAACAGTCGATAATTCTCGCAAAGGTTCATTTTAGTCATGAATATTCGACTAGGCTATTTAATCTTATTGCAAATGTGTGAGTATATCACGCTCTGGAATAAACACGTCAGTCACCCTGTATAGATATGGATTTTTTGATAAATGTTGGACTGTGATTTTGAAATAATCCATACTAATATTATAAATGCGAAAGTATCTCTGTCTGTCTGTCCGGCTTTCATGCCATAACTACTGAACCGATGGTAATGAAATTTAGTACACAGATAGTCTAGAGCCTGAGAAAGAACATAGGCTATATAACATCACGCTATGACCAATAGGAGCAGAACAGTAACAAAAATTTTTGCGAAAATGAGAGTGAACGCGGGCGTACATATTGCTCCTATTATTTTAACAGGCGCTTATTTTATATCAACTGATCTCCTGTACACTGAAGTCTACGCGGACGGAGTCGCGGGCAACAGCTAGTAGTAAATAAAGGTGGGTTTTTCGCGATATAATATAAAAATCTATAAGAAGGCTTACAAAGACACAAAAACTCTCAAACACAAAGCATTTATTTTAAATATCCCAATTACAGACACTTTTGTATTGTCAAAGAAAAAGGTTATAACTTGTTTTCAAAAGTCAAAAGGTAACCGTATATAACGTATGTACCTATATACATGTACATTATATATGAATCTATGAAACGCGGGATGTACGAATCAGGCAGTGAGTGTCGATTCAAAGCCGATCAAAGAGTCACGTGACGCGAACGACATTAATTTCGTACATTTTAGTGTCCCGACACATCTGCGGAACGTATGGCGCCTAAATCTCGGCTAAATACGCTCGTAGTGTATTTCAAGTACTCTATGACACATCAGCCGAAATTACGCCGCATTCGGCGTAGGGCTTAACGTTTCTTCGGGCAATTTTTTCAGCTAAAACCCATTTAATGTATTTTGCATAGTAAGCGACACATCACCCGATGCATTGCGCGACCGAAAGTTCGGCGGGCGTGGCGGTAGTGAAGAGCGGCAACATCTTATAAGCCCTCTAATATCCTAATTAATTCCATTTTTCTGGGCAATTCAGGTACATCACAAAAACAGCACATTGTAAAGTGTCGACACTGACAGACTGACGATGACGCCACGTAACTTTGCGACACTTCAGCCGCTGAGCTTTCGGCGCCGTACGTTCCGCAGATGTATCCCCACCCTAAGTGACGTACCATTCCTTTAATGAATGCAACACACCTTCAGGCACTTTGAATTGGGATCTCGTTTCGCATAATTTAAATTCCTGCTAGGCGATAAAACGCTGGTTTACAATCTAAATATTTACTACATACATATAAGTATGGATATGGGTAGAAGAGTTTTTACAAGAGTAAGTTATATACAGAGTGGTGCTGACAATAGGACAATAAATGAAAACACAGACCGTGCTGGTTTATAGGAATAATCCTAAACCATAGAAAAAAACGTAGCATCAAAAATAAAAAACATGAAAATTTCAAACAAACTCAATCGCATAAAATTGCAAAGGGAATAGAACATAATTTAAAATATTGGTTCAATGACCACCGATCAGCGGGCGACAGCGCGTTCCTGTATCGACTTGCTTTTTCGCGCCATTATTATTAAAGTTTAGTACCGCTGGATGCGGTGGTCATCAACCGGTAAGCGCTTCCTTATCAACATGTAAATCATGTAGAAAATGTGAAAAATGAAAAATAATTTCCTGTGACTAAACTAATAGATATATTTATATAATTTTTTTTATGGGTAGACTCACTCCACGCTGCAGTTGGATCGGTTTCGAGTCCTGATCCTGGAGACGGACTGACACCAAGCTACGCTACATCTTCTCGTCGTCCAAGATACCACAGTGTCTCAAGACTAAAGTCTTTGACCAGTGTGTGTTGCCAGTGACGACTTACGGAACTGAAACGTGGCCTCCACAATGGGCCTCATACGAAGGCTCAGAGTCACACAAAGGGCAATGGAAAGAGCTATGCTAGGAGTTTCTCTGCGTGATCGAATCAGAAATGAGGAGATCCGCAGAAGAACCAAAGTCACCGACATAGCTCTGCGAGTCGCTAAACTTAAGTGGCAGTGGGCAGGGCACATTGCTCGTAGAACCGATGGCCGATGGGGCAGTAAGGTTCTGGAGTGGCGGCCACGTACTGGGAGACGCAGCGTAGGGAGGCCCCCAACAAGGTGGACCGATGACCTGGTGAAGGTCGCGGGAAGCCGATGGATGCGGGCAGCACAAGACCGGTCAGCGTGGAGAGCCTTGGGGGAGGCCTTTGTCCAGCAGTGGACGTCTATAGGCTGAAGAAGAAGAAGAAGATGGGTAGACTGAGAATGTGTTGAGGTACACGATATTTAATTTATTGTCGTATTGTCAGCACCACTCTGTATAAGTTATTATAGCTGTACGGGCCGGTCGATCAGGTTTAGCTACGGTTGCCACAGTCGGTGCGTGGGTGGGTGACCATTTTTATTAAGCACGCTACATGAAGAGGTTAGGTAAGCACACTATGCGGTTGCTTCATGCTGTTGTAGCGGTACCTACAAACGTCACATGGAACAACGCGTCATACTGACGTCACACAAATTCTACATCTCGCAATTAGAGTTCACCGTGCAACTAGCATACATACAACTTCTCAATCTCAAGCATTGGGGAAGTGTCCGCCAGACATAACACCCGCCTGATCGGAGGATCCTCCCTTTTCTATGGAGGCTGTTTGAAGTTTACTCCCTGTTCCTCATGTTTCTACACTGTTAATCGTTTGATAGTCGTTACGGGTACTCAGAACTATAAAAGTTAGTCAACAGTCTTCCAGTGGAGATCAGTTATACAGTCGCTTCCCGTAACATACTGGTCAGTTCACCTCAACATAATTGGAAAAACTTTTGATATATCCAAATCAAAAGGCATTTATTCAAATTACGCTAAGAATCAGCACTTTTTGCACGTCAATGTTACACAAGACAGTCCCCAAAAACGCCCACCCATCGACACTTCCTACTACTTTTGCTGGGAAGAAGAAGTGGCGGAACAAACTCCACCAGGACAGCTGTCTGTTCATTAAAAATAAAACAGATGACTTTAGAACACAAGGAAACACAACAACAATGAAATTATTTAGCATATGTCAGCTAGTCACGCCAAAATACCAGCAAAACGCAAAAAGAAAAATATATTAAAACGGAAATGTAAATAAGTAAAAACCTCAATAAAAGCCCCAGGTATAAAAGGCGTGACAGCTCACATATTTATGCATTGTAAAAAAGACAATTATATGAACTCATATAACTTGTTGATTATATTTAATTTAATTAATAGATTGTTGATTGTTAGTTCAGGAGTCAAATATTGGAAATTGGTGCGAAATATTATTTGCTTATCCACGTTGTTTCTCTCATAATTGACACAATAATCAAACATTGAACCTGACGATCGAATAACAAACAATTGGAAACTACGAACACATTCTGTCTATTTACAAATTAGTCTCCCGGGAATACAATGGTGCATCATTACAATAGTAAGAGGTAAATTAGTCGAACTGCATCCAGCGAACAACGATCTATTTCAGTTTCATAAGATTAAAATCAAGAGTATAAGGTTTATTTACTACCTAGTAGTGGCCGTGTTAGTTATTTAGACATTTTATTTTAACCCCAAAAGAGTCAATTTCTATAGATACATTATAACACTTCTAGATCAGAATATACAGCATACATGAGGTGAAAAAGTAATTTTCGAATTTCGACCAAGACACTGAAAAGCATGAAATAAAAAATTAAAAAAAAAAAAGAAACCGACTTCAAAAAAACAAAAGAAAAAAATATTTTACTTTTGTCATGGCTCTAGAAGTCGGTATCTCGAGGTTTCTGTTGTTTCGCTCGCCACCGACTTCTAGAGGATTTTGTAAAAAGTTTTAATTTTACTATATTATTACTATAGTTATAATAAACCTTAATAAATTTATTCCTAACCGATTTTGCACAAGAAAAAGAATTATTTTATAATTGTCCGCCAGTGGGACAATATAGCTTCACTAAAGAAATATATCTTATGATAATCACCAGGGTAATTGAGTAACGCACTATCAATAGCAATGACTTTCGTTTGACAGTTCAACAACATTCATTGCGTTGTTGTTGTCAAGTGTTGAGCTGACAAATATGTCGAACATATGGAGCAAAGACAACAAACAAACAGCCAAACAGCCTCCGTGGCGTAGCGGTAGCCAACGCGGCCGTTGCGTAAGGAGGCGTAGGTTCGATCCCCGCACAGTGCAAGTATTTGTATGCATGAATATGAATATTTGCACTGGTCTGGTCGTGCTTCGGAAAGCACGTTAAGCCGTTGGTCCCGGCTGCCATACGAACATCTAGTGGCAGTCGTTACGGGTTGTTGGAGTCCTCAAAAGTCTAACAATTGGTCTAACTGCAATGCTTAGATATCGCGTTCGAGTTGTGGAGGTCAGACGGCAGTCGCTTCACGGAAAATATCGAAGTTTAGCCAAGCCAATTTTTAGCCAATCAGCAGTTAGACTGGTAAAGCGGACCCCAGACTCCAAAGCTGAAAAAGCTGCGGATGCGACTGGGATTAACGCTGAGATGATGATGATGATGATATGGAGCAAAGAATTCGACATTTTTTTTACTGATAAAGTTTCTACTCACTAGTAACAACTCCTGTATCGTGAATAATATAAGGGTGTTACAGAATTAGGGTGCAGGTACTCATTACAACGCAAACAATTAGCTTAGCAGACCAAAAGCTATTCTGCTAAACGAGCCTAAACCAACAAGTTTGTTCGGTAAATATAATGAATTCTTCATGGGAGCAAAACTGAACATTTGTTACAAATTATTATGGTTTTCATTATAAATACAAATTACGTAGGCTTTACATTTTCATAATAACATTATTGCCGCACGATATTTGATTGCTTCAACTAATTGATTCATTCATATTAATGATTTCGGTGAAGAAATTTCGTAATTTCTCTCGTCGTAAATGTTTATTGATCGCCATTACCGATGCATGTATATATTTTACATTATGTATTTTATGCAAATTACGAAGTTAGGAGAGAATGTGTATGTATGTGTATGTACCGATGACCTGGTGAAGGTCGCGGGAAGCCGATGGATGCGGGCAGCACAAGACCGGTCATCGTGGAAAGCCTTGGGGGAGGCCTTTGTCCAGCAGTGGACATCTATAGGCTGAGGATGATGATGATGTGTATGTATGTTGAATCTTAGATGTCTCCTGGGTTAGGATTGCGGGTTGGTTAAAAACCGTGGTTAGAAACCGTGGCCGTGGCGCACAGGCAAGGGAAGAAACACGGGTGGGTTTTAGGCAGTAAAAGTCTGACATGCCCTTCCGCGGCTTCCGCTCCTCTCAGAGCGGAAGAGGTCATTTGATGATTTCATATTCAGAACAAAAAAAGGGCTAATGGCTAGATATTGGCAGCACAGGTCGACCGATCATGTTTAGGTAAGGTTTCCGCGATTGGTCCGTGGATTGGATAGGATCTTTACATGCCAAGATCCGTCCGTGCCATGGAAAGCACTTTAATCTGTGGGCTTAGTGAGTCTTCTTCTTACTTTAACGGGATCGAAAAGTTTATGATGTTCGGCATTCTAGTTGGGCTGTTCCAAAAGGCGACCCTGTAGCGGCCCAATTGCAGCGCTGAACGTCTTAAACGTCTCGATGGCGTCAGCGTAAAATAAACTCGCACTAGGTCCTCTGAATAATCTATCCCTATCTAGAATAGTACCATCCCGTATCCTCCCGTGGGTATCGTAAGATGCGACTAAGGGAACTCTCACCGGGGAAGCGAGCAGCAGCGCTTCTCCTGTGGAATATCAAATGACTGCGGTATATGCACATGCGGCCATAATCCCCACGCTTGGCAGTCGGGCTGGGGGCCCGACTGTCAAGCGTGGGGATTATGGCGAACCCCCCAATGGAATGAAAGCCTTGGGGGAGGCCTTTGTCCAGCAGTAGACCTCTATAGGCTGAAGAGGAAGAAGAAGAAGACGAAGGCCCTCTGTTGGTTTCGGCTGTCATTCGTGGATATTCCACAGCCGTTACAAATAGGGCAGTTGACTAAAAAAAAACTAATTAGTCCATCAGTTACATTTCCAAAAAATACTAGACACGTATTTTTTCTTTTTTCATATAACACAGTGCTTTGAAAACTCGTGTGACGTCACTGCACGCTACACTTTTTAGCGAGCAGTGATGTCATCAGCCACCACTCCTGATCTTCGATGCCTTTTATATTTGTCATTTTTTATTGATTTGATAAAACAAAATATACGTATATTTTTCTAAAATCTGAATGACGGACTAAATAGAATCAATTTTTTTTAACCCAGGAAACATTCCTATTTTCAGTAGCTTGAAAGTCGAAGAACCAGTCTTACCAAAAGAGGTGCTTAAAAGTTGGGTTGTGGAGGGTAATAGGCTGGCGCTCCATGTTAAATACTGGTAATCAGCTATATTGTGATTACTTTGAAAACTGACCCCAACATAGTTGGAAAAAGACTAAGCATATATAACATTCCTAGTTGTGCCCCGCGGTTTCACCCGCGTAATATTCGAACCGAAAGAGTTCAGTTGATATAAAATAAGCGCCTGTTGAAATAATTGGAGCAATATGTACGTCCGCGTTTGCTCCCGTTTTTGCAACATTTTATGTTCCTGCTCTGCTCCTATTGGTCATAGCGAGATGTTTTATAGCCTATGTCCTTTCTCAGGCTCTAGACTATCTGTGTACCAAATTTCAATACAATGGTTCAGTAGTTTTGGCGTGAAAGCCGGACAGACAGACAGACCGAGATACTTTCGCATTTATAATATTAGTATGGATTATTTGTTTATGCAAAACTTGAATATAGTTTCTTCAGAATAAGCAAAGGAATCGATTTCAATCATTTTTACACCATGTTATATTTTTCACAAAAACATTTAGAAATTGTTGCAGTGAGGTCAACGAGTCCGCCACGCAGCTTACGATAGCGCACGCCCGCACAACAGCTGACGCCAGAGGTCAATGCACCGCTCGTCCGCCCGAGCGGAGCGTGGACCATATTTTTGTTGGGACCGCCAAGTAGGATAACAAGCTCATAACTTTGTGGTTTTACATGATATCTTTTTGAAATTTTGTACATAGATTCTTTACTTAAAAATACTCGACACGTGTTTCGGGTTTCGCATAAAAAAAAATGTTGTATATGGTGACGTATGTTATGTAGCTAAGCAGATGTTCAGACTTATAAGTATACTGGCAGGCAGGAATATCGCCGCGAAACCAATTCCCACATGTATTCAGCACATCAGGAAAACATTGTTTTATTTCTTCATGCTTGAGTACGAGGCTTTTTAGTGAATTATATTTTTTTATTTTTTGTCTTTATTATTATTTTGGTGTATTATTATTGTAATGTGCGTTCTGTTTGTACGGAATATCCATTTTTTTTTCTATCTTTCACATATGTAGTCAAAAAAAGAAATCTTTCCATTTTGATAAAGACCTACATACATGGTTGACGAAACATAAATGCGTTTTTTTTTCATGGAATTAAAAATTTCTTATTGATTATGGATTAAATTATCATCAGTCTATAAAATGCCTATTGTTGGGGCACAGGCCTCCTCTCGGTGAGAGGGATTGCGGAGCTGATGAGCCAAAATGGATAAATAAATTAAACAAAGGAATACTTAGTAATATCTTCAGTATAATATTTTCTTTAAGAACGCACAGAAAGGCGCCATGCACCGGTAGCTATCAGTATCGAAAAGGGGAGCGAGAGTTGCCAACAATTGTGCCAAATAAATATGACATGAACTATTTAAATCAATAGATTAATTTTTGCATCACATCGATTCTATCTAATTATTTAAAGAACAATATGGTGCATACGACAGTTGTATTTCATTAAAATTTCCATCAAAATGTAAATCCGCAATGCAGCGATTATGTTTCTCATTATATGTGATCTATTGTGAACGCGGAATTTGCCAAGTAGACTGATTAAATACTAACACGTGTTTAATCAAAAAACGTGAATTGTAAATAAGTTATTATTGTAAATTAGATAATATCAATCTGGTGCATCAAAATATTCAAGGATTTATGAACAAAGATTTAGAGGTAGATTTATTCATAAACCATTATGGTATTGATATTATTTGTATAACCGAATATTGGCTAAAAAGTCACCAGTTCTTATTCAATTTTAAGAATCACCAGGTTGGTAGTTCGTTTAGCAGAATAAATGCTATACATGGTGGCGCATTAATTTTAGTTAGTAACCTGCTCAAATTTAAAAATCGTAAAGACATTGTGAGCCTGTCTGTTGAACGAACAGCTGAAATTGCCTGTATAGAGTTGGAGGGATTCACTGTATTAACTGTGTACAGACTCCCTTCAGGATTGTATGACTGCTTTGAAAAGGTAATGGATGAAGTTTTTATTTTTATTTTATTTTATTTTGGCATCAAACAGTCATATACAAACAATTAGTTATAAATACAATTGGTTTCTTATAATAGACCTATAGTGCCGACAATGTTATATAAATGTTAAAATAATGCAAAACTTCCTATAAGGAAAGACGACGGTTAGACTTAAATATGTTTGGGTACATAACATTTTTGCATAGAAAAATGACTTCAGTGAAACATATGCTTATTAGTTAGAAAGGACGTAAACTGGCAAAAAATATAAATTTTGATTAGGTGAGATATTTACTTTTTAGCTTTAATTTTAGTTTATTAAGAGAAATGTTAAAAAGATCTATGTCTGTAAATTCTCTATTATAGTTGTTAGTGGAACGGTATAAGAATGAGTTACGAGTGTAAGTTTTAGTTAGTCGAGGAGGAACGAAAAGTGGTTTTATACGTGAGGGGCGTACGGGTAGACGAGCATGTGCTTTTAGGGATATTTTACCAAGTAATGATGGAGAATCGGTTAACGAGGTCAAAATTTTGAACAACTGAATAATGTCGAATGTATCACGTTTGTTGCGAAGGCTTATCAGTTTATGCCTACGCAATGCATCTTCGTATTCGGTCTCATAAATATTATTCCGATAATTTAGTGATTTTAAAAACTTTTTTTGTATCTTTTCTATTCTATCGATGTGTACTTTAAAACATGGACTCCACACAGTGCTACAAAAGTCTAAAATAGAGCGGACAAAAGAAAAATAAAGAATTTTTAAAGTCATAATATTTTTGAAAGGTTTACTGATTCTCAAAATAAAACCAAGGCTGCGAAAAGCGGAGCCGACGATGTGATCGATGTGATTGGTAAATGTTAATTTGGAGTCCATAATGAGACCTAGGTCCCGAATGGTGAAAACTCTTTTAAGGATTGAGCCATTTATGGTGTAGTCGAAATTGAGAGGGTGAGTTTTCCGAGTATATGACATTATGAAACATTTATCTATGTTGAGATAGAGTTGGTTTGTTGTACAGTAGTTATGCAGGTTTAATAAATCGCTTTGTAGTTTAGCGCAATCTGTGAGACATTCAACCACTCTGAATATTTTTGTGTCGTCAGCGTAAAGTAAATGGTTACTATGGTCAAATATAGATCCTATGTCATTAATGTAAAGGTTAAAGAGCAATGGTCCAATATGGGAACCTTGGGGAACTCCAGAGGGAACAGGGAGGAATTGAGATGAGTAACCTTTAACACAGACCGCCTGACTTCGATTTTTTATATAAGATTGGATCCATCGCAGTAAGTTTCCGTGTACTCCGGCAATCGCTAATTTTTCAATAAGCATATCGTGATTAATTTTATCGAACGCCTTCGAAAAGTCCGTGTACACGACATCGACTTGTTGATTTTTATCCATGGCTTGCACTAAAAATTCCGAAAAATCCAACATATTACTATCCACGCTACGATGTTTGATGAAACCGTGCTGGTGCTGAGAAATGTGATTACGAAGAGCGAGTGAAACCTGAGATGTTACTATTTTTTCTAATATTTTTCCAAGAACACATAATTTTGAAATTGGTCTGTATTCTGTTACAATATCTTTTTTATTGTTTTTGGGTATAGGGGTTATAATTGATTGTTTCCATTTTGTAGGAAATACTCCAGTTTTAATAGATGTACGAAATATAATGGTTATTGGTCTTGCAAGAACCTCAGCGCACCTAGATATGAAAATTGGGTGAATGTCATCGGATCCCGCACCTTTTTTCGTATTGACATTTTTTAATTCTTTTAATACTTGTTTAAAAGTGAGGTCGATTGTGCCTATATCTACAGTTGAAGATGAGTTACAGCTGTGAGGGTAGGATTGAGAGGTGACTGAAACAAAAACTGAATTAAAATAATGATTAAAGGCATCACAAATCTCCTCACCAGTAGAGAGAATCTGACCTTTGTACATCATCTTTTCAGGTATGGTATTAGATGCATTTTTTGATTTGACAAATGACCAAAAGGAATTAGGGTCTTTCTTTATATTGTCTTCAGAATATTTAATAAAATTACGATAGCAATCTTTAGACATTTTTTTAAATCTACTCCGCAGTAACGAGAACGTATGGTAATCCTGAAGGTTGCCGTAAGCTTTCCATTTATGGTGAAACTTGCTTTTCTCTTTAGATAATTTAATAAGTGGTTTTGTATACCAAGGTGGATACTTTTCTCTAAAATTTAAATTGCAGGTTGGCACAAATTCGTCCACAATATTTTCGAGAACACTATAGAAATAATCAACCATCGAATCGACATGGGTCATACTTGAAAAAATATTCTCCCAATGCATAGACTCAAGGGCAGTTTTAATTGATTCATAGTTTGCTTTATAGAATTGTCTTCTAGCTGAAGATGGGAGCTTGAGTGCGGGACGGAAATATAATTTTATGTCAATTTCTAATGGGTTGTGATGCAAATCTTGTGGTACTAATGGATGTTGGCAGAGTGAGATGAGGCACAATTCATTACTAAAAATTAAATCTAATAGTCTATTATTATGGTTAAATTGATTATTATACTGTAATAACGATGAGAAATTCATAAAATCGGCGGTGAGGCTGACTAATTTATCACTGTTAGTGTGTATATCCATGTAATTTGAGTTATGATTGCAAGACCAATGTGCATGGGTGACATTAAAGTCTCCGAGTATAAGAAATTTATCACTATGGTTACGTAAAATAAATTCACTCACTCTGTCGTAGAACGATGTTAGCAATGATTCGTGACTAGCACCATGGGGTATATACGTAGCTATCATGTGTAAGCAGCTAGAACCGGCATTGTTTTGCCACACTAACGAATTCGTGCGCAGAGGCAGAGAGACCCAAACCTCGTCCGACAGCGGTGACGCATGCGTGTCCCTGCGCTGCCAAGGACAAAGCTCGCGACGCACCGCAATCATAACACCCCCGCCACGATCGCTGCCGGTCGCTTGGTAATTACGATCACAGCGGTATAGTTCGTATCGGCTATCAACATATTCGCTACTGTGAAAATTATCATTAAGCCAAGTTTCTGTGATACATATGACGTCATAGTTACTCTGCAAGACTTCTGAAAGAAATATATGTGATTTAGTGCGTAATCCCCTCACGTTTTGATAATAAATTGACAAGTTATTCTTATCGAATTTTGATCGTTATTTTTGCCATGAACAGGTAAACAAGTTCCACTAACATTACATTGAAGAATTTAAAATATATTATTATTGATTGGTAATGAGTTTTATAGATGAATGTACAGTCCTTCCTAATATATGAACAACAAATTATTATACAGTAAAGTGATATAGGTAATATTATAGTAGGTAAAAAACTAAGTATGCATATATAATGAACATGAGTGGGTAGTCACTTTATTTTAGCTAAATCGATATCGCTAGACACACACATAATTTTGGACGTATCACTTTTACGCAGCAAGATTTTACACCCTGACAACCATACATACTTATAGTCATATTCTTTTGCAAGAAGACGGGCCCGCTTATATAATTGTTTATTTAGTGGAGTTAAGTGATCACTTATGAAAATGGGTTTCGCCGGCCCATCCAATCCAGCATCAGCTGTTGTCAGACCCCGTCGTACGCGGACAGCAGCCAACATATCATTTTTACGTTTCCTCTGGGTGAACTTGACGATGATGTTCGGGATGGATGTAGCATTATTGGCAGCTGACTCACCAGTACCCACATTTGATTTATTAGAGTTGAAACGTCGAACTCGATGGATAAAATCGATGTCCGTGGTTGTAATAGCGAAATTAATCTTTCTTGCTATGTTATGTATGATGTTAGTTAAGTTTTCACCTTTTATGGAGGGAATGCCAGCTATTTCTAGGTTATTGATTCTATCCTGCTGTTCTTTGAAACGTAACTGGTCTGATAGGTCTGCAACGGTCGCTCGAAGCACTTCGACATCCTGTGACACAAACTGTATTTTGCTACTGGTAGCTGTATTTGTAGATTTTAAATCCATCACATCCTTCACAATACATGCCTGTTCTTCGGACAACTTATCTATTTTGGCATCCACCATCCCCAAATCGTTCCTAAAGCCATTTATATCCTGACGCAATGCTTCCAAAGTGGCCATCATATTTTGATTCTGAGTTTCAAGAGTGGATGTAATAGTCTTCATGATTGTATTCTGAAGCTGAAGTAATACTTCCGAGTGATTACAGCTACAATCGGGCTGTAGTTTTACACAAGATTTGTGTTTCGAACAAAGCCATTATCGTTTGCGGTGATTTTAATGTTAATTTGTTAGAGAACTCAGGTTATTGTAATAAAATTATAAGTCTATTTCAGTTCTACAATCTTGTAAACCTATTTTTGGAACCCACAAGAATAGCACCTGCTTGTGCCACGTGGCTAGATAATATTTCTACAAACATAATACCTTGTGGCTTGCCATAAAGAAGTTGTAAAACTTGATTCTGATCACTGCGGACAAAGGATTACTATTCCAAACCATAGTAAAAAAGTGGCCAAAAAGGATATCACTGTTAACCCCAAAACTGAAAGCCGCTTGGAGGTTTTTAGATTTAATCTCATCAATAAATTGCCAGTCTTATCCAGTGCTGTTAATACTGATCCTTTTTTTTTTTTTTTTTATACGAGTGAAAATGCGTTACGCACCGTACCCGCCGCTAGCTAGGCGACAGGCGTGTGTGGGGCTCGCCCGGCCGGAGCCGGGAATACCCACTAAAAACACTCGGTTCCCTCGAGCCCTGCGTTGAGAGTGACCCGGGCTCGGCCCGAAGATCTGACTCCGGGCCACTCTCAGGGCTTACCGGCCTAATTTAGGCCGGTTTCCGCGCCTAGGGAGGATTACCCGGGAATGGATAATCCCCAGACGTGGTGACCAGTGCAATGCGCATGCGGGAGCTACCCACACACGCTGGTCACACTCGGGGGCTAAAGGAGACGGGGGGTCGTCCCCCGCCTTCTTCGCCCCGCCCGTCTACGCCGGATGGGAGCGGCAAGAGCATTCTCTTCCCGCTCCCTCTCCGCTGCCTCCTTCTGCAAGAGGACGGTCTTGCAGAAGGAGGCGGCAGCCTCCCATGCACTCTCTCTTTCAACCATGGCTCGCACCATGGTTGCCAGGGAGAGGCTTCCGCCTCCGAGCGCCGCAACGAGATCGCGGCGCTCGTTTCGCCAGGCCGGGCACTCCACCAAGGTGTGCTCGGCCGTGTCGTCGAGAGAGTCACAGTGGTGACACCGCGGTGACTCCTCCCGACGGGCGACACGGTGCAGGTAGTGACCGAAGCACCCATGTCCGGTCAGTACCTGCACCAAGCGGTAGGTGAGGCCGCCATGCCGGCGCCCAACCCATCCCTCCAACACCGGACGAATCGCTCCAATCGTCCGGTGGCCGGCAGCTGGTGTGCGGAGTGCCTCCCTCCACCGACTCAGGGCCCCCCCCTGAGCCGCTATTCGGACCCGCCTTACCTCCTCGAAGGCGGGTCGTTCCCCCCGTTCCCGGGCCGCGACACGGTGTCGATGCACCTGGGACAGAACCAGGGCATCGACCTCCCACGGCGGCGTGCCCGCGAGCACGCAGGCAGCCCCATGGCTGACCGTGCGGTACGCCCGCACGGTCCGTGTCGCGATGATCCTCTGCGGCTTCCGCAGCAGGGCCACTGTGCGCCGGGAAAGGCACTCCGCCCACACCGGGGCCCCGTAGAGTGCCATCGACCGCACCACACCATGGTACAGCCGACGGCACGCCGAATTCGGCCCCCCCAAATTGGGGAGGAGCCGTCCGAGGGCGGCTGCGACAGAACACAGCCGCGGGGCGAGGAGCCTAAAGCGCTCCTCGAAATCCCAACGGGGATCCAGGATCAGGCCGAGGTACTTGATGTGCACCTCGACGGGAACCTGGACCCCCTCCACCCGGATACGGAGCCCCGGTGGGGTTCTGCGTCGCGGGGCGTGGAATGTCATGGCCCTCGTTTTCTCGAGGGCCACTTCCAGCCCCAGGAGGCGGATGCGTCGGACGACCAGAGAGGTGCCGACCGACGCGAGGTGGACCGCCTCCTCCCACTCGCGCGCCCTCACCGCGACCATGGTGTCGTCCGCGAAACAGACCACATCCATTCGCGGCAAGAGCGCGCCACGCAGAACCCAGTTGTACCCCAGGTTCCAGAGCAGGGGACCAAGCACTGATCCCTGGGGTACTCCTACCTTCATGGTCCACGACTGAACGGCGACCCTCTGCGTCCTCGTATAGGACCTTCCTCTCGCAGAGGTAGTCCGACACGAGGGCGCAGAGGTAGAGGGGCACTTCGTGAAATGTTAGTGCCGCCACTATGCATTCGTGAGGGAGGGTGTTGAACGCGTTCGCGATGTCTAACGACACCGCGACGACACCCTCACCCCTTGCTGTGGCCGCCTCAGTCCACCTCTTGAGGCGAGCCACCGCGTCCATCGTGGACCGGCCGGTCCGAAAGCCGTACTGGCAGTCCGCCCGCTGCGGTCCCCTGCTTTCCAGGTGCTCCTGGATGCGAGCGGCGAGAATCCTCTCGAAACATTTGCCACTCTCATCCAGGAGCACGACCGGCCTATAGCCCGACGGTGAGTCGGGGGGACGTCCGTCCTTGCGAAGGAGGCACAGCCTGCCCACCTTCCATCTCCTGGGGAAGCGGCCCGTCGCGATGCATGTATTCATGACCGCTCGGAGCCGATCCCCCAGGTGCTCCATGGCTAGTGCCAACACCTTCGCAGGGACGCCGTCCGGGCCCGGAGCCTTGTTCTTGGCTCTGAGCCTCTCCCTGACGGAGTCCAACTCACCGTCGGTTACGGGAGGCCCATCGGTCCACACCTCCAGAATAGATGAGCTGGAGGTGGGCATCCTGGGGGGCGTGAAGGGTCCTGGGTCCGGAAACAGAGTTTCCAGGACCCTTCTCAATAGGGCTGGCTCCATACAGGAGATGGGGGGTGCCGCTCCCTGCAGCTTCCCCCTCACCATCCTGTACGGCCTCCCCCAGGGGTCGCTGTCGAGGAGCGCCAGAAACTCCTCAGCAGCAGCGACCTTTGCCCTGCATATGGCGGTACGCAGGGCTCGATGGGCCTCTCTGTACGCCCGGCGAAGACCGTCCTCTTCGCCGGGCCCCCTTACGGCGCGCCTCCTGCACCTCAGGTGGGCGCGCCGTGCAGCCATACTGGCGGCACGCAGGTGAGCGAGTTCCTGCGTCCACCAGTATGTCTGCTTCCTCCGGCGGTAGCCCCGGGCCCTCGGCATGGCGGCGCTGCAGACCACTTCCAGGTCCTCAGCGAGGAGGTCCGCCATACCGTCCGCGTCTCCAGTGAGGTGGGCCGGCGGTTCAGCCCACGCTCGGAACACCGCCGCCTCCTCGGCGACGTCCCTGCGGAGGTGCGCAAGCGCCCACCTCGGGAATGAGGAGGCGCCTGCCGCGGGGCCCAGGTGGAGGGGGGCCGCAGGACCCGCCGTGGAGATCTCGAACCGGACGTACCTGTGATCCGAGATCTCCACCGCCGTCTCTACCCGCCAGTTCCGGATCCGGTTGGCCAGGGTCGAGGTGGCCAGGGTGACATCCACTATCGATTCACCCTGCCACCTCACGCACGTCGGGGTACTGCCCCGGTTGAGGACCTGGAGACCCAAGCAGTGGGCCCATTCCACCAGGTCCTCACCGAAACCGTTCGTGACGGGAGACCCCCATGCGCCATGCTTGGCATTGAAGTCTCCCGCCACCAACACGGGGCGTGGAGCCGCCCTCTGGACCGTTCCCTCGACGGCCGCCAAAAAGTGATTAAACTCGGCCCGGCTGCGATTGGGGGAGAAGTACGTGGAGATGACCACTAATCCCCCCCACTGCGCCGCAACAAACCCCGGACCCCCCTCTCTAAGAACGATAGGGGGACCGGTGCTCGCGGCTGGTCTTGCGATCGCAGCCAGGCCATCCGATGACCCCAGCCAACCGGCCGACGCCGGAATAAAATATGGCTCTGACACCACCGCCAAATCCGCCCCCCACTCCGCCATGTCTTGGCACAACAGGTCCTGCGACCTGGCGCAGTGGTTGGCGTTGACTTGTAATATGACACCGATGGACCTACTGGGCATTAGCAGTGTCCATCGGTGTCCCTTCCATAGCGGTGGTAGCAGAGCCGGCCGCTGTCGGCCCCATTACGGAGCGGCCCCGAACTGGAGGCGGGTTGCAGGCCCTACCCGCCATTTTGTGGCCACTGGGTAGGCCCCTATCTGCGCACAGCGCGCATTTTATAGGGGCCTTGCAGCCCATGGCCATGTGGCCCGGCTGCCCGCACCTGAAGCACAGGCCGCTCCTGTCCTTTTTGGACGGGCAGAGCGCCGCGGTGTGCCCCCCCTCTAGGCACCCGCGGCAGCGCATGGGGCGCCGCTCCAGTAGGTGGATTGAAGCGACGCTCCAACCCACCACCACTTTGCCCCGCTCTGCCAGCCCCTTCGCGGCCTCTACGGGGCAGGACACTCTGACCGAGCCCATGCCCCTCGCCCCCAGGGCTATGGTGCCCACCCGAATCTGGTCGGGAGGGCACTTGGCCGCCTCGGCCAGGACGCCCTTCACCTCTTCAGGCGTCAGTGACTCTTCGAGGCCCGCCACACGGATCTCCGCCATTTTTGTGGGCCGGGTAATTTCGGCCACCTCGCCGAGCACCTCGGTCAATTTCTTGGCCAAGGTGTCGGCCTGGGAGGGGGAGGTCTCTTTCGGGAGCTCCATAAGGACGGCTCCCGTCATCGACCTCCTGACTTTACCCGGCACCACTCCAATCTCCGTGAGGCTGATGGCCGCCCTCGCCCTCCTGAGGACGTCCACGTACGTGGCGCCCTCCCTTACGGCCTCTGGCTTGAGGGCCATCAGCACGGCGGGCCTCTGCGGCACCTTAGGGGCCTTCCTGGGGGCCGCCGGTTTGGGCCCCTTAGGCTTCGGGCCCGGAGTGGGAGCAGGGGCGACGGCGGCCTTCTTCTGCTTCTTACGGACCACCGTGGCCCATGACTCCCTCTCCAGGACCAGGGGCTGCACCTCTATGGAGCCTCCGGCGACCTGTTCCAGGGCGCGTTTTGGTTCAGGGGCAGGGGCCTCTGCCCCTCCGCGCGCGCTCGGTCCCTTGGGCTTCTTCCCCAGGGCCGGCCTTGCCTTCTTGGGCAGGTTAGCCGGCGGCATGAGTGTCGCCGGCTCTGCCTCCCGCCTCTCTCTCGCCGGGGGCTGACTCAGCCGCTTGTCGGCCGCCAGGGAGGGTCGGTGAGATTTAGGCGGCAGGAGTCGGCCGTCCTTCTCCAGGCCCTCCAGCCGCGCAGTCATGATGCCACCCATGTGGTTCATCACCGCGCGCTGGTAGGCCTCCATTGCCTGGGCAAAATCTTCCCGGGTAATTGGCTCGGCCCCGAGTGGGGGCTCCGGGACCGGTTCCGGGACCGGGTCCTGTGGCCGCTTCTTTTTGCCGCGAGGGCTTCCCCTTTCGGAGAAAGCCCTACGCAGCTCGGCCACCTCCCTCTGTAGGGCCGCAAGCTGCCCCTGAAGGCGCTTATTGTCGGCCCTCAGCCGCCGCACCTCATCGTCCTCTTTCCGGGAGGCCAGGGATCTGACGGCTTTGAGCATTTTGCTCGAAGCATCCCTAATCTCCCGGATGCACGTCCCTTTGAGGTTTTTGGACTTCTTCAGTACCCCTTCAATGGCCGCCGCCCCCTCCTCAGCCTTCGCCCGAAGTTCTTCAGGTGCAGCCATCGAGGGGCCAGTCCCCTTGGTACGTCCGGTTTGGCGGGATTCCGTCTCGGAGTCAGTTAAAGTGGACTCCGAGTCCGACGGTCCGTCCCGCAGAAACTGCCTGGCCTGGGAGAGCCCCACCGAGTGTTGGGACCCACCCCTGCCAGCTCCCGTCTTGAGGATCTTGGAAGCTGGTCTCTCCGGGCTTCCGGATCCAGCTCCCTCACCTTCTGACGCGCCGTTTGACCAGTGCTTCCGTGTGGCCTTCCTTCTTCCCCCCACGGAACCACTTTGGGCAGACATTGCGTCGCGTGCCCCCTCACTTGATGCCACCGTGATCACCGACGACCGTCCGGTCGCACAAGTGGCATCAGTCTCCTTCCTCTCCGATTCGTTGCCGTCCGTGTTGCAAATCAGGTCCGATATTGCTCGCCGTAAGTCATTGTTTTGTTTTTTTCCAGTCCGTTTTTTGTTTTGGTTTTTGTTTTTGTTCTCCATATCAAGTCCCACGAAAATTAGCGTTATAAAAGTCAACACAAGAGCAGAGCGTCGTACTCCAGGTAAGCCTACATACTGTAGAGGGCGGCAAGTATCTACAGTGGGGAGCTCTAACGACTGGACTTCCTCCAGCCATTCATCCTCTCGCCGAGCCCCACCCAAAACTTAGGATTAGATTGCAATGTTCGACGGATTACTAGTCCGTCAGGTCTGCAATAACCTAGAGACGGGATATGCCGCCCGTGGTTCGGCCGTTTTATATAGGTGTCCCCTCGTGGCCCGGACAAACGCCCCGACAGCCCCCGGTCCCCGAAGGGATTACGGTATACCCCAGCATGCATCCACTTCGACTCTGCTTAACAGAGTGGAAGCGGATGCATGCAAACCCCTAATAGCCAGGTTCCCATCAACGACCATCAAAGATGATCGGTGATTGAAACCTGGCCCTTCCCCGTGTGAAGTATTTGCCGCCGGACCCAAGAGTCCACCAGAACTCGGTGGGCAGTTGGTCTTCGACTAGCACCCCTGTTAATACTGATCCTAATCATCTCTATGACATTTTTTTTAAATATATACTGTAAGCTATTTGATTCCATCTTTGTTCCTAAGACTATCACTGTTAATAGTAATGCATCTTTTTCTGATTGGGCTACCATCGGTATTCATAAAAGTAGAACTCGGCTTTATGAACTGTACAATGAGAGGATTTATATTAACACTGTTGAATTCAATTTGAATATTAGAAAATATTCAAAATTATTTAAACAAGTTTGTTATATGGCCAAGTCACGTTACTTGAGTTCAAAGATAAAAAACAGTGGCAAGGCCCAGTGATAGAAATACTGACTATAGCCTGTCTATTAATGACAACATAATAAAATCAGACTGACAAGTCGTTGAGGCATTTGAAAATTTCTTTTCGGATATTCCTGTTTTAACTACTAAATCCCTAAACTCATCACCTTCTGTTGCCGAGTCTACCCTATATATATAATGTACTCTGTGGCCGAGTCTTTGCTTAAAGGAAATGTTAATGTTTGTCATTCGGAATTTCATTTTGAACATGTCATGTATCAGTAGAGATATAATTAAAATCTTTGACACTCTAAAGACAAAAAAGACTGCTGACCTATAAGGTCTTTCGGTGGAAGTTGCTAAGTCTATTATTGATATTGTGGCACCCACTCTAGCTGTTATCTTTAATGCTTGTATTGACTGTGGAGAGTTTTCTGATCTCATGAAAAATAGTAAAATAATACCTTTGTTTAAATCAGGTAGTACATCAGACCCCACAAATTATAGATCTATTTCTGTACTACCTACCTTTAGAAATTTTTTTGAGAAATTAATTTTAAACCAAATGCCATTTTTTTTTAATAAACGTAAATTATTACATAGCAAACAGTTCGGTTTTACAAGGGGTCCGTCAACTAATGAACGACCCCTAATGTGAATAATGTTGAACTTCTAGGACATATCTATAAAGCATGGGAGAATAAATGCGATGCCTTGGGCATCTTTTGTGATTTGTCCAAGGCATTCGATTGCGTTCTTCACGACACGTTAATCAGGAAACTCCACCATTACGGGATCCGGAACTTTGCACTGGATCTTACACAATATGTAGCCAAGCATATTGTACGTTACGGAATTGCATCGATAACTGGTTTATTTGAAATAAATGCTTTTATATAGTTTTTTTTTTTTTTTTAATAAAACATTGCTCCACACTAGGAATTACTCCTGTACGTGGGACGTACGTCGTGGGTACGTTTACAAATACTTAAACTCACATACACAAACGGCCAGACCCGGAATAAGTTCAAGAAGTCCACAGGGAGATCAAGGAGTCCAAGGAGTCCTTGGAGTTCAAAGAGGCCAAGGAGGCCAGGGAGTACAAAAAGTCCAGGGAGTCTAAGGAGTCCATGGAGTCCAAGGAGGCAAAGGAGTCCAAGTCCAAGGAGACCAAAGTGTCCAAGGAGTCCAAGTAGTCCACGGAGTCCAAGGAGCCCAGGGAGTCCAGCGAGTACCACAGAGTCAAAGGGGTCCAAGGAGCCCAAAGAGTCCAAAGAGTCCAAGAAGTACAAGAGGTCCAAGAAGTCTAAGGAGTCCAAGGATACCAAGGAATCCAGGAAACCCAGGGAGTCTAAGGTATCCAAGGAGTTCATGGAGTCCAAGGAGTTCAAGGAGTACAAGAAGTTCAAGGAATCCAAAGAATCCAAGGAGTCCAGGGAGTACAGAGAGTCGAAGGAGACCAGGGAGTCCCAGGAATCCAGGAAGTCCAAGGAATTCAAGAAGCTTAAGGAGTCCAACGAGGCCAAGGGGTCCAAGGAGTCCAGGGAGTCCCAGGAGTCCAGGGAGTCCAAGTAATCTAAGAAGTCCAAGGAGTCCAAGGAATCCAAGGAATTCAACGAGTTCAAGGTGACCAAGGAGTCCAAGTAGTCCAAGTAGTCCAAGAAGTCCAAGGAATCCAAGGAATCCAAGGTATCCAAGGAGACCAAGGAGTCCAAGGAGTCCAGGGAGTCCCAGGAGTCCAGGAAGTCCATGGAATCCAAGAAGCCCAACGAGTCCAACGAGGCCAAGGGGTCTAAGGAGTCCAGGGAGTCCTAGAAGTCCAGGAAGTCCAAGGAATCCAAGGAGTCCATGGAGTCCAAGGAGTCCAGGGAGTCCAGGGAGTTCAGGGAGTCCAAGGTGTCTAAGGAGTCCAAGGAGTCCAAATAGTCCAGGGAGACCAAGGAGTCCAAGGAGTTCAAGGAGTCCAAGGAATCCAAGGAGTTCAAGATGACCAAGGGGTCCAAGGAGTTCAAGGTGACCAAGGAGTCCAAGCAATCCATGGATTCCAAGGAGTCCAGGGAGTCCAGGTAGTCGAAGGAGTCCAAGGAGTCCAAAAAGACCAAGGAGTCCAAAGAGTCCAAATAGTCCAAGGAGTCCCAGAAGTCCAAGGAGTCCAAGGAGTCCAAGGAGTACAAGGAGTCCAAGGAATCCAAGGTATCCAAGGAGACCAAGGAGTCCAAGGAGTCCAAGGAATCCAAGGTATCCAAGGAGACCAAGGAGTCCAAGAAGTTCAAGGAGTCCAAGGAATCCAAGGAGTTCAAGGTGACCAAGGAGTCCAAGTAGTCCATGGATTCCAAGGAGTCCAGGGAGTCCAGGGAGTCGAAGGAGTCCAAGGAGTCCAAAAAGACCAAGGAGTCCAAAGAGTTTAAATAGTCCAAGGAGTCCAAGAAGTCCAAGGAGTCCAAGGAGTCCAAGGAGTCCAAGGAGTACAAGGAGTCCAAGGAATCCAAGGTATCCAAGGAGACCAAGGAGTCCAAGGAGTTCAAGGAGTTCAAGGGATCCATGGAGTTCAAGGTGACCAAGGAGTCAAAGTAGTCCATGGATTCCAAGTAGTCCAGGGAGTCCAGGGAGTCGAAGGAGTCCAAGGAGTCCAAAAAGACCAAGGAGTCCAAGGAGTCCAAATAGTCCAAGGAGTCCAAGAAGTCCAAGGAGTCCAAGGAGTCCAAGGAGTCCAAGGAGTACAAGGAGTCCAAGGAGTCCAAGGAGTCCATATAGTCCAAGAAGTTCAAGGAACCCAAGGACTCCAAGAAGTCTGAGGAGTCGAAGGAGTCCAAGGAGTCCAAAAAGACCAAGGAGTCCAAGGAGTCCAAATAGTCCAAGGAGTCTAAGGAGTCCAAGAAGTCCAAGGAGTCCAAGGAGTCCAAGGTGTCCAAGGAGTTCAAGGAGTCCAAGGAATCCAAGGAGTTCAAGGTGACCGAGGAGTCCAAGTAGTCCATGGGATTCTAAGGAGTCCAGGAAGTCCAGGGAGTCGATGGAGTCCAAGGAGTCCAAAAAGACCAAGGAGTCCAAGGAGTCCAAATAGTCCAAGGAGTCCAAAAAGACCAAGGAGTCCAAGGAGTCCAAGGAGTCCAAGGAGTCCAAGGAGTCCAAGGAGTCCAAGGAGTCCATGGAGTCCAAGGAGATCAGCGAGTCCAAGGAGTCCAAGGAGTCGAAGGAGCCCAAGGACTCCAAGGAGTCCATGGAGTCCAAGGAGAACAGGGAGTCCACAAAGTCCAAAGAGTCCAAGGAGTCCAAGGAGTCCACAAAGTCCAAGGAGTCCAAGGAGTCCAAGGAGTCCAAGAAATCCAAGGAATCCAAGGAATCCAAGGTATCCAAGGAGACCAAGGAGTCCAAGGAGTTCAAGGAGTCCAAGGAATCCAAGGAGTTCAAGGTGACCAAGGAGTCCAAGGAGTACAAGGAGTCCAAGGAGTCCAAGGAGTCCATATAGTCCAAGAAATCCAAGGAACCCAGGGACTCCAAGAAGTCTGAGGAGTCGAATGAGTCCAAGGAATCCAAGGTATCCAAGGAGACCAAGGAGTCCAAGGAGTTCAAGGAGTCCAAGGAATCCAAGGAGTTCAAGGTGACCAAGGAGTCCAAGCAGTCCATGGATTCCAAGGAGTCCAGGGAGTCCAGGGAGTCGAAGGAGTCCAAGGAGTCCAAAAAGACCAAGGAGTCCAAAGAGTCCAAATAGTCCAAGGAGTCCAAGAAGTCCAAGGAGTCCAAGGAGTACAAGGAGTCCAAGTAACCCAAGGTATCCAAGGAGACCAAGGAGTCCAAGGAGTCCAAGGAGTCCAAGGAGTCCAAGGAATCCAAGGTATCCAAGGAGACCAAGGAGTCCAAGAAGTTCAAGGAGTCCAAGGAATCCAAGGAGTTCAAGGTGACCAAGGAGTCCAAGTAGTCCATGGATTCCAAGGAGTCCAGGGAGTCCAGGGAGTCGAAGGAGTCCAAGGAGTCCAAAAAGACCAAGGAGTTCAAGGAGTTCAAGGGATCCATGGAGTTCAAGGTGACCAAGGAGTCAAAGTAGTCCATGGATTCCAAGTCCAGGAGTCCAGGGAGTCGAAGGAGTCCAAGGAGTCCAAAAGACCAAGGAGTCCAAGGAGTCCAAATAGTCCAAGGAGTCCAAGAAGTCCAAGGAGTCCAAGGAGTCCAAGGAGTCCAAGGAGTACAAGGAGTCAAGGAGTCCAAGGAGTCCATATAGTCCAAGAAGTTCAAGGAACCCAAGGACTCCAAGAAGTCTGAGGAGTCGAAGGAGTCCAAGGAGTCCAAAAAAGACCAAGGAGTCCAAGGAGTCCAAATAGTCCAAGGAGTCTAAGGAGGTCCAAGGAGTCCTCCAAGGTGTCAAGGAGTTCAAGGAGTCCATAAGGAGGTCCGAGGAGTCCAAGTAGTCCATGGTAAGGAGTCCAGGAGGAGTCCAAGGAGTTCCAAGGAGTTAAGAGTGAGGAGTGAGAGGAGTGTAGTCCATGGTGGGAGTCCGAGTAGTCCAAGGAGTCGAAGGGGGAAAGTACCCAAAAGTCCAGAGGAGTCCAGTCCAAAGAGTCAAGGAGTTCAAGGAGTCCAAGGAGTCCAAGAAATCCAGGAGGTCAAGGTATCCAAGGAGACCAAGGAGTCCAAGGAGTCAAGGAGTCAAGGTTCAAGGTGACCAAGGAGTCCAAGGTCCAGTACAAGGAGTCAAGGAGTCCAAGGAGTCCTAGTCCAGTCCAACTAGTCTCAAGGAGGTCCAAAGAGGAGTCCAAGGAGTCCAAGGAATCCAAGGAGTTCCATGAGTCAAGCAGTCCATGGATTCCAAAGTCCAGGAGTCCAGGGAGTCGAAGGGTCAAGGAGTCCAAGGAGTTCAAGGAGTCCAAATAGTCCAAGAGTCCAAGATATCCAAGGAGTGAGTCCAAGGAGTCCAAGGAGTCCAAGGAGTCCATATAGAGTCCTAAGGAACCAGGGACTCCGAGTCGAAGGAGCAAGGAATCCAAGGAGACCAAGGAGTCCAAGGAGTTCAAGGAGTCCAAGGAATCCAAGGAGTTCAAGGTGACCAAGGAGTCAAGCAGTCCATGGATTCCAAGGAGTCCAGGGAGTCCAAGGAGAGTCCAAGAGTCCAAAGAGTCCAAAAGTTCAAAAGTCCAAAAGAGTCAAGGAGGCTAAGGAGTCTCAAGGGAGTCAAGGAGTCCAAGGACAAGGAGTCAAGGAGTCTATCAAGGAGTTCAAGTCAAAGGTAGTCCATGGATTCCAAGGAGTCCAGGGAGTGGAGTCGAAGGAGTCCAAGGAGTGACCAAGGAGTCCAAAGGTTCAAATAGTCCAAGGAGTCCAAGGAGGTATTCAAGGTAGTGAAGGAGTCCAGGAGTTCAGGAGTCAAGGAAATGGAGTTCAAGACCAAGGAGTCAAAGTCCTAAGTAGAGGGATTCAAGGAGTCCAAGAAGTCCAAATAGTCCAAGGAGTCAAAGTCAAGGAGTCAAGGAGTACAAGGAGTTCAAGGAGTTAAGGGTAGGAGTCCAAGGAGTCAAGGAGTCCAGGTTCAAGAGTTCAAGGGAGTTCAAGGAGTCCATATAGTCCAAGAAGGATCAAAGAGTCCAAGGAGTAGGGAGTCCCAAGAAGTCTGAGTCTAAGGAGTCGAATGAGTCCAAGGAGAATTCAAATAGTCTAAGGAGTCCAAGGAGTCCAAGGAGTTCAAGGAGTCCGAGGAATCAAGAGTCAAGTGAGTCCAGGAGTCCAAGGAGAGTTCAAGGCAGGGTCCAGTCCAAGGAGTCGAAGGAGTCCAAGGAGTCCAAAGGACAGAAGTCCAGTCCAAATAGTCCGTCCAAGGAGTCCAAGAGTCAAGGAGTCCAAGGAGTCCAAGGAGTCCAAGGAGTAAGAGTCATAGGAGTTCAAGGGAACCCAGGGACTCCAAGAAGTCTGAAGAGTCGAAGGAGTCTGGGAGTCCAAAAGACCAAGGAGTCCATGAAGTCCACATAGTCAAAGGAGTCCCAAGGAGTCCAAGGAGTCCAAGGAGTCCAAGGAGTCCAAGGAGTCCAAGGAGTCTCCATATAGTCCAAGAAGTCAAGGAACCCAGGGACTCCAAGAAGTCGAAGAGTCCCAAGGAGTCCAAAAGACAAGGATCCAAGGAGTCAAGGAGTCAAGCAGTCCATGGACTCCAGGAGTCCAGGAGTCGAAGGAGTCCAAGGAGTCCAAAAAGACCAAGGAGTCCAAAGAGTCCAAATAGTCCAAGGAGTCCAAGTCCAGTCCAAGGAGTCCAAGGAAGTAGTCCAAGGAGTTCCAGGAGAATCCATGGAGTCCAACAGTCCCAAGGTAGTCAGGAGGAGAGACCCAAGAGTCCAAGGAGGAGTCAAGGAGTCAAGGAGTCCAAAGGAGTCAAGGAGACCAAGGAGTAGTAGTCCAAGGAAAGAGAAGGGAGGAACCAAGAGAGGAGAGGAGTTCAAGGAGAAGGGGTTCAAGGAGCGAAGGAGTCCAAGGAGTTCAAGAAGAGTCCAAGTCCAGGAGTCCAAGCTAGAGTTCAAGGAGTAGTCCAGGAGTCCAGAAGTCAAGGAGAGTCCAAGGAGGAGTCCAAGGAGTCTCCAGGAGTCCAAGGAGTAAGAGTCCAAAGTCCAAGGAGTAGTCCAAGAGAGTCCAAGGAGTCTAAGGAGTTCCAAGGAGTCCAAGGAAGTCCAGTCCAAGGAGTTCAAGACCAAGGAGTCAAGGAGTCCAAGGAGTCTATGGATTCTAAGTAGTCTAGGAGTTGAAGTCCCTAAGGACAGTCTAGTCAAGGAGTCCAAGGAGTCTAAGGAGTACAAGGAGTTCAAGGAGTCCAAGGAGTCTAAAGTCTAAGGAGTTCAAGGCAGTTCAAGGAACCAGGGACTCCAGTCTGAGGAGTCAAGGAGTTCAAGGAGTCAAGGAGGAGTCCAAGGAAGGAGTCAAGGAGTCAGTCCAAGAGTCTAGTCCAAGAAGTCTGAAGAGTCGAAGGAGTCCAAGGAGTCCAAAAAGACCAAGGAGTCCATGAAGTCCACATAGTCAAAGGAGTCCAAATAGTCCAAGGAGTCCAAGAAGTCCAAGGAGTCCAAAGAGTCCAAGGAGTACAAGGAGTCCAAGGAGTCCATATAGTCCAAGAAGTCCAAGGAACCCAGGGACTCCAAGAAGTCTGAAGAGTCGAAGGAGTCCAAGGAGTCCAAAAAGACTAAGGAGTCCAAGGAGTCCAAGGTGACCAAGGAGTCCAAGTAGTCCATGGATTCCAAGGAGTCCAGGGAGTCCAGGGAGTCGAAGGAGTCCAAGGAGTCCAAAAAGACCAAGGAGTCCAAAGAGTCCAAATAGTCCAAGGAGTCCCAGAAGTCCAAGGAGTCCAAGGAGTCCAAGGAGTACAAGGAGTCCAAGGAATCCAAGGTATCCAAGGAGACCAAGGAGTCCAAGGAGTTCCAGGAGTCCAAGGAATCCATGGAGTTCAAGGTGACCAAGGAGTCAAAGTAGTCCATGGATTCCAAGTAGTCCAGGGAGTCCAGGGAGTCGAAGGAGTCCAAGGAGTCCAAAAAGACCAAGGAGTCCAAGGAGTCCAAATAGTCCAAGGAGTCCAAGAAGTCCAAGGAGTCCAAGGAGTCCAAGGAGTCCAAGGAGTACAAGGAGTCCAAGGAGTCCAAGGAGTCCAAGAAGTCCAAGGAGTCCAAGGAGTCCAAGGAGTCCATATAGTCCAAGAAGTCCAAGGAACCCAGGGACTCCAAGAAGTCTGAGGAGTCGAAGGAGTCCAAGGAGTCCAAAAAGACCAAGGAGTCCAAGGAGTCCAAATAGTCCAAGGAGTCTAAGGAGTCCAAGAAGTCCAAGGAGTCCAAGGATTACAAGGAGTCCAAGGAGTCCAAGGAGTCCAAGGAGTACAAGGAGTCCAAGGAGTCCATGGATTCCAAGGAGTCCAAGGAGCCCAAATAGTCCAAGGAGTCCAAGTAGTCCATGGATTCCAAGGAGTCCAAGGAGTCCAAATAGTCCAAGGAGTCCAAGGAGTCCAAGGAGTCCAAGGAGTCCAAGGAGTACAAGGAGTCCAAGGAATCCAAGGTATCCAAGGAGACCAAGGAGTCCAAGGAGTTCCAGGAGTCCAAGGAATCCATGGAGTTCAAGGTGACCAAGGAGTCAAAGTAGTCCATGGATTCCAAGTAGTCCAGGGAGTCCAGGGAGTCGAAGGAGTCCAAGGAGTCCAAAAAGACCAAATAGTCCAAGGAGTCCATATAGTCTAAGAAGTCCAAGGAGTCCAAGGAGTCCAAGGAGTACAAGGAGTCCAAGGAGTCCAAGGAGTCCAAGGAGTCCAAGGAGTCCATATAGTCCAAGAAGTCCAAGGAACCCAGGGACTCCAAGAAGTCTGAGGAGTCGAAGGAGTCCAAGGAGTCCAAAAAGACCAAGGAGTCCAAGGAGTCCAAATAGTCCAAGGAGTCCATATAGTCCAAGAAGTCCAAGGAACCCAGGGACTCCAAGAAGTCTGAGGAGTCGAAGGAGTCCAAGGAGTCCAAAAAGACCAAGGAGTCCATGAAGTCCACATAGTCAAAGGAGTCCAAATAGTCCAAGGAGTCCAAGAAGTCCAAGGAGTCCAAGGAGTACAAGGAGTTCAAGGAGTCCATATAGTCCAAGAAGTCCAAGGAACCCAGGGACTCCAAGAAGTCTGAAGAGTCGAAGGAGTCCAAGGAGTCCAAAAAGACCAAGGACTCCAAGGAGTTCAAGGAGTTCAAGGTGACCAAGGAGTCCAAGCAGTCCATGGATTCCAAGGAGTCCAGGGAGTCCAGGGAGTCGAAGGAGTTTTAGTGTTTTTCTCGGTGGTAGGCCATAACATCGGCTGCCGGCGGAAGTTACCACCCACCAGACAAAGTCTTGCCGCCAAGCGATTCGTCGTGTTCCGGCATGATGTCTGGTGGAGCCGTACGGAGGACGGGTCTGAGCAGTTGTGTTGCGATGTGTGGCGGGTACGATGCGCCAAATGTTGTTGTCTCGGGAATTTGGTCGTGGAGAGTCTCCAGATCAATCTCCCCCTAGCGCAGCATCGTTTGGTCGTGTTGGTCTTGGGTTTAACATTGCATCACCTCGCTCAACTGCCGTCATCCTTCCTATTCCTAAGTTTTTTAAGTGAAACTAGTGCGTTTTACACTCAACGATTGCATCACTGCTTACCATCAGGCGGGATTGCAGTCAAGCACTAGTTTATAAATATTAAAAAAAAAAAAAAAAAAGGAGTCCAAGGAGTCCAAAAAGACCAAGGAGTCCAAAGAGTCCAAGGCGTCCAAGTAGTCCAAGGTGTCCAAATAGTCCAAGAAGTCCAAGGAGTCCAAGGAGTCCAAGGTAACCAAGGAGTCCAAGTAGTCCATGGATTCCAAGGAGTCCAAGGAGCCCAAATAGTCCAAGGAGTCCAAGTAGTCCATGGATTCCAAGGAGTCCAAGGAGTCCAAATAGTCCAAGGAGTCCAAGGAGTCCAAGGAGTCCAAGTAGTCCAAGGTGTCCAAATAGTCCAAGAAGTCCAAGGAATCCAGGGAGTCCAAGGAGTCCAAGGTAACCAAGGAATCCAAGTAGTCCATGGATTCCAAGGAGTCCAAGGAGTCCAAATAGTCCAAGGAGTCCAAGAAGTCCAAGGAGTCCAAACAGTCCAAGGAGTACAAGGAGTCCAAGGAATCCAAGGTATCCAAGGAGACCAAGGAGTCCAAAAAGACCAAGGAGTCCAAGGAGTCCAAGGAGTACAAGGAGTCGAAGTAGTCCAAGGTGTCCAAATAGTCCAAGTAGTCCAAGGAGTCTATATAGTCCATGAAGTCCAAGGAACCCAGGGACTCCAAGAAGTCTGAGGAGTCCAAGGAGTCCATGGAGTCCAAGGAGCCCAAGGACTCCGAGGAGTCCATGGAGTCCAAGGAGAACAGGGAGTCCACGAAGTCCAAAGAGTCCAAGGAGCCCAAGGAGTCCAAAGAATCCAAGGAGTCCAAGGAGTCCAAGTAGTCCAAGGAGTCCAAGGAGTCCAAGTAGTCCAGGGAGTCCAAGGAGTCGAAGTAGTCCAAGGTGTCCAAATAGTCCAAGAAGTCCAAGGAGTCCAAAAAGACTAAGGAGTCCAAGGAGTCCAAAAAGACCAAGGCGGCCAAGGAGTCCAAATAGTCCAAGGAGTCCAAGAAGTCCAAGAAGTCCAAGGAGTCCAAGGAGTCCAAGGAGTCCAAGGAGTACAAGGAGTCCAACGAGTCCAAGGATTCCAAGGAGTCCATATAGTCCAAGAAGTCCAAGGAACCCAGGGACTCCAAGTAGTCCAAGGTGTCCAAATAGTCCAAGAAGTCCAAGGAATCCATGGAGTCCAAGGAGTCCAGGGAGTCGAAGGAGACCAGGGAGTCCAAGAAGTCCAGGGAGTCCAAGGAATCGAAGGACTCCAAGGAGTCCAGGGAGTCGAAGGAGACCAGGGAGTCAAGAAGTCCAAGGAGTCGAAGAAGTCAAAGGAATCCAAGGGATCGAAGGAGTCCAAGTAGTCAATGGATTCCAAGGAGTCTAGGGAATCCAAGGAATCTAAGGAATCCAAGGAGTCCAAAGAGTCCAGGGAGATGACTGAGACCAGGGAGTCCATAAAGTCCAAGGAGTCCAAGAAGTCCAAGGAATCCAAGGGTCCAAGGAGTCCAGGGAGTCGTATAGTGAAAGTGGTATAGTTAACACACAAAGTCGATTAACTCTTATTTTCGAAATCTTAATTAATGAGGAAAAATATTTTACGTAATTTAACGAGTTTTGAAATAATAACATATACAAATCGATAGAATAGGAAGGGAAATAACTAATTGATGAAAATAAAATGTATAAAAAAAAAAAAAAACAATGGTAAAATAATAAATAAATGAGTATAATATTTTATTGAAATCTAAATCGAAGTGATATTTGGTTAAAAAATTGCACTCAGATACTTTCTCTCTCTTCATTAACTCTTAGCCTATAATAAAACGGCAAAATGTACATTATTCTCTTCGTCCATTATTTCTCGTCGTCCTCCGTGCAACACGTCTGCCTGCGACGTGGAGGCCCCAGGTTCCCCGACCAGGTCATGATGGAAAACGATCTTTTCCTGATTGGCCTGGGTCTTGGATTTATTATAAAAATAGTATCCCATAACACAAGTCTCGAGCTTACTTTGGGGCTAGCTCAATCTGTGTGATTTGTCCGTATATATTTATTTATTTAATAACATCAAGTTCTGTCTCTTGTGTCACTACCCTAAACGATCTTTAGGCTTTTAAAGTACAGACGACAGCAGGTAAAAAAAAAATCCCAATCAACCTTGAGCCTTAATACTTTATAGATAAAGTTGTAATAAAGAAATCTGACAGATGATAGTAGCTTGATGTGCTGTCGTCTGTACCCCATTTAGGTGTCCTCTGAGCTGTGTAATACTTTGTATTGCTACAATAAATTATTGGGGGTGATCATGAACCGTCGTCGCGTATTGATTAAGAGTGATGGCCAAAGAAATAGGTCTTGCCTCCTTTATATACATACCTACACAGGGTGTATCTGAGATCGTAACGCAAACTTCGCGAAAAGGCTAGACCGCATGCCACTAATAAAATTATGATAGTCCTTTATGTCGTTAATTAACGGTTACAGAATTCACAGTGTTTAAAAAAAGTGTGGCTCGGCCTTTTCACGTTGTACGTACAAAAGGTATGACGTTGATCCCTTATGTGAACTCTGTTTCAGCTGATAAGATAGTTTTTCGAGTTTTGTTTTTTAATGTTTACTTTAAAATCTTATTGGGTTATAAAAGTATAGCAATTATGAACATAATATGAACATTATGAAGGTAATGTCAACCGTGAATCTCGGTGAATAATATCTTGTATATAGTTACTAAATCATTACAATAGTATCAGCAATAAATAAATTTAAATTGACCTTGTATTACAGTATATGTGCCTGAGCGCTGAGTGCTCTCCGCTCTCTATCTCAAAAACAGTTGACTTTATAAAAAAAATGTCTAAAACAGAATTTGTTGCAAATTTTATGCTCTACAATTTTGTTAATAGGTGCTAACATCATTGAAGCAATAGTAACGGAGATAATTGCAAAGAAATGATTTTCGTGGCCTTTAACCTCGAATAGCTTATGGCGCAGACACGAGATAATATGAGACTTTTCAGACAACTTTTAGAACGCCAAAATGAAGCTGTATACGAGTTTCCAGCTTATTATCTCAAATTCCGAGGTAAAATCCTAAAGTGACTGGACTATCAACGCATAAAGGGCGTGACAGCTTACATATTTATGCATGGTAAAAAAATACATTTATATGAATTCATTTAACGTGTTAGTAAGCTAATTCTGGTGAAAGAACACAAACACTATCTTGAGTTCACAATCAGAGCAACTAGCTATTCCTATGATTTAAATAGTCGTTGATAGAATATGTAGTATGTTTTGAACAGAGGTTGGATTTTAATTTTGCTTTGAACGCATTATAAGCTATTTGACAAATTTATAATTTTTATCTTGAATTACTTGGTTGCGGTTAAGAAGTTCATCGAAAGTATTTTTTTTAAATTTTAAAATTGTATTACGTAATAAATATGCAAATAAAAATTCAATTAAGCCTATAAGTCTTGCCGCCAAGCGATTCGTCGTGTTCCGGCATGATGTCTGGTGAAGCCGTACGGAGGACGGGTCCGAGCAGTTGTGTTGCGATGTGTGGCGGGTACGATGCGCCAAATGTTGTTGTCTCGGGAATTTGGTCGTGGAGAGTCTCCAGATCAATCTCTCTCTAGCGCAGCATCGTTTGGTCGTGTTGGTCTTGGGTTAAACATTGCATCACCTCGCTCAACTGCCGTCATCCTTCCTATTCCTAAGTTTTTTAAGTGAATAGGCTTATTAAACTAGTGCGCTTTACACTCAACGATTGTATCACTGCTTACCATCAGGCGGGATTGCAGTCAAGCACTAGTTTATAATTATTTAAAAAAAAAGCCGCGAAAACGCTTTATTCAGCAATATGGCGTCGTGCTTTGTAAGTGATGTCACTAGCGGTTTTCGGTTAGGCAGAGGTGTTTGTGTTTATTTGTTAATTGTTGTTGTTTATCTAATAAAATGGTTTACAGGGGAAATAAGAGATCTGGAGCCGGAGGATGCAAAAAAAAAAAACAATTTTCTTAAAACTATTTATTATAAAAATTAATTAAAATCTAAGTAGGTGATAGTTGGTCGATGCTTGTACCAAGAATGATAATATTTTATTACATGGTGCAGAATTACAATGAGTAGCTCGATGGGAGTGCATGTTTCGCTGAGTCGGCGCCTCGTGGTGGCCTCGGTTGCGATGCGCAGTAGTGATGTCACCCATCGTCAACGATTCGTATGTTGTACCATCGCGTAACACCTCCCCCCGTAGAACAGCAACTATTTGTTAACAGGGGTTGAAAATGTTGCTGTAAGATTATTCGGATCAACCCTTATTTCAGCGGGACGTATGTTCCTTCCAAGTTCCACTCGACCATGCAGGTCTTGCGCAGCTTCCATTTCAGTAGAATTGCCCTTTTGACCTTTATTTCTCACAAAATAACGCCGGTATGTTAGGGCAATGCTAAGTGCACCTGCACCTAATAGCAGTAGATATACAGGTATGGTAATATGGTAGATACTGCTATCGGTGATCGGTTCAAGTTTAATTGAAGGTTGTACGGAGACTTTCTTGTAACTGTCATGAAGGCTTTGAAGATTGATTGAGTTAAGCTGGACCAATGATTCTTCAGTTTTCAGAGAGGCGTTGTGGATGCTGGGTTAAAGTATTTCCAGTACGTGTCCTTCGATACGGTCGTTGAGGTTGGCGATGGTGAATTCTGTTGTTCTCAAAATGCAGTCCTGGGGTATAGTAGCCAGGTAGCTCCCTTGTAGCATTTGGAATTTCTCCTGCCCGCAGGATGATTGAACATTAGTTGGGTGAGGGAAGCTCAAAGTGTAATGCCTGTCATCCAATTGCTCTAGTGCTTCCTTGTGTAATGCGACCGGTGTTAATGTACAGGAGTTGAGGTGCTGTTGCGTGATGAGCTGCTGAACGCAATCTGGTTTATCCAGAATCTTGTATCCAATTTTCTCTTCGCAGAGATACCATGAATTCAATTTCGGACATTCTGTCTCTATGTACATAGAATATGATCCCCGAATTGCTATGTAGGGTAGGGTAGGTATAAGGGCTAGGTTATTTTTATTAGGGACTATGGATAATTTATACAAGGTGTAGGTTCCAGGTGAGGCAATCGGCAACTTTATAACTATAACTATCCTTTTATCAATATAGTATGAACCTAATCTAATAATATTATAATATTCTCGAGGATCAATCTCGATGATTTCGTCCTTTGAGTATAGTAACCTTAACTTACCTAACATGCTCTTAAGATTAACTAGACTAACCATAGAATGGGTGGCGCTTGATGCATGTACTATCAGCTGTAGAAGTCCATTTCCACCTTAAAGACTACTGTCGCCTGCGCTAAACCGGCCACGCACACTACCGCATTATTTTTTTATCGCAGTCTTCGTCTTTCTTTAAAGTAATGCAAAATTTCGTTACTTCATTTGAAGTTGAGTTAGCGGCCGCACTTAACAATGGTGCTATCAAAAGCGAGCGATTGTGGGTTCGATCCTTATTATAGGCAACTCTTTTTGTTGTTTCATATAATTTAAAATTATGATAATTGATTTGTATTTTAAAGTAAAAATGTTTGCAAATAATATTTAAACAAATAGGAAAATTTATTGAATATTTATCCCAAAAAAGGGTTTTATTATATGTTTTAGTTTACTATAGGGGTAATATAATAAAAAATATATAAAAATAAAACAATAAGCATATTATAATGCAATATACACACATCAAAAGTGTCTAGGGATCAAGCATTTTTATGCGGATTTCTTGAGATTGAGATGTGGCTTTGTAATAAATTTATGATTTTATAAATTTATATGGATCCTTTTTGGTGCATTTCATAATTTGAATCAGGAACTGTGAATCAAATTCGAGTAAAAGATGAAAATCAGCTGTCAATATTTTCCCTATAAAAACATACAACGCATTGAAGACATTATTAGTGCTACTGTTTCCCTACTACTGATTAAAACCAACGTTATTATGGAGCGGCGACGTCATTTAAGCAGGGAAGAAATGCTCAGAGCCGTGGGAATGATAGAAGCTGGTTCCCGGCAACGTACTGTGGCTTTAGCTCTGAATACAAGTCAGAGTGTTATCAGTCGACTTTGGACACGTTACCGAAGCACTGGTACCGTGGCTGAGCGCCATGGAGGACGGTATCGCTGCACCACACGGAGACAAGACCGATACATTCAAATCTTAACTCGAAGAGCTCCAACAATAACCGCCATGATGTTAGCCGTGAGGCTTCATCACTCTTCAGGGAACTTAATTAGCGACCAAACAGTCAGAAACCGCTTGCATGAAGTGAACCTTCATTCCCGAAGACCGCTACGGGTACCACCTATAGCAATGCACAATCGTAGGATTCGATATCAATGGGCTCTTGAACACAGAAATTGGGCAGAAGAACAATGGCGTTTCGTGTGCTTTTCTGATGAGTCTCGTTTTGGTATGAGACCGGATACAAGACGTATACGACACTGGAGAACCCCTGGACGCCAACAGCGATTAAAATCCTGCCAGGAAGTCCATCCTTATAGTGGTGGAACCATCATGGTATGGGCGGGTATTTGGATCGGCGGAAGAACTGAGTTGATTTGGATCAGAGGCAACCTCAACGCTCAAATTTATGCTGAAACGATTGTATCAGACGTCATCGTTCCTCTACAAGTGCAAATCGGTCCCTTATTTCAGTTAATGCATGATAATGCACGACCGCACACCGCAAGAGTTGTAAGACAGACTCTCGCCGCAGCTAACATCAATGTCCTGCCCTGGCCTGCTCAGTCGCCAGACTTGAACCCGATTGAGCATGCATGGGATATGCTACAGAGAAGAGCTCTGCCGAATATGGAGGGTATCCAGTCGCAAGAAGACCTTTTTTTGTTGTTGCAACGAACATGGGCGGCCATTCCACAGCGTGATTTGGATGAACTCATTTTGAGTATGCCAAACCGATGTTCTTGTGTTGTTAGTGTTCGCGGTAGAAACACGGATTATTAATTGTTTAAGTTACCCAATAAAATTTTAGAGAAAACTGTTATTTCAGTCTTTTTTTCGAACTTTTGTGTTAGTGGTTCAAATGTCAAATATCCCTTTATTAGGAAAATGGCAAATTTCTTTATTAATGCAAAGGTGACTTGGTTTATCGTTACTGTGACAAACGAAAACACTTTATTTGATGAATCCTTAAAGAAAATTTTAATTAATATCAATCAGGAGAAAAGTTATTGCAAAAATATATGTTGATCCCTAGACACTTTTGATGTGTGTATTATAAAGTTATATATTATTCGGTATAGATATACTTATACTAACAAATGAAACAAACGTTGAAACGGCAGCATTGTAATATTTTATATAAAAGTAATCCTTGACAAACTTATGATATTGTTATGGTAAAAAATACAAAAAACATTTTTGGTTGTTAGATATGAAAATTATAATATTATACGTATATTATGATTAAAGAGGTTATAGCTTAATTATTCATTTTCTTATCTCTCATAAGAAAAGAGGATTGAAGCTTAACCTGAATATTATTGCAATCATAAAATAATCTATACTTAGAACACAAAACAGTGCTTATTACATTTACAATTTTTTTGCGTGTATAGCATGCCATCCTGCAGTGCCTTTTTTCGGAGTTTGAAGGGATGAGATTATAATCTTCAAGCGCTTTCTTAGTTCAAAAGTAAACGAACTTATTTCTTATCGAATTCCGAAATTATTGTTTTTATAATTTACCAAAAGTAATTTGTATTGAAATTGCAAAAGGCGACATCTGTTAGCCATTAAGCCAACCGAACATATTACTGTCACTTAGCTAAATTACTTTAGAGATGGTTTAGAGTCCGTTATTAAGATATTTATTGGTATATATTTAAAACACTCTGTAGGACACTTCTGCACTGTTTTTGTTATAAATAGTTTTTTTTTTGTTTAGCTCGATAACACTCCACCAGCCTCGCCAATTTATTTTTAAACCACAAATGCAACCTATCTTCTTCGCACGATTTAAAAGTTTATTCAACGGTAAATATTGTCGTTTCGTTTCACTTGTCTCGACAGCTACCTTCGTCCTCCAACCTCTTGACCTTGACCTCCAACGGTTTACAGTATTTATCTAAAACAATAACAATTTTATTACGCACTTGCTACAAGCGATTGGTTTGCACCTTACATAAATAATAATAAAAACAACTTACACAAAAGCCGGTTTCATATGATATTTGAGATATATTGCTGCATATGCCTGCATATTGATTAAAAAGTAAAACTAATAACACAAACTGGTAACTATATGTTCACCAACCAACAACAGCTAAGTAATATTATTTGAGTTATTGTAGCTAATAATAGTTATTGTAGGTAGCGGAATATTTTTTGTGAAGTAGTGATTCAGATTCTTTTAAGTCTACCGTCATCTTTTTATAATGACTCTAATATAGAAAAAATCTTAAAAGAAAGTATCATCTTTAAGTTGCAGATCGATATTTTTAGATATTTTTGTTGTAAGCATTCATAACTCACCAATAAACATTTAAAAAATATTTTTGTAAGTTATTAGATTCGAACTCGAACCACCTTGAACGCCTATCAAGGCGAAAACCGTTACGCCATTGAAACACTTACTGTAGACGTTGAAATTAATAAGTAGTACCTAACAATCATAAGCGGGCAGCAAGTGTATGAGCGTGTATCAAACTTTATTATAGAAGAAGGTCGTAACTACAACTAGTATTGCTTGGCCATAGTTTTGTGAGATTGCAACTCGACTTTTGGTCTTGACTGTACAAAGGCTAACATGTATTCTATCTTATTTAACTCGTCCGACAGAGATTCTATATTATCATTTAAGATCAATAGATGCTGAGCTAAGTGAGCGAAACTAACTAAATCCTGCTTAGATACATCTTGTTTTATTATAGAATTAAGTTTTTTGGCAATTAAATTTTGATTACCTAACAATTTCTCAAGTATACTAGAATGCTTAAACATCCAGTCTTTAGTTAAGCTTATGTGACTGTTAAATTCGGACATTAACTTATCTTCGTTACCCTGTAAAACTTGCATGGCGTTATTGTGTTTTACCGCATCTGTGTAATCCAGATTACCGGAAATACTCTTAATTACTGATCCTAATCCATCGATAAGTCCACGCTTACTTCGACTAGGCTTGAAACTCTCTAGCTGGGAACATAACTGATTAAGTTTATCTGTGAGATAACTAATATGTGGGTCAAAAAGGGATAATGTACTATTGTTAATTAATGGTTTGAGCTCACTCAACTGCAACGCGACTTCTTTGACCTTAGACTGGATATCGTCTAGATCGATGTAAAGGAGGAAGGAATGATAATGCGACACTATCTTTGCTGCTCCTAATTTGAAAGGTAGTAATCCGGGCCCATCTTCTAAACGTTCAAGCGTTATGTCCTCCGCTTGGGCCAGGTAAAGGACCATCATCAGTAGTATCCTGTAACAATTGTTTAGTGTTAGCTGTCTCTTTAAGGCGCGACTTGGCGACGGGACCACGTTTTTTCCTAGTGTATATGTGGATAGGTAGATCGGCTAATACCGTATCGTCAGTACCGGTAGTGTATCGGTGCGAGTTTTTGTCTACTAGCTAATGGATTCTTCACGAATACTTGTTGATCTGGTAAGTATTCCCTTTCAGGTTCCCTATCCTTATTTCTACTTTCAATCAATTGAGTTCGCTGATGTAAGGATGTTTCGCCAATAGCCTCGTACAACTTGGACATTCTATTTCGATGCTCTAGGACGTACTGTTGCAGTAAATGCACGGATAGGTCTATGTCTAGGGGGTCGCGTGGATCTGTATGACCGGTAACTATTTCGAGTGGTCGGCACTTTGTAAAGCTATGTATGCTACTGTTATACGCCAAAATAGCGTACGTCATAAGATTGACGACTGGTTCACTACGATTTTGTAACTTAAAGATTCTTAAATGCTCTAATAGAGTGGAATGGAGTCGTTCGACCATCCCATTATCATTAGGACTATGGGCCAGAGTTTTATGGTGTTGAATTTTATGAACTCTGGTGAATTCGGTAAATAGCTGGTTGGTAAATTCGGGACCTTGATCTGTAACTAGAGTTATTGGGACGCCGTGATGATAGCAGAACTATAAGAAGGCTTGAACGACGCTAACAGCGGTACCATCTCGGAGATGGTATGCTTGGGCGTATTTAGAGAACGCGTCAATTATTGTTAAATACTTTTCGTTCTGGGCGGTGAATAAGTCTAAGTGGACTACATCAAAAGGTTTTGTTGGTGGTGGAACTATGGAAATTTTTTGTTTTATGGGATGTCGGTCATATTTAGCCTGCCCGCATATGTTGCACTCATTTATGTACTTAGCAATTTGCTCTCTCATTTTTGGCCAATAGTATTTATGTGAGAGGGCTAGGTAGCATTCATTGATACCACGGTGGTTTGTTTTGCCCTCATGGTACTTTTGAATGATTTCCTGCTGTCTCAAGTATTCTTTGATATTTTCTACCTCGGTTTTGGTAAGGACAAGATTCATGGCTGAGCTTTTAAATTTATCTTGTATGATAAGAATTACTTTATACATTGCCAAAGGCGGATATATTATTATACCTGTTTTTACTTTTGGATGTGCATATTCCCTAATGGCGTTAATCACATCTTCTTCAAGGTTTGATTCCGAGAGTTGAATTGAAGTACGATTATGGATCTCAAATGGCTTGGAAACAGTTGGACGTTTCTTTGAATCGCCTACTATAGTAAAGCAGATCTGTCTATTAAATTTATTTAAGTGATCATCCGAAATTGGTATTTCCAAAATTGGATTTTCGGTACTAGTATGAGCTGTGGCTGTGGACGAACCAACTGATGAAGGTGACTTTTCTGATACGTTGACTGCGATAGAGTCTGTCTCTCCAATGTTAATTTCCACGCGAGAAAGAGCATCTGCATTCGTATTATCTTTTCCTTGTTTGGAAATGACTGTGAAATTGTATTCACTTAATTTTAACCTCCAACGTGTTAATCTGGAGTTTGGTTCTTTCAGGCTCATAACCCACTGAAGAGGTTTGTGGTCCGTAATTATTTTAAACTTGCGTCCAAATAAATACGAGCGAAAGTACTTCGTGGCCCAAACTATAGCCAATAGTTCTTTCTCTATTGTACTATAGTTTATTTCACTTGTATTTAATGTCCGTGATGCATAAGCTATCGGTTTATCCGACCCTATTGGTCCTTGCGAAAGGACTGCTCCTATTGCTAAGTTTGATGCGTCAGTTGTAAGTAGAAAATCTTTCGAAAAATCAGGGTATTGCAATATCGGGTCATTGGTAAGCAGTATTTTACATTTCTCAAAACAATTAATATAATTAACGTCATTACAGTTTATCCTAGAACCTTTCTTAAGGCAGTGTGTCATAGGTTTAGTGATTTTTGCAAAATCAGGAATAAATTTGCGATAATACCCTAAAAGTCCCAAAAATCTCTTAATCTCCGTAGAGGTACGCGGTAAGGGAAATTTCTTTGTGGCAGAAATTTTATCAGGATTCGGCTTAATACCGTCCCTGCTAATTATATGACCAAGATAAGCCGTTTCTAACTTCAAGAACTCTGACTTATCCATCTGTATCTTGAAGTTCGAGTCACGAAGCCTTCTAAATACCAATGTGTTTATCTAAATTATCAATGTGTTCCTGTAAAGAAGTACTAAAGACAATAATGTCATCTAAATATACTAAACAGATAGAATTTTGTAGATCCCGAAGGACGTAGTGCATTACACGTTGGAATGTCGATGGAGAATTTTTAAGTCCCATTGGCATTCTCAAAAACTCGAAATGGCCGTGTTCAACATTAAACGCTGTTTTTGGAATGTCGTCTGGATTCATCTCAACCTGGTAGAATCCACTTGCCAGATCGAGAGTGGTGAAGTAATGGCAGTTTCCCAATTTATCTAACACGTCTGCTATGTTTGGTATAGGGTACTTATCATCTATAGTTTTCTCGTTAAGTTTCCGGAAGTCTACTACAATGCGCCATTTAATTTTGCCGGACGCGTCTGCTTTCTTAGGAACTACCCAGATCGGTGAGCTCCACGCGGATTCGGAAGGGCGGATAATACCCTGTTCCAGCATCTTTGCAATTTGACTACGAATTTACTCACGGTGTATGAAAGGGTAACGGTAAGTTTTAGTGTAAACCGGTATTTCGTCCGTGGTGCGTATGTGGTGTTTTATTTTATTGGTAAAGGTAAGTGGCTCGCCATCTATATAGAATACGTCAGCATATTGCGAAACTAAAGATCTTAAATTAACTCGCTCCTCCTCATTCAAATGATCGGTACGTAGCCGGGATAAAACTTCGAGATGAAACTGGCATGCCAGCACTTTCAGTGTTAAATATCTCTGCCTTAACTGGGTGGTCCATAGAAAATATTAAATCGTTAGAGGTCGGGTTAAATATCTCTAGATAACCGCGATTATTTTTCACGCTAGTAATACACTCGTGCACACAGCAATTGGAAATAGTTTGTTCCGAAATAAATACGTCACCATCTCGAACATCGACTGGGGCTTTGACTAATTTTGAAGAATTTGCGGAAATTATATCTTCATATAGATTACAATTACGAGAGTTATACATTACTATTGAATTAACCGCATGCTTTGTTACAAGCTTATTATTTTTAAGATCAATATTTGATTCCCATTTTATTAAGAGGTCTAGTCCTATGAGACCATCGAAATAGTCGTTAAATTTATATATATAAATCGTTAAGTCACTATCATCATTGAGTTCCTGAAAACAGGGTAAATAAATAGAATAATCATTACGACTAGTCGTATGCACATTCGTTACCTCAAACGGGTCGTAATTCCAGGATAAGTGGGGATAGTATTTCTTTACAGATTCCGGGCTATTAAAAGATTGATTTGCTCCGGTATCAATAAGCAGTTTCAATGGTGGATTAGATATTGCTATGTAAGGTAAGTAGCGCTGGGTCTGTAAATTAACTTCTATTTTGACTCTTTTGTATTCGAACCTTTCTGAAAATTTTCCTCGTTAGGAGTGGTAACCTTAGCTTGCGTTTCCTCCGAGGTAGCGCCATGTGTATCGGCACAAGTAGATTGTTGAGGCATAGACAATGACATGTCATAGTAAGTATAGTCAGGCTGTTCGTAATAGTCACAGTTACGTTCATCATAGCTATTATCATAATACAGTTCATAATATGGATATTCGTAACACTCGTTAAGGTTAATTTCTCTGCTCTTAAAATAGTTAGAAGGGGGTGGATTACCAGTCTTTGTCCAATCATGACCACCCACTGGCATCGGTCTCGATACGAAATGGGATACACCACTCATAGGCTTTGGAGTATCATTTGCATTTGGTCCTTTCGGTGGAAAACTAGGCTGAGTTCTGAATGCGTTAAAATTAGGAGATCCTGCACTGAACATTTGTTGTGTGCGTGAAGGGCCCTGGAATTGTGGCGATTGGTTAAAGTTTGGTCTCCACATAATCTGAGGACGTTGAGGAGGCATAATCATATTTGCTCGTGAAGGCCCAGGCATGCTAGGATTAAACGGTTTATGCATAGACGTGAACACATTCATAGGCATAGACGACATGACAGGATTGAACGGCTTCATTGGTTGAATAGGTAGCTGAGGTTGAATTTTCTTTGCTTGTGGTTCATTACGTTGCTGCATATCCAGAGTGTTCATTTCCTCATGAACAAACTCTAAAGCCTTTTCAATCGTGTCTGGTCGCATACATCTGATGCGTGATCCTAGAGGGTCACGGAGGCCCCTTAGATAAGACTAAGGGTTATTTTTTTATAGAGTGAGCGTTTCGATTCTATAGTGCTCTGAATAGTTTCATGCAAGCTAACATACGTCATAATGGTTGCGAATAAACTCTGACACTTTTCATAGTATTCCTGAGGTGTGGAGTTACCCTGAGTCAGCAAAGCCATGCCGTTATAGAGCGAAGTCTCATCGCGTTGATCGGAAAAATTGTTAATTAATGAGCTACGAATGCCTTCCCAAGTTTCTGGAACACCATTAGTATTTATTAATCGTGCTGCGGATCCAGTAACTTTATTAAGGATGGGATGGGATTGGGTGGGATGGTTGAGGATTTGTTGGAGGGTGCTTTATTTAGGAGCGCTAAATTTGTTAACTGGTGTCCTGGATTTTGCGAAACGTAAGTCTGCACTAATTGGTCACAAAGCTTAATGAACCTGGTAAGTACATTCGTGTTCCCGTCAAATTCAGGGACAATGCGGAAAGCCTTATATATTTCGTCAATTGTCGCCATATTCGATAACGGTGCAACTATATCGCTATCACTGTCAGCAATTTGTCTTATTGAATCTATAAAATCTGATCTAGATAATCTATCTAACCTAGGGGTCCGCGATTGCCTGGGATGGAAAATTTTGGAGGATTAAAATTACAATAAAAGGAAGCAACTCGAGAACTATTCTAGAGTAACTTACATGCACATTATTATTGGTTTCTCTGCGGTATCTATGTCTGGATACACCTCCTGGCTGCAGGTCCTGTACATCCGGATACTCGTGCGGTGCTTGATAGCCACCCGGGTAGCTCGCGCGTTCCGCCTAATAGCGATGCTAGCTAGCAACTCTCGCGAACCGGCCCGCGAGTATCCTACCGACTGCGCCAAATAAGAGATCTGGAGCCGGAGAATGCAAAAAAAAAACCAATTTTCTTAAAACTATTTATTATAAAAATTAATTAAAATCTAAGTAGGTGATAGTTGGTCGATGCTTGTACCAAGAATGATAATATTTTATTACATGGTGCAGAATTACAATGAGTAGCTCGATGGGAGTGCATGTTTCGCTGAGTCGGCGCCTCGTGGTGGCCTCGGTTGCGATGAGCAGTAGTGATGTCATCCATCGTCAGCGATTCGTATGTTGTACCATCGCGTAACAAGCGGTGTGCTGTACCGGGTTGTAGAAATAATTCGTTAAAAACCTTCCAAAAACGCTAAAACACCTGAGAACACAAAACGAAAACAAGTTTTGATGCGCGCATGACGGCACCGTACATTAGCCAATCCGGATCGTTTCACAATATGTGGCGCGAGATACAAAAAACCAAACATATTTTTGTGTTTTTGGATATATTAATTGTTATTATTTTTTATTAAAACTAATGTAAATGACATAAAGAACCCTCATTTTATGCAATTAAAGCAAATAATCACAAAAAAAAAACAGACATATAGCCTATTGTGCATTAATTAACCGACATACTACTTTGTCGACCAGTATATACAACACGTAAAGAAAACCCCGTCTCGACTCATAAGGATAATAAAACTAAACACATGGACAAATAAAATATGAAATTTTACATAATCATCATATGTAGTAACAATACTAATGAATTTTGAAATCATGTTTTTTCACCGCGATTTTTTTTTAAATAAATGACAACACGATTTTTGACGGTATTATTATGAGCGTGTCCGCACATGTATTAATTTACCTCCTTTTGCGAAATAATATTTATTTTCTTGGGTATTTTTTTTTAAGTTTAGCCCGGCTTTGTAGGCATTAGTAGAATCAGTTATCGATAGCTAACAATACCTTCACGGATCGGCCAGGGTTTTCTTTACATATTGTTTATAGTATACATACTGACTAGTAAATAGTCTCAAGAGTGTTAGCTACTGCTAGCGACAGTAAGTGAAATAAAATCTATGAACTTTATTGAACATGTGGCCTTAGAAGGGATTGGCTCGCCGGTACGGGGCTTACGTTCACCCATGTTCCCAATACACACAAGCTTTGTGCGGCCCATCATTGGAAATGGAGATTAACAATTGCTCGCGATCCTCCGAATTCAATTAACTGATCACAAACGAGAAGGTGGTCCTGTTTCTTGACATAAATCACGCAGAGTTGGGTTGTTAGTTTATTTTACGTTTTAGTTAGCTACGAATGATTTACTTTCATAATTAAGAAACTGATTTTATTATTATTATTAGCTTATGTACTAAGATTCTTGTTTCTTATAATTATTGTCGTTTTTAGTTTTCCTCGAATAATGTCTAGTTTATGACCTGGTGAAGGTCGCGAGAAGCCGATGGATGCGGGCAGCACAAGACCGATCACTGTGGAAAGACTTGGAGAGGCCTTTGTCTAGCAGTCTACTTCTTCAGCCTATAGGCTATAGGTGACGAAGAAGAATATCTCTGTCTTTCATCTCTCTCTTTAATGTTCTAACTATAGGGCAAGTAATGAAAATACAGACTTATTTATAAGTCCAAAACTAGGAGTCCGTATTCCAACTTTTTTGGGGTCGGAGAAACCTTTTTTTTCGTTGACATTTCTCTATTCATTTCGGTAGTCACCCGTTCCTGACCAATTCGTTATTCACACATTCCATCCATCGAAGTTTTTGTTTTAAAACAAAAATAATAAAGCATAAAAATCGAGGCATATTCCAATTAAAAACCATTCTCGTATTGACGACACCAGTCAGAGCGGAGTGTTTATTTTGGTTCAAAGTTTGTGTTCTGGTCTAGTGACGTTGTCAAAGCTGGCTGGCTGTCTGTCGGAGCCCTGCGGCCGCCTGCAGTCTGCCTGCCGCTGCCTGCTCTTGCCTGCCGTCTGCCCGGTGTGACTGACACGCGTAATTATGCGCCCCTCACGCTGCCGGCTTCACGACAAACTTTTAATTGAACCGATGTAACAGTTTTTGGCTCTCTTTATGAAATTGGTATCGGCAAACTTTTACAATATTATATTGTGTGCGATTGGCATTGTAATTAAGTACGAGTAGGTACTTCTGCTTCTGTTACATATTTTAAGTTGTCCTAATACATACAAACTGTTATGACTCACGCCGACTGTAAGCTGGATTAATCTTAGTATAGCCATCATACTTCATACATATATACCTACCTATAATTTATAATATTTATATTGTACTAGCTTACCGCCCGCGGCCTCGCACGCGTGGAATTCGGTTATATCGCGCTTTTTAGATTTCCCTCGGGAATATCATTTTCTTTTTTCAATAAAGGTAGTCTATGTCCTTTCTCAGGGTCTAAAGATTGTGTGTGCCAAATTTCATCAAAATCGGTTGAGAGGTTAAAGCGGGAAAGCGTAACAGACAGATAGACAGAGTTACTTTCGCATCCATACTAATATTATAAATGCGAAAGTGACTCTGTCTGTCTGTTACGCTTTCCCGCTTAAACCTCTCAACCGATTTTGATGAAATTTGTTACACACAATCTTTAGACCCTGAGTAAGGACATTGGTTACCTTTTATTTTGATATTCCCGAGGGAAATCTACAAGCGCGATATAACCGAATTCCACGCGGGCGAAGCCGCGGGCGGAAAGCTAGTAATGTTAGTATGGATTTTAAACATTACTATTCTTGAATAAATATTTCTACTTAATTATATTTCTTTCCTTCTGTAAGTCTAACTTTATTGAAATAATTTCGAATAAATGTTTAATGTAGGTGAAAAATATCTAATAAATATTTATGAGGAAAGTAAAATTTTTCATAAAATTCAATCAGAGCGACCTTCTTCGTGGGGATATGGAAATTGTTTGTTGTTTCGGCTGAAGCCACGCGACTCTGCTCACAGAATAAGTTATCCTTTCACTAAGTATGGCCTGCCCTATTGTTGGATTTAGCCAAAGCGTTTAGGCTACGTATTATTTAACTTATGCCTAGAATATTTTATAGAAAGGTCTTTTGGGGCACATTTGGCAAACTATATAGGACACTAGCTGTGCCCCGCGGTGTCACCCGCGTGAGCTTCGAACCGAAAGAGCTCAGTTGATATAAAATAAGCGCCTGTTAAAATAATGGGAGCAATATGTACGTCCGCGTTTGCTCCCGTTTTCGCAACATTTATTGTTCTTGCTCCTATTGGTCATAGCGGGATGTTATACAGCCTTTCTCAGGCTATAGACTATCTGTGTACCAAATTTCATTACAATCGGTTCAGTAGTTTTGGCGTGAAAGCCGGACAGATAGACAGAAAGAGATACTTTCGCATTTATAATATTAGTATGGATTGTTTGCCATCATAATTGACTTGAAATTTCGTAACTACAAATTTTCCGTAACAGACAAAGTAAAATTAAATAATCTGATAAAAAAATAACCGACCATCAATAAGACACCAAAAAGGACATTACGTGATCAATTTACTTAACAATGTTCTAAGAAAAACGTCTCGAATAAATTAATACTTTTAAAGCTTTTAACTGTCATTAAGGTTATCGCTCGCTACTCCATCTAAGGTTGTAAGTTTTGGATCCTTTCCAAATGACGTTGTTGACTTTAAAAGATATTCCACGTTAAATATAATATTTTCGTAAATCATATAACAAAACGTTACGCCTGTAATACGCAAAGGTTTAAGCAGAGGTGTAACCTATAGAACCAAATTTTACCAAAATTTTGACATTTATATTTAAGTCAGATGAAAGACTTCGACAATACGTACGGCAACCCGGACTGAGTGTTGGTACTCCTTTTTCTTTTTTTTTCCGGGTTGGAAATCCTCAATGGATGTCCGACGCCCTGGGGTGGGCGACGGGGTCTGTCAGACTCTTACTGACCAAAACCACCCCGGTGTCTCTTCTATCACGAGAGCGCGTGGGGCCGCGGGAGTCTAAATTCTTCCACGGCCCCACACCCTCGTGCTGGCCCGGTCTGTCCGGGCCTCGTCTGAGTGTTGGTACTCCTGCACCAATCCAATTTGTACAAAACTGCTGCATAATCAAGTCGTTTAAATTCAAATTCACCAAAAAATATAACTCTGTATTTATATTCGTATTTTCTGTTACTGTTAACTACGGTTGAATATTTTTGCATAATTATAGCTTTCAGACCAAAACATGTTCCTATCATACTGTTAGTCCCTTGGGTTAAAAGTCGGAACGAACAACGTATCATTACGATGGAATTTTTCATCGATATAAGCGCATGACTTTTTAAACCGCATTGAATATACAATGATTATCCTGTAGCTTTTACATGCTATATAAACTTTCCCAGGTCGAGTTGATCGCTGAACATTTTATACAAATTTCTCACAATGTTGTTGCCTTTGGAAACGTTGAACCGAAACTCTTAATCTCAAGGGGCGAATATTTTCAAAGTTGCCGACGAGCCGCCATTTTCTGTTGCAAAAAGATCTAATGGAATTTAAGCTCTGTTGTTTATAACAGACCATTAAGGCGTTGACACACGTCACGATATCGCTACTTTGGAAGAAGAGTCGATTTCGAAACGAATTCGAAATTCAAAACTGTCATCGTATTTCCGAATCCCGACGCTGTAGGCAGAGGTTTACTGTCACACAGCCGATGATATGACGTGCATGTATACGCGAGATTTTTGTCATTTATCGGGTGCAATTTCATCTGAGAATAATTGAGTTCTTGCCAATATAAATATACTGAAATTACTCTCTCATTCAACAAGTTCCGTTCCATCATTTTGTATTATCATTATAAATCCCATCACATACTGCTGTGTCGCTTTGAGCCGAGGTGTTGCCACATGGATAATCAGGACTGGCTGCTAATGAACATCATTATCAGATATTTGTGCCGATGAGTAATGCACGGAGTGGGGGGAGGGGCCGGCTCGGGAGCAGCCAGCCAAGGAAATTGCCAATTAATGTGTCCGTCGACTGCGCCCCGATACTCTCCCCATCGCTATTTTAAGTTGGGGATACAGCAAGTGTCGACTACTGAAACTATTTATTCTCGGAGCTGTTACAAGTTTGCAGACTTATTGAATTGACATAGAAACAACCGGCGAACATCGTTTCGAAATGTTCAATTAAAGCAGTTCCAATAGAGCAGTACAATGAACAACGAACAAGCTAGATGTAAAACAGCAGTTGAATAATTTATTTTTATCTACATCCCGTAGGACCGATGCCCAATGGGGTCGACGGGTTCTCGAGTGGCGACCACGCACCGGAAGACGCAGCGTGGGTAGGCCCCCGACAAGGTGGACCGATGACTTAATGACGGTCGCATTAAACAGCTGGCCGCGGGAGGCGCAGGACCGGTCGTCGTGGAGATCCTTGGGGGAGGCCTATGTCCAACAGTGGACGTCTTTCGACTGAAATGATGATGATGATGATGACATACTAGCAAACTAGCAATTTAAACCAAATGTTATAAATGAATAAAGTTTGTGAGGTTGTAGGGGGCAATATCTGGATCTACTGAACCGATTTTGAAAATTCTTTTACCAATAGAGAGTCTCGTCATTTATAACTGTCATAGGCTATCCGAAAAATAAAATGACTTTTTCGTAGTAGTCAGGTATTAAAGCTGATATGTTAGTTTTGTTCAAGCCTGCTAATCTGTCAGATGAATTTGAAAAAATATTGTTGCCTTTGATAACCCAATTCTTGAAGAAAGCTATCAGCTTAAAATTACTCTACGACGAGAATTCACCAGAAGAAAACCTGTCCAAAGGGCTGGTTTACAACACCTCAACCAGTACACTTACCGAATACATTAGTCAGGTGCTTATGTTTATGAGTTGGCAAGTCCTCGGCACGTTTTATGGTGGTAATTTCCTCGCAATGTAGTGTGTCCGAAGCTTAACCCCCCAGATACCTTTCGTCGGGAGCCGAGATTTATTCGATTCTTGTTTCTTTTCTGAATACATTATTCTTATTTGTTAATAATTACTTCTTTTGCCGATTCATCCCTCTGAGACTAGGGTCATGATTGCTTTACCTCATGCGATTATATTACATGTGTTTTAGTGTAGTGGATCAAAGGAGAGGATTTCATTTGAGTTTCACGTGGTCCTTAATGAGGCGCCCGTAGATAAATAATTACAGCCACACAGATCGAGCGATCAGGTTAAGCTACGGTTGCCGCGGTTGGTCTACGGATGGGTAGACCATATATACATACCGAGAGCCCTCCTTGCCTCAAAAGGTGTGTTAAGCCGTTGATCCCGGCTGTCATCCGTAGATATTTGACAGTCGTTACGGGTCGTCAGAATTTCGATAGATAAACAGTAATCTGATAACCATTTTTACCAAGTTTTAAACTAGTATGATACACTTAACGTATATATTTGTTGTATAATCTGTAAATAGTACTCTGGGCGGAGCGGAAGGGCGTGTCAGACTTTTACTGACTCAAACCCACCCGTGTTTCTTCACTAGCCTGTGCGACGGCTAAGGCCATGACTTCTTGTTTAACCAACCCGCAACCCTGACCCAGGAGGCATCGGTCTTCGTGGACCCCGTCACGATGTGCTGACATTTCATTGAGGCGTGCGTGAAACACGACGCGCCGTCGACTCGGGCCTGGTCCTTACCGAGCGGCAAGCTGCCCACTGCTCACCGCCCGCAGGCCCGCACCTGCGGTGGAGCATAGTGTCATCTCCCGACCAGGGCGTCTCCCGCGGTGGCTAGTAGCGTGAGGTCGCTGGGATTCCCGTTGCGTCACGCGCGCCGCCTCCTCCTTTGCCAGCATCACTGCTTCGCAGAAGAAGGTGACGGCCTGCCATGCACTCTCGCTCCGGACCATGGCCTGGACCAGGGTCGGACGAGAGAGATCGCCGCCGATCGTCGCTACAAGGACACGGCGGTGCTCTACCCATACTGGTCAGTTCTCCATCGTATGCTCCACCGTGTCCTCAGGGCGATCCACACAATGGTGACACCCTGGCGTTTCCTCCCACCTTATACGGAACAGGAACCTCCCGAAACAAGTCTGGTGAGGACCTGCGTCAGGCGGAAGGTGAGGTCGCCGTGGCGCCTCTCTAGCCACTCCTCAAAGAGGGGACTTACCGCCGCTATTGTGGCGTGCCCAGCACTGGGTTGCGACAATCGCACTCTTCATGTCGCCATGAGATCCCACCGGAGCTCTGTCCGCCGTACCGCGATTTCTCGCGGCAGCGGAGTTATGCCCCGGCGTTTTACCTCCTCTCGCCATTCTCTCCTTGCCCTTAGAATGACATCCAAAAGTTGTCTGTAAAAGATCGCCCTTATCGATAAGAACGCCCATTGTGTTACTCTTTGTAAAATCTTTTTATTTATGTTCTGCAATCATTATGCTGGACATAATAAAGAGTCATCATCATCATCTCAGCCTTAATCCTAGTCGCATCCGTAGCTTTTCCGTAGCTTTGGAGTCTGGGGTCCGCTTTACCAGTCCTAACTGCTGATTTTGGCTAAACTTCCGTGAAGCGACTGCCGTCTGACCTCTACAACCCGAAGGCGATATCTAAGCATTGCAGTTAGACCAATTGTTAGACTTTTGAGGGCACCAACCAACCCGTAACGACTGCCATTAGATGTTCGTATGGCAACCGGGACCAACGGCTTAACGTGCTTTCCGAGGCACGACCAGACCAGTGCAAATATTTATATTCATGTATACAAATATTTGCACTGTACGGGGATCGAACCCGCGGCTCCTTGCGCAACGACCGCATTCGCTACCGCTACGCCACGGAGGCTGTCAATCGCTCTTAGCGATAAGACTGCCCATTGTGTCATCCTATGTAAAATCTTTTTATTTATGTTCTGCAATCTTTATGCTGGACATAATAAAGAGTATTCTATTCTATAGTATCACCCAGTAACTGGGTCTGGAGATCAGATACGGAGTGGACCTATGTAATATACAGGTATTCAGCTAGATCTGTTTAGACTTGAAGCCGATCCCAATATAGCCCAACTATAACCTCAATATAGTTGGGCTATACTGAGATCGATTTCCACTCTCATCAGATTTAGTACAAAGATTAATGATTTGGTCCTTAATGGTAATATTAATGGTTTCGGTAGTCGTGGTGGCCTAGTGGTTTAAGCACCAGCCTCTCAAGTATGAGTGTGCGGGTTCGCTTCCAGGTCGAAACCGTGGCCCTGGCCGGCGTACAGGCAAGTGAAGAAACACGGGTGGGTTTTAGTCAGTAAAAGTCTGACACGCCCTTCCGCTCCGCCCAGAGCGTATATCTACTTTGTAAGTATATCTTGGACACCAATGACTGATTACAAAGTGAAGGAAAACAGCGTCTGAAATCGCCAACCCGCATTGAGCATGCGTAGTGATTACGCTCAAATCTCCTCTCATACAGAGAAGGCTCTGTATGAGAGGAGGCCAGCAGTTGGATGATAAAAAGGTTGATGATGATGAATGGTTTGAGAACAACATTAGATGACTAGTAAGCTAGTCTTTTGTACCGTGAAAAGTTTTTTTTATGAGTAATTTCAGTCACATTTTTCTAAAAGTTTGTCGAGACGTTTGATTAAGACTCTTTCGGTATCCTTTCGGTATTCTTTTCATTTTATTTTATTAATTAAATTCTTGTTGGGGGGACAAGAAAACCATGTTGTTGCAGCACTAAATATAATGTTATATACATTTATTCCATAACTGGGTAATAACAAGCTAAAGCAATATTTACGACTCGATCATTTAGCCAACATATAACTAAGACAGAACTAAAGAAGTAAGTGATATAAAAACACAAGCAAATAGAAATATTATCAACACACAATAGCCAGGTAATCCGCCAGTCGACAGCCGCATTTAATATGATACGATTGTTTTATTACATAAGCACACAGAGGCATGTCTTTGAGTGATTAAAAACACAATACATGTCTGTTAATATTAGACAGTAACATTGAACAGTGTACGAACAAGCAGCAATACTACCTGGTACATGGTATGTGAACATTGGGGGGAATATTCACGTGCCTCAGTGCAACTGCCCCGGGGAATGCGCGAATCTGCCGAGCGTCGGGTTTCGTGCTACGGGCTACGGGCTACGGCAGTTGGCTACGAGCCGTAGTACCGGCGCTACGCAGCCGCTACGCGGTGTTACAAATCGCGGTTGAGTAAACACGTGCGTGGACTCGTATTTATTTTTATCTGTGCTGCATATTTAAGTGAAAAGTTTGAATTGTTTTTAATTTATATGGAATGTATATTATCTTCTATCTTATATAATAACTTTGATAGTCTTTCGTTCTTGTCAGTTGCGTTATTTAGTATAATTATCAATTCCAAAATTTCGTAGATGTGTAGCAGGATCTTGATTTCGGATATTGTATCTCATAATCGGTCTTAATATTCGTTAGTATATAAGTACTAACGGTGTTATTCTGGTAGGTACGCGTGAACCATTAGTAAATAAATGATGAGGAATGTGCTGGCATTACGTTTCTCACAATTCATTATTATTTTCTTAACTGCCCGGCTCAGAGTATGATGAAAAATTTATTGGTTAAATCATAGCTACAATGAGCTGTATTAAAAAAAACTGAGGTTTAAAAACTGTTGGTTTCAATTCTGTAATTTAACTAAAGAAAGTATGTAGTTTAACGAATGTATAGTCCATAAATAACGGACATTATATTTTAAACTTTTATGAATTGTCCAATTACGTATAGCTCTTGATTATACTATATAAAAACATATTGCTGAGTAATTTTCTTACCAATTTTCTTCAATTTAAAATAATAAATTTAAATAGAATTACAGGTAGTTAATACAGTTACAGACCATATTATTAATTTTTCCTTACTTGATACGTAAATTCGTGAAAATACTGAATGAATTGGAATAACACTTAAAGGTCCACCCAAGGTAGTAATAGACCAAAAGTACAGTGACTATCAGTGAATATCTAGACTGGACAGTTTATTTAGTGACAGATACAATGCCATACTCAATGTGGTTCATGAGCATTGTCGCTCTGCTGGTGGTGGACGTCAGGACTGGAGCCCTACAGGACGGAGGTAAGTAAAACTGGATAAGATAAGATTTTTATTTGCATAAACATGTGTGTGTACATACATAAAAAGTGAATCATCATCATCATCATCCACCTTTTTTATCGTCCCACTGCTGGGCACAGGTCTCCTCTCATACAGAGAAGGATTGAGCGCAATCACCACGCTTGCTCAATGCGGGTTGGCGATTTCAGACTTAAAGTCCAGGTTTCCTCAAGATGTTTTCCTTAACTTATATCTCACAAGTCATTCGTGTCCAAGATATACTGAGAAAGTACATATAACTAAGAAAAGTTACATTGGTACTTGCCTGACTTGGAATCGAACCCGCACGCTCACATTTGAGAGGCTGATGTAACCACTAGGCCACCACGACTTAAAAAGTGCATAAAAGGTGATAAATAATGTTAAGCTCAAAGATTTTTGTCACTATATGACGTGCAAAATAATAGACTTATACAATTTAAAGAAAAATTATCACAATATTAAAAGTTTTCATACTTATTTACTAATCCCTGCTATCCATACTAATATTTTAAATGCGAAAGTAACTCTGTCAGTCTGTCTGTCTGTCTGTTACGCTTTTCCACTTAAACCTCTCAACCGATTTTGATGAAATTTGGCACAGACAATCTTTAGACCCTGAGAAAGGACATAGGCTACCTTTTATTGAAAAAATTGATATTCCCGAGGGAAATCTAAAAAGCGCGATATAACCGAATTCCACGCGAGCGAAGCCGCGGGCGGAAAGCTAGTAATATTATAAATGCGAAAGTAACTCTGCCTGTCTGTCTGTTACGCTTTCACGTCTAAATCACTGAACTGATTTTATTGAAATTTGGTACAAAGATAGAGTTGACTTTGAGAAATAACATAGGATAGTTTTGATTCCGGACTTTTGAAGAGTTCTCTTGGAAACGCGATATAACCGAACTCCACGCGGGCGAAGCCCCGGGCGGTAAGGTATAGAGAGAGTCCAATTAATTATTTATGTCAAAACAAATTTCTTTTCAATGAGGAACAAACACTATATTATGCTCTGGCGGTCAAAATAATACGAAGTTTGCTTTTATACATCGATAGAGGTAGCTCTCTCCAACTTTTGGGTACTTTATTATAGATGACTGGACCTATACAATATATGCTTTTGCGCATTAGGCTCGTCTGGCTAATGCGTTTATATAGGGGTTAACACATATATCTATACCACAGAAATCGTAATAACAAGTCTACGATTTCTGTGATCTATACTAATATATAAAGCTGAAGAGTTTGTTTGTTTGAACGCGCTAATCTCACGTACTACTACGGTCCGATTTGAGAAATTGTTTTTCGCGCTGAATGGCCCATTAATCCAGTATGGCTTTAGGCTATATATAACATCACGCAGCGATCAATAGGAGCGGAGCATATATATAAAAAAAAAACTAATCTTAAACCTTATAAAAAATAGTATTTCATTTATAAAAAAATTGTCCTTTACATCACTTAATTTCGATTAACATCTTATAAGATACTACAATTTTAAAATATCTCTTTTGGGGTTGAAATAAAATGTTCAAATGATGAGCTCCACTCGAACGAAGTCGCGGGCGGCCGCTACTTTATCATACACTATGGTTGGTGTCTAAGGTCATCGATAAAAGGGTAAGCAATTTTTCCATTAACTGGTGGTAAGAAACATAATATAGAATACAGAATACAAAAACAGTTTGAACAATCCATACTAATATTATAAATGCGAAAGTAACTCTATCTGTCTGTCTCTCAGTAACGCTTTCCCGCTTAAACCTCTCAACCGATTTTGATGAAATTTGGCACAGACAATCTTTAGACCCTGAGAAAGGACATAGGCTACCTTTTATTGAAAAAAAAAAAATCCCGAAGGAAATCTAAAAAGCGCAATATAACCGAATTCCACGCGGGCGAATCCGCGGGCGGAAAGCTAGTTATGTCATAAAAAGTTTGTTTTATGACCTTCAATGTCTTCGTAATCAGACGATACGTCGATACCAGAAGGGTAATTACGTACCATACCATCAGTAGCAATAGGTTTCATTTTGACAGTTCAAGAAGATTCATTGCGTTCTTTACGTTGTTGCGCAGACTGCGTTTCTGAACATATGGGGCCATGGTTTAGCAATTGCCTTCAGAATGATTACAATAGGGTAGTTGACTAAAAAAACTAATTAGTCCGTCAGTCAGATTTCCAAAAAATACTACACACGTATTTTTTCTTTTTTCATATTATAAACAAAAAATGAAGACGACACAGTGTGTTGAAAACTCGTGTGACGTCACTGCACGCTACACTTTTTACCGAGCAGTGACGTCACCAGCCACCACTCCTGATCTTTGATGCCTTTTATATTTGTAAATCTTTATTAATTTGATAAAACACAATATCATCATCATAATCATCAGCCCCTACTCGTCCACTGCTGGATATAGGCCTCCTTCATGCCACGCCAACAAGCTCGATCCTGAGCAGTTCTCCGCCAGCCACTACCAGCCACCTTTTTGATGTCGTCGCTCCATCTCGCCCAAGGGGGTCCCACGCTACGTTTGCCGAGACGCGGTCTCCACTCGAGGGCCCCTTTACCCCAACGATTGTCGGTCCTGCGGCATATGTGACCAGCCCATTGCCACTTCAGCTTGCTAATCCTGTCAGCTATGTCGGTGACTCTGGTCCTCTGTCGGTTCACCTCATTTCTGATGCGGTCCTTTAGAGAGACGCCCAACATATACGTATGCAACAAAATATACGTATCGAATATTTTTCTATAATCTGAATGACGGACTAAATAGAATTTTTTTTTTTTTACCCAGGAAACATCCCAATTAATTGTAATAGCGTGTAATTAGGGTATAGGTATGCTCTAGTGCAAAATATGTAAATTATAGGAACGGGTAGAACACGTGAGTCGCAGCTTTGGTAAAAGTGTTTTTACATCTGATAAAATGACATTGTTGTATCCTAAAAAGTAATTTAATGTCCATCAGATAGATTTATAAAAAATACTAGCTTTCCGCCCGCGGCTTCGCCCGCGTGGAGTTCGGTTATTGTCTGTGCCAAATTTCATCAAAATCGGTTGAGAGGTTTAAGCGGGAAAGCGTAACAGACAGACAGAGTTACTTTCGCATTTATAATATTAGTATGGATTGAACACGTATTTTTTATTTTTTCTCTCATTCAAATACTTAGGAGGATATATTGATTTGAACTGCCGCATGACGTCACGCCGTGGTACAAAATATACCACGGCGTGACGTAATTAGCCCCCACTCCGTAACTTTAATACGCTATATATCAATAGTTTTTGGTAATTTCGACAAAATAAAAAATACGGTCCTTAATTTTTTTTATTACCTATAACCACCCATACCTTGGATACATCCCTATTGTAAGTTAGAATAGCCGTGATTTCTTTTGCATTGGGGTAACCTGTAAAGGTTGATGTAAGAAGATAAATCATTATCCTTACTTATATTATAAATCGGAAAGTAAGTTTGTTCGTTCCGCTTTCACGCCGTAACTACTCAACCAATTGCTTTGAAATTTTTCAGACATAAAGTTAGAAGTCCGAATTAATAATAGGGTACTTTTTATCCCAGAAAAATTGATATTCCTGAGGGAAAACGAAAATATTGTTAGCTTCATACCAGTTCGGTGATAGATGGCGCTGTGTGTCGTTTAAAATAAGGTAATATATTGCAAACGAATATGCACATGTATACTTAGAAGCTAAATGATACGATAATTAATCCCCGAAAATTAAACCGCGATCGGAAAGCTAGTAGATAGATGAATTGCGGTGTATTATGATACACTGGTATGTTCAATGTATAAGTTTACAGTTCGCAAATATCCCATATGTCATTTGCCATAATATTCAACTCTTGTTTATAATGTGGATAATGTATTTGCAATGACTCTGGTGTAGCATATGCTGGAACTGTGTCTTCTGCATAGTTGGCGGTTGGTATGGTATTAAAGCATTATGAAGATATCTCGCCATTATGAGCCCTCAAGCATATAAGTTTGGAGCAGTGAAAGCTCAGTGGTAACGGGTCCGAGTTACGAGTTGTAGATTGTAGGTTCGATCCTCAGATAAGTGCTTTACTTATAGTAATAAATAAATAAATATAATAAATATATATGGACAAATCACACAGATTGAGCTAGCCCCAAAGTAAGTTCGAGACTTGTGTTATGGGATACTAACTCAACGATACTATATTTATAATATATACATATATAGATAAACATCCAAGGCCCAGGACAATCAGGAAAAGATCGTTTTGCCATCATGACCTGGCCGGGGTTCGAACCCGGGGCCTCCACGTTGCAGGCAGGCGTGTTGACCGCTGCGCCACGGAGGACGACAAGGTATGTATTGTATCACAATTGCTCTCAAAATGGTGAAGGTTCTAGTGCTAGGGCAGGGTTAGCACTAGAACCGAAAGTACGAAGATATCTGACTTCTACCAACCCTCACTATGCCTGCAAGGTGGATTAAGGCCCATTTCCTCTCACGGAGTGGAGCCCAGCAGTGGGAAGTTATGGGCTGATTACCAGCAGAATCATCTAAGTAAGTAACTATTATATTGACAAAAGGAAAAAGAAAAGAATCTTGATATGTCTTCACTTATTTCGTCTTATTTCGCTCTGGTGATATTGTTAAATACATAAGTATAGATTCATAGAATACTCTTTATTATGTACAACAAATGGATTCAAGATAAATGTAGAAAGTCTATATAAAAAAGGGAAGAAAATTAGTTTATTCAGCACAAACAAGACGCTTTTTATAAATAAAAAGTATTTTATAATAAAAATGAAGTGAAATACAACTTAGTTAAAAGCCTCGTACTCAAAATACAGCGTAGTTATAAGCCTTGTACTCAAACATAAAATGTTGTCAATATTGTTCATTTTGTTCATAGTGACACCATGGGGGTCTTATCGCTAAAAGTAATCTTTTCTTTGGATGATTTAAAGGGTGAAGGAGAGACAACTGACTACGTCCATTATAGCAGTCAACATCTGAGCAGGAAAACCAACCTTATTCAATATTTTTATTTTACACCGACCGTGTTTGTCGTTCTGGATATTTATTTTATTATTTACTAGCGACCGCCAGCGACTTCGTTCGCGTGGATTTAGTTATGCTCGGCTCCTATTCGTCGCAGCGTGATGTTATATAGCCTAAAGTCTTCCTGGGGTAATGAGTTATCCAACGCAAAAAAAAAAAAAATCAAGTCGGACTAGTAGTTCCTGAGATTAGCGCGTTCAAACACACAAACAAACTCTTCAGCTTTATATATCTTTAGCTTTATCACAAAATTAAGATCTGAGTACAAAGGTGCTCCTTATTTCTTAGGAAATTTCTTCCAGCAGACCTGCGATTACTATGCTATGATTTAAATACGACGGAACGGTTGGCTTAGTGGTTAAGCTATTCACTTCTGCGCTGTGTGTCCCGGGTTCGATTGCCGCACAGAACAAATATTTGTATGACCTACAAGTAGTTGTTCCGGGTCTGGCTGTTTGTAAACACACCCACGATAAAAAAATAAAATCCTAGTGTGTCGGTCATATTCATTTTTTAAACGTTGTCCGTTTAAAAAAAAAACCAAATTTGCGTTTTCGTGTTATGACCTATATAACTGCTAGATTAATCCATCAATTCCCAGCAGTCATTCCAATATGAGATTGAAGGGTTTGCAGTTCTAAAACGCTACTTTCCTCAAATTAAATTACTCAAATTTAGTTTCATGATAAAATCTATCGCTGTGTTGCAACAATGCCACATTCCAATGACAGAAATGCCATATGCCAACACCAAACATGCCATAAGCCAATGCCAAAAATCAGTTTCACTTCGTCCTGAATATCCAATTTCCGGAGAACGTATATTTTTTTTTGCATTAAAAACGTGACTGTGATTTTGCGAGCTTTTTAAAACATCCCGCCTGATCGTAAGCAGTAATGCAATCGTTGATGGTAAAACGCGCTAGTTTATTAAGAACCTCTTCACCCAAAAAACTGAATGAATAGGAAGGAAGACGGCAGTTGAGCGAGGTGATGCAATGTTAAACCCAACAACACGACCAATGATGCTGCGCTAGAGAGAGATTGAACTGAAAACCCTCCACGACCAAACTTCCGACACAACATTTGGCGCATCGTACCCGGCACACATCGCAACATAACTGCTCAGACCCGTCCTCCGTACGGCTTCACCAGACATATGCCGGAACACGTCGAATCGCTTGGCGGGAAGACTTTGTCTGGTGGGTGGTAACTTCTGCCGGCAGTCGATATTATGGCCTACCACCGAGAAAATGTGCTCATTAACGAACAGCGTTTTATTATATGTATCTTCTTCTTCTTCTTCAGCCTATAGATGTCCACTGCTGGACAAAGGCCTCCCCAAGGCTTTCCACAATGACCGATCTTGTGCCGCCCGCATCCATCGGCTTTCCGCGATCTTCACCAGGTCATCGGTCCACCTTATTGGGGGCCTCCCTAAGCTGCATCTTCCGGTACGTGGCCGGCACTCCAGAACCTTACTGCCTCATCGGCCATCGGTTCTATGAGCAATGTGCTCTGCCCACTGCCACTTAATTTTAGCGACTCGAAGAGCTATGTCGGGACTATGGTTCTTCTGCGGATCTCCTCATTTCTGATTCGATCACGCAGAGAAACTCGGAGCATAGCTCTTTCCATCGCCCTTTGTGTGACTCGGAGCCTTCGCATGAAGCCCATTGTGAGCGACCACGTTTCAGTTCCGTAAGTCATCACTGGCAACACACACTGGTTAAAGACTTTAGTCTTGAGACACTGTGGTATGTTGGACGACGAGAAGATGAAGCGTAGCTTCCCGAACGCTGCCCAGAGATTATATGTGTAGATTAAGCGAAAAAAAAAATAGTATCAAGGCAATGAGACGAATGAACGAAACACTATCTCATTTTCTCCCACGTTCGTCGTTCGTCGCTTTTTCATTTCATAGACTTAAAAAAAACAAACAAACAAAGAAATAAATATCTCATTTCTGATACAAGCTAACAATTTTAATTAGGAAGGCAAAACAATACTCCAGCACAATCTTACCCCTTCCCCGTTATACCAGTCACCTGCAATGCTTCGTTCATTCGATCCACTTTTAGTTGAAAACAATTCAGTGCACATCCCGCGGAAGGTATTCCGCCTTTATCTATAGTCAAGCCAAGGGAGGCCAATAATCCTCGCTCTCAGACGCGCCTCGGGTTTCCTTGTTCGGTCTATACATACTAACGAGCTTGCTATCACGCCGGTTAAGAGAACTCTCTGACTTGACTACCAACTATTGAATGAAGAGAAACTTTGTAATTATTTGTTGTTGTATCGATTTCAGGGTGTTACTTTGTTTCAATAATTGTTTAATTAAATTATTGTTGGCCACCGACAGGGCAATTGCGTAACAAGCTATCAGCAGCAATGGGTTTCATTTTGACAGTTCATCAACATTCATTGCGTTGTTTACGTCGTTGAGCAAACAAGCTTTTCGAACATATCAACGCTTGAAAGGCAATCATATCTAAGCGAGAAAAAATCATAAATTGAGTTATACAATATGTAAAGAAAACCCTGTCCGACCCATAAGGATAATAAAGGTTAGGTAATCACGTGACCAAATATGATATAAAATTTTACATAATCATCATAGTAACAATACTAATGAATTTTGAAATAATCCTTTTTTCCCGGGAATTAATTCCAATTTCCCCGAAATTTGGTAATTTTTAAAAAAGTGACAACACCGGTATTGTTATAAGCGAATAGCGACGCGACCACATCACAGGTGCCGCGTGCCCTGCCTCCCGCCGCCCGCGGAAGGGGTTGCTTAGCGCACATGTATTAAGTTACCTCTTTTTGCGAAATAATATTTATTTTTTTAGGGGGATTTTTTTTTTTAAGTTTAGTCTGTCTTTGTGATCATTAGTAGAATCAGTTATCGATACCTAACAATACCTTCACGGATCGCACAGGGTTTTCTTTACATATTGTATATACCATTCGAACCGCCAGATTTTTCTGAGTCGTTTGGTGTCTAAAATTTACACTTTACAATTTACGATTTTTTGTCGCATAGATATAATTGCCTTTCAAGCGTCGATATGAAGCTACTAGCTGTTGCCCGCGACTCCGTCCGCGTGAACTTCAGTTTATAAGCGCCTGTTAAAATAATGGGAGCAATATGTACGCCTGCGCTCGCTCCCATTTTCGCAACATTTTTGATACTGCTCTGCTCCTACTGGTTATAGCGGGATGTTATATAGCCTATGTCCTTTCTTAGGCTCTAGACTATCGCTGTACCAAATTTAATTACAATCGGTTCAGTAGTTTTGGCGTGAAAGCAATATGCTTCAAAATGATTCCAATTGACAGTAACAGTGTATTGTTCAATTAGGGTGCCGTTCTTTAGGAAAAAGTTTGAAAGAGCAACTATTTATCTCTTTGATTTGTTTTAGTATAGTTTATTTTGCTAACATAATGATAAGCTGTAGGTCATGGTGGCCCAGTGGTTAAAACACCAGCCTCTCAAGTATGAGTGCGCGGGTTCGATTCCAGGTCAGGCAAGTACCAATGTAATTTTTCTAAAGTTATATGTACTTTTTAAGTATATCTTGGACACCAATGACTGATGGTGAAGGAAAACATCTTGAGGAAACCTGGGCTATAAGTCTGAAATCGCCAACCTGCATTGAGCAAGCGTGGTGATTACGCTCAATCCTTCTCTGTATGAGAGGAGACCTGTGCCCAGCAGTGGGACGATAAAAAGGTTGATAACGAATGATAAGCTAATGACTAACAATATTATTTCTACGTCTATTTTTAAATGTACCGTTCCAACTTTAGTTCCCAGGAACATTCATATGTATGCAATGTTTTTCAAAATCAGAATACAGTGAATAATTGTATTCTGCTCTTGCGAAATAAATGTCCTAAAAATTTTAATTGGACTCACTGTTCATTAGAAAGAAAGAAAGAAAAAACGTTTATTTGCAGTAAACATGGCGCAAGAGTTTACAAAAACACAAAAAATAAGAAATAATTAAGGGAAACATGCGTCACATCCACGCAAAACGGCTGTCGCTCAGCATTATGCTGCGACTCTATGCAAAAACAGAGCCCAGTGCTGGTTTTCAGCGACAGCCGGCGTCGACGTACAGACATTACCCGATGCAACAGACAATTAAAAGTAGCACCGAACCGCAGTAAATATATATAAAAAAAAACGTAATAATAAAAAGATATAAAAAGTAAATGGTGAGAGTACAATTTCAACAAACACAAACAGAAATATAAAAAATAAAATACAGGTTAAATACAAACTACGAGAATATCATCCTCAAAAATGACATTTAACTGGTTCCGGTTTGACATTCAGCATTTTCTAACATAGAACATTAGATACTGATAGTATTGTACGAGTATCAGTATTGAACAGATTCTGCAACAAACAAATATATCTATATGACAACGTCAGCGACGGCGGAGCGATAGGGTCGTCAGCATATTGGTGTAGTGGTAAAGGTGGTCCATTTTTTTTAAATAATTATAAACTAGTGCTTGACTGCAATCCCGCCTGATGGTAAGCAGTGATGCAATCGTTGATGGTGAAGCGCACTAGTTTATTAAGCCTATTCACTTAAAAAACTTAGGAATAGGAAGGATGACGGCAGTTGAGCGAGGTGATGCAATGTTAAACTCAAGACCAACACGACCAAACGATGCTGCGCTAAAGGGAGATTGATTTGGAGACTCTCCATGACCAAACTCCCGACACAACAACATTTGGCGCATCGTACCGCCACACAACGCAACACAACTGCTCAGACCCGTCCTCCGTACGGCTTAACCAGACATCATGCCGGAACACGTCGAATCGCTTGGCGGCAAGACTTTGTCTGGTGGTGATTTCGTAGTTGAGTTTTGAATTAAAGCACGAAATGTATATATACCCTCCAATCTAGACAGTAACTTAAACAGGCAAACCGATAGTTTCGCCCCGGAGATGTGCCATAGACCGCGCCTCACAGTGAAGTCACCGTTCAACAGTCCCCTTTCCAAAACGACTCGGTCCTTGTGCCGCCGTCACAAAATAACGTCACCGCATTTGTCTCACTACTACGTAAATCAAATGAGCAACTTCCATCGAAATGACATCGCCATCTACGAGATATTATATTTCTTTGGTGAATACATCACCAAATTATTTGGACTAGAGGCTTGTTTTACCAACGCCAGATAACCTTATCTTAAACATAAATTTGAATTTTTGACAGTTCTTCAATACGAACACTGTTAGACGCTGAATTGATTTCCTGCCTCCTTTCGGTGAGTAAAACCTACCACCCCGGCCCAGTGCAGGTTGGTGGATGTCAAATGTCTTCGAAGTTTTCTGCCTCTAGGTCATGCCGGTTTCCTCACGAGGTTATCATTCACCGTTTTCAGAGCAGTGGTGATGAAACAATTTATGTAAAGTAAAGACCTACGACGTAGCACTCATAAGTCGCGGCATTTTTCACTAGACTACTACTGCTCTCGTATAAGGAATCCAATATATCGTCTCCGATATTCCCACGGGATCTAAACTTAGGCGGGTGAAACCGTGGGTCGTAGCTAGTAACAACATACATGCGAAAGTGTATGTGTATTTTATGTGTTTGTTACTTTTTAACGCAAAAACTGCCGAATAGATTTGGATGAAATTTGCCATATAAAGGGTTCATAATCAGGGTTGATGTATAAGACACTTTTTGATAGAAATTGATACGAGTGAATCCACTAGGCGCAGCTAGTATGAAATATATGCATAACACGAATTAGCTGGCCGAATGCAACATGAAATCTATACTAATACTAGCTGACCCGGCGAACTTCGTTCCGCCTTAAAGGCAATATCACATGACTACTTTTTAAATTAGGATAATTTTAAATAAATGAATATTATTATTCAATGATTCTTTATTTGGGAGCACAATCCTGGCGATTCTCCGGAAATCTTTAATGTGCTACAATACTCGCAAACAACATCCATTGGCCCAATGCGAACGCCATTGCGCTATATTATATGCGTATTGAAACGCTGCTTGATTCAAATCAGTATTTGATGAATTTCTTCTTGTGTTTCGTAAATTATCTAGCGCTTGATCTCTGAGGTTTGCTCGACGATTTCGCATTGCCAACCCAGCCATTTCACGGGCTGCCTCCCTTTGTACTGGTGAGTGAGAAGCACGAAGTCGAGCCATACTAAGGCTGCGCCTTCAAGTGCAGTTTCTTCAGTTTTTTTTTTTTTGTTGTGGATGGGAAATCATCAAGTGACCTCCCGCTCTGGGCGGAGCGGAAGGGCGTGTCAGACTTTTATTGACTAAAACCCATCCGTGTTCCTTCACTTGCCTGTGCAACGGCCAGTGCCATGGTTTCTTTTTTAATCAACCCGTAACCCTGTGGACCAGTCCTCGTGGACACCGTCAAGGTGTTTCTCTTTGAGGCACGTGTGAAACACAATGGACCGTCAACCCGGGCCTGGTTCTTACAAGGAGGCGAGCTGCCTATCTCTCGCCGCCCGCAAGCACGCGCCTACGGCGATTGGGAGTCCGATGTTGCCTCCCGACCAGGGCGCTTCCTGCGGCGGTTTGAGCCGTGAGTGTAGTGGGATTTCCGCTCCCTCACCCTCTCCGCCTCCTCCTTTGCCAGCATCACTGCTTCACAGAAGGAGGTGAAAGCTTGCCATGCACTCTTGCTCCGGACTGTGGCCCGGACCAGGGTCGTACGCGAGAGATCGCCGCCGATCGCCGCCACGAGAACACGGCTAAGCTCTATCCAAGCCGGGCAGACCTCCACCTTATGCTCCACCGTGTCCTCAGGGTGATGCACACAGTGGTCACCCTGGCGTTTCCTCCCGCCTTATACGAAACAGGAACCTCCCGAAACAGCCGTGTCCGGTGAGGACCTACGTCAGTCGGAAGGTGAGGACGCCGTGGCGCCTCTCTAGCTACTCCTCAAAGAGAGGACTTACTGCCGCCATTGCGGCGTACTCAGTGCTGGATTGCGACAATCACACTTTCCATGTCGCCATGAGACCCCGCCGGAGCTCTGTCCGCTGTACTGCGATTTTTCGCGGCAACAGAGTTATGCCTCCTCTCATCACTCCCACATGTGGGCGAGGGATAGTGTTTCTCCACAATTTAATGGATGTTATTATACATATAAACGTTTCTTTTTAATTACTCTATCTATTAAAAGAAACCACATCAAAATCTGTTTCGCAGTTTTAAAGATTTAATCATACAAAGGAACATAGGGAAAGAGAAAGTAACTGTTTTATAGTATGTAGTGAAGTGGTAAATGGCACAGCAATACAATATTAAAAATTTTGAAGTTGAAGATTGCTTTGGGGCTTTTATTAAAAAAATTAAACCGGCAGAGAGCATTTATATTCCTTGCTTTAAATAAATGCATCAACATTCAACCGGTAAGACTTTTTTTTAATATGCTGAGTAGTGTAAGAGTGTGTTTGTACCATTTTTAACAAATGAACCGCTAACTTATATTTTGACTGAGTTGTTTTGTTATTCCATGTCAGTTGCGTTTTCTTAAACCATGTCTTATGTCACGTCACACGGGAACGACAGGAACCGCGGGAACGGGATAAAAAGTATCGTGATATGTCCTTCTCCCAGTTCTTATCTACCTCCCTACCAATTTTGAGCCATACTGGTTAAGCGGTTCTTGAGTTATAAATATAGTAACTAACACGACTTTCATTTATATACATAGACTTCATTCAAATCGGACCAGCCTAGGAGGAATTCAGTGATGTACACACGTACAGCAGATTTAGGATGGAAAGAAGAAACCCATGGAAAGCATTTTCATCTACATTTGTAACAAAGATATCATACCTCTCTCTACCCCTAGAGCTCTTGTTTCTGTCTCTTTAAGTAAATTAAAAAATCTTAAATAATTATTTATTTCTATTTATTTTTTTCTCTTTTAGTTCATAAGTACAAATTTAGTTAAATAAAAAAAATATCTTTTTTATTTTTTCGCCTTTTAGTTCTTATGTACAATTATATTTTTAAGTAACTAAAAAAATTAAAAAAACTATAAACTTGTCTAAAAACAAAAAAAAAAACTTGTGATTGACCGGGTTTGAACCGAGGAACACCAGCCATCGCGAGTAGACCATACCAATATTGACTACGCTACAGCCGCTATGTCAAGCCGCGCGAAATTAGCGCCCATATTATGCGTGAAATATTGCAAAAGAGAAAACTCAAAAATATGCGCTTCCCCAGACATAAGACTGAGCTAGATCGATTTTTCGTCCCCGAAAACCACCACATATTAATTTTCAGCGAAATCGTTAGGGTCGTTTCCGAGATCACATGCTTCTTCAAGCGATTAGCGCCATCTGCCGGGTTGATTTGTGAATCTAAACGATCCAGCTCGCCACTCAAACGCATACAGAAAAATGCATTACAATCGGTCAAGCCGTTTAGGAGGAGTTCAATGACATACACACGTACAGCAGAATTATATATATAAAGAAGATAAAAGCTGAAGAGTTTGTTTGAACGCGTTAATCTGAGGAACTACTGGTCCGATTTGACAAATTATTATTGCTTTGGATAGCCCATTAATACAGGAAGGCTTTAGGCTTCATATAACAATACGCTGCGACCAATAGGAGCGGAGCATATAAAAAAACATATACCTACGTGGGTGAAAACACGAGTATAACATAACGACTAAGCGAATTTGTTCCAATGTGTGTTATATTTCTTGTTATATTCCATTATTTCCATTACATTTCATTGTACAGTGTCTGTATAAGGTGGCGTACCCTACATTATTGATCATTTATCTCTTTCTTGACCACATAATTTACTGTATGTGAAAGGGATCACCAGTATGCCAACTAATTTAGGAATCAACTAATTGAATGTTCAGAGCAAACGCTATTCAATGGAGTTTGGACGCCAGTCGCTCTCTATAAACACGGGTGACACAACTGAACCGCATTTGATTAATCGGGAAATCAGATTTAGAATATAAAGGTATAGAACAAAAACAGGTCATGTTGGCTTGTGGTCTGAGATAACAATGCATCAAACTACGTGTCAGGACGTCGCGGTTTAGATAACAAGTTTCCATAACGAATGCCACTGTTTGTTTATTTCAAAAATTTCCATGTCGGAACCGCACCGCTTATGGAAATTGTACCGAGTGCAGATTACCTGGTCTGCGGTGAAATAGGGTGGGAGGGAGGGGGAACAAACCAACCAACCCACTTCAAAGGACACACTTCGTTGAAAATTTTATTTCAACTCGAGTCTGAATCAGACGAGGAATTAGAACGAAATTTCGTTTTACGACGTTCTACAAAGTTTCCCTTTCTTTTACTACCTGATTGGGACGTTTTGTTTGAGATGTTGATCGTTCATCGATTAATTTTTCTCTTTGTACAGAAGGGAAGTCAATTTTGTAATTTCCGTGAAGTGAACATGAGAATTTGTGCTCAAAAGACTTTTACTCGACTGGAAACGTATTGTTAGAAATTCTATTGATTGTCAATCTAAGATCGCATTTCTTGAAACCAGCCGATCAACAAGGGGAAATTGTGTAACCTATAAATGTCTCGGTAGCAATGATTTTAATTTTAACAGTTCATTGCGTTGTACGATGCAATAAAATTATGTAGATTTGAATTGATAGTGTGTATCGGAATTATAGCGCTGGAGTTTGATGTTAATGTTCAAAGATAAGCATTAAAGCGTGTTCTAGAAATAATATTTTTAGAAGAATTTGTAGCTTAGAATTATGCGTGGGTTATTATGTTAATAATGATTGGTAAACAACATCAAAGCCTATTTCTACAGAATTTTAGCATAACGTTATTAGGTAAAGAAAAATCTTTTCATTTCATGAAAACACCTAATCTTATTTCACCTCAGGTAAACGTTTACAGCCGAACACGTTCCAAAATAAATAAATAAGTTGTTTCTACGCTGAATTGAAGACACGTCCATAATGGCTTTCCCTTGCGGATGTTAGTCAAAATAACTGAACGCATTGTAACGGGAGTTCCAATGTTACAATTTCCGGGAATCAAATGGGATATTGAATAGGGTAAAGCCTCCAGTGTCTGTCTGCAGACAGTCGGATGTTATATGCCCTGTTTGAATAAGGGGCGGGCGGTAAATACTGTCCAATTTCAAAGTTCCCGCAGACGAGGCCGGGGGAAGAAAGTATAAAGTATTCATTTGTGGCTGGCGATATTCTGGTAGCCTGTTCGGCATTGGTTCGAGCATCGTTTAGGTGTGAATACGTTTATATTATATCATTTGAATATACAGATTGCGTGCGGACGCGCTACCCGTTACCGTGAATTCATCACAAAATTTTAAACTGCGTTAGAATTTTTTCGACTGATATTTTTACGCCTGGAAGTCTAGAATTGTTATCTGAATTTATGGTTGCAGTTTGATCATCGAGTTTCTTGCCAACTTGTATATTACTATTGAATTATTTGGCTAGCAACGAAAATATTTTGTTTAGGTTCATGAGATCGATCCTTATATAACTTTGTGATTATTATTATTATTATATATGTACAGTCGTCATTGGAGGGGTAATTCTACTAATTTTAAGATCGTTCACAATCTGATCTCAGTTTCAATCTGTCAAAAAATACAGGCAACCTCGTACGTACGTGTTAGGTTCTCGAAATACGCGATGTAAATAGAAACCACGTTGTGATATATTTTTTCACTAGCTTTCCGCCCGCGGCTTCGCCCGCGTGGAGTTCGGTTATATCTGGCTTTTTAGATTTCCCTCCGGAACATCAAATTTTTCTGGGATAAAAGGTAGCCTATGTTCTTTCTCAGGGTCTAAAGATTGTCTGTGCCAAATTTCATCAAAATCGGTTGAGAGGTTTAAGCGGGAAAGCGTAACAGACAGACAGACAGACAGATAGAGTTACTTTCGCATTTATAATATTAGTATGGATATGCTAACATGTAAAACTCAAGAGTAAAGATCCACAGGGGTTTAAAAAACAATGGCATTTATAGTAAGGATAACTAGCATAATAAAAAGTATAAAAACTAAAACCCAACTACGACAAAAAACGACGCTGAAAAAGTATAAAACAAGATTTTCAGAATACTGAACGAACAAAGTTGCTAATGTAGTTGCAAGTAAATGGACATAGTTAAGACGCCTTCGTTGTAAATTGACAATGTCATACAATACCATTCTGAAGTATGTAATATTCACTATGTAGAGATAAATTTTCATGTTTGGAAAGGCGTAGTCACACGTTACATATACCTACCTACCGTAGCACCTTGACAACGTGTGACTACGCCTTTCCAAACATGAAAATTTATTTCTACATAGTGAATATTGCATACTTCAGAATGGTATTGTATGACATTATTGTCAATTTACAACGAAGGCGTCTTAACTATGTCCATTTACTTGCAACTACATTAGCAACTTTGTTCGTTCAGTATTCTGAAAATCTTGTTTTATACTTTTTCAGCGTCGTTTTTTGTCGTAGTTGGGTTTTAGTTTTTATACTTTTTATTATTTGTACTATTTTGGTGTTAAAGTATATTTGTGGCGCATAGTATTAACAAAAGTTAAATTGATGAACTAAGAACTAGGTACTTGACATATTACATCTACACGCACATATAACAACATAAGCCCTAAGGCATATAGTGCAGAGGACATTTTTATGGGAGTTTTAGTCAGTTATCAAACTGTTTTCGCCTTCACAGCGTGGAGTTACTCCCAGCTTATGTCGTTTTCATTAGTGCATTACATATTCTATTAATTTTCACACTGCTCTACATTGCATAAAGCGATTCACAGTTCCCGTGATCCGCGCTTTACTTTTATCGGTCATATTTTACATCATTAAAGCATTCTTGTAATTATGTACAAGGATAAAGTACTCGTGAAGCTCTTTCACGAGATACCAAACACGGTATATTTATTTTAATTTTATATTAACATAGAACTTTTTGTCCGCTAGAGGGCGCAATACTAAATTTGGTGACAAGCTTTATAGCTCATAACTAACAGAATATCAAGGCCCTTCTCATGGTACTGCAGTGGTCTTATTCTCATAAGTAGTAAAGAAGCTATGAACGAAAAGATGTGAATTATATGCAACCAGTCCATAAATACAGGTAAAGTCACAAGAAAATACTAGCAATATATATATATTCAAAATGTACAAGTAAAGCGCTTTCAAATGATACCAAACACGGCATATTTATCTTAACTTTACTTTTTTACTCTGTATGTTTTGTCCGCTAGAGGGCGCCACAGTAGATTTTGTGAAACCCCATATAGCCTATAACCAGCGGACAATTAAGACGCTTCTAATGATATATCATTTGTCGAATTCTGATAACTAGTTTAGAAGTTACGAGGGAACAGATGAACATACATACATACATACATACATACATACATACATACATACATACATACATACATACATACATACATACATAGCCTGTCAAAATCATAACCCTCCTTTTGCTTCGCCGTAGTCGGGTAAAAAGAACAACAAAGCAATAATCCTTACTATATTTACAAATATTATAAATGGGAAAGTGAGTTTGTTTGTTTGTTTGTTCCGCTTTCACGCCGCAACTACTCAACCGACTGCTTTAAAATTTTGCAGACGCAAAGTTAGAAGTCCGGATTAAACGACATAAACGACGATTGAAGTAAAGTAACGTGCAAACGTCAAAAATGTATGGGTAAAGAGTCACTAGTCACTAATTAACCTTAAGCAACGTATATTTTGACAAGTTTTTGACATTTATTTGTCGCCGAGATGAGACTAGATTTTGAACGTTCAATTATGACAATTGAGGTCAAACTACAGGAAATTGCCACATTATCCCAACCAACCGCAATGTTTTAGCAATAAACTAATTCAACTAGTTCTCTTGTTGGAACGAATTCGTCGTACGGCGAGTATCCACCCTTAAGTTGAAACGCGAGGTGAAACGCTTCGTCCGGATTGTAGTGGTATCCGGACGAAGCGTTTCACCTCGACTTTTATACCACGTACTTCAGGGGACTGGAAAAATTTGCCAGCGGCGGTGTTTCCACCTGACAACGATTTCAGTGTCTTTAAGGCTAGAGTGAATAGGCTTTTAATAAACTAGCGTACGGTACCATCAACGATTGCATCACTGCTGCTACCATCAGGCGGGATTCTCAAGCACTAGTTTATAATTATAAAAAAAGAGAACCCGTGACACGTAGCATAGAAATCGCTCAGCCATGCCTGTAGAGTTGTCTGCATTATAATAGAAGGCTATATATACGATATATACGCTACAATGAATGACCTAGTTTCCATCTACGCGCGTCTTTATATTTTATAACAGTTTTTCTGAAATTAAATTCTTCAGTCTCCTTGTTTCATGTTTGCCTGTTTATTTCTGTGGAAGTATCTTCCAGAGATTCATTGACGAAGTAGGTCACTTGTCCTTTACTAAGAACTGTTACTTAGAACAGTTTTAGGGTTCAGTACCGAAATGGCGTCAAAGGGACTTTATTGCTAAGAATCTTGTGTTTGTCCTTCTGTCACAGAGCCATGTTATTTATTTATCCATTTATTTCAGGCATCAAGGCCCATATATAAATATACAATACTATATGTAACATTATTAACTAAACCTAATGTACACGAAGGGTCGGCGTCGTGTTTCGCTGACTGGTGTCACGTAGCTGGCCACGAAACCGGCGGTACGCAACACCTTTCGGCCAGAACTCTTCCTTGAGGAACTTCTCGAGATGATGTGTCGGAACGCGCACCACGAACGATTTGAAGTTCGTGCTGTGACGCGGCTCCAACCTCTCGACCCTCAAAGTCCAGGTGGTCTTGACGCGCACATACTTCACGATCTCCTCAACCTTCGTGGAGTGGTGCAGTCTGAACACATAGAACAGCGTCGTCGGAACTGCTGGACGCAGCAGGATGTTGGGTCCTGTCAGAGCTGTATGCAAGTGAAATTTACACAAAATGTGTAATACTATGTACGTAAAAAATGTTAATAATTGAATAGGGTTATGTCGTGGTGGCCTAGTGGTGTGAAGTGAAGTGAAGTGTGTGTGGCGGGTGAAGGAAAACATCTTGACGAAACCTGGACTTTAAGTCTGAAATCGCCAACCCGCATTGAGCAAGCGTGGTGGTTACGTTCAATCGTTCTCTGTACGGGAGGAGACCTGTGCCCAGCAGAGGGACAGTAAAAAGGTTGATGATGATTCAATAATTGTTTATGATATCTTTTTAGAAACGAGTTAGACATCTGTAACCAGACTAGGTAAAACACTATGTTTCAATTACAAGCGCGCAAACCCTTAAAAATAGACTCTAGAAATATCCTTTGAGTAGAGTAGAAAAAGATGTAGACAGCTTGTGAAAAAGTGAAAGGACACAAAAAATAACACATGAAATTAAAACAGGTCCCAAAAACAAAAACGAAAATTAAGAGATTATACTAACATAAGTGTAACATAATAACTCTTTCTCTGTATGAGAGGAGACCTGTGCTCAGCAGTAGGATGATAAAAATGTTGATGATGATGATGATGAAATATAACATATAGAATGACTTCTAAAATAAATATCTTTAGAACCACTTAAATAGGGTAGTTGACTAAAAAAATAATTAGAATAAACTAAAAAAAACGAATTAAAAAAAACGAAAATACTAATTAGAAAAAAAAAAGCTATTTTTTCTTTTTTCATATAAACAAAAAATGAAGACGACACAGTGCGTTGAAAACTCGTGTGACGTCACTGCACGCTACACTTTTTAGCGACCAGTGACGTCACCAGCCACCACTCCTGATCTTTGATGTTTTTATATTTCTAAATTTTTATTGATTTGTTAAAACCAAATATACGTATCCAATATTTATCTATAATCTGAATGACGAACTTAATACAATTTTTTTTTTAACCCAGGAAATACGCCTATTATAACATACTCAAAATAAATACGTAAACTACTATGGATACGTAAGGCCGCTGCCTCGAATCTTGCGGGCAGCGAGGCGGCGGCGGCAGCGACGCGTGATCCGGGCGGGCATCGACGACCAGTTCTCGAAACTAGCGGGTAGATCGCGCGTTACTATAGTCGCGTAGTGTTGTGTTCATGATTGTGTCGACGAGATATTTTTTTTTTATTCGCGAAAGAAATGTCTGAACAATGGCGGCAACATCTTTTTGATTCAAATTTATTCCTAACACTCGATCACGGTCCGTTTAATTTTACGCATAAGATCTTGCCGCCCACTCGCCGCCGCCGCCACCGCCCCGCTGCCCGCAAGATTCGAGGCAGAGGCCTAAGTGTAAAGATAGATTGTACTTTGGTACGAAACACTTTGTGTGTGTGTGATTCCGATTCAAACTTGGTCGCTTTTTATTGCGAAACATTACTACATTTACCGCCATTCTATATACAACAAAAGAACACAATACGAGCGCTCTTTTATTACAGCCCAACATGACATAAACATCTTTAAACACAGTCTGACCATGCGGCCGTAAAGCGTTTAGTGTCAGCACAATGGGCCATTTAATGAAATAATAACTGAAGATATAAACGGGGTGATAAAATGCTGATCGACGCCGCAGGGAGGCTGTTAAGCTGCGTTCAATCTTCCATTGCCTGGAGCCAGGAGCTAAGGTCCTTTATATTTACTGTCTCTGTGACCCTTACTACTATTTGGAGAACGATGGAGTAAAAAATTTTTTTTTTTTAATAATAGAGTAGTTGAGCAAAAAACTGATTAGTCCGTCAGTCAGATTTCCAAAAAAAAACTAGACACGTATTTTTTTTCTTTTTTCATATAAACAAAAAATGAAGACGATGCAGTGCGTTGAAAACTGGTGTGACGTCACTCCTTGCTACACTTTTTAGCAACGAGTGACGTCACCAGCCCCTACTTCTGATCTTTGATGTCTTTTATATCTGTCATTTTTAGGGTTCCGTAGCCAAATGGCAAAAAACGAAACCCCTATAGATTCATCATGTATGTCTGTCCGTCTGTCCATCTGTCCGTCCGTATGTCACAGCCATTTTTTTCCGAAACTATAAGAGCTATACTGTTGAAACTTGGTAGGTAGATGTATTCTGTGAACCGCATTAGGATTTTAATGCAAAAATAAAAAAAAAATATAATAAATATTGGGGGCTCTCCATACTTAGAACTGAAACTCATCTTTTTTTTTTTCATCAAACACATACGTGTACGGGTACGGGTGACAGCCTCCGTGGCGTAGCGGTAGCGGACGCAGCCGCTGCGCAAGGCGGCGCGGGTTCGATCCCCGCACAGTGCAAATATTTGTATGCATGAATATGAATATGGTGGTGAATATGGTCTGGTCGTGCCTCGGAAAGCACGTTAAGCCGTTGGTCCCGGTTGCCATACGAACATCTAGTGGCAGTCGGTCCAATTGCAATGCTTGGATATCGCCTTTGGGTTGTGGAGGTCAGACGGCAGTCGCTTCACGGAAAATATCGAAGTTTAGCCAAAATCAGCAGTTGGACTGGTAAAGCGGACCCCAGACTCCAAAGCTAGAAAGCTAAGGATGCGACTGGGATTAACGCTGGGATGATGATGATGACATACGTGTACGGGTATCTATGGATAGGTCTTCAAAAACGATATGGAGGTTTCTAAAACATTTTTTTCTAAACTGAATAGTTTGCGTGATAGACGGTTCCAAAGTGGAAAAAAGTTGAACCCCCTCTAACTTCTAAAATAAGAAAATAAAAATCTAAAAAAAAAAAACATATGATGTAGTACATTACTATAAAAACTACCAACGAAAATTGTTTTAAACGAGATCTAGTAAGTAGTTTTTTTAATAAGTACCTCGTAAATCGTAAACCGCTTCATCATCATCAACCTTTTTATCGTCCCACTGCTGAGCACAGGTCTCTTTATACAGAGAAGGAAAACCGCTTATTACCGCGTGATGTGTCATACAAATAACTTAAATCCTTTAATTTCATAAATCAATGCTACGGAAGGAACCCTTAGTGCGTGAGTCCGACACCCACTTGGCTAGTTTTTATTGATTTGATAAAACAAAATATACGTATCCAATATTTTCTATAATCTGAATGACGGACTAAATAGAATCATTTCTTTCTTACCCAGGAAATCTCTATAAACTAGTGCTTGACTGCAATCCCGCTTGATGGTAAGCAGTGAAGCAATCAATGCTGGTAAAGCGCACTAGTATATTAAGCCTATCCATTTAAAAAAGTTATTGAATAGGGAGGAATATGGCCGTTGAGCAAGGTGATCCAATGTTAAAGCCAACAATACGACCAACGATGCTGCACCACAGGAAGATTGACCTGGAAACCCTCCACGGCCAAACTCCCGGAACAACAACTTTAGGCGCATCGTACCCGGCACACATCGCAACACAACTGCTCAGACCCGTCCTCCGTACGGCTTCACCAGACATCATGCCGGAACACGACGAATCGCTTGGCGGCAAGACTTTGTCTGGTGGGTGGTAACTGGTGACTGCACGGTTAGCGCAGTAGTTTAGCCATTGACTGCTGTGCTGTGTGTCGCGGGTTCGATTCCCGCATGGACCAATGTATGACCAACAAGTAGTTGTTCCGGGTCTAGATGTTTGTGTATGTGAATTTATATGTTTGTAAACGCACCCACGATACAGGAGCAATTCCTAGTATAGGGGAACGTCTTAACTTCTGCCAGCAGCCGATATTATGGCCTAACACCGAGACTATCAACGTTAAGGCACGCATTTCCGCAGCTTGGGCAAAATGACGTGAGGTGACAGGTGTCATTTGTGACCCCAAAATGCCGGTGAGGCTTAAGGGACAGGTCTATAAGACCATCATTAGACCTGTCCTTCTATATGGCAGTGAGGCGTGGCCAGCGCTTGAGCGACACGAGCAGGAGCTGCGTGTCACGGAGATGAATATGCTGCGGTGGATGGGTGGAGTTACGCGGAAAGACCGCATTAGAAACTCCCGCATCCGTGGCAGTCTCCGTGTCCGTGACATAGCAGACAAACTGCAAGAGAGTCGCCTGCGCTGGTACGGTCACATCTTACGTAAACCGGCAGGTTACGTGGGTAACAAATGTCTTGCCATGGTGCCTTCGCCGGGCCGGAACAAGCGAGGTAGACCAAAGAAGTGCTGGCTTGACGTTGTAAGAGATGACATGCGTGCCAACAAGCTCTTACCACAGGATGCTAAAGATCGTGCGAAATGGAGGAGAATGTGCAGGAATGCGGACCCCGGGCTCCAACGCGAAAGCCGCGGATGCAACCGGGATAAACGCTGAGATGATGACCGAGACTATCAAATATTTTAACACTGCCGAAAGATTCTATAAATATCTCAACCGAAAAATTAGATAACGGAAGTTTAGAGTCAGCTGTCAATCCTTACTTATTGATTAGATTGACAGCTGGCTCTACGGTCACTTAACGTAAGATTTCACGGAGAAATAGGTATTCATAAAATATATCGTTCGCAGAAAGAAAAAGTTTCCCTTTTTCCATTTAAATGAAATCGTTCTGTCCACTTTTATTAATTTAGCGGCCGCTCGCGACTTCGTTCGCGTGGAGTAATAAGAAAAAATATACAGCATACATTTTAATTTTTTGTTATGCTCGGCACCTATTCGTCGCAGCGCGATGTTATGTAGCCAAAAGCCTTCCTGGATTAATGGGCTGTGTACCACAAAAAGGTTTTCATAAAAAAAGGTTCAAACAAACAAACTCTTCAGCTTTAAATATTAGTAGCGGCCGCCAGCGACTTCGTTCGCGTGGAGTTAGGTATGCTCCGCTCCTATTAGTCGCAGCGTGATGTTATATAGCCTAAAGCCTTCCTGGATTAATGGGCTATCCAACGCAAAAATAATTTTTCTAATCGGATCAGTAGTTCCCGAGATTAGCGCGCACAAACAAACAAACAAACATATAAACAAACTCTTCAGCTTTATATATTAGTATAGATAGTATAGTATATTATTAATTATTACCAATACTTATTATTAATACTATGTGCGATTGATTGTTTTTTTTATGAATTCAAATATGATATTTCTAGTGTTCTTATCCATACTAATATTATAAATGCGAAAGTATCTCTGTCCGTCTGTCTGTAACATCCCGCTATGATCAATAGGAGCAGAGCAGTAACAAAAATTGTTGCGAAAACGGGGGCAAACGCGGTCGTACATATTGCTCCCATTATTTTAACAGGCGCTTATTTTATATCAATACGCGGACGGAGTCGCGGGTAACAACTAGTCTTTAAATATATTAGTATTCAAATTGACGACAGGCACGACTAAAATATCGACGGACAGTTTTGTGGTCGATTTTCAAAGTTGCAGCGATTTTTGCTGTTATGTCAATAAACATATTTTTCCTTCTTTCTTTCCGTTACGCCGTACTTAAACAGCAACCTGTGTATAGCGAAAAAAGCACGTAACAGAAATAAAAGCCACGCAATATTATATACACAAAGTTAAGATGAAATAAAATTGTGGCGTCGAATATATTCGTGCATTACTTACCTCCACGTAATATAAGGCCGAAAGAATTCCCAAAATCTCGGCACATACTTATAACGCCTTCCCACTGACGGGTCATGACCGACGCCTGTATTTACACCACGATGTTCTACATACAGGGTGACATTTTAGTCAAAGGTGACGTGTACCTAAGGATCTTCGATTCCTAATATGCGAAAAGTGCGTGACCTTATATTATAACCTTTACAAATTGAACGCAGAATAGGGTAATATGACCGTTGTATGACGGGAATGAAAATGAAAAACGCTTAGCGAGGTTGAAAAGCCTTTAAGGTTATATGAAATTGGAGAAATGTTACATGAAATTGAGAGAGGCTGATTGGTGACCCTGATTTAACTCGAGACGGTCGCCAAAGCCTAGAGCACAAGCCTTTCGGTGTTTGTTCTATAGGATGCATTTTGGGGAGTGTGCGAGGGAATTGCATGATTTAATTCCCCCATCTCCGTTCCACCATCGGACGACCCGTCGTACGGCGATTTCCCACCCTTAAGTTGTTAACACCACTACGATCCGAATGAAGCGTTTCGCCTCCTCCTTTATACCCCATCTCCGTTCCACTATCGAAGGACTGGAACAATTTGCCAGCGGCGGTGTTTCCGTCGGACTACAATTTGAGTGTCTTCAAGGCTAGAGTGAATAGGCTCTTAACAAACTAGTGCGCTTTGCCATCAACGATTACGTCACTGCTTAGCATCAGGTGGGATTGCGGTCAAGCGTTAGTTTATTTATACTAATCTATACTAATAAATGAAGCTGAAGAATTTGTTTGTTTATTTGAACGCGCTAATCTCAGGAACTACTGGTCCGATATAAAAAAAATCTTTTTGCGCTGGATAGCCCATTAATCCAAAAAGGCTTTAGGCTATATAACATCACGCTGCGACGAATAGGAGCGGGGTATATAAAAAAAAAAACGCAGGTAAAACCGCGAAGCGCAACTAGTAATTTATAAAAAAAATGGTGAAGCTACTGTTTGCCTAGGCTTTTCCCATGTTGCCATGTCGGGGTTGGCTTTCAGTCTAACTAGACACTGCTGAATACCAGTACCATGTATCATATAAGCCTAATCTAGGTAGCATACCCTAAAATATTAAATGTCTCATCCTTTACCAAGTGACTATTCACATGTTCACCCTGTAGAGGCAGTACATACATATGTAGTTGTGTAGTAGCAAGTCGTAATCAAAGTTAGGAAGGGTTGGTCTTACCGCACTTCACAAACCCTCATAGTTTCTTGTTATGGCCGCGTGTGTCAAGCCGAACTTTTGACTTGGCGTGACTTACGATACCACTGCCCTTCAGCAATTACTTACTAGTAATATTATTAGTTTGAAACCGACTTCAGTTTTCTATGCTGTAAAGTAAAAAGTCATCTGACCAAGATTTGAACTTTAAGGGGCTGTGACCTTTAAGTACGCCTTTCGAGTAGTCAGTTGAGGTTGTATTTGCAATTAAAGTAGAACAATTGGTCTAACTGCAATGCTTCGATATCGCCTTCGGGTTGTGGAGGTCAGTCGCCAGTCGCTTCACGGATAATATTGAAGTTTAGCCAAAATCAGCAGTTAGCCCCAGACTCCAAAGCTAAAAAGTCACTGCTTACCATTAGGCGGGATTGCGGTCAAGCGCTAGTTTATAATTTTATATAAAAAAAAGCTTCGGATGCGACTGGGATTAACGCTGAAATGATGATAATGATGAGTTAAGGGCATATTTGTGTTGTTTAAGGATTTCTGCTACTGCAGCAGCCACCGTGCTTGGAAGGTGGAATGGCACGAGGGTGTAGACAGAGGTTTCATCCCACACCAAAGGCTTATCCAACTTCTAAGGAATTATGATCATTCCATCTGTCCTCTTTCCAACATCGCGTGCCAAGCCATTGGGTTCTATAACAGCCGATAACCCGGCGGAGTCAAGAGCACGATGGATGATGTTGTTAATGCATACCGTGTCGTTTAATCAGTGCTCTTGCTGCAGGATAGGCCATAGTGCCCAAGGTAGTCGACCGCTTCAGCGAATTGACAGTGATGTGAAGCTCCTCAAGGAGTGTCGCAAATATTTAGCGAGAATTCCAATATAGAAGCTCTTATTATATAAAGGCACATAAAAGACTCGCTTTGAGGCCAAAATCCTTACTAATTTTATAAATGCGAAAGTAGGTTTATTTGTTACGCTTTGACGCTTAAATGGCTGGACAGATTTGAATAAATTTGGGATATGTGTAGGTTACCAGCAGAAGGATTTAGGTTAGGTTTTATCCTGGACAGAAGGCCTCAGTCGCGGGCCACACCTAATCCTTACTAATATTATAAATCATAAAGTGAGTTTGTTCGTTTGTGTGTTCCGCTTTCAAGCCGTAACTCTTTCTCTCTCTCTGCAGTCGGTCCCTCATGTCTGAGGCTCGTGGTCAGCATTGGGGCAGCATTTCCAGCGTATGATCTGCCTCCATCGGTTTCGATCTAGCGCGTCTCTCACCACCGCGTAGAATTTAGCAGACGATGAGTCTTTGACTTGATCGGTCCATCTGGTTGGTGAACGACCGCGCGATCTTTTGCCTTCGGTGTTCCCAACGACAATCATTTTTTTTACACTCTCATTGCCTCTGCGCATTGTGTGACCGAAATAGGACAAAATACATATGGTCGACAAACGGGTTTTTATTTTGAGCTGGTTAAGAATCGATACATTGGTGCGTTTTGCAGTCCAGGGTATTCGGAGTAATCGCCTCCAGCACCACATCTCGAATGCATCGATTCTCTGGCGTTCTCGGGTCAAGATCGTCCACGTTTCCACACCATAGAGGAAGATAGGGAATACCAGGGCACGAACTAATCTGATCTTGGTTTTAATGCCAATTCTTCTCCTCCTCCAAATATTGTTTAGACGGGTCATTGCGTCCTTAGCCATCCCGATACGTCTCTTAATCTCGGGAAAACAGCTGCCATCGTTGCAGATTTGGGAGCCCAGATAAATGTAGCGATCGACGATGTTAATGCCAGGAATGTTACAGGTGACATTTGCTAAAGTTCCAGCTCGATCCACTATCATCATCTTTGTTTTTGTTCTGTTGACTGCAAGACCAATGTTGCCACTTTCAATTTCGAGTCTTTGGAACAGCTTACTCATATCTTCCATAGACGTTGCCAGGAGTACGATATCATCAGCATATCGGAAGTTTGATAATCTCTTTCCGCCTATAGGAAACCCCTTCTCCCAATTTTGGATGGTTTTCCGTATTATGTATTCTCCATATATGTTGAAGAGTGCTGGGGAAAGGATGCAGCCCTGCCTCACCCCCCTCTTTGTTTGGAACATACTGGAGTATTCTGCGTCAATCCTGACGAAAGATTGATTTTTTGTGTAAAGACTCTGGATTAGGGCAACAAGATGTTCAGGAACTCCCATCTCTAGTAGCACACTCCATAGTTTATCCCATTTTACACAGTCGAAGGCTTTTGTATAATCTATAAAGCAAAGGATCACGGGGCTGTTAAATTCCCTGCTTTTTTCAATAATTTGACGGACATTCAATATTTGTTCCAGCGTGCCTTTACCCTTAACAAAACCTGCCTGTTCTTCGAGAATCTGTCGGCTTATAAAGTAGTTCAGGCGTCGGTTGATGACATAAAGCGGGATCTTACTTGCATGTGATATAAGCGCTAAGGTTCTATAGTTAGCACAGTCTTTCGAAGAACCTTTCTTGTGTAAGGGGATGAACACTGATTCTGTCCAGTCTTACGGCCATTTACCTGTTTTCCAGATAGTGTTGCATATCTCGGTGATAAGTTGTATGCCCTTTTGACCTAGGTTTTTTAATAGTTCGGCCGGTATACCATCTTTTCCTGGAGAATTCTTGCATTTAAGAGCCTTGATCGCATGTTTAATTTCCGACGGTAAGATGTCAGGTTCCTCTGTCGACCATGTAAGCACAGCGTCTGTAGAATCGTTCGTGTGGTACAGTTCTTCGCAGTATTCCTTCCAACGCTCTACTACGTCAGCCACATTTGTAAGAAGACGTCCGTTTTCATCCTCTATGACACAGGTCTTCGGTTTGCGTGTTCCAGTCAAAACCCTTACCTTCTGGAAGAAATACCCTGATTCATTATTGAGAGAGTGCTGTTCGAGTTCCAGACAAATATCATTGATGTGATTATTATAGTCCCTTCGACAATATAGTTGAACTTGACGGTTAAGTTCTGAGTACCGTTGTTGATCTTCAGGTGAGCTTAAACCGTGTTCCTTGTATGTAACTCTTTAACTCTCTTTAACTCTTTCGTTGTGTGTAACTCTTTAACCGATTGCTTTATAATTTTGCAGACATAAAGTTAGAAGTTCGGATTAAATAATAGGGATTATCCCGGAAAAGTTTGATATTCCCGAGGGAAATCTAAAAACTGCCACATAACCGAATTCCACGCGGACGAAGCCGCGGGCGTAAAGCTAGTTAACAATAAAACATAGAACTGAAGTCGCCCTTTCAAAAGATAGTTTGGTACTGAGAAGAATGGAAACGAAACTCCATCGCTACTCGTATTGAAAAGAATGGACACGAAACTTCATCGTTACCCTTTCAAAATGTTTTTGAAGGCTGCTGTTTTGAAGAGCCAATTTTACTAGAGACATTATTGAACGTTACTAAAATATATTAATAAAACGTTGGGGAGATATTAAAATAGCTTCTTGGAGAGGCTATTCTTAAATGTCTGACACAGATTGGACAGTTAGGTACGCATGGCAGCCATGATGATGACGCCATATTGGTTAATAAAGGACTGCACCCGTGACTTGGTTCGCGTGAATGACGTTAAATAAATTGGATTTTTTAGATTAATTTCGCATAGACTCCATTTTTATTAAAAAAAAAAAAACTTTTACTTTTAACTAGCTGCGCGTCGCGGTTTTACCGCGTAGCGTAGGTTTCGATATGTTTTTTTTTATGCTCCGTTTCTATTTGCCGCAGCATGATGTTATATAGCTTAAAGCCTTCTTGGATTAATGGGCTATCCAACGCAAAAAGAATTTTTCAAATCGAACCGGTAATTCCTGACATTAGCGCAATCAAACAAACAAACTTTCAGCTTTATATCTTATACACACATCAAAAGTGTCTAGGGATCAAGCATTTTTATGCGGATTTCTTGAGATTGAGATGTGGCTTTGTAATAAATTTATGATTTTATAAATTTATATGGATCCTTTTTGGTGCATTTCATAATTTGAATCAGGAACTGTGAATCAAATTCGAGTAAAAGATGAAAATCAGCTGTCAATATTTTCCCTATAAAAACATACAACGCATTGAAGACATTATTAGTGCTACTGTTTCCCTACTACTGATTAAAACCAACGTTATTATGGAGCGGCGACGTCATTTAAGCAGGGAAGAAATGCTCAGAGCCGTGGGAATGATAGAAGCTGGTTCCCGGCAACGTACTGTGGCTTTAGCTCTGAATACAAGTCAGAGTGTTATCAGTCGACTTTGGACACGTTACCGAAGCACTGGTACCGTGGCTGAGCGCCATGGAGGACGGTATCGCTGCACCACACGGAGACAAGACCGATACATTCAAATCTTAACTCGAAGAGCTCCAACAATAACCGCCATGATGTTAACCGTGAGGCTTCATCACTCTTCAGGGAACTTAATTAGCGACCAAACAGTCAGAAACCGCTTGCATGAAGTGAACCTTTATTCCCGAAGACCGCTACGGGTACCACCTATAGCAATGCACAATCGTAGGATTCGATATCAATGGGCTCTTGAACACAGAAATTGGGCAGAAGAACAATGGCGTTTCGTGTGCTTTTCTGATGAGTCTCGTTTTGGTATGAGACCGGATACAAGACGTATACGACACTGGAGAACCCCTGGACGCCAACAGCGATTAAAATCCTGCCAGGAAGTCCATCCTTATAGTGGTGGAACCATCATGGTATGGGCGGGTATTTGGATCGGCGGAAGAACTGAGTTGATTTGGATCAGAGGCAACCTCAACGCTCAAATTTATGCTGAAACGATTGTATCAGACGTCATCGTTCCTCTACAAGTGCAAATCGGTCCCTTATTTCAGTTAATGCATGATAATGCACGACCGCACACCGCAAGAGTTGTAAGACAGACTCTCGCCGCAGCTAACATCAATGTCCTGCCCTGGCCTGCTCAGTCGCCAGACTTGAACCCGATTGAGCATGCATGGGATATGCTACAGAGAAGAGCTCTGCCGAATATGGAGGGTATCCAGTCGCAAGAAGACCTTTTTTTGTTGTTGCAACGAACATGGGCGGCCATTCCACAGCGTGATTTGGATGAACTCATTTTGAGTATGCCAAACCGATGTTCTTGTGTTGTTAGTGTTCGCGGTAGAAACACGGATTATTAATTGTTTAAGTTACCCAATAAAATTTTAGAGAAAACTGTTATTTCAGTCTTTTTTTCGAACTTTTGTGTTAGTGGTTCAAATGTCAAATATCCCTTTATTAGGAAAATGGCAAATTTCTTTATTAATGCAAAGGTGACTTGGTTTATCGTTACTGTGACAAACGAAAACACTTTATTTGATGAATCCTTAAAGAAAATTTTAATTAATATCAATCAGGAGAAAAGTTATTGCAAAAATATATGTTGATCCCTAGACACTTTTGATGTGTGTATATAAAATTCTCGTGTAACAGTTTTCGTTCCCATACTCCTCCGAAACAGCTTGACCGATTCTCGTGAAATTTCGTATATACATTCGCTAGGCATGAGAATAGGTTTTTATGTACTTTTTATGTCAATACTATTTATGCGGGTGAAACCGCGGGGCGCAGTTAGAATTAGTATAGATAATTATTGCCAAGACAACCGGGAACCACCTCGGAAAGCCCGTTGAGCCGATGGTCGTGGTTGTCATTCGTGGATTTCTAGTCGTTATGGATGGTCATAGTCCCGAAAGTTTGACAAGCAGTCCTACAGGGTATCATATTACCCAGAAACTGGGTAATGGATGTTAGATAGGCAGTCGCTCTATGTAAAATTTTGGTATAGAGCATCGATCACTTATACATTATATACACAGTCTCGAACAAAACTCTCATCAAAAATGGCGACAAGTATTAAGCAGTCTAAAGTAGTAAATAAATATACATAAATTTAAAATCAGCCTTAAGTGCAGTGTACAAAGTTCTTATCACAAAACAGTACAGAAAGCCATTATTTTTTACGACCGAGTCTGACATGAAACCAAGTTCAACCTACACGCATGCATTAAAGTCAGAATTATAAAGTAAGTACTAAAGGAAAGAAACACTCAAGTGCTGCGTTGTGCGCTTGTTCAGTTTAACTAATTTTTTTACGCTGATTGTGAATCTAATGTAAAAAAAAACCGATGGATATTCTCAAATTATTCGAGCCGATATGAGAAAAAAACACATATTGGCGCAGATTCTTTTGTTCACCAACAAAACTAATTTTAATTTTATATTACTTTAGTTTCTTTATATTTCATTACCTGCCTGACCCACATTACCCAGACCTGTCAAATTAGTCCGCTCCTGTGGCGTATTTTTGGTCGAAATGTTTATAATCGCGTCTAAACTGTATAAAGAGTATCTTAAATTGATAAGAGTAAACTAATATTTTATCTTCTGTTCTTTTCTTAATGAAATAATAATAATATTGGCTGCCGGCAGCAGTCACCACCCACCAGACAAAGTCTGGCCGCCAAGCGATTCGTCGTGTTCCGGTATGATGTCTGCTGAAGCCGTACGGAGGTCTGAATTGCAATATATGCCGGGTACGATGCACCAAATGTTGTTTTGGTCGTGGAGGGTCTCTAGATCAATATCCCTCTGGCGCAGCATCGTTGGTCGTGTTGTTGGGTTTAACATTGCATCACCTCGCTCAACTGCCGTCTTCCTTCCTATTCACTAAGCTATTTAAGTGAATAGTCTCTTAATAAACTGGCGCGCTTTTCCATCAGCGATTGTATTATTGCTCACCATCAGGCGGGATTGCGGTCAAGCACTGTTTTATAATTATACAAGCGGGTCGCTTGTATAATTCGCCCCGGCTTCGCACGGGTGCAATGCTGATACTAAATACATACATTACAGAAAAACAGTGAACGTTGTATAACAGGACAGCCTCCGTGGCGTAGCGGTAGCGGACGCGGCCGCTGCGCAGGGTGGCGCGGGTTCGATCCCCGCACAGTGCAAGTATTTGTATGCATGAATATGAATATTTGCACTGGTCTGGTCGTGCCTCGGAAAGCACATTAAGCCGTTGGTCCCGGTTGCCATACGAACATCTAGTGGCAGTCGTTACGGGTAGTTGGAGCCCTCAAAAGTCCAACAATTGGTCTAACTGCAATGCTTCGATGTCGCCTTCGGGTTGTGGAGGTCAGACGGCAGTCGCTTCACGGAAAATGTCGAAGTTTAGCCATATCAGCAGTTGGACTGGTAAAAGCGGACCCCAGACTCCAAAGCTGAAAAGGCATCGGATGCGACTGGGATTAACACTGGGATGATGATGAGTGAACGTTGTATAAAATAAATTACCGGCCCGCGCGCCGCCACACCAAACGCGACGCCACGCAATTTTTAAATCTGTAATATCTTCAAAAATATTCATTTAAACCATGCTGTAAAGGGCGACATAGATCTATATTAAATCAACAATTTATTAAAGGTATTAAATTGTATAAGGATTAATGCTGTATTGGTTAAAATCGCTTCCAAAATTAGCTAGTATTTATCGTAAAAAGTAAATGACAAATCAAACATTGTTGTAGGATATCCATAAGAGATAGATAATTGGACCACCGCGGACTTTTCTGTAGACATTTTTAATGTTTACAATATTTAGTACATTATTTTGATAAATCCTAAAGGTGCTCGCTAAGAAACCATTCCGATATCCAACTGCTGATCTCTACGTGGAATGTAATGTGCTTACGGTTAGAAAGATTTTCATTTTGCAGACTATACTTAGAAAACACAGCTTGATACCTTTCGACCGAGGTTTGTGTATCACAAGACGCCTTTCTGATAGAGTCTGTAAAGTTATGCCCTGTAAAGCGATGGCAGCGAGGAGACACTTTACATTCGTCAGCTCTAAAATTTATAATAAAATAAACAGGATTATGAACATTTATAGCTTAACGAGAATGGAGTTAAAAAGGAAGTTGCCCGAGTGGTTGAAAACCCTTTCATATGACGAAACAGAGAAGATTGTAGAAGTATAATCAGTTAACCAGTACACCCGTACATCCACACACACTCACACCCCACACCCTCATACACACACACACCCCACACTTACATACACACACACTCCCATACGCATATACATACAGTTTCTCACATACACTTTCATACACCCACACTTTCACCCTACATCTGTTCAAAATACACTTCTGCATGCCATTATTTTTATTTTAAACTAGCTGACCCGAAGACTTCGTCCTGTCAAAAAAATTTGTAATGTGGCAGTGTTTTGTTCCTACCTTTTTTATACTCTTTGCAATACGATTAGATCGGTAATTAGCTTGGTTTGTAGCATTTAGTTCTTCTACCTAAATTGCCTCGTCTTATAGGAGGCATTATTAAAATATTATGTTACATGCAATAACTTTTTCATAGGTAGATAACAAACATTGCAAACAAAACAAAAGCACACTCAGTAGAGTATAACAGAAAATCCAAGAAAAACAACACCGGCAAGGCGGCAAATGGACATTGACAGCTGTTTTTTTAATTTGCTTTTTTTAAAAAATCTGATATGACTTGAAGTCAAATCCTTTAAAGCAATCCTTTTTATTTTTTTTTGTCGCCTGCCGAAAGTCATCATCATCATTTCAGCCGAAAGACGTCCACTGCTGGACATAGGCCTCCCCTAAGGTTCTCCACGACGACCGGTCGTGCGCCTCCCGCATCCAGCGGTTTCCCGCGACCTTCACCAGGTCGTCGGTCCACCTTGTCGGGAGCCTACCCACGCTACGTCTTCCGGTGCGCGGCCGCCACTCGAGAACCAGTCGGCCCCATCGGGCATCGGTCCTACGGGCAATGTGTCCAGCCCACTGCCACTTTAGTTTTGCAATTCTTCGGGGTATGTCGGTTACTTTCGATCTTCTGCGGATCTCCTCATTTCTGATTCGATCACGCAGTGAAACCCCAAGCATAGCCCTCTCCCTCTCTCTGCCGAAAGTAAAACAAAAGAAATAATATCGCGAAGCCAACCAAGTTGTTATTATTATATTTTGTGACTATTCAATTTGGTCGGGCCCGCGATCATTTTTTTTTAGTTTCCAACCATAATAGTTTCCAACATAAATCCTCCAACGACGTATTCTGTGCTGATGATTGAAATTGAACTTTGTTTAACGGTAAGAAAGTGCAAATTTACTTTTTGACGTTAGGAACACACCTACATTTCTTAGATAATAGTGAGTGTTTGTAATTTAATATGAACTTTATATAATAGCAATAAAGCTCAAATTGATTTTACGTTTTAGTTAGAAAAGATATGTATGTGAAAAAGAAAAGGGCTGTTTTTAGGGATTTCCCGGCAATTATTCGATTTTTTCTCGCCGTAAGAACCATCCTTGGACTTTAAGTAACATTAAAAAAAAAAGAATTGGCCAAATTGGTCCAGGCGTTGTTGAGTTATGCGCTTACCAACACATTTTGCGATTCATTTTTATATATATAGATTATATTTTATTTTTAATTCTTTATTTATTTATGTTCTTTATGTCTGGAACAAAAATTTTCTTAATGTTAAAACGGGCGTTGATGGCTGCGACACAGTTTTAACTTTTGCAGCTATCACCGTTTCTCCCTTCATCTATTCATATGTTTATGTTCCAAAAATAAACCTTTTTATTATTTATTATTATCTCGTAGTGTTAAGCCTGCGTTTCTTGCAAACGCGGAAAAAATGTAATTATTTACGACATCACATTAGAAACCTCAAAAATGTCCACTATTTAATGTATGTTATTATACATAATTATAAACCTTCCTCTTGAATCACTCTATCTATTAAAAGAAATCGTAGAAAAATCCGTTGCGTAGTTTTAAAGATTGATTCATACAAAGGGACATAGGGAAAGTAAAAGGGACTTTGTTTTATAAAATGTAGTGAAAAAAAAAACTTAAGTCAAATTTAATTTACTTTCTGAAAATGGGACCATTATCACAAACAAATGTGCTACATCAAACACCTACTTGTATGCATCCTTTTAGCCTGGTTTTCGATCTGCTTTGTTTATTATTGTGTATATCACCTGTGCACAAAAGCTTCTTGTATTTTTATTGTTCCTGGCGCGAATCCAAGTTCCTGACAAAGCCTAATCGAATTTGCTCGATATGTGCACTTCACCTCTGGTAACATATTTGCTCTTTGGAATTACATTTGCACTGGAGAAATACAGTGGAGTTTTTCGAGAGGATTTCTGCTGATGTGTATGTTATCTGCCTAGAATTCTGGTCAAAGAGTAATATCGTATAGGTGTACTTAGCGTAGTAAATCCTAATTACTTAGTTAAAAGCCGCTCGAGCTTAGTTTCACTTTATTTTCTGAGGTTAGCATTTCTAAACGGTTTAGTATTTAAAACCGTGATTAACTTAAGTGAGATTAAGGATGGTGATATCAAATTCATTTGCGAGTTACTTGACTGAATTTTTAGCTATCCTTAGGTGCAATAGCAACGGTATATTTATAAACGAAGAGTTAGATAAAGGCATACAGGCTCAGAGTCACACAAAGGGCAATGGAAAGAGCTATGCTCGGAGTTTCTCTGCGTGATCGAATCAGAAATGAGGAGATCCGCAGAAGAACCAAAGTCAATAGTTACAACAATAGTCAATAGTAAGTTAGTTAACAGTTAGTCAATAGTTCTTCGAGTCGCTAAACTTAAGTGGCAGTGGGCAGGGCACATTGCTCGTAGAACCGATGGCCGATGGGGCACTAAGGTTCTGGAGTGGCGGCCACGTACGGGAAGACGCAGCGTTGGGAGGCCCCCAACAAGGTGGACCGATGACCTGGTGAATGTCAAGGGAAGCCGATGGATGCGGGCAGCACAAGACCGGTCATCGTGGAAAGCCTTGGGGGAGGCCTTTGTCCAGCAGTGGACATCTATAGGCTGAAGAGGAAGAAGACGATTTATAAACGTTGCTTAAAATTAAGAGATGCTTAACTTTCAAAATTGACGGTTAATATATGTATAATACAGACGGTAATCATTTCTTAATTTTATGTAACATTTATAAATGAACCCCTTACGTTTATAAATTAGATAAAGGTTCTTAGAACGGTTTTTACTTTTATTTAAAGATATATACAGACTACTCACTACAGTACATTAAGCTAATCCTCCTCCTCGTCCTCAATTCGTTCTCCTCATTACTGAGGGTCGTGATTTCCCTGTGAAATTATCTTCTCTTTTACGAGAACCCTGGGCACGAGTATCATGCACCCCGCTATCCAGGAGAAGATCCAACGCCGTATCTGGCGGTGGTTAATTAAAATGATTTAAAACTGGGGGTAGTGCCCATGAGGAATTAAATAGCCTCAAAAAGACTAGCGTCGAATGACCTGGGCACTCATCGCGATAAATGCCCATGAGAAATCCCTATGGAAAGATTACTTGACCTTTCCAATGGGATTTGTCATCTTTTTGATTAAGCTAATATTTTTTTAAATCAGTATTTCAAATTTATCGCTAAAAAAGTAAAGCTCAAAGTTCATTGGATATATTTGAGAGTTTCGCATAGCTTGACCTACTTTTGGCCGTACTCTAATCTAACATACTATCAAATTCAATTTGAATCATTTTGAAGGATATTGTCCATATAATCCATTACTTCATATGATCGAAAAATTTGCCTGTTAAACAACGTAAACAAAGCAATGCATTATATTGAACTGGCAAATTTCTGCGAGTTTTTACGTATTTATTTTGCGCAGCCGCCAAAAATCTAAACTTCATGCTACAATTAAACATTTTTATAAATATTTCAATAGGCCCTCTGAAATTAACTTAATCACAATTATAATACAGTTGATATTTCTTTAACTTGAAATAACATAAAGGAGATGTTTCATTTTAGGCCACCACTATATAATGTACGCTATATAGATAAAAAGGAAAAAAATAAAAGATTTTCATAAAAATACTACTAAATTATTTTGAATAGAAATACGAGTATATATAATTAATTACTTGAAACGTTTTGTAGTGAGATAACACTTTATTAAGGTAGCCATGACAGTGGTAATGACGTTTGATTGGCGACTTTGACAGTTCTATTTTCCCGTTGTGTTGGTGTCGAGTGTTGATTTGAGTTGATTGTGTTTATTTAATGGGCCGTATGTTCGGAATTGATGTTTTGTTTGTTTCACAGTCATATGGTAGATAATATAGATACGATAGCCTTAGATACATGATACGTCAATCAAATGTCACTGTCAAAATCTTATTTCGCTTATTGCTGACCACCACATTTATTAGTAGTTGTGTTGCACTCCTTGGCAGAGTTAAATTGAATCTGTATAAACACTAAGCCAAAATATAGGAAATTAACAATAAAAACGGTTAACTATAGCGTAATTATACCTAGCATTAAGTGTACAATGTGCTGGCCCAGGCTCCATACATTTCTGAAACATCTCCTTTGAAACGAATTAAATTTTGAATACAAGTCTTAAGCGAGCCTGATATATGATAGCGAATTATATAGCACACCTAAAAGGCCGACCTTTGACCGAACGCTACATTTGTATCGGCTCTGTTTACCTCGCCGTCTGACAGCTGTCAGAGCCTCGTCACAGTACGAAAGGGTACAACGGGTGTGCTTGACATTTGTAGAATGTTACGCAATCTGTGACATACATTACTAATGTCCCTTTATTTGCAGACATTCGTCCGGGCCGGTGCTACACGTGCGGTGGAAACGCCACGGCGTGTGAGAGCAGCTGGCCAGCTGTATCGTGCCCTGAAGACCGACCGCTTTGTGCCACAGTCGCCATTGGGCCTGGTGAGTTCGCGTAAAGATATGAATCATGTGGTAGTGTTTATAAAATGAAATGGAAAGTATGAGAAGGAGCTCCCGTAGAAAGGCGCAACGCGACTTTAGTAGAACAATTTGTATGAAACTTTAAGGAAATTTTTGTACTAGTATCGAGTCACTCAACGACGTTGCGCCATTCTGCGCGAGCTTTAACAACTTGGGACGATAAAGTAGTGAAAACGACTAGTAGTAAGGATTAATTCGATGTTAGAAAAACAAGCTACGTTCTTGTTTAGATAAAAGAAAAACACTTGATATTCTGGCATTCGAACAGTACTAATCGTTCTTTTTTTAATCTGTTCTATTTCGTATGGTATTCGCAATTTGAAAATTCACGTGAAAATTAAAGGTTTAAATAAGTAAAACACATCTAATATGAACCTTGCAGAGAATGCATGTAAAAGGAAATGAAAGTAACCCCCGAGAGCGCTCGAAGACGTAATTTCATTACATTCTAGTATGTTATTGCTCTGTCAAAGAAAAATTACTCTTTCAGCGTGGAATGCTAATGTTATTGTGAGTTGAATAAGCGGTGAGCGAAATTGGATGGAAATCATCATATTTCTTTATAGCCAACTCCCGACTTATACCCATAATATTTTTAGATTGAAAACGTTTCAGGTATTATCGGATGGAATATTAAAATGGTATTAATATTCTCTGCAGATTTCGTTTCATCGTTGGCGTGTGCGGCCGCCTCCACATCTCCGTGTTCGATCAAACTCCCCCAGAACAGCTCCCTCGAAGTGACGTGTGTCTGTAACACAGCCCTCTGCAATACACCGTTCTCACCTGAATTTCGGAACGAGCTCCTCAACTTCACATTTACAAACAGCAGCACGGATATGATGCAAATATTTTTTAAATCTACAAAATTTGCGAATGTCACGGACGAGAACATTTACAAAGCGATTACAATTGAAGTTACTGAAGCGACGACAACGACTGCGAGGAATTTGTCTCAGCCAACGACAGTGATGGTTTCAGGGACAATAAACATTCAGTCTATATTGAGAGACTCGGAGAAGCCGAGGGCTGAGCCTTTAAAGCAGGAGCCGACGGCGCCATCTGACGATGATGAAGACGAGAGCGAGGGCAGTGGCGCTTATGAGGAGTCACGGGTGCATAACCACGCCGTGTCGGCTCCAGCCGCGCCCAGCTCGTTCCTCCCTGCCAACGAGAACAGCGCAACTAAGGGACTGTCGCTGTTCTCCTTGTATTCCGACTTACTTCTAACCACATTATTCATATACCTAGTAGTCTAGGCGCGAAATTCGCGTACCACAAGTACCCTAGGTGTATCCCAAGTTTTCTCAACTAAGTACAATAATTTTAAGAGAGTAATTTATGAATTATACCCAGAGAATTTAACTGATATTAGCGTCGACTTGTTGGGAACAAATAAGTACGTTTTGTAATTTCACATGTTTAAACCGCCTTTTTCATTTATGAAGCGAACAAAGTTTAGACATTATAGTGAGTACATTGTTTAGAATTTAAGTGTCATTTAGATATTATGTTATCCTGCGATTTACTGTCTAAAAGAAAAACTCATTTAACATCATAAAGTACGCTAACGTCATTTTAGGGAATCCGACATCGTATATTCGTTATTATCCTAAGAAAATGTTTATTATGCTAAGGATTGGTTTTTGCAACGCCAGGTACAACCATCTGAGGAATAATTATTGACAGTTTATCAGAGAAAACTGTCAAATATAAATTTTATTCCAAAACCAATAAAAAGGATTTTGGAATTATCAAAGGATCAGTAAGATGAGCTAGACGAGTCGATTACACTGATAAAAACTATATCTCGATTGAAAAGCCTTTGGTTTAAATTCAAGTGGATTGAATGCCTAGGATACCAGCCCCTAATCGGCGAACACATTTTTGTCAAATGGTCGCGACTAGTTGGGATCAGTTGGTATCGTTTGGACCGCCCATTGATCCGTTCGGTTCAAACGATCTCAACTACTCGCGATCATTTGAGACAAATGTGTTCGCGGATTAGGGGGCTGGTTTTGTGATATTCAAACTCCATTCCACAGTCATACAGATCATTTACAATTATTTTCCATCTCAGTTTGCATCCCTGTCAAAATCCCTTCACACAATTTGATCTTTATTGTCGTTGCTATAAAGTTGCTATTGGGTTGCTGGCGCCGATAACCTTGTTCATAAACTGAATTAAATTTAAGTTCAGTGTATATTTTCCTCACAGAAAAGGACAGAAAATATACAACGTGTAACATAAAGGGTATATACATAATAAAGGCATGGCATTTTTACATGATATCAAACGATATTTGAAGGGTTTTTTAATCCTATCTCTTTATGTTAGGAAGTTATGAGGAAAAACACCGCCTGTGATAGGCTACTATCATACTAGTCGCACAGAGATATTGAAGACATTTATCGGATTTTGGCAAGTAACATGACGGGTAACGAGTAGTTATTAACGTATGTAGTGTGCTGCCACGTTTGTTGATTTGATTTTAAGAAACACACGAAACCGAAAATTTGGTACCAATTTTTTGAGTATTTTATTTTGAGTTGAAACCCTTCCGATATCGTTTGATATCATCTAAAGATGCCATGCCCTTGGTATGTATATACCCTTTTTGTTACACGTTGTATATTAGTCTAAACACTTAATTTGACAGAACTAATTCTGTCAAATTAAGATACTATACAGACAGTAATTAAAGGTGATTCAAACATGGCTGACAACATGGCTACTAAAAATACATGAATTAACGTCAGACGCTGCCGCCGATTCTTTTATTCATAAACTAAACTAATTTTAAGTTCAGACCATCTTTTTCTTTCTATTTGTTTAAGAAAAGGATAGAAGATAACATTTTAGTTTAATCCTGTCAAATTAAGATACTCTATAGACAGTTTAGACGCGATTATAAACATGGCGACCAAAAATACGTCAATTTCTATTATAATTATCATTAACATTAATAATTATCATTATTAATTTATTTGACATTGAATTTAAATTTATTTGACATTTTTTACCATGGATTTATTTATTTTTATGATTTATGTATTTGATGCGATGTCAACTATAACTTATTGTGTAGAATGATTTAATGAAAGTTTTTACTGTATTCTTTTTTCTTAGTTTGTATTTGTATTATTTTGCTTGTGTAAAGTTATGGGTCTTGCCTGAAATAAATTATTATTATTATCCTTTATTTCATAGTATATACATATAAATTACATTTTTAAATATTTCTACATAAAAAATACATAAAAAACATTTAAAAATATAAAAAATAGTAGCCCACCGGTGTCGGGAACAGGGTCCAAGCTACCGGCGGTCAGGGCTCCAGAGAGAGGAACTTCCTGACGATGCGAGCCGTGTCCAGCAGTACCGCTTTCTGAATCAAGCCCTTGATCCAGCTGCCTAACGAGAGCCTCTGAGGTGTTGGTCGAGGCTCTTGGCTATTAAGCCATTGGCTGTCACGACTATCGGTACAATGATTGCTGAATCCACTTCCCACATGTCGACAACCTCGTGAGCCAAGTCAAGATACTTGATTTGTTTATCTTTCTCAGCTTTCACGAGGTTCTCATCATGTGGAATGGTTATGTCAACAATCATTGCACGCCGCTCTGATCGATCCACCAGCACTATATCAGGCTTATTGGCAACAATAGTCCTGTCAGTGATGATGGATCGATCCCAGTACAATGTGATATGGCCATTTTCGAGAACTGGGTCGGGCATATACCTGTAGTACGGCACCTCCGATTCCACAAGGTTGTATTATTATTATTATTATTAATTTACGTCAGAAGCGGACTAGTTTGACAGGTGTAAATTAGCGTTTTATCATCTGTCCTTTTCTAAATGAAATAGAAATAAAAAGATGCATTGAACTTAAATTTAATTTAGTTTGTGAACAAGAGAAACGGGACTGCTGACTAATTTGACAGAACTAATTTATCTTCTGTTCTTTCCTTAATGAAAAAGATGTACTGGGCTTTAATTTAGTTTGACGACACGATTGGCGCAGCGGCTCAGCGATCGACTGCTGCACTGCGTGTCGCGGGTTCGATTCCCGCACGGAACAAATATTTTTATGGCCTACAAATAGTTGGTCCGGGTCTGGCTGTTTGTATATGTCAGTTTATATGTTTGTAAACGCACCTAAGATACAGGAGAAAATCCTTGTGTAGGGCAAGGTTTATTTTTTTTTTAAAGGAAGAAATGCTGACTTTCTGAACAAGGGAATCGGCGGCATTAGCTTGTTTGTCGAAATTATATACATCTTTATTATCATTAGAATATGGTTGCTATTGGATTGCTGCTGTGAGAAGTGAAAATAACTGTCAAAGAACTGAAGTTATTTGACACAAATAAATTCAAGGTACATTTATTATTATTTTTTTCCATTTTTATTATTTCGTATCAGTTCATCCTTTCGCCTTCATACTTTCAAATTGTGATACGTTAGAACCCTCGTGCCAAATGTAATAATGTAAATAATAATGAGGTTATTTGATATAGGCTTTCGTGATCAAAAAATTTGGATCAAGTTCAGGGGCTAGCACATCAAGCTACCAAAAACTGTCAAATTTTCCCAATCAACTTCGAACCTTATGCTATAGCGATAAAGTTGAATATATTCTGAAAAAATATTACAGATTGTAGTAATTTGATGTGCTGGTGTCCGTAAACATTTCGAATAATCACAAACATATATTTCAGTAGAATAATTACAGTTTATCAAAATTTCACAATTCCCAACTTATAGACGTATAAAGGTACAGTCAACAAAATAGATATTTACTACAACAGCCATTAAACCCTTTTTTGCCCTTAGTAAATAATTGAGTGATCATTTACATAAATGTCATGAATGAAAAAAAAAAACACGCACACAATTTAATCTAAATGTTACCATATCATATCTGTCGTGGTGGCCTAATGGTTAAAACACCAGCCTCTCAAGTATGAGTGCGCGGGTTCGATTCCAGATCAGGCAAATACCAATGTAACTTTTCTAAAGTTATATGTACTTTCTAAGTATATCTTGGACAAGACTTGTATCAATGACTGAAGGTGAAGGAAAACATCTTGAGGAAACCTGGACTTTATAAGTCTGAAATCGCCAACCCACATTGAGCAAGCGTGGTGATTACGCTCAATCCTTCTCTGTATGAGAGGAGACCTGTGCCCAGCAGTGGGACGATAAAAGGTTGATGATGATATCATATCTATTTATGGCAAATTTAAAGCTGAAGATTTTATTTGAACGCGGTAATCTCCGAGATTGCAATTTTTGCATTTAATAACCCAATTCTTAAAAAGGTTATGGGCTATTAACACAACATAAAAAAAAAAGAATCAGAAGGAACGCTGAGCAAAAATGAAGTATGTAATAGCGAGGACGGGTGATATCACGTGGATTAAATCATGGGTAGAAGTATTGTAACGATCGTGCCTTGGAAAGCACGTTAAGTCGTTGGTCCCGGTTACCATACGAACATCTAGTGGCAGTCGTTACGGGTTATTGGAGCCCTCAAAAGTCCAACAATTGGTCTAACTGCAATGCTTCGATATCGCCTTCAGGCTATGGAGGTCAGACGGCAGTCGCTTCACGGAACATATCGAAGTTTAGCCAAAATCACCTGTTAGACTGGTAAAGGGGAAAAAAGCTTCGGAAGCGACTGGGATTAACGCTGAGGTGATGATGAGAAGTAGGTATGGTAAATATGTTAACTCTTGGGCTAGTTACATGTCCGTTTTGTTGGCTGTACATACTCAGGATTTGATTGTACAGACTTAACTAGTAGTAGTTTATTAACTCTTATGACAAAGGTGTTGCCACGGTTACTCACAGTCGATCTTTTAATATGAAGAACTTAATAAAATAAAATTTTATTAAGCTGTTGAAGATTAATATAAGCATTACTAAAATCGACCTGTGAGGATTTAGTTGTAGACCAATACTAAAATATAATAAACTAATTCCGTACTTTTAGAAAATTTATCATTCTGTATAGTATTGATGGTCAGGAATTTTAGTGCAACCAGTATGATGACATATTCATATTTATCCATACGTGTAGATATAGTGTCAATTAATATCACCATCGATCTATTGTTTGAAAAAAATGTTGTTGTGATTTATTAAATAAATAAATGAAAATAGTAAACTTTATTTCGTTTTTCTTTCGTGACGTCATCCTTATGTTCCAGCACATCAACCTATACAATATTTATAAAGGAAACCCTGTACCATCCGTGAAGGTGTTGTTAGGTATCGATAACTGATTCTACTAATGCATACAAAACAGGGATAAACTTAAAAAATCCCCCTAAAAATAAATATTATTTCGCAAAAGGAGGTAATTTAATACATGTGCGGTAGGCAATACATGCGCGGAAGAAAGGCGGCAGGGCACGCGTCACGCGGTTTTATCGCTATTCGCTCATAATAATACCCCCAAAAACGTGTTGTCACTTTTTAAAAAAATACCAAATTGTGGGGAAGTTGGAATTAATTCGCAAAAAAAAGATCATTTCAAAATTCATTACTATTGTTACTATGATAATTATCTAAAATCTCATATTTTATTTGGTTTGCCTAACCCTTATTATCCTTATGGGTCGGAAGGTTTTTTTTTTTTTAAATATTGTATACTACATTCTGTCAAATTTCTTTAATAGATTTCCAACTTTATTACTAAAGTATTAGGTCCAAAGTTTATTGAGAAGATTTGACAGTTTCAGATAGTTTGAACTCTGAGAGCAGCGGTGGTCTAGTGAGAGCAGCAGTGGCCTAGTGACACTTAGAAATTGTAATTTGCAGGTTCGAATCCCATCAGACGCTTTACTTTGTGTAATTCATCACCACTGCTCTCAAAATAATGAAGGAAAGCATCGTGAGGCAGCTGGTGTGTCCTAGAGGCAAAACTTCGAAGACATGTGGCATCTACCAACCCGTACTGGGCCCGCGTGGTAGATTACGGCCCACTCCCTCTCACCGAGAGGAGGCCTGCGTCCCAAGAGTGGGAACATTATAGGCTGATTATGTATGTAATATTTAAAAAAAAAAATCACAAATGACAATGTTTTGGACATATCGCCATTCACCTTATTTAGAACATGTCCAGATGTGAACAACATGGCGCAGCTGATGCAGTTTATGGACCTTATTACAGAACGATACTCAAGGCTCAAGCATTACAGTTTCATGCACATTATTGTGCATGACAGTAAATGAAGTTAGACAAGAAATAACGCATTTGAATAACACCAAATCTGAAGGCTACGATGAAATCAATACTAAAATCATTAAATTATGTACTAACGAAATCATTGACGTACTGACATACTTAATTAATTTGTCATTCAACTGTGGAATTTTTCCAGAAGCACTGAAGTTTTCCATTATTAAGCCTCTGTACAAAAAAGGAGAAAGACATGATATGAATAATTATCGACCAATTACACTGATACCTATTTTTTCAAAAATATTTGAAAAATGTATGTACAAGAGACTTCTAAATTATTGTAATAAATTTCATATAATAAAAAATGAACAGTATGGGTTCCAAAAAAATAAATCTACTACATTGGCCATCTATGAACTAATGAAAGTAGTATTACGTAGTATCAATGATAATAATTTAACCACGGGTCTATTTTTTGATTTATCAAAAGCTTTTGATCTAGTTTCCCACGATTCATTATTACAGAAACTAGAATCACTTGGAATCAGAGGGCCACCCTTACAGTGGATAAAGTCATACCTTCATAACAGAAAACAATGTGTCACTATACCAAATATAAATGATGATAAAGACTTAACACTATACGCATCTGAATATATTTGCAACAGATTTGGTGTTCCTCAAGGAAGTATACTGGGGCCAATTTTATTCTTATTGTACATAAATGACATTACTGAAATAACTAACCATAAATGCATTTTATTTGCTGATGACATTTCTATTATTGTGACATGTAACAAAAATAATAATACAATTTCTGACCATGAAGCTGACATTAACAACACAATTGACATCTTAATTAACTGGCTTAATATTCAAAATTTGAAAATAAATCTTGACAAATCAGTGTACATGCAATTTAATAAATGTAATAATAACAAATCTAATATCAGTTTAAATATACCCAAACTCAAATCTGTAACACTGACCAAGTTTTTGGGTGTAACTATTGATGAACATTTAAATTGGAAAATGCATGTTGATAGTGTCTGTAGTAAAATAAATAAATTTGTATATGCGCTCAGACAAGTAAAACAAGTTACAAATTTAAATACAGCCATATTAGTTTACCACGCATACGTGGAATCTATACTGCGGTATGGATTTGTAATATGGGGCAACAGTACCGACCAACATAGAACATTTATTGCCCAAAAAAATGCATTAGAGCTCTATACGGACTTCAACCTGACGAATCATGCAAGCCAGTATTTAAAAAACTATGTTTGTTACCGCTACCTTGTCTATATATTTACGAAACATGCATGTTTGTGTGGAAACATAAAGAATTGTTCAAAACAGCAAATGATATATGTCTTCGAAACCGACGAGACCCTTATATGCTCGTACTAAGCAATGTTCCTAGGCTTGCAAAGTATAACAAAGGCTGCTTAGCTATGTGTGTACGAATTTATAATAAATTGCCTGGTGACTTTAAGTTGATAAATACAAGATACTGTTTTAAGCGGAAATTGAGTGCATGGCTAAACCAATATAATTTCTATAGTCTGAAACAATTTTTTGACACGAAATGTTAAGTAGGTCCTTTTTGTTCTTGTATTCAAATTTGCGTGCTGTGTCTAAACTCGGCAAAACATGTTTGTACCACTGTTATCTTTAAGACCTGTTATACCACGTTTTGAGCAAATAAATATTATTATTATTATTATTACTTAAGACTAGTTTCAACCAATCAAAAGGCTTCATGAATTTTGAGTGACGTTCTGTAATACGGACCTATGTTTCTAAGATTTCAACATAGCTAATAAAACTAAACTCTCGAATATGCAGTCGTCGCTACCACGTATACAGAACAGGAAGATGGTTCGATTTTCTGAAAAAGTTAGGATGAAATCTTGAAGATTTTAGACAGCCTTAGAGATTTTAAGCATCTACGTGAGGACCAAATGAGGAAATACCAAAACTTTCAACCTATTTAATGAGGCCTAATATAGCCCGCGTGGCTCTTGTGCACGAGGTGGCATTGGCCCACCACTGCTCTGAATAAATGCTTGCTTTCTAGTAAGTATTTAGGTAGGTGTCTGTCGGAAGATATCGAAAATTAGCCAAAATCAGCAGTTAGACTGGTAAAGCGGACCCTAGACTCCAAAGCTGAAAAGTTACGGATGCGACTAGGATTAACGCTGAGATGATGATGATGATTTAGGTAGGTGTCTATCATGTAGCGTGATTTAAAAACTGTAATTAAACGAGAGCGGTCTATTGCGTATATCTATACTAATATATAAAGCTGATCTCGGGAACTACTGGCCCGATTTGAAAAATTATTTTTGAGTTGGATAGCCTATTAATCCAGGAAGGCTTTAGGCTATATAACATCACGCTGCGACCAATGGGAGCGGAGCATAACTAAACCACGCGAACGAAGTCGCTGGCAGCCGCTAGTTAAATATAAAAAAGAGAAAAAAGTCAAACCGAAAGGCTTTGCTGAAGCCTCGGCAATATTTAAAATGAATCACGCTGCGATCAGTCTCATCGTAGAACAACACACGTGTAAAATGAAATGAAAACAAAACACACATTTATTATTTCTATTCATACTCTGTTTTGCGTTTGGAATTTTTCTCGGGATTTTTGATAAAACGAGGTTATGATTTAAACGACAAATGTTACACATTCTCAGAAAAGACTCTGAGTCTTATTCTAGTAGAGTATAGTCTGCGTTTATTTTTCTGAGCATGTTTTTTGTCCCAAGCCTGACAACGTTCTAACCGATAATGGTCACTAGTGTATACTTGAAGAGTAGCTACAATGCGATCGACTACATGTACAATATGTAAAGAAAACCCTGTCTGATCCATGAAGGTATTGTTAGGTATCGATAACTGATTCTACTTAAACATATCAAGCCGGCCAAAACTTAAAAAAAAAGTTCCCCAAAAAAAAATCGCTAAAAGAGGTAAAGTGGAGGCGTAGAGGTCACATCGCTCATAATAATACCGTCGAAAATGTAGTCGTCACTTTTTTAAAAATTACCAAATTTTGGGGAAGTAGGAATTAAAACGCGAATAAAAGATTATTTCAAAATTCATTAGTATTGTTACTATGATGATTATGTATAATTTCATATTTTATTTGGTCATGTGTATACTTAACCTTTAATAGCCTTATGGGTTAGACGGGGTTTTTATTTCATATTGCATAAGTAATGATTTAATTAATCAACTCAGCTATTTGCAGTCCGCTACTGGACATATGGCTCTCCCAGGGAGCGTCATTACACCCCGTCCTACACTTACCGCTTCTAGTTATTATTAGAGATGCGCCGAGTAACAGTTTTGCCGAGTAACGAGTATCGAGTTTTACTCGGCTCAATTTTATTTCAATCGAGTACTCGGCCGAGTAACTCGGTTCATTCAAATTCTCATTTCGCGCGCCTAAACAAGTTCAAACAGGAATAGGATGTTACAAGAACGTGCCGATAGCGTTACGTGGGTAACAAATGTCTTGCCATGGCGCCTCCGCCAGGCCGGAACAAGCGAGGTACCTAGACCAAAGAAGTGCTGGCGTGACGTTGTAAGAGATGACATGCGTGCCAACAATCTCACACCACGGGATGCCAGAGATCGTGTGAAATGGAGGCATATTAATAGGAAAGCGGACCCTGGGCTCCAACGCGAAAGCCATGGATGCAACCAGGATTATACGCTGAGATGATGATGGTGAAGAACGTGCCGATAGCCTTGTGTTCCTACATCATGACTTACGTTTATTAAATTTTAAATATTGATTATTTTTAATGCTGTTCTCTTAATTCTGTTTCATTATTACCCATTCATTAGCATAATTTTGATTTTATTAATTGAGATTCAAAATCAAAGACTTCCTAAATTATAAATACTTTTTGATTAAAACTGTTGTTTTTATTATATCAACATCAATATATTACTTTTCTTAAACAAAGTATACCCATTCAATTCGGTTATTCGGCCTAGTACGAGTATCAAAAACCCCGCCGAGTACGCCGAATACCGAATATTAACAGAATACTCGGTCCATCTCTAGTTATTATTATCGGAATAAAAATAAAATAACTCTCTATTATTTCTATTGTCACAGTTTCACTTTTGACTACCTAATCATCTAGCCTTTTCCCAACTATGTTGGGGTCAGCTTCCAGTCTAACTGGATTCAGCTCAATACCAGTACTTTACATGGAGCGACTGCTTATCTGACTTTTACCACCTAGTTACTGGGTAATACGTTACCCCGTGGTAAGAAATGGTAAGACTGGTGGTTACACTTTCGGACTTCTGACGACCCGTTTTGCTACATTGGATAACTGAAAATTTATTTCAAAATAAAATAATACATATTAAATAGCTAAAATAATTATATTGTTACGGGCTAGGGGTACTAAAACGCCGGTTAAGGGTTTCGCAGTTTATTGGCAACGAAGGTACAGTCGATCGTAGGCAAAGACAAGTAGAACGTCCACGAAGTCCGTGTCGTAAACACACAATAACACTACAGAAGTTACTTCACGTAGTACTCAAAGTTCCCGTTACAATTTTCGCAGTAGGTATTCTCAAAAATCGCTTCTTAACTGTTGCTTCGTTTTCGTATCGCTAGTATAATGCAGACTGACTGCCCGCTGGCGTCACGGGGCTTTATATAGATCAGCTGATCGAACATTCCAGATGTATCCAGAATCAATAAAAATAGCGCATAATTCCGAGTAGGTTCGGTAGGTACCGGTTCCAGTAATTTCGATGTCGACATTTTGTTAACAATATTGATTAAACCTGTACCATTCGATAGGCCACCCTAGGTCTAGCAATGCGTTTTATATATGTATAGGACTTAAAAGTTACATACTGCATGTCACGCAATATTGATGCCTACTTATGCCATCGACATAAGGTGCATTCGTAACAATATATAACGTATAATCTTCTCGTCCGAAATACCGCAGTGTCTCAAGACAAAAGTCTTCGACCAGTGTGTGTTGCCAGTGACGACGTATGCAACTGAGACGTGGTCGCTAACAATGGGCTTTATAATAATTATTTATTTATTTTATTTTTTTTATGGGTTTTCACCCAAGGTCACTCAAAGGGCAATGGAGAGGGCTTGGGGCATCACTCCATGGTCAAATCAAGAATGAGGAGATCCGCAGAAGAACGAGAGTAACCGACATAGTCCGAAGAATTCCAACACTAAAGTGGCAGTGGGCCGGGCACATTGTCCATAGGACGGACGGTAAAGACTGACGACCTGGTGAAGGTCGCAGGAAATGCTGGATGCGGGAGGCGCAGGACCGGTCGTCGTGGAGATCCTTGGGGAGACCCATGTCCAGAAGTGGACGTTTTTAGGCTGAAATGATGATGATGATAAAATAAAATATTTCATTTCTTATTTCTATAGAATCTTCACTAAAAAAAAAAATTAAATGCAGAGGGCATGTTTTTATTGACAATCACTTATGAGTAGTTGAAGTTTAGCCACTCTACGAGAATACTTATTTTTATTATGATTTTATATTTCACTTTCAACAAGAGTCAAAATTTTGTCAACGTGTTTAACTAGATAATTAGTTTCAAAATGACATCATCTAATCCATACTAATATTATAAATACGAAAGTATCTCTGTCTGTCTGTCTGTCTCTCCGGCTTTCACGTCAAAACTACTGAACCGATGGTAATGAAATTTGGTACACAGATAATCTTGAGCCTGAGAAAGGGCATATGCTATAAAATATCATAAATAATATAATAATAAAGCTTCTCTATATACAATGTTTGAAGTTGTTTTATTTTCCGATAACAGAATAATCTGCTTTTCGGATAATCCCACTCTTGATAGACCAACATATAATTAATTGCCCATGGGAAAAACATTATTTTCGTAGGTCAATGCCAACCAAAGAGAATCTTTGTCCCTGGGATTTATTAATAGTCAGGGCAAATGATGTTTTTATTGGAAACTGGAGTCGTTTAAACGGTATAGGTAGGTTCGTCGGAATCATTGGAATACTTGGGATGTACGCCAACTGGCCAGCTCCTGGGCCGATGAGAATGGTCGCCACAATTAGGTTGTCTTTCAAATCTTTTATTAGTAGCGTTGTGCCATTGCAAAGGTTAGGTGGGCTTAAATTTCATAAAAGCATGATAGGCGTTCCGGATTTCAATAGCAGTTCGTGAGGTGGGAGACCAGATGGTTTAAGGGAATTAAAAAATTCCTGCGTATAGATGACTGCATCCTCGATATTACACTCTGTATTAATTGACTTGTAAATTTTACCATGGCCGGGAACTTTTTGTAAAATTAGATTATTGATTTCAATAACTGTATTGTTCCTTGGTGAGACGATAGCCCTTGAACAAAGCCAATGAATGTATCTATCTAGTAATAGAGTAGAGTATCTAGTAGTAGTAGATGCTGCAGACTGTGAACTATATGACCCAGAGTCCCATTTATAACGATTTCCGCAGAGTTAGAGCCCAAGGTTCGAGAAGAAAAAGACGCTTCTCCAATTTTGAGCAGCTGTTGTGGAAAATCGTTATCCATATTTCCGATAACATGGACTCTCATGTTCGTACGTAATTTCAAAGTTTGGACTATACTCCACAGGGGCGATGATTTTAAACATGCCTTTATGATATCCGCACGTGTCCCTCTTGTGACGACGAGAAATGTCTGACGAAAGTCACCTGCAAACACAAAAGTGACACCACCCATGACAGCGACTGAGATTCTGAAGTCCTTAAGTGTTCGATCCACTGCTTCAACATGAGCTCTATGACTCACGGTACATTCGTCTCACATTATCAACGACGTATTCTGTAACAATTGACCAATGGGCCCATTTTTGCGTACAAACCTTGCGAAAATACCGACTGTTGCTCCAATGAAACTGTCAATGGAAGTTTGAAGGTAGAGTGAGCAGTTATACCGTCACTCAATAAAGTAGCCGCAATCCCAGAAGAAGCCGCTGCCAACGCTATTTTTCCGAATCGCCTAACATGTGCCAATATTAAATTAGTGAGGAATGTGTAAAGCGTCTGCACAATGAAAGTTATCTAGGGGCATTTTGCGTTTTAGTAATTTTATTTATCTCCGAAACTGTATGACCAATTCTTACACAACTTACGCTTAATGAAGGATTTGAATTTATTCAGGCTCAGATCTTGAACCACCTCTGGAAGTTTATTGTAAAAATGTATACATTGGCATCTAAAAGAGCCACTTATTTTCTTGAGCCTTGTTGTAGGTACAATAAATTTGTGCCTGTTTCTAGTATTTATATTATGGACATCACTGTATTTTTTAAACAATTTTATATTTTTATGAGCATACAAAAGATTTTCATAAATATATTGAGACGCCACGGTCAGTACGTTAATCTCTTTAAATTTTTCTCTGAGAGAGTGTCTCGGACTTAATTTATAAATTGCACGAACAGCTCGTTTCTGCAAAACAAATATTGTTTGAATATCAGCGGCGTTTCCCCACAACAGAATGACGTACGGTACGACATAACGCTATAGAAATGGGTTGTATCCTAAAAAATATTTTAATGTCCATCAGATAGATTTAAAAAAAATATTGAACACGTATTTTTTATTTTTTCTTTCATTCAAATACTTAGGAAGATATATTGATTTGAAATGTCCCATGACGTTACGCCGTGGTTCAAAATATACCACGGCGTGACGTAATTAGCCCCCACTCTGTAACTTTAATACGCTATATCTCAGTAGCTTTTCGTAATTTCGGCAAAATAAAAAATACGGGTTTTAATTTTTTTTATTATCTATAAGACGGACTAATTATTTTTTTAATATTCATACCTTGGATACATCCCTAATAGCCAAAGTACACTAAACGGGCCGTCTCAATATCAGTCAAATTACGAATTGTTCTAACTGCGTATGCAGCAGAACTTAGCTATTTTGACAAAATTCAAAATTTTTGATCAAATTGATATGCTGTAAATGGCAAATCTTATCTGTATGATGTTCTTGTGATACTGAAATAGTTTATTGTCATTAGAATTAATATTTTGTTGCTCAAATAATCAACCAAACGTAAGTACGCCGAAAAAAATATTTTTAATGTAATAAAAGAATTATAAAAGATAAAATATAAAAGATGGATTATAAGTTCCAGAGATTACCCCCTACATACAAATTTACAAACTTACAAATTTTACCTCTTTATAATATTAGTATAGATGTTTATTCGTAATAAAAGTTAGTAGTATCATTTCGTATAAGCTTGTGTTTCAATCTATTAATTATCCCAACTTTATATGGCGACCCTGCCAGAGCGGTCTGCTACGCTCGTGTGCATTTGATACCATGACTCTACAACGTGTAACATAAAGGGTATAAACATAACAAAGGCATGGCATCTTTACATGTTATCAAACGATATTGGAAGGGTTTTTTAATCCTATCTCTTTATGTTAGGAAGTTATGAGGAAAAACACCGCCTGTGATAGGCTACTATCATACTAGTCGCACAGAGATATTGAAGACATTTATCGGATTTTGGCAAGTAACGTGACGGGTAACGAGTTGTTATTAACGTATGTAGTGTGCTGCCACGTTTTTATAATATGATTTTAAGAAACACACTAAACCGAAAATTTGGTACCAATTTTTTGAGTATTTTATTTTTAGTTGAAACCCTTCCGATATCGTTTGATATCATCTAAAGATGCCATGCCCTTGGTATATATATATACCCTTTTTGTTACACGTTGTATAAGGCAAGTGTATAATAAACTTTCGTTATACTTTGAAAAGTCGTGATCGTTCGGCAAATATCTCGCTTTAATTTTTAAGAAAATCAAAGATGGTTACCTCTCCAGTATTACTAAACTAAACTAATTTTATGTTGAAGTACATCTTTTTCGTTCTATTTCAAAGGATCGAAGATAACATTTTAGTTTAATTCTGTCAAATTAAGATACTCCATAGACAGTTCAGACGCGATTATAAACATGGCGACCAAAAATACGCCAATTTACGCTAGGAGCGGACTATTTTGACAGGTCTAAACAAATTTTTTTTTTTTTTTTATTATTAGTTATAAACTAGTGCTTGACTGCAATCCCGCCTGATGGTAAGCAGTGATGCAATCGTTGATGGTAAAACGCACTAGCTTATTAAGCCTATTCACTCAAAAAAACTGAGTGAATAGGAAGACAGACGGCAGTTGAGCGAGGTGATGCAATGTTTAACCCAACAACACGACCAACGATGCTGCGCCAGAGGATGATGTGGAGACCCTCCACGACCAAACTCCCGACACAACAACATTAGGCACATCATACCCGGTACACATCGCAACACAACTGCTCAGAGCCGTCCTCCGTACTTCACCAGACATCATGCCGGAACACAACGAATCGCTTGGCGGCAAGACTTTGTCTGGTGGGTGGTAACTTATGCCGGCGGCTGATGTTGTTGCCTACCACCGAGAAAAAAAACTTCTGTCCTTTTCTTAATGAAATAGAAAGAAAAAGATGCACTGAACTTTTATTTCAGTTTGTGAATAAGGGAATCGGGGCCACTATTAATAAGAATACACTTCTCCATGTGTTCGAAAAACGTGTTTCCTCAACAACAATGCAATGAATGTTGTTGAACTGTCAAAATGAAATCCATTGCTACTCATAATGTGAAAATTATCAAAGTATCTCCAGTTATCATCATTATTTCAGCAGAAAGACGTCCACTGCTGGACATAGGCCTGCCCCAAGGTTCTCCACGAGGAAAGGTCCTGCTCCTCCCGCATCCAGCGGTTTCCCGCGACCTTCCACCAGGTCGCCGGTCCACCTCAATTCTTCCTCCAGTTCAATAACCCTCTCGTCGGTCCACAGTGTGCGCATGTTCAGTGTTGTCAGGTCGATCCGTCGTTGTTTGTGGTAGCCAGATCTCTACCGGAGATTCTTCGCATCCCTTGCCCCGCCGTTACCTTGGCTGCTACCACAATGACCAGGAATAGCGGAGCTGCCGGGGACTAGGGGCCTTGGCTTAGTCGTGTGCATCATTGGTTGGGGGTTTGCCACAATCCCCACTCTTGACAGGCGGGTTGGGGATCGCAGGATTTGATATTCCACAGAAGAAACGCTGCTGCCCGCTTCCCTGGTGAGTTCCCTTAGTCGCCTCTTACGACACCCACGGGAGGATATGGGTTGGTACTATTCTAAGCCCGGTATCACACGAGGCATGGGTAGCTCCAGTAGGTTTTGTAAAATGAATCATTACATAATCAGCCTCTAATGTTTCACTGTTGGGACACAGGTCTCCTCTCGGCGAGAGGGAGTGGGCATTAATTTACCACTCTGGCCCAGTGCGGGTTGGTAGATGTACATGTCTTAGATATCTTTTTTTGGCGCTAGGACATGCCGGTTTCCTCACCATGTTTTTCTTCAACGTTTTGAGAGCAGTGGTGATGTAATTTACACAAAGTAAAGCGCCTGGAGGGTTCAAACCTACGATCTATAACTTGTAAGTCGCGGCCGATACCGCTAGGCCACCGCTGCCCAATGAATCATTAATAAACTTTATTATTAATATTGTTAATTACATGCTTTTTAATAGCTTCACTTGTATGTTTGCTTGCTTTCTTGTTTGTTTGCTTGCTTGCTTGCTTGTTTGTTTGTTTGTCCGTCTCTAACTCTTTGAACTACGAGTGAGCGGCTCATTACTGTAAAATGTCCCACCGTTTTCAATACGTTCGTTCGTTCGTTTTTTTTTTTAAAGAATGTCGAACTAAAAAGTTGAAAATAAATATAGTTTAAAAACATGGTTTAAAAAAGTATCAAACTAAAAAATTAAAAACAATTTTTAAAAAAGCGTGGTCGCTTAATGTGTAAAAACTATGGCACAAAGCGCCTCACGTTTTTTAAAAATTATTTTTAACTTTTTAGTTTGATATTTTTTAAGACCATGTTTTTTAGTTTTTTAAACTATATTTTTTTATGTATTAATTTCCTATTTTCCAGCACATGTTGCAATAAAGGAAATATAATGATGAACCCCAGCCAATTATTTATTTTATGTCCTTTTTATACGTCATGTTTGCCGCAGTGAAATGTATTTTCATTCTATTTAGTAGGTAGGTTCTCAACGATGTCATTTCGTGCTCTAAGATTAGCCGCGGATAAACTCTAAAGGCTACATCAAAGGTAAGGTTCACAACAACGGAGCATATTGAAGTGTGCCGATGAAGAATATCTATGGAAGTCGCATCAAAGCCGCCTGACACCTCTTTCAACTTTAGACAAAGGCGGTCTCCGTTGTGTCGAGAATACTCGATGTTTACTATTGTCATGTACAGAGCAGGCGCGTGCGCTCCATAGAGGCATATAAGCACTGCATACCCTGATAATTTTCTAATTCGGAACACCCGAATCGTATTAAAATATAATTTTTGTAGTACAGTAAAATTTTATTTAAAAAATACTACAGTCTAAAACACTGCCATCTTTTGGGGCTAGCGCGAACTAGCTAACACATATTATGCATAACATATATACACGTCACTCTAGCGCCACGGAGAAAGAGCGACGTAAGCACGAACTAAAATGCCTCTCCGGTTAGCGTGTGTGGTCGTATTTTGAATGAAATTGTTTGAATGTGTGCGTAAGCTTCTCGTGTGCGACTGTGCAATTTCATTGAGAAAATGAACCGATTTAGGCAGTGCTTATTATATAATCCGGCCAATTCAAAAAGCTGACAAATTGCGTACTTAATTGTTTTTCGTTAAGATACGTTTTTATTTTACCAGACTCACAATAATAAATTACGTAATCTTTTTTGTGGCCATATTGAATATTGATGTTTGGGTGTCGTTTTGAGTGCAAACTGAATTGAATTCGTTTATTTACTTTAGATAAGTATTTCTTTCTAAAATATGGAAAATTATTCTTGTGAGCTCTGTTCTCTTATGGTGATGTGTGTTTAGGTAAACTAAAAACAGTGTCTTTTTCAACATTAAGTTTTGAGCAAAAATATAAAATAGTTGTAAAAGGGCATTGTGTTCGCGACTTGAACTTATCTCAAAAGAAAGGTAATGTCACACGTTGTTTTAATAAAAAGTATATAATTATAACTGGTTAGCAGGGGGTATACACACAAATTATTTTGTTTTCCGTGTACCTATATTATTTTCAAAACATGCTAATAAAATGTTTTGGGGTTATGGATATTCAGATTTAAATATTTTCACAAAGCCTCCTCTAAATACGATTCGTCGGAAAAACATTTAGATTCTTGTTTAAAGTACCAAATTTTTGGTAGAATAGAGTCTAGTTTGAATAGACATTTAAAATAAACATTTTCAAACACAAAATTTTTTCAAAAGGTTAATCGATATCGTCTGCTTTCTATGTAAACAAAATTTTGCGTTCCGTGGTCACGACGATTCGCTTAATAAAGGAAAAATATGCAATCCAATCCACCGATCAGGTGGGCACGCGGGGCGTTGACCTCCGTCAGCTGTTGCCATGATGCAACAATGGCTAAATGTATTTGGGAAAAAATATAACATAGACATACATAGTGTAAAACTGATTGGAATCGATTCAGTTGCTTATTCTAAACAAACTGTATTCAGGTTTCGTATAAAGCAAAAATAAGTTTGTATAAGCACACATTTCGGTAGTGAATATGCATACCCCACTCGAAATGTCTGTGCACGCCCCTGGTACAGAGCACAAGATCAGACTGTAGCAGCACTACGTTATTGGATTTGGTAGTTTAGATTGGTTCATGGTTTTCATTTAATTTTAATTTCTTTTTAATTTCAATACAAGGTGAAGGAAAACATCTTGAGGAAACCTGGACTCTAAGTCTGAAATCGCCAACCCGCATTGAGCTAGCGTGGTGATTACGCTCAATCCTTCTCTATATGAGAGGAGACCTGTGCCCAGCAGTGGGACTTTAAAAGGTTGATGATGAAGCAGAATATTTGCATGGTTGATTAAAAAAACACAAGTCACGAGGCTTGATTCTTTAAATAAATAATTGCGATTGATCTTTTGTTTGTAATCGCTTGCCGATAGTATACTTAGAGTTTGGGGTACAAATATATAATAACGAAACCGATCATTAATTGAAGAAAACAAGTTCAAAGTGATTCTAGTTTCGTTATTAAAATTCTGTTAACTTTCCTATAGTATTCTAATGTTACTTTATTAAAAAGTGGTATATTTCACCGAGAGCTGAAAAAAGTTTTCGTTTGCGCCGCTTACTAACATAACAAGTCAACAACTGTTTAGTAAAGCTGGACGATCGTAGAACGAGAGGCTCTTTGAAAAATTGCTCTTTTTGTGTTATAATATAATGTCATTAGATTTTGATTATTAAAACAGTAAGTTAATTCTGTAAAATAGTTTAGTACTGTATAATAAAATAGCAGCATTTGTTTTTTTTTTCACCCTTTGTCTATTCTCTATATTTGGTTATTTAGTATGTTTAGTTATTTAGTGATATTATTTTATTCTCGGTCTTGGCCGAGAACGAGAAGTTCCCATCCACCAGACAAAGTCTTACCGCCAAGCGATTCGTCGTGTTCCGGCATGATGTCCGGGGAAGCCGTACGGAGGACGGGTCTGAGCAGTTGTGTTGTGATATGTGACGGGTACGATGCGCCAAATTTTCTTGTGTCGGGAGTTTCGTCGTGGAGTGTCTCCATATCAATCTCCCTCTAGCGCAATATCGTTAGTCGTGTCGTGGTTTAACATTGCATCACCTCGCTCAACTGCCGTCTTCTTTCCTCTTCACTCAGATTTTTTTTTAGTGAATAGGTTTAATAAAATAGCACGCTTTACCATCAACGATTGTATCACCATTTTCAATCAGGCGGGATAATATGATAAATTAGTGCTTGCCCGACAAGCACTAATTAATAATTATTAAAAAAAAAAGAGAAGGAATAACCCATCTTGGTCGAGTCTCAAACCAGTTAATTGCTAGTAAGAGATTATTTCACTTGTCCTTCTCTGAAGTAACCTAACAGTATATTCGTTACGTCTTATCGGCCAACAGATTTCCATGACATTCAGCAACCTAGAAGACCATTACCACAGTAGACGGAGAACAGTAGATTATCTAAGGCCGCCCGCAGAGTTATTTGCCTACTCTTGCGTTGAACCCTAGGGTTGTCACTTTGATCTAAATTTATAGAATAAAAAGCATATTATGATTGAATATTTTACCAATTTATAAATTTAGTAAAAATAAAAAGCCTTTATTCACATAACATTTATTATATTAAGTTACAAATTTGATACCGACAAAATTTTTAAGACTAAGTACTTAAGTGTAACACTAAATTATATTCTAAAGCTCGTAAATAATGATAAATTTTAAGTGATGTGTGATATGGGAAATCGATATAACTGGTTCTTATCAGAGAAGATTGTAAGTGATGAGTACTTAAATGTAACACTAACACAATAATATTCACAAGCTAATAACTAATGCTTAAATGATATAAAACATGAGAACGTAAACAATAAATATGTAGTTCTTATGAAAAAGTAGACATTAGTAAAGCTAAGATTATGTATGGGTAGCGAATATTTATCAAATGATACCTTACTTTAATAAAACCGCAAAACCTTTTAAGCCTCATTAGTTTCTGAGGTACAATTATAATGATTGTTTATATGGGTACTGTGTAATGTTTGTTTATATAATCGGATAGCAACAGCTAGCTCAAATGCAACAAAGGCGCCGCTCGCTTACTCGCTATTAAGAGCACCTCGCGTTGCTATTGTCGACGTGCGCGTCGGAGGGATTAAAGGTTATAATGTTATAAATAAAATTCTACGTAACCCTAAGCGTTAGTCGGTCACATTTTACTATAATTTTATTAACTTAATATTATGATTAAGACGCCATATTTGGATCAAACAACACATAAGACAATAGAAAAAAAATAATAGTAATTTGCAATATTGATTATTGTGAAATTGTCCTTATTACACTATACTCGACAAATACGTTTACTTAAACGATATTTCGTACTCAATCCTCTGTTTTATAGTAAAACTGGGCTTCTTAAAATAAACTTAACTTTAAACATAGTAGTCAGGAAGTAAATCTGGGAATACAATTATATGGAAAAATGCGACTCGGGTACGCTCTTAATAAACCAAATAAACTGTGAAACAAACAATACATATATCACATTTTCTAATAAGATTTAAGTTGTACTTACATTTCTGGTTCAGTAGGAAGTATGAAGAATGAAAAGTCCGGATTTGCGAAATCATTATTGAGGCACCCGAAAACACTACAATATTTTTTTCCCCCTTTTGAAGTCATGATACTCGTAATAATTCATATTATGGTAAGTGGCCGGCGAGAATTGACGAACGCGAGCGGTCATGTAATTTACGCGCGTGCTCACAGTCACGCGGCACAGCCCGTATTGCCACCATCCTATACCATCCTATATTATGCCAGCGTGTGCGTGAAATCGCGTACCGACACGGCGCTCGGCGCGCACGCATACATTCAAACCGAGAGCGGCTCGTTTATATGAAGATGTTTTACTGTTCTCTGTCTATTGTGCCATTACCGAGGTGAGGAAATGGATACTTTTGTTTGAGTAGCACGTTTCCGTGGGATTATTTTCGAACTTCACGCGAACGAAGCTGTGGGCAAAATCCAGTAAGAAAAGGGTATGTAAAAAATAATATGATAAAGGGGAAATTAATTTATTTTAATTTTTGGATGTTACGCTTACACAATAATTAATATAAATTAAGAAAGATATTTCCAAGTTATATGTACTTTCTAAGTATATCTTGGACACCAATGACTGATTATATAAGGTGAAGGAGAACATCTTGAGGAAACCTAGACTTTAAGTCTGAAATCGCCAACCCGCATTGAGCAAGCGTGGTGATTAAGCTCAATCCTTCTCTGTATTAGAGGAGACCTGTACCCAGCAGTGGGACGATAAAAGGGTTGATGATGATGATAGCTGAATCTCTCATCAGCTCTATCTCTCGAATCAAAATCCTTTTCTCCTCACAACCCTCACAATCTAGTCACTGGGTAATATCTACGATACCCCTAGATAAGACTAGTAATGATTTAGGAATGAGCTTGGGACCAATAAGTGTATCTTTATTATGATAGAAATAGGGATGTTTCCTGGGTAAAAAAATTTGATTCTATTTAGTCCGTCATTCAGATTATAGAAAAATATTAGAAAAAACATAGGCTACCTTTTATCCCGGAAAATTTGATGTTCCCGAGGGAAATCTAAAAAGCGCGATATAACCGAACTCCACGCGGGCGAAGCCGCGGGCGGAAAGCTAGTAATTTATAAAAAAAACATATGGGTACATTATAATCTGAATTGGGACATAAAATCATTTTCATTTCTACTACTACTGGTACTAAACTGCAGGGCGCTGTTAGTATTTAATACAAACAATACTTTAACTTGCCTTAACATAAGAGAGCTGTAAATTCTAAAAAAACATATTCCTTATAATATCACTGCTGGCCCTGAATTTCTTCGTACTATTCATCATCATCATCATCATCATTTCAGCCGAAAGACGTCTGATGCTGGACGTAGGCCTTCCCGAAAGATCTCCATGGTGACCGGTCCTGCGCCTCCCGCATCCAGCGATTTCCCGCAACCGTCACCAGGTCGGCCCACTTTGTCGGGGGCCTACCCACGCTGCGTCTTCCGGTGCGTAGTAGCCACTCGAAAACTCGTAGGCCTTATCGTGCATCGGTCCTACGGGCAATGTGCCCGGCCCACTGCTACTTAAGCGTTGCAATTCTTCGGGCTATGTCGGTTACTCTCGTTCTTCTGCTGATCTCCTCATTTCTGATTTGATCATGCAGTGAAACTTCAAGCATATCCCTCTCCATTGCCCTTCGTATTCATCATCATCTCAGCGTTAATCCCAGTCGCATCCGAAAGCCTTTTCAGCTTTGGAGTCTGGGGTCCGCTTTACCAGTCCAACTGCTGATATGGCTAAACTTCAACATTTTCCGTGAAGCGACTGCCGTCTGACCTCCACAACCCGAAGGCGACATTGAAGCATTGCAGTTAGACCAATTGTTGGACTTTTAAGGGCTCCAACAACCCCTAACGACTGCCACTAGATGTTCGTATGGCAACCGGGACCAACGGCTTAACGTGCTTTCCGAGGCACGACCAGACCAGTGCAAATATTCATATTCATGCATACAAATATTTGCACTGTGCAGGGATCGAACCCGTGCCACCTTGCGCAGCGGCCGCGTCCGCTACCGCTACGCCACGGAGGCAGTCTCCATTGATCTTCGTATTATTAATCTCTATTTAAAAATCTACATTCGATTGTACAGACCACACCAGCACCCTAATTGCGTTTATTATTATCCACTTATTATTTATTAACCTCTATTACTATCAATTGGAATTATTATGAAGCATATTGTTAATCCATTGCTCCATATGTTCCAAAAATGTGCCTACTCAACAATGTAAACAACGCAAACTTTACAAATTTAACACATTTTTTGATATAATGATTGAAATTGGCAGTATTACTGTATTACGCCGTCTGGGAACAGGCAAACTTATTTATTTGTATATATTATCATATGTAACCCCATTATCATCATCATCATCATCAGCCTCTACTCGTCCACTGCTGGAGATGCCAAGCTACCAACAAGCTCGATCTTGAGCAGTTCTCCGCCAGCCACTACCTTTTTGATGTCGTCGCTCCATTTCGCCCAAGGGCGTCCTTCGTTAAGTTAGCCGAGACGCGGTCTCCACTCGAGGAATCGTTTACCCCAATGGTTGTCGGTTCTGCGGCATGTGTGACTAGCCCATTGCCACTTCAGCTTGCTAATCCTCTTAGCTATGTCGGTGACTTTGGTCCTCTGTCGGATCACCTCATTGTATGTAACCTAGGCTTTTTCAATTGTGTTGAATCTGCTATCAGCTTAACCAAATGCGATTTACATTGAGCGACTGCCTATACAACATGTAACGTAATTAGCGCACACCCTCAAACACCCCATTTAGAATATTATGTTACAATCATAATGCATACAATGAATTTTTAACTTAACATGTATATGCATTGTTATTTATTAAATTAGTTATACCAATTCTTGGGGAACGAAGACCTTAACGTTCTTGTTATAAGGCTTTTTTTTCTTTATTTTGTAATAGCTTTCCGCCCGCGGCTTCGCCCGCGTTGAGTTCGGTTATATCGCGCTTTTTAGATTTCCCTCGGGAATATCATCTTTTTTTTCAATAAAATGTCCTTTCTCAGGGTCTAAAGATTCTCTGAAATCAGTTGAGAGGTTTAAGCGGGAAAGCGTAACAGACAGACAGACAGAAAGAGTTACTTTCGCATTAATAATATTAGTATGGATTGAATGATTAAATTTGTGCGAATACAAGGAAAACTGCGATTTTAAAAGTCTATACAAAGAACAGGGTTAATATGACAATAATTACAGTAGTTTTTGACAGCCTCTGTAGTGTAGCGGTAGCGAACGCGGCCGCTGTGCAAGGAGGCGTGGGTTCGATCCCCGCGCAGTGCAAATAAATCTAAGCTCGAATATGAATATTTGCACTGGTCATATCGTGCCTCGGAAAGCATGTTAAGCCGTTGGTCCCAGTTGCCATACGAACATCTAATGGCAGTCGTTACAGGTTGTTGGAGCCCGCAAAAGTCCAACAATTGGTCTAACTGCAATACTTCGACAACGCCTTTGGGTTGTGGAGGTCAGACCGCAGTAGCTTCACGGAAAATATCAAAGTTTAACTAAATCAGTAGTTAGACTTCTAAAAGCGGACCATTCCGCAGCTGAAAAAGCTTCGGATGCGACTGGGATTAACGCCGATAATGATGAATTACCGTAGTTTTAATATTATTGTTGGGTTAAAAAATTACCTATATTAAAAATGATATAAACCGATTCAGTAAACGATTCTGAACAAACTGTTTTCAAGAAGTGCGTTAATTAATTTACATGTTGTATAGCTGAGTCGTGGTGGCCTAGTGGTTAAAGCACTAGCCTCTCAAGTATAAGTGTGCGGGTTCGATTCCAGGTCAGGCAAGTACCAACGTAACTTTTCTAAATTTATATGTACACTCTAATTTTTTCTTGGACACCAAATGGTAGATTACAAGGTGAAGGAAAACATCTTGAGGAAACCTGGACTTTAAGTCTGAAAGCGCCAACCCACATTGAGCAAGCGTGGTGATTACGCTCAGTCCTTCTCTGTATGAGAGGAGACCTGTGCCCAGCAGTGGTACGATAAAAAGGTTGATGATGATGATAGCTGAATCTCCCTTACATCCTTGTCTCCTCACAACCCTCACAATCTAGTCACTGGGCAATATCTACGATACCCCTAGATAAGACTAGTATTCAGAATAGGGTTCCGACGACCCGTAACGACTGTAAAAGATTTAGGAATGAGCTGGGACCAATATATAATATAATAATATAATATAATAATCCTCTTATCCTGAACTGCTTTCTTCTTTCTGTATGTTGAGGTTGTCTCTTTACTTATAAAATATCTCTGAGTTCAGTCTGCCTCTTGGCAAAGCCCTCCTCTAACAATTTCCATTGTACTCTGTCTCTAGCAACCCTTCTCCATTTTGGGCCTGCCGTCAGTTTTAGTTCATCTTCCCACCTCTTGCTCTGTCTTCCTCTATTCCTTCTCCCATCTCTAGGGTCTGTTATGATGTTGCTCCATTTCTCTTGTGTACCGCACAACATGTGCCTAGCCCATCTCCATTCCAAAACCAGCGACCAATAAGTGTATGTTTATTATGATAGAAATAGGGATGTTTCCTGGGTAAAAAAAAAAATATTCTATTTAGTCCGTCATTCAGATTATAGAAAAATATTGGATACGTATATTTTGTTTTATTAAATCCATAAAAATGACAAATATAAAAAACATCAAAGATCAGGTGTGGTGGCTGGTGACGTCACTGGCCGCTAAAAATGTAGCGTGCAGTGACGTCACACGAGTTTTCAACGCGCTGTGTCGTCTTAATTTTTTGTTTATATGAAAAAAGAAAAAAATACGTGTCTAGTATTATTTGGAAATCTGACTGGATATCGGACTAATTAGTTTTTTTTAGTCAAATTCCCTATTAACTCTAAATATACTGTACCATTTTGTGAAAAGTCCTCTAGTAATGTACACTTAAGTACATAGGTATGCATTTAAATTTTCCGACGTGCTTTTACTGAAAATTACAGACAATATGACGGTAAATCAGTAAAAAGGTTTACAGTCCCTTGCGGTTTAATACAGACTTCTGAAATATTCAGTCTTATTCAAAATTATGCTTCTTTTGTGGCATAGAATTATGTAAGTAGCTACCTGGGGTTAAATGTAGGAACTTGTGCATGAGAAGGATTGTTTTGTTCATTTTTCATTTGTCTTGGTTTATTGATTTTTATAGCCAAGTTCTTTGTGCCTTCTAATTTGCAATGAGTTTACATTTAATTAAGTAATCTAATCCATTTACTAATATATAAAGTAGAAGAGTTTGTTTGAACGCGCTAATCTCAGGATCTACTGGTCCGATTTGAAAAATCACAATTCAAAAATTGTTTGATATCCCATGAATCCAGGAAGGCCTAAAGCCTTCCTGGATTCATGGGCTATAAAACATCACGCTGCGACTAATAGGAGCGGAGCATATCAAAAATTTAAATCGTAAGCTGTATATTATGGATCTAAAAGTGTAATATTGTATCTATAGAAATTGAATCTTTTGGGGTTAAAATAAAATGTTCAAATAACTAACTCCACGCGAACGAAGTCTCTAATCGAATCTTCGGTGATACGCGGAAAGTGTAAATGAGATTTACTCGAATAAGGCCCATGTTTCAGTAGTCAGATAACTTTTACGTGACGAATTGGTGTAGTGGTTTAACATATTGCATAGACAAAAACTGTCAAACTGCCTTACTTATTCTTAGGATATAAGTGACGATTATAAAATCGAGCTTTTAGGCTTCTTAGTAGATTGGGCACGCCACAATAGCGTCGGTAAGTCCCCTCTTTGAGGAGTAGACCGCACTCGTAGAACACGACTGTTTCCTAAGGTTCCTGTGTCACCACTGTGGGAATCCTCCCGAGGACACGGTGGAGCATACGGTGGAGGTCTGCCCGGCTTGGGTGAGGCACCACCGTGTCCTCGTGGCGGCGATCGGCGGCGGTCTCTCGCGTCCGGCCTTGGTCAAGGCCATGTCCGGAGCGAGAGTGCATGGTAAGCCGTCACCTCCTTCTGCGAAGTAGTGATGCTGGCAAAGGAGGAGAGGGAGGAAGAGTAGTCATCCTCCGTGGCGCAGCGGTCAACACGCCTGCCTGCGACGTGGAGGCCCCGGGTTCGATATTTTCCTGGTTGGCCCAGGCCAATCTTGGATGTTTATTTATATATGTATTTATTATAAAATATAGTATCGTGGAACTAGTATCCCATAACACAAGTCTCGAACTTACTTGGGGCTAGCTCAATCTGTGTGATTTGTCCGTGTATATTTATTTAAAAAAAAAAAGGAGGATGGAAAGCGCCCTCACGCCTCTAGCCGCCGCAGGAGACGCCCTGGTCGGGAGACAACGTCGGACTCCCGACCTTCACAGGCAAGGGTTTGCCCTCGCCGGGTAAGGACCAGGCTCGGGTCGACGGCGCGTTGTGTTTCACGCACGCCTCAAAAAGATGTCAGCACGTCGTGACGGGGTCCACGAAGACCGAAGCTTGGGTCAGGGTTGCGGGTTGGTCAAAAGAGAAACCGTGGCTATGGCGCATAAGCAAGTGAAGAAACATGGGTGGGTTTTAGTAACTAAAAGTCTGATACGCCCTTCCGCTCTGCCCAGAGCGGGAGAGGTAAAACATATTTCTTAAAGGGACGCCTTCTGGTCTAAAAGGATGCAGCTTAATACCAGTTATTTACAGGGAGCTACTGCCTATCTGATCACTATAACACTTTAAGTAGGTAATGGAATACCTTGTAGTTGAACTGGTTATTAGACTTTCAGACTCTTTGAGGGCAAGCAATGACTGTCGAAGATCCCCAAATGGCAGCCGGAACTTTCCAAGGCACAGAGGCCCTGTACATGAATATGTTCATCCAATCACGGACTAACCGTAGCAAGCGTAGCAACCTCAGGCACAAGCCTCAGACTTTACATATATAAGTGCGAAAAAGATTTATGCCACAATGTATCCACAACCAACGATGCTCAACGACGCATCTCGATTTTACAAATTATCAACATTAGGTGGACTGAAAATTTGGCCACTTATTTTTTTTCCCTAAATCCCTTTATGAGCACGAACAAAAGCCGCATTAGCTAAAAATTAAATTCATGAAGCCATAAAGTGTTCCGTTGTTCCTGCTACAGAATGGAGACCGTCTTGTTTCTTCAAAGGTATGATTTTGGCTTCGCTAATTTTGTTATACTTCTTTTTGTTAAGAGTAATTGTTGGAGATTTTTTCGTCAGTTTTTCTTTGAAAGAACTCGAGCGGGACACGCAGTGCTTCAAAGAGAACTAATTTTAAACTCCATGATTAAAAACGATGTTCATTCTGTTTTAAAGCTGCTTGCCCGGATCGACGTGCTTGTCTTGAAATTGTAATTTAAAATAGCGCCCTTTTAGAGCTTCCTATGAAGAGACATTTGATACTTTTCTAGGACGAAAGGCTTTAAAAACGAGAGGAGCTGCGAGCAATTCACTAACAAAAGACTCAACGGCCTTCCTTTATTTTCTTTCTAATGGTTTGGGTACAATACATTTGCCATTCGCGAATACCGTACAGACGCGGGTTTTTCTTTGTAATATGGGTTCTATTACATTAAATTATATCCATACGGATTTAATATCCATTCAATTCAAAGGAAATGGTATAATATGGAAACTTACCATAACATCACGCTTGCATTTGACCAAAGGGTAAAGCAGAGGTGTAAGTTAACTCACCCAAATTTTTTTCTAACGTTATAAACTAGTGCTTGTCCGCGATCCTACCTGATGGTAAGCAGTGATGCAACCGTTGATGGTATAGCGCGCTAGTTTTCATAGGTTGTCTCATTCCTTTTACAATTAATTTTACGTTAGCTATAAATAATAAATAAAAATAAAAAAGCCTATATTTCTCGCAAAACAGTTAAGTGTTACATAGTTTGTTAGTAGTTTAATATTTAAAGTTTTGTTAGTATGTATTTATTATTTACAGTATTTATCTAATCTTTATATATATAATTCTGCTGTACGTGTGTATGTCATTGAACTCCTCCTAAACGGCTTGACCGATTTTAATAAATTTTTCTGTATGCGTTTGAGTGGTGACCTGGATGGTTTAGATTCACAAATCAGCCCGGCAGATGGCGCTGATCGCTTAAAGAAGCATGTGATCTCGGAAACGGTCCTAACGATTTCGCTGAAATTTAATATGTGGGGGTTTTCGAGGACGAGAAATCGATCTAGCTCAGTCTTATGTCTAGGGAAGCGCATGTTTTCAAGTTTTCTCTTTCGCAATATTACACGCATAAGATGGGCGCTAATTTCGCGTGGCTTGAAATAGCGGCTGTAGCGTAGTCGATATGGTCTACTCTCGATGGCTGGTGTTCCTCGGTTCAAACCCGGCCAATCACGAGTTTTTTTTTTTGTTTTTAGACAAGTTTATAGCTTTTTTTTTAATTTTTGTAGTTACTTAAAAAGAAAATTGTACATAAGAACTAAAAAGGGAAAAAATAAAAAAAATGTGTTTTTTTTTTATTTAACTAAAATTGTAGTTATGAAGTAAAAGAGAAAAAATAAATAGAAATAAATAAATATTTAAGATTTTTTATTTAACTTAAAGAGACTGAAACAAGAGCTCTAGGGTAGAGAGAGGCATGATATCTTTGTTACAAATGTAGATGATAATGCTTTCCATGGGTATATTCCTAAATCTGCTGTACGTGTGTACGTCACTGAATTCCTCCTAAAGGGCTGGTCCGATTTGAATGAAGTCTATGTATATAAATGAAAGTCGTGTTAGTTACTCTATTTATAACTCAAGAACCGCTTAACCAGTATGGCTCAAAATTGTTAGGGAGGTAGAGAAGAACTGGGAGAAGGACATATCACATTATCACATAGGATACTTTTTATCCCGTTCCCGTTGTTCCCGTCGTTCCCGTGTGACGTGACATAAGTCATGGTATAACAAACGCAACTGACATGGAATAACAAAACAACTCAGTCAAAATATAAGTTAGCGGTTCATTTGCTAAAAATGGTACAAACACACTGCTACACTACTCAGCATATTAAATAAAAGTCTTACTGGTTGAATGTTGATGCATTCATTTAAAGCAAGGAATATAAATACTCTCTGCTGGTTTAATTTTTTTAATAAAAGCCCCAAAGCAAACTTCAACTTCAAAATTTCTAATATTGTATTGCTGTGCCATTTATCACTTCACTACATACTACAAAACAAAGTTACTTTCTCTTTCCCTATGTCCTTTTTTATGATTCATCATCATCAACCTTTTTTTTTTATCATCCCACTGCTGGGCACAGGTCTCCTCTCATATAGAGAAGGATTGAGCGTAATCACCACGCTTGCTCAATGCGGGTTGGCGATTTCAGACTTACAAGTCCAGGTTTCCTCAAGATGTTTTCCTTCACCTTCAGTCATTGGTGTCCAAGATATACTTAGAAAGTACATATAACTTTAGAAAAGTTACATTGGTACTTGCCTGACCTGGAATCGAACCCGCGCCCTCATACTTGAGAGGCTGGTGTTTTAACCACTAGGCCACCACGACTTTTTTATGATTAAATCTTTAAAACTGCGAAACAGATTTTGATGAGGTTTTTTTTTAATAGATAGAGTAATTAAAAAGAAACTTTTATAGGTATAATAACATCCATTAAATTGTGGAGAAACACTATCCCTCGCCCACATGTGGGAGTGACGAGAGGAGGCACAACTCCGTTGCCGCAAAAATCGCAGTACAGCAGACAGAGACATGGAAAGTGTGATTGTCGCAATCCAGCACTGAGCACGCCACAAACATCAAAATTCTCTCTTTGAGGAGTAGCTAGAGAGGCGCCACGGCGTCCTCACCTTCCGACTGATGTAGGTCCTCACCGGACACGGCTGTTTCGGGAGGTTCCTGTTCCGTATAAGGCGGGAGGAAACGCCAGGGTGACCACTGTGTGCATCGCCCTGAGGACACGGTGGAGCAAATGGTGGAGGTCTGCCCGGCTTGGGTAAAGCCCAGCCGTGTCCTCGTGGTGGCGATCGGCTGCGATCTCTCGCGTCCGACCCTGGTCCGGGCCATAGTCCGGAGCAAGAGTGCATGGCAAGCTTTCACCTCCTTCTGTGAAGCAGTGATGCTGGCAAAAGGGGAGGCGGAGCGCGTGATGGAGCGGAAATCCCACTACCCTCACGCCTCAAACCGCCGCAGGAAGCGCCCTGGTCAGGAGGCAACATCGGACTTCCGACCACCGTAGACGCGGGCTTGCGGGTGGCGAGCGATAGGCAGCTAGCCTCCTGGTAAGAACCAGGCCCGAGTTGACGGCGCGTTGTGTTTCACACGCGCCTTAAAGAGATGTCAGCACACCTTGACGGGGTCCACGAGGACTGGTCCACAGGGTTGCGGGTTGGTTAAAAAAGAAACCATGGCACTGGTCGTTGCATAGGCCAGTGAAGGAACACGGGTGGATTTTAGTCAATAAAAGTCTGACACGCTCTTCCGCTCCGCCCAGAGTGGGAGAGGTCATTTGATGATTTCCCATCCAAAACAAAAAAAAAAAAAAGAACTGGAGAAGAGCAAGAAATTGCACTTGAAGAGCGCAGCCTTAGTATGGCTCGACTTCGTGCTTCTCACTCACCAGAGCAAAGGGAGGCAGCCCGTGAAACGGCTCGGTTGGCAATGCGAAATCGTCGAGTAAACCTCAGAGATCAAGCGCTAGATAATTTACGAAGCACAAGAAGAAATTCATCAAATACTGATTTGAATCGGGCAGCGTTTCAATACGCATATAATATAGCGCAATGGCGTTCGCATTGGGCCAATGGATGTTGTTTGCGAGTATTGTAGCACATTAAAGATTTCCGAAGAACCGCCAGGATTGTGCTCCCAAATAAAGAATAATTGAATAATAATATTTATTTATTTAAAATTATCCTAATTTAAAAAGTAGTCATGTGATATTGCCTTTAAGGCGGAACGAAGTTCGCCGGGTCAGCTAGTAAATATATAAGAATCTCTTATTTATTTGTCTGCAAGAACCCTTTTGCAGGTCAAGGCCTCCTCCAAATTGTGCCAAACTTCTCTGGAGTGTGCAGTTAGCATCCAGTTAGCATCCTTTGGTCCCGCCACATGTTTAATCTCGTCATCGCATCTTTTACGAGGTCTTCCTTTTTTTCTTTTGCCTACCGGACCTCTCCACACTGTGACACATTTTGTCCATCTCTGGTCTTGAAGACGCGCTAGTCTGGCCCACTTCTATTTTAATGTTAGAGCTAGAGTCAGACTGTCTGTTGCTTTGATATTTTTCCTAATGTATGTCGTATTTTTTGTTTTCTTTTGATACATAACACACTTCTCTCTATCGCACGTTGGCATGTTATAATTTTGTCCTTAATATTTTTATTAAAGTTAGCTATACCACTTCTTATAACATCAGTTATTTGCTAGTGGAAATCCTGTCAAAATCAGTCCAGCCGTTTCGGATATTGGCCGTAACTACGAAACAGTCGCACTAGTTTATTAAGAGCCTATTTACTCTAACCTAGAAGACAGTTAAATTGTAATCGGACGGCAAGACCACTGCAGGCAAATTGTTCTTCGACGTACGCGGTATTTATATACCGCGTACGTCGAAGAACAATTTGCCTGCAGTGGTCTTGACACAGCGTTTCGCCTGGTTTTATGACCAGGCGATGATGATGATGATGAATTACTTGTATAACTTAATTTCCGCCTTTTTTTTTTTTTTATTAGTTATAAACTAGTGCTTGACTGCAATCCCGCCTGATGGTAAGCAGTGATGCAATCGTTAATGGTAAAGCGCAATAGCTTATTAAGCCTATTCACTCAAAAAAACTGAGTGAATGGGAAGGAAGACGGCAGTTGAGCGAGGTGATGCAATGTTTAACCCAACAACACGACCAACGATGCTGCGCCAGAGGATGATCTGGAGACCCTCCACGACCAAACTCCCGACACAACAACATTAGGCACATCGTACCCGGCACACATCGCAACACAACTGCTCAGACCCGCCTTCAGGGTAAGTGTGGGAGGTAGGATACCCATTTCTAATTACAATTACCCGTAACGTGTCGCCTAAAAATGAAAGGGGTCAGGGGGGTGGGGGGGATCGATCATCATCATTAACCTTTTTATCGTCCAGTACAGAAAAGGATTGAACGTAATCACCACGCTTGCTCAATGCGGGTTAGCGATTTCAGACTTAAAGTCCAGGTTCCCTCAAGGTGTTTTCCTTCACTTTATAATCAGTCATTGGTGCCACTTAGAAATTACATATACGTTAGAAAAGTTACATTGGCACTTGCCTGACCTGGAATCGAACCCGCAATCTGACCCGAAACGAACACTCATATTTGAGAGGCTCGTGTTTTTACCACTAGATCTTATTATAAAACAAGGAATTTGTTTATATCATGCCATAGTATAAAAACGACCTAGGTTATCAGTAAAAGATCGCTCTTAGCGATAAGACCGCCCAATGTGTCACCCTTTGTAAAATCTTTTTTATTTATGTTCTGTAATCTATTGGTGTACACAATAAAGAGTATTCCATTCCATTCCATTCTCTACTATTTACTACGATTTCATAATCTACTCTACTCTACACTAATCTTCAGGACAGCCTCCGTGGCGTAGCGGTAGCGGACGCGGCCGCTGCGCAAGGTGGCGCGGGTTCGATCCCCGCACAGTGCAAGTATTTGTATGTATGAATATGAATATTTGCACTGGTCTGGCCGTGCCTTGGAAAGCACGTTAAGCCGTTGGTCCCGGTTGCCATACGAACATCTAGTGACAACCATTACGGGTTGTTGGAGCCCTCAAAAGTCCAACAATGCTTCGACGTCGCCTTCAGGTTGTGGAGGTCAGACGGCAGTCGCTTCACGGAAAATATCGAAGTTTAGCCATATCAGCAGTTGGACTGGTAAAGCGGACCCCAGACTCCAAAGCTACTCTACTCTATTCTATTCTAGATATGTAGTTATTGAATTTTGAATCATTATAGAAACGCAGTTGTTTGTACAAAAATTGCACTCTTAGTTCGGTACCAAGTTACTAAGTTGTCACTTTTGTATTCGATCGGGAGAGCCTTTGTAATAAAATCAGCAATGTAATTGCATACCACACTATCAGAAGCAAAGCATTTAATTTTGACAGTTCAACAACATCCATTGCGTTATGTATGTTGTTAAGCAGACACATTTTCGAACATATAGATCAATGGATTAGCAATATGCTTCGAAATGATTCCAACTTATAGTAATAATCTGTTGACGGTCTTCATGTCCGTGACATAGCGGACAAACTGCAGGAGGGTCACCTACGTTGGTATGGTCACGTCTTACGAAAACCGGCATGTTACGTGGGTCAAAAATGTCTTGCCATGGCGCCTCCGCCGGGCCGGAACAAGCGAGGTAAATCAAAGAAGTGCTGGCGTGACGTTGTAAGAGATGACATGCGTGCCAACAATCTCACACCACAGGATGCTAAAGATCGCGCGAAATGGACTAAATTGAGTAAGAAAGCGGACCCCGGGCTCCAAAGCGAAAGCCGCGGATGCAACCGGGATAACCGCTGAGATGATGATGATGTGTAATAATCTGTTACGCGATTAGGGTGCAGGTTTACGTTGTTACTATGTACTTGAGGGTACTTCAAATAAACATTTAAGATAAAAGCATTTATCTAAAACCTTTAATTTGAAGCCCCGTTTAACTGTTTGTAGAACAACGTGGCAACTGAATTGGTGATTGTAGCATTTTGAAATTAGTTTTGAAAGAAATTCCGCGGCCATTTTTGATGATATCCGTAATTCCCTTGTAGAACGGTCGAGTGGAACAGCCGTTATTGCTACCCAATTACTTCCACCGTGTTTCGGTTATTCGAGGATAGATTTTGTGAAAACAACCAGCATATTTTATGAGACACTAGTTTTTACCCACACCTTCGCCTGCGTCGATATCAGAAAAGTAGCGGCCGCCCGCGACTTCGTCCGCGTTTTTATATGGTCCGCTCCTATTGGTCGCAGCGTCATGTTATATAGCCTAAAACCTTCCTGGATTAATAGGCTACCTAACGCAAAATATTTTTTTAAATTCGGACCAGTATTTCCTGAGATTAGCGAGTTCAAACAAACTCTTCAGCTTTACATATTAGTATAGATATCCCATAGTAACGTCACAGTCTATAAATCATACAGTCGTCCGACGAAGACGTCTAGACAGAGCAATCGTGCGGGGTGTGAGGGACGAGACGCGGGTAAGCGGCACCCGAGCTGCGAACAGAACGATGTTCGTAGCTCGGTATCTATCATTAAGGGCTAACAGGTGTATGTTTTTTTATTTGTTTGTTTTATAATTTGATGTGAGGGCCAATTTTGAGTATAATTAGGGTATTGTAACGAAGAAGCCATCCTTTTTGACGTCCAAAATGGCGGACGTCATTTTTTTATAATTTAATATGGGTGTCAATTTTAAGTAAATTTAATTGTGGAAGCACCAACACGAAAAAGCTATCCTTTCTGAAATCCAAGATCGCCGACGTCAATTTAAATGTATATTAATAAGATATGGGTGTTATTTCTGAGGTTGATTGGGGTGCTGGTTACGAAAATGCCATCTAAATAACTTAAATCTATCTCGAGTAGTTCCCTTAGTAAAAATAGCAAATTAATTAAATATAATACAGCTGTCGATATTGATCTACAATAAATAAATAATTTCATAAATATTGTTTTTTTCTAGACGATGTCGGCATTTTAGATCAAAGGCGTCGACCTACTGTATGATTTTTATACTGTGGTAACGTATTACCGCGAATAAACGGAAAAATATATGTTTAAGAATAAATATAGTTTAAAAACCTAAAAAAAATGCTTTTAAAAATATCAAACTAAAAAGTTAAAAATAATTTAAAAAAAAAGTGCGAGGCGCTTTGTGCGCGATTTTTGTATATTTAGCGCCTCACGCTTTTTTAAAAATTATTTTTAACTTTTTAGTTTCATATTTTTTAAAAGCACGTTTTTTAGTTTTTAAAACTATATTTATTTTCAACTTTTTAGTTCGATATTCTTTTTTTTAAAAAAAAAAAGCGATCGAACGACCGTATTAAAAAAGGTAGGACATGTTACAGTAATTACCCGCTCACTCTTAGTCCAAAGAGTTAGAGACGGACAAACAAACAAACAAGCAAACATACAAGTGAAGGTAATAAAAACCATGTAAAAAGTACGTGTTGGGTCAAAAGTGGGTGTGTTGTGTTGGGCCATTTAATAAATGGCGAAGCCTGTACTAACTGTACTAATTTACGTTTATGAGTCGTCTATATTTACGACTAACTTCACAGGACTATTCCAGGTTCTAAAATCAAGCGAAGTAACAGATTTTGATGAATGCATGTTATATGAATTAATTTATTACGCAAAATGAATGTGAGTTATACGGGTTATACCTCAATTAATACGCGAGACGCACGCTTCACATCGTGTATCTGACATATTATCACTTGTATATTTCAATTAACTAAATTAAACTACTCTTCGAAGCCTCGTCTACCATTGAGCACACAATTACACAGAGAAGTCAGACATTATTGTAAATGATCTGTCAGTAGTTATGCAATATCTAATACAAGTTACATTTGCGGATGTAAGGGAAACTAATTAGCTAGTTATTTATACACGTTCTGCTTAGTCTTCTCGTTCAGAATGCAATTACATAACAGTCTTTGTATCTTGGTTAAGTGCATGTTTCATGCAGATCCTGTCCTGTCAGAGAGTAGTGGTTACCCAATGGTAATAATTACCTACTATTTGCCCGCATATTTGTTACTAGCTTTCCGACCGCGGCTTCGCCCGCGTGGAGTTCGGTTATATCGCACTTTTTAGATTTCTCTCGGGAATATCAAATTTTTCCGGGATAAAAAGTAGCCTATGTTCTTTCTCAGGGTTTAAAGATTGTCTGTGCCAAATTTCGTCAAAATCGGTTGAGAGGTTTAAGCGGGAAAGCGTAACAGACAGACAGACAGACAGAGTTACTTTCGCATTTATAATATTAGTATGGATACAAAGCGCAAGTCCGTTCGTGTGTGGAGTACTGTGGGCCTAGTATGAGTATTCATTACGAAACTCGATCGTCGATATCGAGCGCGTTTGGCGCTCTCATTGGTTGAGAGTTCTTACAACCTTGAAGCGGGCTAATTGATGAGTCAAACGAGCTCGATAACGACGATCGAGTATCGTAACGAAAACTTATACTAAGCCTACTGCAGCTACATTTGGGCCGGTGCTGCAAAATGCCACCTGGAAAATTTTGGAGTCGGTGGAGAGGCGTGAGAAGAGGCTTATTGATAACCCAGATTCGGTTATGAATAATCTCCAAAGCCTCGAGCACAGGCGTTGGGTAGCTAGCCTTACCTTGTTGATACCGCTACGACCAAGGACCAGAATAATTCGCCTGCAGCAGTCTTCCAGGAGAAAAACTGCCGACATGGTCTTCTTCTTCTTCAGCTTATAGATGTCCGCTGCTGGACAAAGGCCTCCCTTAAGGCTTTCCACGATGACCGGTCTTGTGCTGCCCGCATCCATCGGCTTCCCGTGACCTTCACCAAGTCATCGGTCCACCTTGTTGGGGGCCTCCCTACGCTGCGTCTTCCAGTACGTGGCCGCCACTCCAGAACTTTACTGCCCCATTGGCCATCGTTTCTACGAGCAATAGCCGACATGGTATTCCTATTCAATTTGGTTAATGGTTTAACCGACTGTTCTGAATTATTGAACAAAATTCGGTTGCGTGTTCCATCCTTCACTTTGAGGAATCATCAACCTCTGTATGTTCTCTCTGTGCGGTGCGTATACCAGCAAAACTCTTATATGACAAGAGCTAGCTAAGCATATAACTTGTTATGGCAGAGGGTTGATGATCTTGATTTATTCTCCACCACAGTTCCTAAACTAAAAAAAAATATTTGTGATAATTTCTTTGTAAGCCACTAACATATCTTCAGTCTTTACAAATTACTCTCCGAGTAAATACTTGTTCTTGATTTTACTTTCCTGTCCTGTGCTGTACCTACCTGTTACTGTTTCTTGTGCTAACTTAATATTGTCCGTGGAAACTTTTAATTGGCCTTTTTTTGCTAACTATCTTCTACCTGTATACAATATGTAAAGAAAACCCTGTCCGATCCGTGAAGGTATTGTTAGGTATCGATAACTGATTATCATAATGCCTACAAAGCCGATCTAAACTTAAAAAAAAATTCCCCTAAAAAAATAAATATTATTTCGAAAAAGCTAGGTCACTTAATGCATGTGCGGTAGACAACACGTTAGGCGTACATCCGCGGGTGACGGGGGGCAGGGCACGCGGCATGTGGTCGCATCGCTATTCGCTCCGTCAGAAATGGTGTTGTCACTTTTTAAAAATTACCAAATTTTGGGGAAGTTGGAATTAATGCACGACAAAAAAAGATTATTTCAAAATTCATTAGTATTGTTACTAGGATGATTATCTAAAATTTTATATTTTATTTGGTCATGTGTTTACTTAACCTTTATTATCCTTACGGGTCGGACAGGGTTTTCTTTACATATTGTATATGCTAGCTATAAGTTTCCTTAAAATGTATTAAAAAAAATAAGGCTAGAGTGAATATGATCTTAATAAACTAGTGCATTACACGGTGTAACGCACTAGTTTATAAGTAAGTACATGAAATGGATAATGGTGTAACTTACACCATTATCCACACACGATCTTACTGCAAAAACATAAGTCTGTCCAAGTGAAATGGCTACCAATGATACTACTTTAACTCAACAGCATTAAAGCGAAAATAAACAAATGTATGCTCTCGTCTGCTCATTCAACAAGCAATTACAACGAGCAGAATAAACGCTAACGACAGTTCGGTACTGCTAATGTTATTTACATGTAAAAGTGTGTTTTCAGTGGCAGATATACAAATTTTCAAGTTAGGGGCTGTAAAATTATTTTCACCAATTATTATTTGCCTCTACAATAGGGATGTTTTATGGATAAAAAAATTAACTCTATTTAGTGCGTCATTCAGATTATAGAAAAATATTAGATACGTATATTTTGTTTTATCAAATCAATAAAAATTTACAAATATAAAAGGCATCAAAGATCAGGAGTGGTGGCTGGTGACGTCACTGGTCGCTAAAAAGTGTAGCATGCAGTGACGTCACACGAGTTTTCAACGGGCTGTGTCGTCTTCATTTCTTGTTTATAATATAAAAAAAGAAAAAAATACGCTTCTAGTATTTTTTGGAAATCTGTCTGACGGGCTAATTAGTTATTTTTAGTCAAATACCCTATTGTCATGTCCTAGATTAAATAAAAAAAAGACCATAGACTTTTATCGGCACGTAGCTAAAAGAAAAGGTCTCCAAATTTGCCGCCACAAAAACCTGCCGCCACAAAAACCTGCCGCCCTAGGCTCAACCCCTCCTCAGCCTGTTAGGGCCTGTAAATCGGCCACTGTGTGCTTCTCCTGTGTTTGTTCTTTTTTATCTCAGTAATGAAGTAGTGGGGTCAAGTACTATACACACATTATTCTTTTATATTGATTTTTTTCAGCAACCTGGTATTTAATGAAGAAGCCCCGTTGTATACGGTGGTTTCTTTACTTAGGTGTAAAAAAAAAGAAATAATATGAGCTTATTTAAGATACGACAAACATCTGAAGAGGCACTGGTACCTTGCCATTAAATTCAATTTATATCAGACAACTATCATCATAATTTCAGCCGCTCCTCGGATGTCCACTACGATCGGTCCTGCGCCTCCCGCATCCAGCGGTTTCCCGCGACTTTCACCAGGTTGTCGGTCTACCTTGTCGGGGATCTACCAACGCTGCGCAGATAACTATGTACCTATATAGATAACCAGCTTTCCGCCCGCGGCTTCGCCCGCGTGGAGTTCGGTTATATCGCGCTTTTTAGATTTCCCTCGGGAATATCAAAATTTTCCGGGATAAAAGGTAGCCCATGTCCTTTCTCAGGGTCTAAAGATTGTCTGTGCCAAATTTCATCAAAATCAGACAGACAGAGTTACTATCGCATATAATAATATTAGTTTGGATTAGCATTTGAAAAAATATTACGATAAAAAATTAAGTTGTTTTTCTTTTTGATATTAGGTACGGATGGATTCTCTGGTAAGAAATAAAAGTCAAAGTATTTAAAAAATTAAAATAAAATCCAAATTAGGTAAATTACCCGCCTAAGTAATCTCCGCATCGGAGAGGAGATACTATCTGCTAGTCATTAGAAATCCATTGCAGCTGCCACGCGTTCTGTAGATCAGGAATCAGTATAATATAACGCAAACATCTCCGAAGCGATGCAGCCTCAACATCATCCTCCAGCTATCCAGCGACCTTTTGGCGTGTCTAACCCACAGATTCCCCGTATAAAATCTTTGACAATAGGTCTTAAACAAACGAATTTTCATTTATTTAGAGCAGACGGTGAATTTGCGGGCCAGCATGTTATTTCAGACCACCATAGCCCTGCGCTCCTTCTCAATATCCATATCTTCTTCATGACCCTCGGTAAGAAAATGTCCCAGGTATTTAAATATCGTAACACGGTTTATGCACAAGCCATTTAGGGTAATATATAGTAAATACTCGTGAAATCCACCGGAGGTCCCAAACCATAGGTATATTCGGATTTTTTAATGTTGTATACGAGCCCATAGCCCTAGTATAGGCCTCACAGACTCTTAATAACTCTCAAAGACCTTGCACTGTCGGACTCAACAGTACCATGTTGTCCGCGTAGTTAATGTTGTTGACGCAGACGCCATTTATCGAACAACCGACACGCTTGATATAGATCTCGACGTTGAAATCATTTATGTAAAGCTTGGGCCATGTCATACCTTCCTGTCTCGCCCCGCTTTCCAACGAATATGCCTCAGAGAGTGTTTTATTCCACCTCACAAAATTTGTTTGGTGCCAACACTTAAATTATGTAATCACCTCGGCACACCCGAATTCCCCAACTTTCTTCAAAGCCCATCGTATGAGACAAGATCAAACGCCTTGGAGAGGTCAAGGAAATGCGTTTAAAGGTAATTGTTTATCCCAAAAATAATTACAACTACGGAAATTATTGTTATACTAGCTTTCCGCCCGCGGCTTCGCCCACGTGGAGTTCGGTTATATCGCGCTTTTTAGATTTCTTTCTCAGGGTCCAAAGATTGTCTGTGCCAAATTTCATCAAAATCGGTTGAGAGGTTTAAGCGGGAAAGAGTTACTTTCGCATTTATAATATTAGTATGGATTAACCCTGTTGTTTGTATTCAGATTGTATTCAGTTGCAGACTTTTAAAATCGCTGTTTTACTTGTATTCATACAAATTAAATCATTCAATACAAAATAAAGAAAAAGCACCTTATCCAAGAATGTTAAGGTCTTCGTTTTCCAATAATTGGTAATGTACCGGTGTCCTACGGTCCATATAGTATTGGACAGTATGCTTGAAACCTACCATGGCAATTTTAGTGGATAGCCCAGGTCTGAACCCAAACTGCGCGTCGTATAATTGAATGTATTTATCTAGGTAGGAATCAAGCAAGCCATCTAGCACCTTGGCAATTATCGTTGTCAGAGAGATGGGCCGGTAGTGCCCCCGTTCGAGATATACCCAGTCCCATTCTTCATAACTTGGACCATAATGGTTTTCATTAGGTTATATGAGTGGTTAGAGATGGTTATATTGTAAGTATGAGTGAGTTCTTCATATCATGAAAAACAAGGCCAGAACCCTCGGTAGATGAAACCCAGTACGCCGCAGATGCTCTACACTAAGCCCGTCATGACCAGGAGATTTACCGCCAGACATTCTCTTTAATATGCATCTTATTTGACTAACCGTGCAGGCGTCTCCTCTCCCTCATTTCCGGGATTAGACCTAATAAATGCCCATACAACACTATAGTGATATCTATCCATATCTAACTGACAGCCGTGCCTAAATACGGCGAATCAATCATAGTCTTTCAGGGCAAGAAAGACATATGTGTTTGTACACTAGCCTGAGGTTTCCGCTTTTAGAAAAAATATCAACTGAAAATAAAGTGGAAACAATTTTCGTTTTCATACAAAATAAATATGAACGTGGGCGTCTATTTAGATTGCTTTGTAACTAGGTGGAGGATGTTGGTGGTGGTTATTTGTGTGTGTGTGTGTTTATAAGTTTTTATACTTTTAGAATATTTTCTCAATAACGAGAACGAAAAGATGAGATTTACACGGTTTTGAGGTAAAGCCACACATTATTTATTTATTTATATATTCTTTATTGTATACCAATGAAACATGGAAAAAAAAACATTCATCACAAAAAACATACAATGGGCGGCCTTATCGCTAATGCGATCTCTTCCAGGCAACCAAAGGATGGACAGATATTCCGGAACCACAAATGGGACTGTCATTGGTGCAAACATCATTATTACAATATACTAAAGTAGATACACAAATACATACATATACAAAAATTAATCACATTTTAAAATATTAGTAAATATTTTGGGAGACATAATGACCCTACGAAATATAAATCGTAACACATATATAATTTGTGTAATGTCATGATCTCGCGACACTAATTCATTCATTTCATTCATTAGCTAAGCATACTCCCTATATGGTCAAAGAATGCACACCCGAGGCAGACCGCTGGTAGGGTAGCAATGAAAGGCGAGTTGAGATAAACTGACTATAATGGAAATAAACATGAATACCTTATATATTAGTGTCTTACATAAACTACAGCCTGGACAGGAAAGGTCTGCCTGGCCTACCGGGTGGCGTTTAAACGCTTCCACACAATAGGAAAGTCACACGGAAAGTCTTCTTTGCATGAAGGCTAGAGAAACAGTTGTGCTTAAGTTCATTGAATACACAAGCGTCACCCAGATAAAAACGTTTGCGGTCGTTTTAAATAGGGTTGTAACGGAGGCTTGTTAGCGGAGGCGGAGGCGGATGCGGAGGCGGCGAGTCTCACCTCCGCGGATGCGGTGGTTAACGGAGGCGGAGGCGGAGGTGAAAGTACATATAGAAAAAATTGAAATTTATGGTCAATTAAAACAAAATTTTTATTTTAAATACGTACATTAATAGTAGTATACTTGGTAAAAAAAATATTACCTTCTTGTAATGAAAATTAAGGAGAAACAAATTGTGCTTGCCGCATTCCCGCCTCGCACTAGTTGATTCTTGACCATTTCGCGCTCAAACGCGGCCGGACGGTTGTCGAGCGTCGCAGTTTGCGCGTTATTTATTGCATAAATACTAGAGATGTACCGACTACCACTTTGGCCGACTAGCCGACTAGCCGACTAGTCGGCTGTAAAGAGGCCGAATAGTCGGCCGACTAGTCGGCTAGTCGGCCTCTTTACAGTCGTAGTAAAGAGATTTTGCTATGTTTTATTATAAAAATATGACATTTTGTTTTGGGTTGTGTCCGGTTAATCATATAAGTTCCTGTTTCTTTTTTATTTTTCTTGAAACAGTTCGTGTTTAAAATATTGAATGTTTATTTTTTAATCTGTTGGTAATTATAAACACCTACTTTTTTATTTGATTAACAATTAATAAATGTTTATTTACCTTAGGAAGATATTCTTTTGTTTGTTAATTAAAACCAATTTTAAGATAATAATTTTGTTTTGTTGGTGTTATAGATATTAGGTCCTTACATATCAAATTGGCATTTTGTATTATAACTCACTGTGCTTTCTCTAGCGACACCACTGCCATACACATCATTAATTTTTCGACCCGTTTCTGCAGCACTGGTGCCACGGCGGAACCTATGGCGGAACTCATATTCGTAAATAATGCGAAACTTTAAATTTTCCATTTTGTAAACTCAAAGACGCAGAGAAAAAACCAAAAGAAAAAGAAACCAAAAGAAATACGGTTGTTGAGACACAAATTAATGAGTAAATAGCTGTTTATATTTGATTTTGTAACTCTAAACCAATTACCAAAGAAGAGATTTTTGAGAGCAAAGTGGCCAGTGCCTACGACAAAACGCCAATTTCATATGTAAGGACCTAAGTTAGTAAGTTAGAAGTCCGGATTAAACAATGGGATACTTTTCATCCCGGAATAATTTGATATTCCCGAGTTTTCCAAAAAGCGCGATATAACCGAAGTCCACGCGGGTGGAGCCGCGTGCGGAAAGCTAGTAATGATTAGTTAAGGTTTTATTTCATTTCAGTTCCCCTGATACAGTACATATTAATGAGAAATACATACAAAGTAAAAAGCCGACTAGTCGGCGTTTTTTGCCGACTAGTCGCCGACTACTCGCCGACTACAAAAGCGGCCGAATAGTCGGCTTAACCGACTAGTCGGCCACTAGTCGGTACATCTCTAATAAATACGTAAATAAACCTCCGTTATAACTCCGCTAGAAATTGTGCGGAGGCGGAGGCGGAAGCGAAGATACGATTTCTTGCGGAACTTCCGCAGTAACGGAAGCGGAGGCGAAGCTCCGTTACAACCCTAGTTTTAAATAGAGCAGGAGAACTTATAAAGTTGTGGAGGGGGTGGGCCGGTTGGAATAAGTACCGACGGCAACTATGGACCCCGAACAATAGGACTACCCTGGAGGACTTAGTTCGAAAAGCAAAACCCTCAAACATTGAAGCTTAGGTAAACCAAGTTATCCTTACTAATATTATAAATCGGAAAGTGAGTTTGTTTGTTCCGCTTTTACGTCGTAACTACTGAACCGATTGCTTTGAAATTTTGCAGACGTAAAGTTAGAAGTCTGGATTAATTAATAGGGTACTTTTTATCCTGGACAAATTCCTTCTTCCTCTATTATCGATATTCCCGAGGGAAAACAAAAATATTGTTAACTTCATACCAATTCGGTGCTAGATGGCGCTGTGTGCCGTTTAAAACAAGGTAATATATTGCAAACAAATATGCACATGTAAACTTAGAAGATAAATGATACGATAATTCATTCCCGAAAATGAGGAATCTAAAAAGCGCGATATAACCGAATTCCACGCGGGCAAAGCCGCGGACGGAAAGCTATAAAACAATATTTTTTACAAAATATACGTACTTATGTACTCCTTGTATTTCTTGTTTTCTGTCTAAAGAAACTAGAACACAATATGTATATGACAACATATTATTCAATTTTGTAAGTCTAAATACCATTAACGTGGGCATTGTTACAGAATAAATGTTGTCCGAAAAAATAGCGGCAATATTCCATGTGTTGCTAACGTGTGGGCGGCAATAATCGTTTATTATCCAATGAACCGTGTCGTGTGCTCTTAGCCGAACTTTTAATTTAATGTCTATACAGTTAGGTCATAGTTATAAAGTTGGGAAAAGTATTTAATTTACCTATTTGTATAGAGGGCTGTATTTGCTCCCACAGACAGCCGCGACGCCACGCTAGTAAGTAGAACAATTTCCATGAAATTGCTTTTTCAGAATATTTATTATAATATTTGCTGTAATAAATACTGAATAATATATTCGGTTTAAACTAGTGTTCAAAACAACGTGTAAATTGTTTTGATGGCATTTTCAAACAGGTAGATAGGGTTCGATGTGTTATATAAGTAAATATGATCTGAACTAACCCGAACGAAGCAAATCAGAACTGAAAATTCAAAACTTTATCGAGGTTACCGAGTTGCAGCAGTGTTAATATTTTATTTGAAAACGTGTGAGCGACGGTTAACAACTAGGAGTAAAGGTCTTTTCATATTGCAGTATTAAATTCTCCAGCGCGACCCGTCGCAAAAACACCAGGGAATAATAAAAAAACATGCATTTTGCGGCGCTTTTTGCTCGTATCAGCAAGCATTTGGCAACAGCCGTTACTAAAATGAGATTCCCGAAGGATTCAGAGAAGGAAGATGCAAAGTTTTATATGATAATATGTAACGAGGAAATAATCAGTTTGCCAACAAGTAGACAATATCGGAAGCAAACTATTGTATGAATAACTCATGACTTTTGATTGTTATCGTAAAGTTTTTCATAGTTTTGTTTAAAAAAACTCTGGATTAAAATTCGATTCCGACAGTAACCTGAAGTTGGAATATTGCAACAAACTATTTAATAGTGGTATCTCTGCTGAACACTGAACACTTTTAAATAATACACTTTTTAGATTAAAAATTCATAGCGTTCAAAAAAGTGGTGTAACAATGAATTCTATTAACATTCTAATGTATATTCTGACAGCCTCCGTGGCGTAGCGGTAGCGAACGCGGCCGTTGCGCAAGGAGGCGCGGTTTCGATCCCCGCATAGTGCAAATATTTGTATGCATGAATATGAATATTTGTACTGATCTGGTGGTGCCTCGCAAAGCACGTTAATCCGTTGGTCCCGATTGCCATACGAACATCTAGTGGCAGTCGTTACGGGTTGTTGGAGCCCTCAAAAGTCTAACAATTGGTCTAACTGCAATGCTTAGATATCGCCTTCGGGTTGTGGTCAGACGGCAGTCGCTTTACGGAAAATATCTTAGTTTAGCCAAAATCAGCAGTTAGACTGGTAAAGCGGACCCCAGATTCTAAAGCTGATAAGCTACGGATGCGACTGGGATTAGCGCTGAGATGATGATGATGATGATTTGAATGTATATTCTAGTGTTTTTTTTTTTAATAATTATAAACTAGTGCTTGACTGCAATCTCACCTGATGGTAAGCGGTGATGCAATCGTTGGCGATAAAGCGCGCTAGTATATGAAGAGCAGAGTATTTATTAACACAAAAAAAAAAACTTATCGAATAGGAAGGAAGACGGCAGTTGAGCGAAGTGATGCAATGTTTAACCCAACAACACGACCATCGATGCTGCTCCTGAGAGAGATTGATCTGGAGACTATCCACGATCAAACTCCCGACACAACAACATTTGGCGCATCGTACCCGGCACACATTGCCACACAACTGCTCAGACCTCCTCCATACGGCTTCACCAGTCATCAGAACGCCGGAACATGACAAATCGCTTGAGGGCAAGACTGCCTATGATAATTGTGATACTCACAACAGATTGTCTTTAAAATATCGCTTTTACTGAAAAGCCTATTTTGTTGGTATTTGTAAAGTTTCTACGTTTTTATCCGTAATATATACAATGCTCATAATAAAGAGTTATTCAATCCATCTACCTAGTGGCGCTATAAAAGAGTATGTACATTAGTCTATCGTCCGCAGACGTCCATATTAAAGCCAGTCAGTTTACGGTGAAATTATTGCATCAGTCAGTACGATTCGCAGACGGCCAGGGGGCACAAAATCTGTCTACGGCTTGTTACGGTTTTATTGCAGGCAGACTGGGAGCAAACACCCCCCACCCAGCCTCCCTCGCACCCCCAACTGTCGAATACGACTGCGAAATATTTACTGCTAATAATTGTGTTACTTTGAAATATTTTTTCATAATTATTACAGCTTTCTTAGTTGTTTTCGGTTTGTGGAAGTAGGTCTATCGGGATGGTGGTTTATTGTATTGTTTTTGGCGTAAATATTAAACAAAAGACAAGAAAAACTTCAATAGTTTGTGTCTTTCTCAGTTGATGAAATTATTTTAGTTCGACTCGTGACCTCGCCGTGTGATCTTGCTACTGATATAATCAACAACTTTTTTTATCGTCCCACTGCTGGGCACAGGTCTCCTCTCATACAGAGTAGGATTGAGCGTAATCACCACGCTTGCTCAATGCGGGTTGGCGATTTCAGACTTAAAGTCAGTTTCAGTCATTGGTGTCCAAGATATACTTAGAAACCTCCGCTACTGATATACCTCCATTTAAATAATAAGCGGAGCTTTGGGTTTTTCAGATACAGAGACGTAGTAAAGACCCACATATGAGTTCGAAACGAATCATTAGGGTTCCGTAGTTATGTAAACTACTACTACTACTAATGCGAAAGTAACTCTGACTGTCTGTCTGTCTGTTACGCTTTCCCGCTTAAACCTCTCAACCGATTTTGATGAAATTTAGCACAGACAATCTTTAGACCCTGAGAAAGAACATAGGCTACCTTTTATCCCGGAAAAATTGATGTTCCCGACGGAAATCAAAATAAAAAGCGCGATATAACCGAACTCCACGCGGGCGAAGCCGCGGGCGGAAAGCTAGTTTCAAAATAATTTCTAAATTGAGTTTGTAAGTATGCTAGCATATTTGCTATCTTAGTTTACATATTTTATTACCCTGAACGTATATTCTTTCATAAAAATAAGAATTAAGTATTAAAATTGCTTCACGCAATCCAAAATAACCACCGCAAATCCAAAATACCTAAACTGTCTAGTTTGTATAAATTAGTAATCCGACACGACCGACAAACAGAGCGCTTTACTTTGAGCTACTTTTAAGATTTTCTTTGAGTTGATGGTGTCGAAACAGGTATGAGCTTCAGATTAATTGGAATATTAAACTCTTCCTTTATTTAACGCCGTCCTTTGTGAGCCCGTTTTTAGAATTCCGTACTTAGTATGTCAATTCAATGTAACAAATATCCCAATGTTTACCTCTTAAGTCTTTTGTAGTTTCCGACAAACCTCGGAACCTTACAATTAGCGTGACGTGACACGCTCTTGGCCGGTTTTTTTTTAAATATTAGCTGATTAAAATGAAAATCCAAAGTCAGTAAGTACAAAATTTTTTGATTAAATTGAAATAATGGCTGTACTGCAACCTCCTTTTTTTGCTGCTGGTACCAAACTTCGCAGAGGACGATGTTTTTTTTTTATTTTGGTCGTGTACGGATTGCTGACCTGATATGATCTCATTAACGCCTTTGGTTTGGCCTATTTTTACTGACTTGGGATTACAACAGTATTAGCAAAGTACAAACATACACTTAAGCTTTTTTCATTAGAGGTAGGCAAAAAAAAAAAAAAAAATCACTAAACACATCCTGCTACGATCGATAAATACTTCTTTTTCTTCTTTTAAGTTCATACTCTGGCCATGCACGCCAGTTTCTGGTACCACGCACCTGATTTTTCTGAAGATTATCAGCAATAAGGTCGATAAGGAGGATATTTTTTTTTATAATAAATCTTTATATATATAATTCTGCTGTACGTGTGTATGTCATTGAACTCCTCCTAAACGGCTTGACCGATTTTAATGAATTTTTCTATATGCGTTTGAGTGGCGACCTGGATCGTTTAGATTCACAAATCAACCCGGCAGATGGCGCTAATCGCTTGAAGAAGCATGTGATCTCGGAAACGGCCCTAACGATTTCGCTGAAAATTAATATGTGATGGTTTTCGGGGACGAAAAATCGATCTAGCTCAGTCTTATGTCTGGGGAAGCGCATAATTTCGAGTTTTCTCTTTCGCAATATTTCACGCATAATATGGGCGCTAATTTCGCGCGGCTTGACATAGCGGCTGTAGCGTAGTCGGTATTGGTATGGTTTACTCGCGATGGCTGGTGTTCCTTGGTTCAAACCCGGTCAATCACAAGTTTTTTTTTTTTTGTTTTTAGACAAGTTTATAGTTTTTTTTTAAATTTTTTTAGTTACTTAAAAATATAATTGTACATAAGAACTAAAAGGCGAAAAAATAAAAAAGATTTTTTTTTTTATTTAACTAAATTTGTACTTATGAACTAAAAGAGAAAAAATAAATAGAAATAAATAATTATTTAATATTTTTTATTTTACTTAACGAGACAGAAACAAGAGCTCTAGGGGTAGAGAGAGGTATGATATCTTTGTTACAAATGTAGATGACAATGCTTTACATGGGTTTCTTCTTTCCATCCTAAATCTGCTGTACGTGTGTACGTCACTGAATTCCTCCTAGGCTGGTCCGATTTGAATGAAGTCTATGTATGTAAATGAAAGTCGTGTTAGTTACTATATTTATAACTCAAGAACCGCTTAACCAGTATGGCTCAAAATTGGTAGGGAGGTAGATAAGAACTGGGAGAAGGACATATCACATAAGATACTTTTTATCCCGTTCCCGCGGTTCCTGTCGTTCCCGTGTGACGTAGGTAACATAAGACATGGTTTAACAAAACGCAACTGACATGGAATAACAAAACAACTCAGTCAAAATATAAGTTAGCGGTTCATTTGTTAAAAATGGTACAAACACACTCCTACACTACTCAGCATATTAAAAAAAGTCTTACCGGTTGAATGTTGATGCATTTATTTAAAGCAAGGAATATAAATGCTCTCTGCCGGTTTAATTTTTTTAATAAAAGCCCCAAAGCAAACTTCAACTTCAAAATTTCTAATATTGTATTGCTGTGCCATTTACCACTTCACTACATATTATAAAACAAAGTTACTTTCTCTTTCCCTATGTTCCTTTGTATGATTAAATCTTTAAAACTGCGAAACAGATTTTGATGAGGTTTCTTTTAATAGATAGAATAATTAAAAAGAAACGTTTATATGTATAATAACATCCATTAAATTGTAAAGAAACACTATTCCTCGCCTAATGTGGGAGTGATGAGAGGAGGCATAACTCTGTTGCCGCGAAAAATCGCAGTACAGCGGACAGAGCTCCGGCGGGGTCTCATGGCGACATGGAAAGTGTGATTGTCGCAATCCAGCACTGAGCACGCCGCAATAGCGGCGGTAAGTCCTCTCTTTGAGGAGTAGCTAGAGAGGCGCCACGGCGTCCTCACCTTCCGACTGACGTAGATCCTCACCGGACACGGCTGTTTCGGGCGGTTCCTGTTCCGTATAAGGCGGGAGGAAACGCCAGGGTGACCACTGTGTGCATCGCCCTGAGGACACGGTGGAGCATAAGGTGGAGGTCTGCCCGGCTTGGATAGAGCACAGCCGTGTTCTCGTGGCGGCGATCGGCGGCGATCTCTCGCGTCCGACCCTGGTCCGGGCCATAGTCCGGAGCAAGAGTGCATGACAAGCTTTCACCTCCTTCTGTGAAGCAGTGATGCTGGCAAAGGAGGAGGCGGAGCGGGTGAGGGAGCGGAAATCCCACTACACTCACGGCTCAAATCGCCGCAGGAAGCGCCCTGGTCGGGAGGCAACATCGGACTCCCAATCGCCGTAGGCGCGGGCTTGCGGGCGGCGAGGGATAGGCAGCTCGCCTCCTTGTAAGAACCAGGCCCGGGTTGACGGCCCATTGTGTTTCACACGTGCCTCAAAGAGATGTCAGCACACCTTGACGGTGTCCACGAGGACTGGTCCACAGGGTTACGGGTTAATTAAAAAAGAAACCATGGCACTGGCCGTTGCACAGGCAAGTGAAGGAACACGGGTGGGTTTTACTCAATAAAAGTCTGACACGCCCTTCCGCTCCGCCCAGAGCGGGAGAGGTCACTTGATGATTTCCCATCCACAACAAAAAAAAAACTGAAGAGCAAGAAATTGCACTTGAAGGCGCAGCCTTAGTATGGCTCGACTTCGTGCTTCTCACTCACCAGAGCAAAGGGAGGCAGCCCGTGAAATGGCTCGGTTGGCAATGCGAAATCGTCGAGCAAACCTCAGAGATCAAGCGCTAGATAATTTACGAAACACAAGAATAAATTCATCAAATACCGATTTGAATCGGGCAGCGTTTCAATACGCATATAATATAGCGCAATGGCGTTCGCATTGGGCCAATGGATGTTGTTTGCGAGTATTATAGCACATTAAAGATTTCCGGAGAATCGCCAGGATTGTGCTCCCAAATAAAGAATCATTGAATAATAATATTCATTTATTTAAAATTATCCTAATTTAAAAAGTAGTCATGTGACTACTGCCTTTAAGGCGGAACGAAGTTCGCCGGGTCAGCTAGTAAATATATAAGTACGGACAAATCACACAGATTGAGCTAGCCCCAAAGTAAGTTCGAGACTTGTGTTATGGGATACTAACTCAACGATACTATATTTATAATAGATACACATATAGATAAACATCCAAGACCCAGGCCAATCAGGAAAAGATCGTTTTCCTTCATGACCTGGCCGGGGATCGAACCCGGGGCCTCAACGTCGCAGGCAGGCGTGTTGACCGCTGCACCACGGAAGACGACAAATAAGTCTTAATAGTACGTTTCTTCTCACAATCTACCCGGCCATACAGCTAAAGAAAAATATAAAGTCAAAATAAGATTATTCTCACACTTTTATTCAACTGTATTTCCAACATTCGCTGCACATTTTTCAGAATCAGAAACGGCGTAATATATCAATCATACTCAGTATCAAATAAAAGAGGGGTGAATGGCGAATTTCAAGTGAAAATATTATAAAGTGGTGGCGCATGGCGGCAGTGCGAACATCAGATATAAAGAGTTCAGTGATGCGGTGAAACAAAGTTTTCGTTAGAGCGTTCCACTCCGCAAGTCACCTTCGAAATACCTACTATCGGAACTTCATAACTCGAACTTGGCTTTACAAAACTAACTTCAAACTATTTTTGTTTCCACGTCATTAATTCCGGCTGTTGTCCAAGTTGGCGCAACACTATTTATCTCTATTTATCTTCTTAGCCACAAACCCTATTACCGCTAATTCTTCGACGCCATTATTTTTGTGCTGACGTAATAATTGGAGCGTAAAATGTTTATACCTCGGTCATAACTGCCTGTGATACGATCGTGTTTTGTTTTTGCGGTACCGACCAAGTTATAGTTAGTACTTAGGTACATACTCCCAATGTAGATGTTGCGAAGATGATAGTTTTAACAATGGAAACTATGTACTTGTACCGCAGTAATTATTCAATGTGTCGAGACACAAAGTTTGTTATAATTGGGTCGGTTGCTTGTCGCGGTGCTTACTGTAACGAGATTCAGTTCTATTGTGGCTCAGATCCCTGCATTGTCTTCCATTTACCGATGACAGCCAGATCTCTGCTTAGAATAGTACCTTGGAACAATGTTCCTTGATAACGTGCCAAAGTGCTTTGTACACACGTGTCGGATATAAAGGCGGGCTCACACCGCGCGAGGTATTATGCGTGTCGTTGTGTGTTGAGGCGCATTTCTGTGCCATTTAATCGGGGCGTAATCCTAGCGTAGTGGTTCGTTGGGAAATGTCGAGAATTCTTAGACGGCCATGTGTATGTGCATTGTGGAGTTCTAGTAACTGATTTGCATCTGTTACTGTATTATGTTGGAAATGTAGATCATTATTGTTTGACAGAGGCTATGATAATGTTTTATTAACAATCTGGAAATATCGCTGCAAGTACAACGAAGGGATTTCCCGGACCTCAGACGTCTTGTGTTCAATATCCAGATCAGGCAGTGTTATTTTATTGGGGTTGCCGTCTAGAATTCCTCACTCTTACAAGCGAGATTGCTTACTTTTACTTTCGCTACTCCTCTGCTCTACCCTTTCTTTGGCTAAACAAGGCGTGATGTTATGTATCATTAGACTATAGGTTATTGGTATTTATGAGTGGCTTAGCATACACACTTATACTAAATGTTCATTTTACGTCCCTTATACAACGTGTAACAAAAAGGGTATATACATACCAAGGGCATGGCATCTTTAGATGATATCAAACGATATCGGAAGGGTTTCAACTCAAAATAAAATACTCAAATAATAAAAAGTTAAAAAACTAAAACCCAACTACGACAAAAAACGACGCTGAAAAAGTATAAAACAAGATTTTCAGAATACTGAACTGAACAAAGTTGCTAATATAGTTGCAAGTAAATGGACACAGTAGACTCTACCAAGATGCCTTCGTTGTAAATTGACAATAATGTCTTACGATACTATTCTGAAGTATGCAATATTCACTATTTAGAGATAAATTTTCATGTTTGGAAAACCGCAGTCACACGTTATGAAAGTGCTACGGTAGGTATATGTAACGTGTGACTACGCCTTTCCAAACATGAAAATTTATCTCTAAATAGTGAATATTGCATACTTCAGAATAGTATCGTAAGACATTATTGTCAATTTACAACTGCATCTTGGTAGAGTCTACTGTGTCCATTTACTTGCAACTATGTTAGCAACTTTGTTCAGTTCAGTATTCTGAAAATCTTGTTTTATACTTTTTCAGCGTCGTTTTTTGTCGTAGTTGGGTTTTAGTTTTTTAACTTTTTATTATTTGTACTATTTTGGTGTTAAAGTGTATTTGTGGCGCATAATATTAATAAAAGTTAAATTGACGAACTAAAAACTAGGTAGTTAACATACGACATCTCTTTTGACTTATGTATCGGCGTATAGTAATATGTAGAGATGTCCTATTTTACTATTTCGTAGCACTTGAAGCGTAGCGCGTATAGCAACGGTTTCACCGTATGAAGCTCCCGATTTTTCGTAGTAGCGACGCACATTTGCGTCGATGGCACCGAATGGGTCATGAATTAGTGGATGAGGCCGTTAGTATAAATAGATTGGATGTTTTTCTAACGGTGGTAGGCCATGACATCGGCTGCCGGCAGAAGTTACCACCCACCAGACAAAGTCTTGCCGCCAAGCGATTCGTCGTATTCCAGCATGATGTCTGGTGAAGCCGTACGGAGGACGCGTCTGAGCACTTTGTGTTGCGTTGTGTGGCGAGTACGATGCGCCAAATGTTGTTGTGTCGGGAGTTTGGTCGTGGAGAGTCTCCAGATCAATCTCCCTCTGGCGCAGCATGGTTGGTCGTGTTGCTCTTGGATTTAACATTGCATCACCTGGCTCAACGGCCGTCATCCTTGCTATTCCTAAGTTTTTTAAGTGAGTGGTGTAAACTAGTGCGCAGGCATCAAGGATTGCGTCACTGCTTACCATCAGGCGGGATTGCAGTCAAGCGCTAGTTTATTATTATTTAAAAAAAAAAAACTTATATTAAGAGGACCTGGGAAGATTTCTTAATCTATCTAATTCTGCTAACGTTCGACTGTCATGTGGATTTTTAAGTAATTTATTATGATCCAAGGCACTTATAAATAATCCCTCTATGGTTTTAACTCTACTGAGAGCGACATAGGCCTGTCCTTTAGCAAACAATGACTTTCCTAGATCTGTAACTTTTTTATCTAGAGTACAACCTTGTAATTTATGTACAGTACAACCCCAAGAAAGAATCAGCGGGAGCATTTTACGCTGAATTTGCCCAGAACCCCTCAAGCCGTCAAATTCAGTGAGGCAAGGCTCGATTTTGATAAGTCCGTTAGTATCTGCTTTTATGGATGCGTCGTCAAATTGTATGAGAACAGCGCTTGGCTGTTCTCCTGTTCCAACTGATCGCGCCGAAGAGCAGGCCATTCGAAGGCCTTCACCACTCCCATCGCTCCGTTTATCAAACACTGGTTTACATTCAAATTTCTACGAAGCATTACTAGGGATTATGTACAAACATAAAGTACTCGTGAAGCTCTTTCAGATGATACCAAATACGGTATATTTATTTTAATTTTGTATTAACATAGAACTTTTTGTCCGCTAGAGGGCGTAATACTAAATTTGGTGACAAGCTTTATAGCTCATAACCAACAGAATATCAAGGCCCTTCTAATGGTTCTGCAGTGGTCTTATTCTGATAAGTAGTAAAGAAGCTATCTATGAACGAAAAGATCTGAATTATATGCAATCACGTTAGATTTTGTGAAACTCCATATAGCCTATAACCAGCAGACAATTAAGACGCTTCTAATGATATATCATTTATCGAATTCGAATAAGTAGTTTAGAAGTTACGAGGGAACAGATGAACATACATACATACATACATACATACATACATACATACATACATACATACATACATACATAGCCTGTCAAAATCATAACCCTCCTTTTGCTTTGCCGTAGTCGGGTAAAAATTGGTACCAAATTTTTGGTTTCGTGTGTTTCTTAAAATAAAATCATAACTAACGTGGCAGCACACTACATATGTTAATAACTACTCGTTACCCGTCACGCGACTTGCCAAAATTCGATAAATGTCTTCAATATCTCTGTGCGACTAGTATGATAGTAGCCTATCACAGGCGGTGTTTTTCCTCATAACTTCCTAACATAAAGAGATAGGATTAAAAAACCCTTCCAATATCGTTTGATATCATGTAAAGATGCCATGCCTTTGTTATATATATACCCTTTATGTTACACATTGTATTTATATGGAAATGATTATCACAGCTCTAGCTAATGCAACAAATAAATAATAATAAAAAATAATAATAAAATTAAAAAATAATAAATAAAAAAAAATAAAATAAATAAATAAATAATATAATAATAACAAATAATTAGCTTATGAATCCTTAGATCATAAATATTCTTATTCTCAAAAGAAGATCCATCATGTACGTCATGAGAAAAAGCAATAAAAACTAATCTTCTTAAAGCACCAGAACTAATAACAAGCGAATAACATAGTAGGAGCTAGAAACGTAACTCGAGGGCATTTCTGTTTGTTCGTTCACAAATAAGTCGTTTCAAGTACCAGCCAATTGTATTTGAATTCTCTTGAACTTCGCTAGACAAGCCTTTTCTCTGGTCCTTAGTGATTTTGTGTTATAGAATTTCAGCGCCTACTCGTTTGCCGGGTTGTGCTTAAAAACCAACCACAGTTTCGGAACAAAAGAATCGGGTCCCGATTATTTTGTTCAAAAACTAAACTAATTTTGGTTCAGTGAATATTATTCTTTTCTTATTAAGAAAAGGACAGAAATAAATATTAGTTTCGGCCTGTCAAATTAATGAGCGGCTGACGTTAGTTGACGTATTTTTGGTCGTCATGTTTTTAAACACGTCTGAATTGTCTATGTCATATCTTAATTTGACAGGACTTCTGACATTTTCATAATTTAATAGAAAGAAGGAATGTACTGAACTTACATTAAGTCTAGTTTGTGTACCATATAATATGTTGTAGCTTTTACTAATAACTAGCTTTCCGCCCGCGGATTCACCCGCGTGGAGTTCGGTTATATCGCACTTTTTAGATTTCCCTCGGGAACATCAAATTTTGCCGGGATAAAAGGTAGCCTATGTCCTTTCTCAGGGTCTAAAGATTGTCTGTGCCAAATTTTATCAAAATCGGTTGAGAGGTTTATGCGGGAAAGCGTAACAGACTGACAGACAGACAGAGTTACTTTCGCATTTATAATATTACTATGGTTAACAAAATTCATTTATTGATATATATTTGTATAATCCTGCTCTTCTATCAATCCAAAGACCATTTAGATATTTCCTGAATAGTTTGCGACCTATTCGTCGTGGCCTGTGCTTGAGCGACACAAGCAGGAGCTGCGTGTCACGGAGATGAACATGCTGCGGTGGATGTGTGGAGTTACGCGGAAAGACCGCATCAGGAACTCCCGCATCCGGGGCAGCCTTCGCGTCCGTGACATTGCAGACAAACTGCAGGAGGGTCGCCTACGCTGGTACGGCCACGTCTTACGCAAACCGGCAGGTTACGTGGGTAACAAATGTCTTGCCATGGCGCCTCCGCCGGGCCGGAACAAGCGGGGTAGACCAAAGAAGTGCTGGCTTGGCGTTGTAAGAGATGACATGCGTGCCAACAAGCTCTTACCACAGGATGCTAAAGATCGTGCGAAATGGAGGAGAATGTGCAGGAAAGCGGACCCCGGGCTCCAACGCGAAAGCCGCGGATGCAACCGGGATAAACGCTGAGATGATGATGATGATGATGATGAGTTTGTATCAGAATTTTAATTTAGTAGACCATCAAAATAACAACTGTGATTGATTTTTAGGGTTCCGTACCTCAAAAGGAAAAACGGAACCCTTATAGGATCACTTTGTTGTCCGTCTGTCTGTCTGTCAAGACTGAGAGAATCTCAAGAACGCGTGGACGTATCAAGCTGAAATTTACATGAAATACTCAGGTCTATTTTCCCTTTAAGCTGTGAGAATATCAAACTTCTAAGCCAAGCCAATCAAAAGATACAGCCGATATGTCGATATTTTCAACAAATTTTCGACACTCACAAAGGAATCAAAACCTACAGAATACTTCCCGTAAACTCAGAATCTTGAAAATTGGCATGAAACATTGTCATATAATGCAAATATAGGAAAAATTGCGAAAATAACATTTTTTTAGTTATATAATATAATAAACATATTTTAATAAAATGGAACTTACTACCTTATTTCTCACGAAAGAATAAAGTTATCAAATTGAAATTTATACCAAATACCTAGGTCTATTGTCCCTTTAAGCTGTGAAAATATGAAACTTCTAAGCCAAGCCAATCAAAAGATACAGCCGATATGTCGATATTTTCAACAAATTTTCGACACTCTCAAAGGAATCAAAACCTACAGGATACTTCCCGTAAACTCAGAATCTTGAAATTTGGCATGAAATATGTCATGTAATGCAAATATAGGAAAAATTACGAAAATCACATTTTTTTAGTTATATAATATAATAAAAATATTTTAATAAAATGAAACTTACTACCTTATATCTCACGAACGAATAAAGGTGTCAAATTGAAATTTATACCAAATACCTTTTTTTTTTTTTTTTTTTTACAAATTATAAACCAGCGCTTGACCGCAATCCTGCCTGATGGTAAGCAGTGACGCAATCGTTGATGGTAAAGCGCACTAGTTTATTAAGAGCCTATTCACTCTAGCCTTGAAGACACTCAAATTGTAGTCCGACGGAAACACCGCCGCGGGCAAATTGTTCCAGTCCCTCGATGTACGCGGTATAAAGGAGGAGGCGAAGCGCTTCGTCCGGATCGTAGTGGTGTTAACAACGTAAGGGTGGAAACCAGCCGTACGACGGGTCGTCCGCTGGTGGAACGGAGATGGGGGAATTAAATCATGCAATTCCCTCGCACACTCCCCGAAATGCATCCTATAGAACACCGAAAGGCTGGCTACTCTACGCCTGTGCTCTAGGCTTTGGAGACCAACTCGAGTTAGATCAGGGTCACCAATCAGCCTCTTTGCACGTCTCTCCACTGAATCCAAAGTGGCCAGGTGACACTTGGCAGCACCAGCCCAAATGTGGCTGCAGTACTCCACACACGAACGGACCTGTGCTTTGTATAACATTAGAAGCTGCCCAGGTGTGAAGTACTGCCGGACCTTTGCGATAACGCCAAGTTTCCTGGCAGCCACCTTGGCCTTGGACTCAATGAACCGCCCAAAGTTAAGGTTCGAGGAAATCTCAACTCCCAAAAGCTGAAGGCGGTTGGAACACTCCAAGGACACATTCCGAAAAGTAGGGGCCAAGGTGAACGGGCTCCTTTTGGCGGTGAAAAGACACGCCTGTGTTTTGGCGGCATTGAATGCTACAAGATTGGTATTGCCCCATTCGGAGACTGCCTGCAGTGCAACACTCGTTCGCTCAACCATGGCCTCTCTTTCGGACCGGATTGATTCCCTACTAGCCCGAGCATCCGGCAGGTATCTCTCTACAACTGTGCTGTCATCTGCATACCCATAGATACCGGGCATCAGCAGATCGTTAATATGCAGCAGAAACAGAGTTGCAGAGAGAACAGACCCCTGAGGAACACCGGCATTAGTTGACATGGGCTCAGAAGAGCATCCGTCGACAACAACTCGGAGGGACCGTTCAGTCAGGAAGTCTTTTACCCAGCCAGTCAGGCTAGGGGAAATGCCGTACGCTGGAAGCTTACTCAAAAGGCCAGCGTGCCAAACCCGGTCGAAGGCCTTCGAGACATCAAGGGAGACAGCAATCGCTTCCCCATTCTTCTCGAGGGCCTCGCCCCACAAGTGAGTGGCATACACTAGTAGGTCCCCAGTTGACCGATTGCGGCGAAACCCGTACTGTCGGTCACTGAGGAGATCGTTACCTTCCAGGTATGCCAAGAGGCGCGAGTTCAATACACGCTCCATAATTTTGCAAAGTATGGAGGTGATCGAAATCGGCCGATAGTTGGCAGGATCGGCACGACTACCCTTCTTGGGCACAGGCTGCACGTTAGCAAGCTTCCAGGACTTGGGCACTATACCAGTCCTAAATGAGAGGCGATATAAGCGCGTCAATACAGGAGACAACTCGGGCGCACATGCTTTAAGAACAATCGCTGGTATACCATCCGGACCACTAGCCTTATTCACGTCCAGACGACACAGTACTCTCAGAACCTCCTTGTTTCTAATGCGAACCTCAGGCATTGAAGCTCCGCAATGAGGTAAATTAGGTGGAGTAGCACTGCCAGTATCAAGACGCGAATTATGGGCAAAGAGAGATGCAAAGAGACCTGCTTTCTCTCTCGCCGTATGAGCCAGTGTTCCATCAGGCCTAACCAGCGGAGGCAGTGAGGGCCGACAGAAGTTCGCCTCAACCGATTTGGCAAGGGACCAAAAAGATCTGCTACCGGATGGCTGCGCAGATAACTTGTTGCCAATATGGGTAATGCGGTCGAAGCGAGCCTTCTTGAGCGCCTTCTTGTAGGACTTGGCAGCACGGTTAAAGGCTCTCTTCTTTGAGCTTAGATCCGGAGCTCCGCGGTCACGAGCGTCAACCCAGGCGAGAAATGCCGTGTGCTTACGCTGTTCAGCTTGGACACAATCGGCATTGAACCGTGGGCGAGCCGAGCCACCGACGGGCACGTCATTGAATGGTATAAAATACTCCATAGCTTGACGCACCACATCGGTTATAGCGTCCGCACAGCTCGAAGGATTGTCAGAGGCGAAGCAGACCTGCTGCCAAGGATAAGACGCAAAGAAGTGGCGCATCTCATCCCAATCCGCTGACCTGTATCGCCACATTCGCCGTTCACCACGAGAGTCGTGATCTGGTGGGGAGAAGGACGTTACAGACTTCACCAGACAGTGGTCTGAAGTTCCCAACGGTGAGGAAACTGTTACAACACATCTGTCCGGATCAGTGGTCAGCAGAAGGTCCAAACAGTTGGCAGTATGCCCAACTACATCAGGCACCCTAGTCGCTTGCTCTACCAGCTGGGAAAGGCCCATAGTAAGTGCGAAGTTTCGCGCTTCTCTCCCAGCGTGGTCGGTCCTCTGGTATGGGAAGAGCCAGTCCTGGTGGCAGGCGTTGAAGTCCCCCAGAGCGACGAACTGAGCGTCAGGGTGCCGATGCAGCGCATTGTCAGCAGCCTCACTGAGGTGGTCAAATAAACGAGTTGTCTCCTGATCACCGCTGTGCGATCGGTAGACACAGGTGTAAACAATTTTGTCCACACCAGTGTCAACCAACAGCCATAGGGACGAGAAGTGAGGGTCTTCGAGGTGACGGAGGCGCCGGCAACAGATGTCATTGCGGACATACACACAGACCCCGGCACGCTGCAGGAAATGATGCTCCAAAGAGTATCCCGGGTAGCCGAGGTACGCCGCGTCAGTCGGACATCTGATCTGGGTCTCCGTCAAGAAAAGTAGGTGGGGCTTTTCAGTCTCAAGGTGGTAATGGACTGCATCGATATTGGAGTGCAAACCTCGGATGTTTGAGAGGTGCACTATGAACGAGAGGACGTGCGCCCGCTGTGCACACCTACTTTTCCTTTTGTAACTTTTCATATTAAGTTTATATACTGAGTGAATAGGAAGGAAGACGGCAGTTGAGTGAGGTGATGCAATGATAAACCCAACAATACGACCAACGATGCTGGGCCAGAGGGAGATTGTTCTGGAGACTGCGGGGACGCCCGAACCCCCCCAGGGATCGCCATCGGGTCCTCTCGTCCGGTCGCCAACCGGCACGATGGGGCCACCCTGGGATTTTTCGCAGTTGGCGGGGCAGCCTTTCGTATGTGGCTGGCACACTACTTGGGCCCCCAACTACCTGCGGTCGGCCAGCGGAGAACCGTGCTTCGGATCCCGCTACCCTCCACGAACAAACTCCCGACACAACACCATCTGGCGCATCGCACCCGGCACACATCGCAACACAACTGCTCAGACCCGTCCTCCGAACGGCTTCACCAGACATCATGCCGGAACACGACGAATCGCTTGGCGGCATGTCTTTGTCTGGTGGGTGGTAACTTATGCCGGCGGTTGATGTTGTGACCTACCACCGAGAGAACCTAGGTCTATTGTGCCTCTAAGCAGTGAAAAAATCAAACTTCTAAGTTAACGCGATCAATTTCGAACGAATTTCGGCGGAACCCGATAACGCGATCAAAAGATACAGCAGTTTATACCGACACCATAGACGAATTTACGTCACACGCCAGGGAATCAAAACCTACAAGGTACTTCCCGTAAACTCCGAATCTTGAAATTTGGCATGAAGCATTATCATATATAATGCAAATATAGGAAAAATTGCTAAAATCACATTTTTTAAGTTATATAAAGTAATAAACATTTTTTTAATAAAATGAAACTTACTACCTTATTTCTCACGAACGAATAAAGGTATCAAATTGAAATTATACCAAAATTAAATTTATACCAAATACCTAGGTCTATTGTCCATATAAGCAGTGAAAAAATAAAACTTCTAAGTTAACGCGATCAAAAGATACAGCAGTTTATACCGACACCTTAGAAGAAATTCCGTCACACGCTAGGGTCACGCTACGTTTGTACGGCGGAACCCTCGGTGTGCGAGTCCAAGTCGCACTTGGCCGGTTTTTTTTTTTGTCAACACCACTATATTTGGTACATAGTCATGGTGGTAAGAATTTATTTATTATCACACTATAACTTTTTTGGGCTATTTCGCGCTTTTCCTGAACATCATAGTGACCCTATAAAGGGTTGAAATGTGTATGAGCTACAGAATAGTTGGAATCTATAAATCTTTCTAATCTTTTGGTCGTACGAACGTTACCTTTGAGATTCCTTATAATATGTATATATACAGAGTGGTGCTGACAATACGACAATCAATTAAACATCGTGTACCTCAACACATTATCAGTCTACTCATAAAAGATTATATAAATGTATCCATTAGTAAAACAACAGGAAATCATTTTTCACATTTTCTACATGATGTACATGTTGATAAAGAAGCGCTTACAGGTTGACGACCGCCGCATCCAGCGGTAGCGGTACCAAACTTTAGTAATAATGGCGCAAGAAGAACGCGCTGTAGCCCGCTGATCGGAGGTCATTGAACTGCTCGAAGCATTGAACCAATATTTTAAAGGATGTTCTATTCCGTTTGCAATTTTATGCGATTTAGTTTGTCTGAAATTTTCATTTTTTTATTTTTGATGTTAGGTTTTTTTCTATGGTTCAGGATTCTTAATACGAACCAGCATGATCTGTGTTTTCATTTATTGTCGTATTGTCAGCACCACTCTGTATACTATACTTTAGATTGAAGACAGAAACATTACGCTAGGCGGCATTCAGCTATGCGATAATCCGTTTAGTAGTGAGGTAAATGTTGGTTATATTTCTTCATGACCATTTGTTGTAGACGTGGGAAGTGAACGATTTATGGTCTCCTAAGACAATTAAATGAGTGAATGAATGAATTTGTGTTGCTTCAATTCCATTCACAGTTATTTTACCTTTTTTAATAGTTATTTTATTATTAACTAGCTGCGTGCCGCGGTTACACCCGCGTAGGTTTCAATATGTTTTTATTTTATATGCTCCGCTCCTATCGGTCGCAGGGTGATGTTATATAGCCCAAAGCCTTCCTGGATTAATGGGTTATTCAACGCAAAAATATATTTTTTTAAATAAGTCCATTAGTTCCTGAGGTTAGCCCGTTCAAACAAGCAATCTCTTCGGCTTTATATATTAGTATTGGTTCAACACTCTCAAAATTTATTTTAAAGACAAGATGGCGGTGTTTGAACCGATTGGGGCTACGAGCCTAAATAACATTATAGTGCTATAACAGTAATCAGTAATACAGTAATAACCCAGTAACTGGGTTGTGGAGGTAAGATTGACAGTGGCTCCATTTAAAATATTAGAATTCATCCGCATCCAGTAGTTTAGGAATAATAAAAAAAATTTAAAAAAAAAACGCGTCTGAAATAATGTTTGTAAACCGCCTAGTGTTAATGTATTGTATTATTTTATTATTATGTTTATTTTATTGCACGTTTTAAAATATAAACTTACTAGCTTTCCGCCCGCGGCTTCGCCCGCGTCGTTTTTGGTTAGATATATCATATCGTGCTTCTTAGATTTCCCTCGGGAATATCATTTTTTTTTTTCAATAAAAGGTAGCCTATGTCCTTTCTCAGGGTCTAAAGATTGTCTGTACCAAATTTCATCAAAATCGGTTGAGAGGTTAAGCGGGAAAGCGTGACAGACAGACAGACAGAGTTACTTTCGCATTTTTTTTTTTACATAGCGCTTGACCGCAATCCTGCCTGATGGTAAGCAGTGACGCAATCGTTGATGGTAAAGCGCACTAGTTTATTAAGAGCATTTAAACAAACGTATAAACTTATAAGTAATCATATCATGTAATCATATAGTAGGTAATATAGTGCTGCTTTTCAGCTGCAACTCACATGGGGTTACAGCTGAGGCCCTTTTCGCATCATCATATTTGTTTTATATTTATATAGTTTTAGGTGTAATTCTCTTGCTGTAATGTCAATAAACGCATTTTTCTTTCTTTATTTATCCATGAATACTTACGGCCTAAGGCAGCTGTCAAAAACGGTTGTGGAGGTATGAAGAACAGCGTACACACCACATACACTTCATTCACTCATCCTCCATTTAAAAGGGAGGATCCTTCGACCAGACGGATGTTATGTTTGGCAGGCACTTGCTCACCGGTTGATGTCGTGAACTTGTATACGTGCTAGTTGTACAGTAAACTCTGCTTGCGAGATGCAGGATTTGCGTGGCGTCAGAATGACGCGTTGATCGCATGTAGCGATGTAGGTAACGCTACATTACTCTCCCCTGACTGAGGGTTCAGTTCGCCGTGATCAGACCAGGATCGGGATCGATTCGAGATCGATTAACGTTGTTCGCATGTAGGTACTGCTATACGATTAACATAGTGGACAGACTATAACAGGGAAAAATGTTATACAGATGACCATACATAACATAGTCATTAATAATCAATACACTAACATAAACACAGCCAGAGGAGTGCGTGCTTAACCATGTACAAGTCAAGTATATATGTCAATTTGTGAACTAAGTTTGTCAATCAAGTCGTTCTCGATAATTAATGCCTTTGTACACGGCCTGACATATTGGGTGACTGACGTAATTATTGCTGCAGCCCTCCAGAATACGATTAGTAACGACCATGTATCAGACGTAAATCGACAATCCCAGTAACTTAATAACACTGATCGATTTTCGGTTACTGCGTGTTTAACTTTTAAGATGGGCTAACGAGAGTTTAGTCTGTTTTAGTCCTGTGGTCGAGTTATATCGGTCGACCCTTCTCTTCGAGTGTGTTTTTCTTTGAAGAACTAGTTTTGGTTGTTTATGTTGTTTGTGTCGTGGTAGCCTAGTGGTTAAACCACCAGCCTATCAAGTATGAGTGAGGGGTTCGATTCCAGGTCAGGCAAGTACCAATGTAAGTTTTCTAAAGTTATATGCACTTTCTAAGTATATCTTGGATACCAGTAACTGAAGGTGAAGGAAAACATCTTGAGGAAACCTGGACTTTATAAGTCTGAAATTGCCAACCATTCTCTGTATGAGAGGAGGCTGGACACACAGCAGTGGGACGATAAAAAGGTTGATGATGATGATATCAAGACCCGTGTAGCACTAAGTCTATTTGTAATGTATGTCTTGCAGTGGTAATCCAGTGGTATTGGCTTACACTTATGAGTTTTAAGCCGAGAGCTTGACCGTTTTTTTTTTCTTCTTCTTCATCAGCCTATAGAGGTCCACTGCTGGACAAAGCCCTCCCGCAAGGCTTTCCACGATGACCGGTCTTGTGCTGCCCGCATCCATCGGCTTCCCGCCACCTTCACCAGCTCATCGGTCCACCTTGTTGAGACCCTACGCTGCGTCTTCCGGTAGGTACGTGGCCGCCACTCCAGAACCTTGCTGTCCCATCGGCCATCGGTTCTGCGAGCAATGTGCCCCGTTCACTGCCGCTTAATTTTATCGACCCGAAGAGCTGTGTCGGTGACTTTGGTTCTTCTGCGGATCTGCTCATTTCTGATTCGATCACGCAGAGAAACTCCGAGCATAGCTCTTTCCATTGCCCTTTATGTGAATCTGAGTCTTCGTTTAAGGCCCATTTTGAGCGCCCACGTCTCAGTTCCGTAAGTCATCACTGGCAACACATATCCATCATGTCCTAGAACTAAACATTCTTAGAAATGTAACATCCGCCAATACGCACTGGACGCGCGTGGTGGATAACCACCAACTCTCTCTCCCAAAGAGAAGAGCTGTGTCCTGGTTGTAGGTATGTTATATGCTGATTATGATTTTTGAAGGTGATATCGAAGCATTGTAGTTAGACCAATTGTTGGACTTTTGAGGGCTCCAACAACCCGTAACGACTGCCATTAGATGTTCGTATGGCAACCGGACCAACGGTTTAACGTGCTTTTCGATGCATGACCAGACCAGTGTATTTATTCATATTCATGCATTCAAATATTTGCACTGCGTGGGGATCGAAACCGCGCCTCCTTGCGCAGCGGCCGCGTTCGCTACCGCCACGGAAGTTGCCACTGTGCCTTAGTACCTGTAACATAAGTAATTTGATAGCAATAACAGCCACTTCATCGTTCTATAAACAAATTATCTAAAATTATATTATCAATTATCAAAAATGGCCAGCAGAATTTCCCTCAAAGCTAATTTCAAAAGACTCCCATCATCAATTTAGTTGCCATACTGTTCTATAACGTAAAATTAAGAGTATTTATCTAAAACGTTTATTTGAAGGGTCCTCAAGTACATCCTAACGACGTAAATACCTGATTTGATTACGAAGGCTCTCCCGATCGGTACGCATGTACCTACCTACGTAACTACTAGAACCTCTAAATTCCCCTTTCATTTTTAGGCGACACGTGTACGGGCGATTGTAATTACAAATGGGTATTCTACCTCTCACGAGCACCCTAATTGAAGGCGGAAATTAACTTATAAAAGTTATTACGCGGACATAAGTTTCGGTATGAAGTGGAATGTCAATGAATCGTGGTAAGTGTAGCTTCAATCTACCCTTGTAGCTGTGTCGTGGGTGATTATTTGGCTTCTTCTTCTTCTTCAGCCTATAGACGCCCACTGCTGGACAAAGGCCTCCCCCAAGGCTTTCCACGTTGACCGGTCTTGTGCTGCCCGCATCCATCTCCTTCCCGCGACCTTCACCAGGTCATCGGTCCACCTTGTTGGGGGCCTCCCTACGCTGCGTCTTCCAGTACGTGGCCGCCACTCCAGAACTTTACTGCCCCATCGACCATCGGTTCTACGAGCAATGTGCCCTGCCCACTGCCACTTAAGTTTAGCGATTCGCAGAGCTTTGTCGGTGACTTTGGTTCTTCTGCGGATCTCCTCATTTCTGATTCGATCACGCAGACAAACTCCGAGCATAGCTCTTTCCATTGCCCTTTGTGTGACTCTGAGCCTTCGTATGAGGCCCATTGTGAGCGACCACGTTTCAGTTCCATAAGTCATCACTGGCAACAAACACATACGCTTCTTTATTTGGCTATGTTATACAAATAAAAATGCTTATTGTTTCATCAACATCGATGACGTACCAAGTAGTTCGTTTACATACACAGTTCGTTCATATACATTTAAAGTTACCTGTAGGCCATAAAAGTATGTTTATTTTGCGAGAATCGAACCCGCGATACGCAGCGCAGCAGTCGATTGCTCAGCCACTGCACTAACCGTAGTCGTCTGTCGTATTTTACGTACGTGTGATGTTTCCCTTGGTCATAAAAAAAAGTAAAAAAACTAAAACCCAACTACGACAAAAAACGACGCCGACGCTGAAAAAGTTTGTCTGAAAAATGTCAATTTTTCAGACAAACTTTTTCAGAGATAAATTTTCATGTTTGGAAAACCGCAGTCACACGTTGTCAAAGTGCTACAGTAGGTAGTAATATGTAACGTGTGACTACGCCTTTCCAAACATGAAAATTTATCTCTACATAGTGAAAATTGCATGCTTCAGAATAGTATTGTATGACATTATTGTCAATTTACGACGAAGGCATCTTGGCTTGTCAAGGGCCACCTCCAGGCCCAGGCGCCGGATGCGGGTCACCACCTGTGACACCGCAGCCGTGGCTATCAACGTCACTTCCCTGTGCGAGCTCCCCCGGGCAGTGACAAGCGTGTCGTCCGCATAACACGTCAAGTCGGCGCCCGACGGGAGCTCGCCTCTCAACACCCAGTCGTAGCCGATGTTCCACAGGAGCGGTCCCAAGACCGATCCCTGTGGAACACCGCACGACATTTGGTGCCGACCGGCACCGTCACGTCCCCGATAGATGACGCATCTATCCTCCAGATAAGCCCCTACAATGCGGCGGAGGTAGGGAGGCACCCGATGGTGGAACTCGGTCAGGAACTCCGTCGGGTCCGGGCGCTTTATTCTTTATTCGCCCGGAGCCGCGACACGGTCGCTCCCGTCTCTGCTTGCGTCCCCTCGGTAGTACCCCTAGCCCGTAACAATAGTTTGTTCAGAATAAGCAACTGAATCGATTCCAATCATTTTACACCATGTTAGAATTTTTCCAAAACACATTTAGAAATTTTTGCAGTGCGGTTACCGAGCGCACGTGAGAGCTGGCGGTAGAACATAGTACTAGCACAGGGACACAGACCCCAACCCAACCCCGCGACGCGTCGCTACAAGCGTGGGCGGGCGAAAAGTGCGTTGACCATAGTTTTGTTGGGACAACCAAGTAAGATAACAAGCTCTTAACTTTGTGGTTTTTCATGATATCTTTTAGAAATTTTGTACATAGGTTCTTTACTTAAAAATACTGGAAATGTGTTGCGGGGTTCGCATAAACAAAAAATAACGTTGTGTTAAGATTATCAGACAGTAAAAGAAAGGCAGGTAAGGGACACCATCCGTATGTAACATGGACTTGAAGAACAAAAATTTTACTAATCATACCCTAAGAATTGTTAAACACAGGCCACGATGCGTGTCTGTAAAATTATTCAACGGATTGCCGTTAGGCATGGTATCTCAGTCGAACAAGCTGCGACCTCACCTCACATCAGGTTCACTTGAAAACCAGCGTCAGACACTAGTTGTCTGGCATTTTTGCTGAACTGGACCTTTTTGGTGCAGCCACGAGGCACAGTTTGCTGCTATTTTTTAAACAGGGATTTTTTACTTTTGGTTTGGTTTTTTATTTTACTTTTTTTTTTTATTTTGTTGCTACCTGATGTACGTTTATGCTAGATGTATTGTGTGTCTTTAAGTCTGTGTTGAATAAATGTATTTTCTTTCTTTCTTTCTTTAAACCAATATGTAAAATAAAAAACACAGAAAAGTCCCTATTTATTTTAATTAATTTTTAATTTTATCCTGTCTATTATTATAACTATGTCTAGTTTGTTTTGTGATCTTCCTGTACTAGTCACAATATTTTTTTTTATATATACAATATGTAAAGAAAACCCTGTCCGATCCGTGAAGGTATTGTTAGGTATCGTTAACTGATTCTAATAATGCCTACAAAGCTGGGCTAAACTTAAAAAAAAATCCCCAAAAAAAAATAAATATTATTTCGAAAAAGCGAGGTAACTTAATGCATGTGCGGTAGACAACCCGATAGCCCCGCCCCCCTTCACCCGCGCATGTATGCGCGGGTGAAGGGGGGCGGGGCATGCGGCACGTGGTCGCATCGCTATTCGCTCCGTCACAAATGGTGTTGTCAGTTTTTTAAAAATGACCAAATTTCGGGGAAATTGGAATTAATACCCGGGAAAAAAAGATTATTTCAAAATTCATTATTATTGTTACTGTGATGATTATGTAAAATTTTATATTATATTTGGTCAAGTGTTTACCTAACCTTTATTATCCTTATGGGTCGGACAGGGTTTTCTTTACATATTGTATATATATTTTATATATATATATATATATATATATATATTTCTTTCTTTATTTATTTATTTATACTTATAAGTAGAAATAAAACGTACGGTCCTCATAATTTTCTTCTATTGAGGTCACCTCTGAGATAAAAATAAGTTGATTACATAGATAATATGATTTTATTACAATAATAAAAATTCTGGCAGCCTTCATTTCATGTTTTATTCGTTGTTCTGCCGTGAGTGTAATTAGGGCTATATTTTCATTTAAAGCTACATTTCATAAGGGCTAAATTTTCATTTAAAGTTACATTTAAAAGAAGCTACATTTGCTTAAATGTAACTAGCTCAATTATGTTTGTTTGGGCCAGTCAAATCGGACTAGAAAGTTACTAAAATAATACATTTCTTATCATATCCACATATGAAAAAATATCTGAGTAAAAAATAAGTGAGTTTTCACGCGCATTTTTCATTGAACTTTTAAAATTATTTAAAGTGTCGTTTAATAAATAAAAGCGTGTGATTTATGTAGTAAAAAGTACAATTAGTAATTCTGTATTAAAATATAAAGCTGAAGAGTTTGTTTGTTTGTTTGAACGCGGTAATCTCAGGAACTACTGGTCCAATTTGAAAAATCGCAATTATAAAATCGTTTGATATCCCATTAATCCAGGAAGGCTTTGGGTTATATAACAACACGCTGCGACCAATAGGAGCGGAGCATAACTAAATCCACGCGAACGAAGTCGCTGGCGGCCGCTAGTAAATTATAAAGCTAAATATAAAGTTTGTTTGTTTGAGCGCGCTATTCTTAGGAACCACTAGTCCGATTTTAAAAATTCTTTATGCGTTGGATAACCCATTAATCCAGGAAGGCTTTAGGCTATATAAAATCACGCTGCGACCAATATGAGCGGAGCATAACTAAGCGACGCGAACGAAGTCGCTGGCGGCCGCTAGTAATTCATAAAGAACATTATAATATCGTAGCATAGTGGCCACATCATGACTTTGCCTCAAACCTTCCTCATAGACGGTTCACGCGGCCGTCTTTTTCAACTGTAATTGGCGATATCCGCCATTATTGTGAAATAAAATTTACAAAGAATTTCTATAATTTGTTACACGTGTTATTGGCAAAATTGTGGTATCTATTCCACAGAGGCCCTTGTTCAAGAGTTGAGGTTGAATCTCACCTTGAAAAAAGAAGAAGAAGAAACTAAATCGTGAATATAAATAATACTGTTAGATTTATAATAACTATGTAAAAGAAGTCTTACAATTTAGTATCGGTTATTGGCTTCTTTGATATACCAAGTAGGTACCTACCGACATGTTATATCCACCGGGAATCCAATTTCAGGCAAATATGGATTCCGATCTACGCCTGTGGTGTGGGTAATTGTGATATGGGTAATGTGAATTGGAAACATGATTATGTTTTTTAAAGGAGATGTTTCAGAATAGTATGGAGCTTGGGCCAGCACATTGTACACTTAATGCTAGGTATAATTACGCTATAGTTAACTGTTTTTAATGTTAATCCATACTAATATTATAAATGCGAAAGTAACTCTGTCTGTCTGTCGGTCTGTCTGTCTGTCTGTCTGTCTGTCTGTCTGTCTGTCTGTCTGTCTGTCTGTTACGCTTTCCCGCTTAAACCTCTCAACCGATTTTGATGAAATTTGGCACACACAATCTTTAGACCCTGAGAAAGAACATAGGCTACCTTTTATCCCGAAAAAAATTCATGTTCCCGAGGGAAATCTAAAAAGCGCGATATAACCGAACTCCACGCGGGCGAAGCCGCGGGCGGAAAGCTAGTTTCCTATATTTTAGCTTAGTTTTTAAACAGATTCAATTTAACTCGGCCAAGGAGTGCAACACAACTACCAATAAATATGGTGGTCAGCAATAAGCGAAATGAGATTTTGACAGTGACATTTGATTGGCGTGTCATGTATCTAAGGCTGTCGTATCAATATTATCTACCATATGACTGAAAATAAAACAAAACATGAATTCCGAACATACTGCCCATTATATAAAGACAATCGACTCAAATCAACACTCGACACGAACACAACGGGAAAATAGAACTGTCAAAGTCGCCAATCAAACGTCATAACCACTAGCATGGCTACCTTAATAAAGGGTTATCTCCCTAAAAAACGTTTCAAATAATTAATTATTTAAACTTGTATTTTTATTCAAATTAATTTAGTGGTATTTTTATGAAAATCTTTTATTTTATTCCTTTTTATCTATATAGCGTACATAGTGGTGGCCCAAAATGAAACATCTCCTTGAGTTATTTTTGGCGGATAAAAATAACAGCTGAGAGACAGTTCAGTCGGTCAGCTTAAGCTGTGCTTACCACGGTTGATTCTTGGATGGATGTCATCTTTACGTACCACCTCCTCCTCTGTGTGCCTCGATATCACGTTAACTCGTTGATTCCGACTCATCATCATCTCAGCGTTAATCCCAGTCGCATTCGTAGCTTTTCAGCTTTGGAGTCTGGGGTCCGCTTTACCAGTCTAACTACTGGTTTTGGCTAAACTTCGATATTTTCCGTGAAGCGACTGCCGTCTGACCTCCACAACCCGAAGGGGATATCTAAGCATTGCAGTTAGACCAATCGTTAGACTTTTGAGGGCTGCAACAACCCGTAACGACTGCCACAAGATGTTTGTATGGCAACCGGGACCAACGGCTTAACGTGCTTTCCGAGGCACGACAGGACCAGTGCAAATATTAATTTTCATGCATACAAATATTTGCACTGTGCGGGGATCGAACCCGCGCCTCCTTGCGCAACGGCCGCGTTCGCTACCGCTACGCCACGGAGGCTGTCCGAAGTTTGATGGTTGAAGAATGAAGTTGTGGATTCTGGGGACATAGTAACACAAGCAGTAGTTTATTTGTTGCTTAGAACTAACTGTCTCGGCAAATATCTCTCTTTACATAAGTCGGTGGTTCGATCTAGAACGGTTTCCTGGAAAACAGCCTGCGTCCAGAATGTTCCATGCGATTCCCGAAGGTTCCATCCGAGAACGACCAAGTTCAGAATGTTGTAATAAGTTCCATCCGATTCTACAATGTTTCAGAAGGTTCCATCGGTGTCTAGAATATTGCAGACGGTTCCAGAAAGTTCCCGACGAGTCTGGAACGTTCTCGCCACAAAGTCAAGAACCTAGCTAGTTTTCTCTTAAAATAATAGGTAAAATATTCTTCGACGTATTGTCTTCTTCATGTAGGAGCAGAAAGCGGCTCAAAATCATCTTGGCTATAATAATATCCTATTTTTTATCAAAGAGCACCTTATCTAATTAGTGTAATAACAGTAAAAGTGGAGCTCCCGTGGAGCTAACAGATGCCTATAGATAAGACATTAATATAAATTCTCGGTAAAGTAATCAATATCAGGAAAATATGTATACTTTATACATACATACTTACGTTAAATAGCTGGCCTCTATTTTTTTTTATAATCATAAACTAGTGCTTGACTGCAATCCCGCCTGATGGTAATCAGTGATGCAATCGTTGGTGGTAAAGCGCACTAGTTTATTAAGCCTACTCACTTAAAAAAACTTAGGAATAGGAAGGATGACGGCAGTTGAGCGAGGTGATGCAATGTTAAACCCAAGACCAACACGACCAACGATGCTGTGCCAGAGGGAGATTGATTTGGAAACTCCCGACACAACAACATTTGGTGCATCGTACCCGGCACACATCGCAACACAACTGCTCAGACCCGTCCTCCATACGGTTTCATCAAACATCATGCCGGAACACGTCGATTCGCTTGGTGGCAAGACCTTGTCTGGTGGGTGGTAACTTCTGCCGGCAGCCTATGTTATGGCCTACCACCGAGGATTATTTATTTACCATGAAACCATGCGATATTATTTTCCTTGTATCGATATCGACAACTGAATTCCAAGAACTGTGTAACTAATTCCTTCTTCGTTCTGAAATTTGCGGCTTATTAAACGCTACTTATTCTCACAACGAAGCACGTACACGCAGTATTATGAAGTTACAGTCAAAGTTATCTGAAGAAAAGGAGACCTCTGTATTATTAATTCACAAGCAGCCGCCAGCGACTTCGTTCGCGTGGAGTTAGTTATGCTCTGCTCCTAACGGTTGCAACGTGATGTTATATAGCCTAAAACCTTCCTGAATTAAGGGGCTATCTAACGCAAAACAGTTTTTTTTTTTAAATCCGACCAAACAAACTCTTTAGCTTTATATATTAGTATAGATATATTTATCAGACACACAAAATCTCATTTCGATACTATACAAAGGTCAAAACATATACCATTCTATCTATATTACTAGCACTCGCTCGAACTTGGCAGTTCTAACATTTAGGAGCTCGCAATAAAACAATTACCTAATTAAAAATATAATTATTGTATATTGCCAGGTGCTGCAATGCGGTGGAGCCTGTGTCGACCTGAGCTGGGATTGCACACCAAAGAGTACATAATATATTCTTATCTTTATATATATAATTCTGCTGTACGTGTGTATGTCATTGAACTCCTCCTAAACGGCTTGACCGATTTTAATGAATTTTTCTGTATGCGTTTGAGTGGCGACCTGGATCGTTTAGATTCACAAATCAACCCGGCAGATGGCGCTAATCACTTGAAGAAGCATGTGATCTCGGAAACGGCCCTAACGATTTCGCTGAAAATTAATATGTGGTGGTTTTCGGGGACGAAAAATCGATCTAGCTCAGTCTTATGTCTGGGGAAGCGCATATTTTCGAGTTTTCTCTTTCGCAATATTTCACGCATAATATGGGCGCTAATTTCGCGCGGCTTGACATAGCGGCTGTAGCGTAGTCGATATTGGTATGGTCTACTCGCGATGGCTGGTGTTCCTCGGTTCAAACCCGGTCAAACACAAGTTTTTTTTTTTTGTTTTTAGACAAGTTTATAGTTTTTTTTAATTTTTTTAGTTATTTAAAAATATAATTGTACATAAGAACTAAAAGGCGAAAAAATAAAAAGATATTTTTTTTTATTTAACTAAATTTGTACTTATGAACTAAACGAGAAAAAAATAAATAGAAATAAATAATTATTTAAGATTTTTTATTTTACTTAAAGAGACAGAAACAAGAGCCCTAGGGGTAGAGAGAGGTATGATATCTTTGTTACAAATGTAGATGACAATGCTTTCCATGGGTTTCTTCTTTCCATCCTAAATATGCTGTACGTGTGTACGTCACTGAATTCCTCCTAGGCTGGTCCGATTTGAATGAAGTCTATGTATATAAATGAAAGTCGTGTTAGTTACTATATTTATAACTCAAGAACCGCTTAACCAGTATGGCTCAAAATTGGTAGGGAGGTAGATAAGAACTGGGAGAAGGACATATCACATAGGATACTTTTTATCCCGTTCCCGCGGTTCCTGTCGTTCCCGTGTGACGTGACATAAGACATGGTTTAACAAAACGCAACTGACATGGAATAACAAAACAACTCAGTCAAAATATAAGTTAGCGGTTCATTTGTTAAAAATGGTAAACACACTCCTACACTACTCAGCATATTAAAAAAAAGTCTTACCGGTTCAATGTTGATGCATTTATTTAAATCAAGGAATATAAATGCTCTCTGCCGGTTTAATTTTTTTTAATAAAAGCCCCAAAGCAAACTTCAACTTCAAAATTTCTAATATTGTATAGCTGTGCCATTTACCACTTCACTACATACTACAAAACAAAGTTACTTTCTCTTTCCCTATGTTCCTTTGTATGATTAAATCTTTAAAACTGCGAAACAGATTTTGATAAGGTTTCTTTTAATAGATAGAGTAATTAAAAAGATACGTTTATATGAAACACTATCCCTCGCCCACATGTGGGAGTGATGAGAGGAGGCATAACTCTGTTGCCGCGAAAAATCGCAGTACAGCGGACAGAGCTCCGGCGGGGTCTCATGGCGACATGGAAAGTGTGATTGTCGCAATCCAGCACTGAGCACGCCGCAATAGCGGCGGTAAGTCCTCTCTTTGAGGAGTAGCTAGAGAGGCACCACGGCGTCCTCACCTTCCGACTGACGTAGGTCCTCACCGGACAAGGCTGTTTCGGGCGGTTCCTGTTCCGTATAAGGCGGGTGGAAACGCCAGGGTGACCACTGTGTGCATCGCCCTGAGGACACGGTGGAGCATAAGGTGGAGGTCTGCCCGGCTTGGATAGAGCACAGCCGTGTTCTCGTGGCGGCGATCGTGGCGTCCGACCCTGGTCCGGGCCATAGTCCGGAGCAAGAGTGCATGGCAAGCTTTCACCTCCTTCTGTGAAGCAGTGATGCTGGCAAAGCAGGAGGTGGAGCGGGTGAGGGAGCGGAAATCCCACTACACTCACAGCTCAAACCGCCACAGGAAGCGCCCTGCTCGGGAGGCAACATCGGACTCCCAATCGCCGTAGGCGCGGGCTTGCGGGCGGCGAGGGATAGGCAGCTCGCCTCCTTGTAAGAACCAGGCCCGGGTTGACGGCCCATTGTGTTTCACACGTGCCTCAAAGGGATGTCAGCACACCTTGACGGTGTCCACGAAGACTGGTCCACAGGGTTACGGGTTGATTAAAAAAGAAACCATGGCACTGGCCGTTGCACAGGCAAGTGAAGGAACACGGGTGGGTTTTACTCAATAAAAGTCTGACACGCCCTTCCGCTCCGCCCAGAGCGGGAGAGATCACTTGATGATTTCCCATCCACAACAAAAAAAAAAAACTGAAGAAGAGCAAGAAATTGCACTTGAAGGCGCAGCCTTAGTAAGGCTCGACTTCGTGCTTCTCACTCACCAGAGCAAAGGGAGGCAGCCCGTGAAATGGCTCGGATGGCAATGCGAAATCGTCGAGCAAACCTCAGAGATCAAGCGCTAGATAATTTACGAAACACAAGAAGAAATTCATCAAATACTGATTTGAATCGGGCAGCGTTTCAATACGCATATAATATAGCGCAATGGCGTTCGCATTGGGCCAATGGATGTTGTTTGCGAGTATTGTAGCACATTAAAGATTTCCAGAGAATCGCCAGGATTGTGCTCCCAATTATAGAATCATTGAATAATATTATTCATTTATTTAATATTATCCTAATTTAAAAAGTAGTCATGTGATATTGCCTTTAAGGCGGAACGAAGTTCGCCGGGTCAGCTAGTACCTATATAAAATTCTCGTGTCACAGTTTTCAATCCCATACTCCTCCGGAACGGCTTGACCGTTTCTTATGAAATTTTGTGAGCGTATTGAGTAGGTCTGAGAATCGGCCAACATCTATTTTTCATCCCCCTAAATGATAGGGGTGGTCCACCCCTAATTTAATTTTTAATTTTTTAGACAAGATTTTTAGTTTCTATTTTTTTATAATACAACATACAAAAATACATACAATCCTAAATTTTCACCCTTCTACGAACAACCCTTATTTTTTTAATAGCCATTTTAGTAATTTAATAATTTTTCGTCTCCGGTCGAAAACTAATCAATCGTCATTTAATTAGTTTTATTCCCGAGGGAAATCTATAAAACGCTATACAACCGTACATAGTACATATATGTATATAACAGTACATGCCACACACGCTGCAATGTTGTTTTTTTTTTGGTTCAATTCTTTCCGTTCTTCTGAACGGAAAAGGCAAAGGCATAGTAAGCCATACAGCCTAGTCTTCAGTAAATATTCTCTTGAGTAAACTTCTATCCTAACTTATCCTAATTAATCCTAACTTATCCTAGCTTATCCTAAACTTATCCTAACTAATCTAACTCCTTTCGTTTCCCGCGTGTGGCCGATTAGGAGTGGTTTAGCGTCAAGACATGATATGGCCACTATACTACAATATTTCACTGTTCTTTATCTCTAAATAAAAGCGCGTGATTTGTGTCGTAAAAAGTGCATTCAGTAAATAATTCATAAAGAACATTGAAATAGCGCAGCATAGTGGCCACATCATGACTTTCCTTCAAACGTCCCTCGTAGTCGATTCACGCGGCCGTCTTGTTCAACTGTCATATGCGATATCCGCCATTATTGTGAAACAAAATTGACAAAGAATTTCTATAATTTGTACACGTTCAATTGAGGTACCTATTCAACAGAGGCCATTGATCAAGAGTTGAGGTTGAATCTCACCTTGAAAAGAGAAGAAGAAGAATTAATGAAATGGAATGAAAAAGATGAAGTAAACTTAAATTTAGTTTAGTTTGTGAAGAAGGAAATAGGGGCCATTGTAAAGACCAAACAAGTTCCTCAAGGTTACTGGGAGATATAATGAAACAATCTTTACCCCGTTATTTTCAATAATTATTCCTGTATAAAACTATTATAGATGGATGCTAAAGATCGCGCGTAATGGAGGATATTAAGTAAGAAAGCGGACCCCAGGCTCCAACGCGAAAGCCGCGGATGCAACCGGGATAAACGCTGAGATGATGATGATGAAAACTATTAGGTACGTATTTTATACAGAGTGGTGTTGACAATAAGACAATAAATGAAAACACGAACAATGCTGGTTCATAGTAATAATCCTAAACCATAGAAAACCACCTAGCATCAAAAATAATAAAATGAAAATTTCAAACAAACTAAATCGTATAAAATTACAAACAGAATAGAACATCCTTTAAAAATATTGGTTCACTGACCTCCGATCGGCGACAGCGCGATCCTGTATCGACTTGCTTTTTTTACACCAATATTATTAAAGCTATGTACTGCAGGATGCGGCGGTCATTAACCTGTAAGCGCTTCCTTATCAACATGTACATCATGTAGAAAATGTGAAAAAATGAAAAATAATTTCCTGTGACTAAACTAATGGACATATTTATATGATTTTTATGGGTAGACTGAGAATATGTTGAGGTACACGATGGTTAATTTATTGTCGTATTGTCAGCACCATTCTGTATATTAAAACTCTTTTGCTTGACAGCCTAAATCGTTTATGCTTTTAGGTGAGTTCGCGGAGGTTTAATGGTAGCACCAAATAGACGGTAAACTCTTACGTACCTGCTTTAAGAGTACATATAATGAATTTGGATCGAATGTAATGGTTGAGATGATGAATGGAATCCAAATTTCATACTCATTGCCCATCCACAGCAGTAATGGCAGAGTTTTATAAATTATCATCTATTCTCCATACTTAGTATTTAATAATATACAATATGTAAAGAAAACCCTGTCCGACCCATAAGGATAATGAAGGTTAGGTAAACACATGACCAAATATGGTATAAAATGTTACGTAATCATCATAGTAACAATACTAATGCATTTTGAAATAACCTTTTTTTCCCGCGAATTAATTCCAACGTCCCCGAAACTTGGTAGTTTTTAAAAAAGTAATAACACCTTTTTGACGGTATTATTATAAGCGATGACATGAAGCGATGACACCCGTCGCCCGCGGAAGGGTTGCTTACTGTACATGTATTAAGTTACCTCTTTTTGCGAAATAATATGTATATATAACATAGGGTTATATAACATCACGCTGCGACCAATAGGGGAGGAGCATAACAAAAATTTAAAATTTGTGCTGTATATTTTGGGATTAAAAAAAAATCTTCAAATAACTAACTCCACGTGAACGAAGTAGCGGGTGGCCGCTAGTATTTATATAAAAATACCGTACAAAATTGGAATAACTTCTTTCCATTAGTAGGTATCAATCCATACTAATATTATAAATGGGAAAGTAACTCTGTCCGTCTGTCTGTTACGCTTTCCCGCTTAAACCTCTGAACAGATTTTGATGAAATTTGGCACAGACAATCTTTAGACCCTTAGAAAGGACATAGGCTACTTTTTATTGAAAAAAAAATTGATGTTCCCTGTTGCAAAGCCGCGGGCGGAAAGCTAGTATTAAATAAAAAACAAGCAGTAGGTAGTATGATTCTGATGAAAATTCACGTTGATAATAATTGGCCAACATGTAATAGCATACATACATGATCAGACATCAAAATAGAATCTTTTCCAGCCATTTAAACCAGTCTTTTTTTTGCTCCACATCGCAGCGACTATGTCACAAAGAAGTCCCGGGGAAAACAAGTGTCCCCTGGGCAGGGTATTGTCGGCAACAAGCTATTGTGTTAACACAACAATGTTACGTGTGGCGCGTTATCAAGTTTATAACATATTGCGCAAAACTGTTGCGAATCGAGTGCGATTCCTTTTTATTTTCCCGCCTCAACAAAATGCTGCGGCTTGTGGGGAAACTCATTTCTCTCGCTGCAACATTTTTACTGAAATATTTTGAACAATTTAGACATTTTCATGAGCAAATACATTTTTCCAACATATGGAGCAATAGTCCCAGTTGCAATAATGTCCCTTTGTGCCGATTGGCCTAGTTCTGTTCTGTCTCCCACTTGTTATAGAGGGAAGTGGAAAAAATATATTTTTCATCCCACCATCTCGGAAAGAGTATTTCTAATCTTCAATATCTGACTGGAAAAGCCGTTTTTATTCTCTAGAGGATAAAGTAAATTGAATTTAGAACATCGTGTGCACTAAGTTTGTAAATTAAAAAAAAACATTAAACCTATTTACTGTTACCTCTATGGTGCCGAATATATCATACAACTTTTTTTTAATTTGTTAAAAACTCAGACTCGGAACCTTCTTGGTGTTCTTTTTCAATTTTCTTTGTACGCGGTTCTTTACGCGGCATTTTTTCACGTCATTGTTAAACCTTATATTAAAAAAAAGAAACTTGAAAACAAGTGAAAAACTAAAATGAGTGATTCTAGCGACGAGGAAGTTTGTTTGACGCCAACAGAATTGACTGAAACTGTTAATAATGCGCAAATGAGCTTTCTACCTCAACAATCACGCGAGAAGTATTTAAAACAGTACGATATGTTCAACACGTGGCGACTAGCAAAAGGAGCCAAAACTTTCTCAGAAAACGTTTTGCTGGCATATTTTATAGAATTATCCGAGAACAAGAAAGCAAGCACTCTATGGAGTACGTATTCGATGCTAAAAGCAACAATAAAGATGAAAAAAGACATACATATCGATACCTATCCTAAATTAGTAGCATTTTTAAAAAGAGCCTCATCTGGTCATCATCCAAAAAAATCGAAGGTTTTCACAGTATCTGATATTGAAAAGTTTCTTAACGAAGCACCCGATTCCGTATATTTGGCGGCAAAAGTAAGTCAGTTGCACATTCAGTATCTACTTAAGTACATATATTAATCTCAATTAAATAGTATACTTAGTAAATGTTGATAGGCATAATTATGCGTTCATATAAATTTTATTCATTTATCTACTACAATACTCTTTACATTGCAGGTTGTTCTTATTATTGGAATAAACGGAGCATGTCGAACTAATGAACTAACACAACTTAATGTCAAAAACATTGAGAAACATTCAGATGACTTACTATTAATTAATTTACCTAATACAAAGACAAAAAGAGACCGCAACTTTGTCATTCGCAAGGAATACGTAACGATTGTTGAGAAATATCAAGCCTTACGGCCGCCTAACACTCCAATCAATCGTTTTTTTCTACAGTATCGCAATGGAAAGTGTGTTAGACAGCCTATGGGTACTAATAAAATTGGCAGTATCCCACGAGAAATAGCAACATTTCTTGAACTTCCAGAACCCCTGTTGTACACGGGTCATTGTTTCCGACGAACTTCAGCCACACTTTTGGCTGATTCCGGAGCTGATCTCCTGTCCCTTAAGCGCCACGGAGGCTGGAAGACCAATGCAGTTGTAGAGGGATACATAGAGGATTCCATCCAAAATAAGTCTAAAATATGTGAAGGCATCGTAGGAGCCATTACACTGAAAGAGCCTCAATCGGAAACTTGGACTAGCCCTTCTACATCAAAAATAAGCCGTTATGAAACACCTAACCATCTCCCTCTCTCTCCAACATTCACGCCAAGGGAATCCGATGAATCGGTACAACTATTAAGTATGACAGACAGTTTACCGAAAAACAGTACACAAGTGACTAACACCAATATTAGAGTACCAAACAAAAATATTACACTCAATTTAAATAACTGTTGCAACGTTACTTTAAAATTTTCTTAATTATACTTTAGTATTATTTTATTATAATTAAAAGATTATTCTGTAATACTTACCTGTCATAATGTAGTAATTAATACCTAAACTGAAATAAAAGTGTACCTATCTTGTGATTGTAAACATTTTTTTATTGCATTTAGTCATTTCCTCGCTGAGGTGGAATGAAAAGTTACGTGTTGCACTCGAGTGCAAAGATTTTACACCTCGTGTCCTTTTGATTCCCTCGCTAACGCTCAGGATTCTAATTTTGAAGCACTCGCTGCGCTCGTGATTCAATTTTTATCGTAACAAAATTTGTTATACAAGAGTGCAAAGTTGCTTTTTAACCGCGTGTTCAATTTTGATGACCGAGCAAGCGAAGGATTCTAAAATTGAATCACGAGCGCAGCGAGTGGTTCAAAATTAGAATCCTGAGCGTTAGCGAAAATCAAAGACACAGTGAAAAAAAATCTGCACTCGAGTGCTAACACGTAACTTTTCATTCCACCTCGGCGACGAAATGACTAAATGCAATAAAAATGTTTACAATCTGGAAATGGGTACACTGTTAATGGCTCCACCACGACCTGTTTCGATAGCCACAGAATCTGAAACCCTGTAAAACTCTTTAAAAGTAATGGTAGAGAGCTAAGTAATTGCAACAGGCCAGGTGTAATATTTTGTTCTGGTGTTGGTCGCGATATTGTTTTTCAAGCTGTCTGTCGCTGCCATTCATCAATGTGCGGCTGTACGACAGCCAGAAGGGCAATCGAAGTTTCCGGTCGGCAATGACCACCGATACTTCGCAGGCTGAATGGAGTCTGTAACTGCGTGTCTTCAGCTCCGTAACGAAGATCAGGTCAGCCGAAAGTGTGAACAAATCAGCTGGCGACTGTACAACGAGGTTCAGTTCATGAAATGTTATAGGATGTGCTACACTTTCCCGTGCAATACTGGCGGGTGACAAACTGCCAACAATACGGTGTATTAGGTAAGTGTAAGTCATCAGTGTTTCTGTATTTTGTTTTGATAAGATGACCGAATTCGTAGTTCGACCGATAAGGCTAACCTGCAATGACCAGCAATGAATATCCAGCGACCGCAAATATACGTGAGATTATATGGCTGCCGTAAGCTGCTGATGTTAACGACACTGCCAATGCGAATCGAATATCGACAAGCTTTCAATATCTCGGTGCCCACGGACAAGTAAAAACTCTTTAAATGCCTGGTAGGATGATATGTATGTCTTTCATCTTTGTGTTACTGCTGCATAGAGGGCAACTGCTCGGGCGAGTATAAATATGCCAGCCCGTTTCTGAACACGGCTCCACATATCGTGAAGCCGCCGTACTGTTTAAACTTTTCGCTTGTTGTTGAGGGTGCTCGACACAGTTTCAGTCAATCTGTTGACGTCAAGCTGCATCGCCAAAACCGCCATTTCGCATTTCAAACTGCACAATATGGTTTAACAATGACGTGAATGCCGCACGGCGCGTACAAAAATTGAGAAAAACACCAAGTGTTCGAGTCTGGTTTTAACAGTAAAAAAAGCCCGTATGTTTCTATTCACAATAAATAAGTTTAATGTTTAGTACAAGCAGTGCACGATATTCAAATTCAATTTACTATCCTCTAAAACAACAACATGAGGTAACAGTAAATAGGTTTAATGTTTTTTTTTAATTTACAAACTTAGTGCACACGATGTTCTAAATTCAATTTACTTTATCCTCTAGAGAATAAAAACGGCTTTTCCAATCAGATATTGAAGATTAAAAATACTCTTTCCGAGATGGTGGGATGAAAATAACTATTTTCTTACTCCTCCGCTATTCTTTTCTGGTTAATTTCGTTGCGGGACCCAAGACAGTTGAATTGTTTCTCCGGGACTCGTCGAGCTTCATTGCTCGGCGTTTTTCTGGCGATCCCCAATGTTGATTCTGGCTTTCAGGAGTTGCAGTGGGTTGGGAAAAGTGGGGCGGCTTTTGTCCCATAAAAAAAAAAATTGAGCAATAGATTAGCAATATTTATTTTTTCATTTTTAGGAAACTTACAGCTGGCATATATACCTACAGGTAAAAGATAATTAGTGAAAGAAGGCTAATCAAAAGTTTCCACGGACAATATTAGGTTAGCACAAGAGACAGTAACAGATACAGAACAGGACAGAAAAGTGAAATCAAGAACAAGTAAGCACTCGGAGAGTATTTAGTAAAGACTGAAAATATTTTGAAAAAAAAAAATATGTTTGTGTTTGTGTAAATATTTGTAAAATATTTTTATTTATGTTCTGTAATCTCTGTATTTATGGTCTGTATGTGTGTACATAATAAAGAGTATTCTATTCTATTCTAAATAAATGTTTTGTTTGTTTTGTGTGTTGTTTTTCTTTCTTTAGTTTAGGATATGCTTCAGCATTATTCAGCATAATAGTGTGTTAACGTGTTAACAACCTCCGTGGCGTAGCGGTAGCGAACGCGGCCGTTGCGCAAGGAGGCGCGGGTTCGATCCCCGCACAGTGCAAATATTTGTATGCGTTAATATGAATATTTGCACTGGTATGGTCGTGCCTTGGAAAGCACATTAGGCCGTTGGTCCCGGTTGCCATACAAACATCTAGTGGCAGTCGTTACGGGTTGTTGGAGCCCTCAAAAGTCTAACAATTGGTCTAACTGCAATGCTTAGATATCGCCTTCGGATGTGGAGGTCAGACGGCTTTCGCTTTCGCTACGGAAAATATCGAAGTATAGACAAAATCTGCAGTTAGACTAGTAAGCGGGCCCCAGACTCCAAAGCTGAAAAAGCTTCGGATGCGACTGGGATAAACGCTGAGATGATGATGAGTGTTTTAACGCAATTACAGTGCAGATGCAGATGAATACTAGTCTTTTACATAAAGTTACTCCCTAATAACTAAACTTCGTAACTGGATTGTGGAAATCCAGCTCTTAGGTCCAGTTGCTAGCGCTACAAGATTTATTTTTACAAGCTCAAGGTTTTTTAAACGCATGGCCTCAATCGAACCAATACCGTCATCTTGATTTTTGAATACATTCCAAATGACGTTTTACAAAACAATTGCACAGATGTTTATTAACAGCGCCCTCTGTCAACGTCATTTGTGCCCCAAAAGATCCGTGTACTGTCCGCAATCTAAATGCAACCATAATGCATCAGAGACAAGACAGCCTCCGTGGCGTAGCGGTAGCAGACGCGGCCGCTGCGCAAGGTGGCGCGGGTTCGATCCCCGCACAGTGCAAGTATTTGTATGCATGAATATGAATATTTGCACTGGTCTGGTCGTGCCTCGGAAAGCACGTTAAGCCGTTGGTCCCGACTGCCATACGAACATCTAGAGGCAGTCGTTACGGGTTGTTGGAGCCCTCAAAAAGTCCAACAATTGGTCTAACTGCAATGCTTCGATGTCGCCTTCGGGTTGTGGAGGTCAGACGGCAGTCGCTTCACGGAAAATGTCGAAGTTTAACCATATCAGCAGTTGGACTGGTAAAAGCGGACCCCAGACTCCAAAGCTGAAAAAGGCTTCGGATGCGACTGGGATTAACGCTGGGATGATGATGAATGCATCAGAGACAAAGATGACAATAATTTTGGTATACTTGCTTGTCACTGATCAGCCTCGTGGCGGTAGCGGACGCGGCCGCTGCGCAAGGAGGCGCGGGTTCGATCCCCGCACAGTGCAAATATTTGTATGCATGAATATGAATATTTGCACTGGTCTGGTCGTGCCTCGGAAAGCACGTTAAGCCGTTGGTCCCGATTGCCATACGAACATCTAGTGGCAGTCGTTACTCGTTGTTAGAGCCCTCAAAAGTCCAACAATTGGTCTAGCTGCAATGCTTTGATGTCGCCTTCGGGTTGTGGAGGTCAGACGGCAGTCGCTTCACGGAAAATGTCGAAGTTTAGCCATATCAGCAGTTGGACTGGTAAAGGCGGACCCCAGACTCCAAAGCTGAAAAAGGCTTCGGATGCGACTGGGATTAACGCTGTGATGATAATGATGATGACTTGCTTGTCACTGACAGCCACATAACAGCAACCTTAAAATAATAAAAATCACAACAATTTGGACAGTGATGAAAAATTAGCGGTTAAATAGCTATAATAATAAATGATATTGATTTACATAACGAAACATAACATAGGCATAACATCGGCTGCCGGCAGATGTTACCAACCACCAGACAAAGTCTTGCCGCCAAGCGATTGGTCGTGATCCGGCATTATGTCTGACGAAGCCGTACGGAGGACGGGTCTTAGCAGTTGTGTTAGGATGTGTGCCGGGTACGATGCACCAGATGTTGTTGTGTCGGGAGTTCGGTCGTGGAGGGTTTCCAGATCAATCTGCCTCTGACGTAGCATCGTTGGCCGTATGCTTGGGCTTAAAATTGCATTACCTCGCTCAAGTGCTGTCTTCCTTCCTATTCATTCAGTATTTTTTAATGGATAGGCTCTTAATTACTAGCGCGCTTTACCATCAACAATTGCATCACTGCTTACCATCAGGCAGGATTGCGGTCAAGCGGTAGTTTATGATTATAAAAAAAAAAAAAAAACATTAACAACTATATGCTAACTACGGTACAGATATCTGTATATAGATATTGTGAAATCTGCCTCTTAAGAAACAGTATTCAGGAGCCCTAGTCTGTTATTATTATTACAATAGTGTCAGAATGGTCGATCAGTGATCTCATAATGATCGATTTTGATAAGTTTTGTAATCTACTAACAAAATGGCGTTATTAGGACTTTCCAGTGGTCAATCACTAATATTCCGTTCCATATTAATAAATGTTTAAATTAAGTAGTATTTAAAGAAAATGATTTCTACTAACGGCTTTTATAATATTGGCACTACGGCAATGCCATTCTATCACCATTCCCTTACAAGACGACTGATCAATCATTGATCAGTCATTCTGAATTTGTGAGGTTACGAACTTTTAGCACAATGACAATGGAATCGTATTGGAATGACACATTTATGAAAATAACAGATAGCAGATACTGTAGAATAGAAATTATGCAACTGAGGGTTGTGCCAATTTATTATTCGTGTTAACATTTAGATTGAATTTTTATACACACAATAGAAAAGAAAGGCGAAAGAATAGTATAATTATAATAATATGTATATTCTTTCATCATCATCTCAGCCACACGAAGTCCACTGCTGGACATAGGCCTCCCCCAATGATTTCCGAAAAGAACGGTTGGACGCGGCCTGCATCTAGAGCTTCCCGCGATTTTGGTCAGATCATCCAACCACCTGGTCGGTGGGCGTTCGACGCTGCGCTTTCCGGTACGTGGTCGCCATTCAAGAGCCTTTCAGCCCCATCAGCCATCGCCTCTAGGAGCTATGTGCCCCGCCCACTGCCACTTCAGAGAGCTAATCCGCAGGGATATTCTTAATACATATATTATAGAAACTTCTGCTCAAACATTATAAAGAAACTAAAAAGAGATTTTGACAAGAGAGAACTGACTGAAACTTCAAAAGACAATAAAAAGATCTGGAAGGTGATAAAGAGAGTAACTAATACAGACAAGCCAAACATACCCAACACTGATTTATTGGCTTCTTCTACTTCACCACAGCTCTCGGTGGACAAACTAAACAAGTTCTTTTCCAATATCGGGAAGGAACTTGCTGATAATTTTTCTTGTCCACCTGGTAGACATAAAATTTCACCAGACATTGCTTCCATATCCTCACCCTTACAGTCATTCGTCATGTTAGACACCGACGAGGCGGAAGTCGGGGAAGTACTAATGTCACTTAAGTCAGATTCTGCTATAGGTTGGGACAATATTTCAACAAAATTTTTAAAGCGCTATTCATTGGTAATAGTCCCATTACTTACACATATTTTTAATATCTGTTTTCATACCGGCACTTTCCCCTTATACTTCAAGAAGGCCATCATACACCCAATTCACAAAAGTGGGAGTAAAAAACTTGTTAATAATTATCGACCTATTGCAGTATTACCTTCTATTTCTAAAATTCTAGAACGCCTAATCAACAAAAGACTTGTGACTTACATGGAAGATAAAAAGCTTTTTTCTCCCAACCAATTCGGCTTTAGGCGCAATAAATCTACTAACAGTGCTGTAATTGAGCTAATTGCATGTTACGAAAAATCTTGACAAGGAAAAGAAAGTATTATCAATTTTTTTGGACCTAAAAAAGGCATTCGATACGGTTTCGATTTCTGACTTAATAATAAAGTTAGAGGAACTCGGTATTCGTGGCCATTCTCAGTATGTAAAAATACAAAATTACCTCAGTAGAGAGGAACCAGTGACATTCGGCGTTCCCCAAGGCAGTGTGCTTGGCCCCGCCTTGTTTCTTATTTACGTCAATCAACTCTGTAATTTGAGTCTGGAGAGTGGAAGAATCGTGGCGTTTGCTGATGATACCGTTCTTACCTTCTCGGGTGACACTTGGGATGACACCTTTGATTCTGCACAAAAAGGGCTAAATAGTGTTCTACAATGGCTCAACAGACACATTCTCACAATCAATACCGACAAAACTAAAATTCTTACGTACAGCTTACAAAATTCGACTCAACCTCCAAATTCATACGCTTTGGTAGCGCACTCATGTTTACTGTCTGGCACTGCGACATGTACAGTCAAGACCAAAAGTCGAGTTACAATCTCACAAAACTATGGCCAAGCAATACTAGTTGTAGTTACGACCTTCTTCTATAATAAAGTTTGATACACACTCATACACTTGCTGCCCGCTTATGATTGTTAGGTACTACTTACTAATTTCAACGTCTACAGTAAGTGTTTCAATGGCCTAACGGTTTTCGCCTTGATAGGCGTTCAAGGTGGTTCGAGTTCGAATCTAATAACTTACAAAAATATTTTTTAAATGTTTATTGGTGAGTTATGAATGCTGACAACAAAAATATCTAAAAATACCGATCTGCAACTTAAAGATGATACTTTCTTTTAAGATTTTTTCTATATTAGAGTCATTATAAAAGATGACGGTAGACTTAAAAGAATCTGAATCACTACTTCACAAAAAATATTCCGCTACCTACAATAACTATTATTAGCTACAATAACTCAAATAATATTACTTAGCTGTTGTTGGTTGGTGAACATATAGTTACCAGTTTGTGTTATTAGTTTTACTTTTTAATCAATATGCAGGCATATGCAGCAATATATCTCAAATATCATATGAAACCGGCTTTTGTGTAAGTTGTTTTTATTATTATTTATGTAAGGTGCAAACCAATCGCTTGTAGCAAGTGTGTAATAAAATTGTTATTGTTTTAGAGAAATACTGTAAGCCGTTGGAGGTCAAGGTCAAGAGGTTGGAGGACGAAGGTAGCTGTCGAGACAAGTGAAACGAAACGACAATATTTACCGTTAAATAAACTTTTAAATCGTGCGAAGAAGATAGGTTGCATTTGTGGTTTAAAAATAAATTGGCGAGGCTGGTGGAGTCTTATCGAGCTAAACAAAAAAAAAAACTATTTATAACAAAAACAGTGCAGAAGTGTCCTACAGAGTGTTTTAAATATATACCAATAAATATCTTAATAACGGACTCTAAACCATCTCTAAAGTAATTTAGCTAAGTGACAGTAATATGTTCGGTTGGCTTAATGGCTAACAGATGTCGCCTTTTGCAATTTCAATACAAATTACTTTTGGTAAATTATAAAAACAATAATTTCGGAATTCGATAAGAAATAAGTTCGTTTACTTTTGAACTAAGAAAGCGCTTGAAGATTATAATCTCATGCCATCAAACTCCGAAAAAAGTCACTACAGGATGGCAGCATTAGTACCATGCTATACACGCAAAAAATTATAAATGTAATAAGCACTATTATGTGTTCTAAGTATAGATTATTTTATGATTGCAATAATATTCAGGTTAAGCTTCAATCCTCTTTTCTTTAAGAAAATGAATAATTAAGCTATAACCTCTTTAATCATAATATACGTATAATATTATAATTTTCATATCTAACAACCAAAAATGTTTTTTGTATTTTTTACCATAACAATATCATAAGTTTGTCAAGGATTACTTTTATATAAAATATTACAATGCTGCCGTTTCAACGTTTGTTTCATTTGTTAGTATAAGTATATCTATACCGAATAATATATAACTATATAATATATTGCATTATAATATGCTTATTGTTTTATTTTTATATATTTTTTATTATATTACCCCTATAGTAAACTAAAACATATAATAAAAAAAATAATAAAAATAAAAAAAACAAAAAAAAATAATAAAATAAAAAATAAAAAAATAAAAAATAAATAATAAAAATAAAATAAAAAATAAAATAAAAAAATAAACAAATAAAAATAAAATTTAAACAAATTTTGTTTAAATATTATTTGCAAACATTTTTACTTTAAAATACAAATCAATTATCATAATTTTAAATTATATGAAACAACAAAAAGAGTTGCCTATAATAAGGATCGAACCCACAATCGCTCGCTTTTGATAGCACCATTGTTAAGTGCGGCCGCTAACTCAACTTCAAATGAAGTAACGGAATTTTGCATTACTTTAAAGAAAGACGAAGACTGCGATAAAAAAAATAATGCGGTAGTGTGCGTGGCCGGTTTAGCGCAGGCGACAGTAGTCTTTAAGGTGGGAATGGATTTCTACAGCTGATAGTACATGCCCAGAATTAGAACGTTATCGAACCATCAAATATCTAGGTGTGACTCTTGATGATGGTCTGGGCTTTGCGCCTCATATAGAACTACTGACCAAAAGAATCAGAAAGCTGATTTTTGTCTTTAGTAGTCTTCGCCACATCGCAGAACCTCATATTATTAGGTGTACATATTTTGCTCTCTGTCAGTCTCTCTTAACGTACTGTATATGCACTTGGGGTGGTGCACCCAAAACGGTACTTTTGAAGCTTGAACGAGCTCAGAGAGCCGTTCTGAAAATTAGTACTTTTCGGTCTATCCTCTTCCCAACTAAAGAGCTATATAGGAGCTGTAAAGTCCTTACAGTCAGACAATTATTTGTACTGCATGTACTCCTATATCAGCATCAAAGAACCTCTTATGAAATAATCACCACAAGACGCATAGACGAGGTTTGCCAACCCTTCCGCTGCAAGTACTCTTTTACAAGAAGATTTCCCTGTTTCCAAGGCCCTCACCTATACAATAGTCTTAACAAAATTCTAAACTTTTTCTCACTCCCTATAATGTCTTTTAAAAAGAAAATTAATACTTGGCTGCAAACGCTTAATTACAACAAAACTGAAAGCTTATTGTTGACTCAATACAGCTCCCGTTAAACTTCATTCTATCATCATCACTCAAACATCGACACGAACATACCCTCGTTTGCTGTATAATCTTTTAAATTACATAATTATTTATTTTGTGTTTTCATTTTTGCATTTTTTTTGTCAATTTTCTTTCATCCCTTAATCTTTGTCATCTATTAGTATTACTAGTATACGTTTGTATTAGTTGTGACACGACCGTGTAGTCAGGAGGCCTGGAAACCTGTAACACAGGTTGTCCTAGTACAGGCTCCAGTTTCCACTACATCGTTATATCATATATACTTAATTTTGTGTCAAAATTATGTTTAATTATGTGGTGGAAAAAAAAAATAAACGTTTATTATTATTACATTTACAAAACTATGACGGGTTTATACAAAGAAATTGTGTCTTTCATTTATCTCATTGCCTTATGAGATTATGAATCGTTCACAGCTCAATTTGGACGTCTACAATAAATGGTCATGAAGAAATATTACCAGCATTTACCTCGCTACTAAACGGATTATCGAACAGCTGAATGCCGAAGCCTAAGTTTATTGTTTCCCTCTGAATTCTAAAGGATTAAATCTGAAGTCAGTCTTAAGAAACACTCGGTATGATTCTCTACGAAGAATAGACGAGAGGCTTATGGAAGACAACAATACAATGTTTAAAATTTTGCTTTTGCTTAATTTTTTATAAGAGAAAATATGAGTTTTTGATGCTTATTTGTTACGCTTTCATGCTGAAATGGCTAAATGGATTTGAATGAAATTTGGCACATCTGTAGACCATAAACTAAGTTAGGTCATGTAGTAATTTTGTTCCGATATTCCCACGGAATCGAGATTTATTAGGTTGAAACTTCGAGGCGTAACGACTACCTATGTATGTTATAAATGTATTAATTGCGCATCGCGGTTTTCCCCGCATAAGTTTCGATATCAAGATAAAAAGTATCCCATATATTATTCCTGTTTATAAATCATTCAAAATACAAATGGCAATAAAGTCTGGGTAAATGTCAAAACGGACCTCGTTTTTATACAAAACTAGCTGCGACAAGCGGTTTCACCCGCGATTTTTTTATATGCCCCGCTCCTATTGGTTGCAGCGTGGTGTTATATAGCCTAAAGCCTTGGATTAATGGCCTATCCAACGCAAAAAGAATTTTTCAAGTAGGACCAGTAGTTCCTGAGATTAGCGTCGTAGTAGTCATGTCTAATGCCCATATTGTACCGACTCCTATAAAGATTGGAGACTCTGTTCTCGAAGTTGTTGACAGTTACGTGTACCTGGGACAAACTATCCAGTCAGGAAGGTCCAACTTCGAGAAAAAGGTCAATCATCGAATCCTACCGGCTGGGCTGCTTTCGGGTAGCTACGTAAAATCTTCTTGTCCAAAATACCGCAGTGTCTTAAGACAAAAGTCTTCGACCACTGTGTGTTGCCAGTGATGAATTATGCAATTGAGACGTGGTCGCTAACAATGGGCCTTATAAGAAGGCTCAAAGTCACTCAAAGGACAATGTAGAGGGCTATGCTTGGGGTTTCACTGCGCGATCGAATCAGGAATGAGGAGATCCGCAGAAGAACGAGAGTAACCGACATAGCCCGAAGAATTGCGACACTAAAGTGGCAGTGGGCTGGACACATTGCCCATCGGATCGATGCCCGCTGGGGCCGACGGGTTCTCGAGGGGCGACCACGCACCGGAAGACGTAGCGTGGGTAGGTCCCCGACAAGGTGGACCGACGACCTGGTGAAGGTCGCGGGAAACCTCTGGATGCGGGAGGCGCAGGACCGGTCGTCGTGGAAAACCTTGGGGGCGGCCTATGTTCAGCAGTGGACATCTTTCGGCTGAAATGATGATGATGATGATACTATAAATGAACAATATTATACAAAGGAATAAAAGCTAGCTCTGGTCCTTAGGTTCATCCCAACATACGAAAAGGCACTGAAATTCAAAAATACAAAATCACAAAGGACCGTAGAAAAGGCGACCACTCGAGTTCAAGAGGATTCAAATACAATTGGCTAGTACTCGAAACGACTTACTATTTGTGAGTTAGCAAACCTACGAACAAAAATGTACTTTTGATCAAAAGAAAAGACATAAAACTATTTATTTTCTAGTTATTACTGAGTTCTAGTGCTCACAGACATTAATTTTTATTACCTACCTTTTTCTTCAACATACATGATGGATTTTCTTCTGAGAATTATAATACTTATGCTCCAGTTATGGAACTAAAGGGAAATAAAATTAAATACTGGCTTCATAGTCATATTCATAATAGAAGCTATGTGGGCTATACATACGTTTATCAATAACAGAGTGTAAAAGTTGGAAGACACCACAATTTTATAGGATTCGCACCAAAACGGGACCTTCTTGTTAAGATTCCATATCTCAGGAACCGTGCTTGCTTAGTACCTAATTGAAATTTTTACAGAAGATGTACGTATTTCTTTTGCTACTGTAACAAAAAATTAATACTAGAAATAGTTTTTTTTTTTGTTTTATGTGGTGGTACGCAACTATTTGTGAGCGAGTCCCACTCGTATTTGGCCGATTTTTTATTTATTAAAATAACAGCCACATTTTTGTGTATTCCCGTCCGTCCCACTCTTGTGGGAGGAACGATCGGGAATTTAATAAACAATATTAAATTTATTCCCGTTTGTAACACTGACAATATTAGTGGGACGAAGCGGAATAATTTAGTAATTTTGTTTTGAATTCAGAATAGTCTTACACATAATTTGAATCTGGTTGGTGGTGAAAACACAGCTTTCTGTCCAGAGTAGTCAGGATATTAAGATAGGATATTAGGAGTAGTTAGAACATCAAGAATTCACATGAGCAACCAGGAGGTTGCTCATGCTGATGATATCGCGCTGGCAGACGCGGACAGGGAACGGTTGGTTCGGCGGATAAATGCGTGGAAGAACTCGCTTGAGAACGGAGATCTTAAACTCAATGTGGCGAAGACGGTGTAAGGGACAGGTCTATAAGACCGTCATTAGACCTGTCCTTCTGTATGGCAGTGAGACGTGGCCTGTGCTTGAGCGACACAAGCAGGAGCTGCGTGTCCCGGAGATGAATATGCTGCGGTGGATGTGTGGAGTTACGCGGAAAGACCGCATTAGAAACTCCCGCATCCGTGGTAGTCTCCGTGTCCGTGACATAGCAGACAAACTGCAAGAGAGTCGCCTGCGCTGGTACGGTCACGTCTTACGTAAACCGGCATGTTACGTGGGTAACAAATGTCTTGCCATGGCGCCTCCGCCGGGCCGGAACAAGCGAGGTAGACCAAAGAAGTGCTGGTTTGACGTTGTAAGAAATGACATGCGTGCCAACAATCTCACACCACGGGATGCCAGAGATCGTGCGAAATGAAGGCGTATTAGTAGGAAAGCGGACCCCGGGCTAACGCGAAAGCCGCGGATGTGACCGGGATTATACGCTGAGATGATGATGATGATTAGGAGTAGTTAGATAGAGAATTAGGATATTTTAACACCTTTGTATACCATTCACTCGGTGGTAGGCCATAACATCGGCTGCCGGCAGAAGTTACCACCACCAGACAAAGTCTTGCCGTCAAGCGATTCGTCGTGTTCCGCCATGATGTCTGGTGAAGCCGTACGGAGGACGGGTCTGAGCAGTTGTGTTGCGATGTGTGCTGAGTACGATGCGTCAAATGTTGTTGTGTCGGAGGTTTGGTCGTGGAGGGTCTCCACATCAATCTCCCTCTGGCGCAGCATCGTTGGTCATGTTGTTGGGTTTAACATTGCACCACCTCGCTCAACTGCCGTCTTCCTTCCTATTCACTAAGATTTTTTAAGTGACTTAATAAATTAGCGCGCTTTACAATCAACGATTGCATTACTACTTACCATCAGGCAGGATTGCGGTCAAGTGCTAGTTTATAATATATATTAAAAAAAAAAAATGGCCCGATCAGCGTGGCTACCGTGAGTTTTAATTCCGAGACTCGATCATACGCATCGACCACGTTTGGCGGTCTCATTGGTTGAGAGTTCTTACAACCTTGAAGCGGGCCAATCGATTAGTCCACGTAACGCGCTCGATATCGATGATCGAGTCTTCGTAATAAAAACTCATGGTAGCCACACAGGCCTCCGAAGCCAGATCATGATTACGCGGTTACAGAAGGATGATTATGTTGTCCAAAAATATCACGAATTTTACGAAATGTAACTTTGATAGAACGACAAGTAATTGAATTAATTGTATCAATGGCTAAAGCACCTACTACGAATACATTATCCTGTCCTTTATCAAATAATAATGATCTACATTTCAAACTTAGTGTAGTAACTGATAATGAGTGAAGAAACGTGGTGGAATAGTGGTTAAAACACCAGCCTCTGAGTATGAGTGTGCGGGTTCTATTCCAGGTCAGGCAAGTACCAATGTAACTTTTCTCAGTTATGTGTACTTTCTGAGTATATCTTGGACATCGATGACTGATTGCAAGGTGAAGGAAAAGATCTTGAGGAAACCTGGACTTTAAGTGTGAAATCGCCAACCCGCATTGAGCAAGCGTGGTGAATACCCTCAATCCTTCTCAGTAAGTATGAGATGAAACCTGTGCCCAGCAATGGGACTATAAAAAGGAATATGATGACAGTAACTGATGCAAGTTAGTTACTAGAACTCCACACACATACACATGGGTGTCTAGAAATTCTCGAAATTTCCCAACCACTACGCCAGGGTTACGCTTCGATTAAATAGCACAAAAATGTGCCTCAACACACAACGACACGTGTGTACAAAGCACTTTGGCACGTTATCAAGGAACATTGTTCCAAGGTACTATTCTAAGCACATATCTAGCTGTATTCGGTAAATAGGAGACAATGCCGGGATCACAACCACAACAGAACTGAAGCTCGTTACAGAAAACACCGCGACAAGCAACCGACCCAATTACAACTAACTTCGGTCCTCGAGACAGACAACAATATCACTGCAGTACCAGTAGTCCCTGTTGTTAAAACTTATCATCTTCGCAACATCTACATTGGGAGTAGGTACCTAACTACTAACTATAACTTGGTCGGTACCGCAAAAACAAAACACGATCGTATCACAGGCAGTTATGACCGAGGTATAAACATTTTACGCTCCAATTATTACGTCAGCACAAAAATAATGGCGTCGAAGAATTAGCGGTAATAGGGTCTGTGGCTAAGAAGATAAATAGAGATAAATAGTGTTGCGCCGACTTGGACAACAGCCGGAATTAATGACGTGGAAACAAAAATAGTTTGTAGTTAGTTTTGTAAAGCCAAGTTCGAGTTATGAAGTTACGATAGTAGACATATCTGAGGTGACTTGCGGAGTGGAACGCTCTAACGCAAACTTTGTTTCACCGCATCACTGAACTCTTTATATCTGATGTTCGCACCGCCACCATGCGCCACCGCTTTATAATATTTTCACATGAAATTCGCCATTCATCCTTGTTTCATTTGAATCTGAGTATGATTCCGCCACTTCTTCTTCCCAGCGAAAGCACTAGGAAGTGTCGATGGGTGGGAGTTTTGGGGGACTGTCTTATGCAATATTGACGTTCAAAAAGTGCTGATTCTCAGCCTAGTTTGAATAAATGACTTTTGATTATGATTTTTTGATTTTGATTGATATAGTACTCAAAATGTGCAGCGAATGTTGGAAAAATAGTAGAATGAAAGTCTAAGCCGAGAGTAGCCGTGGTATCGGCCTCTACTTACAAGTTGTAGGTCCGTAGGTTTGAACCCCACCAGACGCTTTACTTTGTGTGTCTCAAAACGGTGAAGGTAAACATCATGAGGAATTCGAGGACATGTGACATCTACCAACCCGAACTGCTTCGGCATGGTATAACTCATATTGATGCAATGTTCTCATCAATATAAATGACTTAAGTCCAAACAGAAGGCAATTACTGTAAACCGTTGAGAAGTACCTGAACTGTCCTTAGTCTTCATCATCACCCTCCCAATGACAGTCAGAACCCATCTAGGTGTAAAGTTCTTTGGGTCAGGGTTGCGGGTTGATTAATCAAGAAACCGTGGGCCTGGCCATCGCATAGGCAAATGAAGAAACACAGGTGGGTTTTAGTCAGTAAAAGTCTAACACGGCCTTCCGCTCCGCCCAGAGCGGAAGAAGTTATTTGATGATTTCCCATCCCAACAAAAAAAAAGGTGTAAAGTTCTTATCAAATACTAATTAATCAAGAACAAACACAAGGTAGCTGCTGTGAATCGTTGAGGAGTTCCCTCGCCGATCTCCAAGCTCCGTTATCAGATATCGGATAGAGATTGGATAAAGGATAATCCAGACCTTTATTAAATTGTAGTGCTTTAAAATACCTAATGAAAAAACTTACAAATGCTAGTGCATTTGTAAGTTTTAAAGTTCTCTTTGATTTTTTTAGTCTTCCATCATCAAACCCTTCTTTTCAACAAGAAAAGAATGATCAAAATCAGTTCTCAAACATAAAAAAGCATATATACGGTCAAATTGAGTAACCTTTTCCTTTTTGAAGTCGGTTAAAAAGGGAGGACGCATTTGTTAAGTCTGGCGGGCATTTACCCACCGGTTGATGTCGTGAACTTGTATGTGTGCTAGTTACACGGTAAACTCTACTTGTGAGATGTAGGATGTGGGTGAGGTCAGTATGACGTTCGCATGCGGTGCTGTAGGCTTTTTTTTAATAATTATAATCTAGTGCTTGATCGCAATTCCGCATGATGGTAAGCAGTGATGCCATCGTTGATGGTAAAGCGCGCTAGTTTATTAAGAGCCTATTCACTCAAAGAAAACTGAGTGAATAGGAAGGAAAATGGCAGTTGAGCAAGGTTATGTAATATTCAACCCGATAGTACGGCCAATGATACTACGCCAGAGTAAGATTGATCTGGAGACTCTCCACGACAAAACTGAACAACATTTAGCGCATCGTACCTGGCACACATCGCAACACAACTACTCAGTCCCGTCCTCCGTACGGCTTCACCAGACATCATGCCGGAACACGACGAACCGCTTGGCAGCAAGACTTTGTCTGGTGGGTGGTAACTTTTTCCGGCAGCTGATGTTGAAGTTTACCACTGAGAAAATGTAGGTATAGCGACGCAGTTTTGCCAGTTTCATTTTGAAGTATTAGGGCAATATTCAAAATGAATGAATTTCACCAGGACACCATAGCGGCGCAACCAATCGCCGGTACCAACAAAATGTATAGAGCTCTACCTATAGTGTTTATTCACCTGGTGTCTGTTCGGTTGTTTGGTGGTCACCGGGATACCATGGTGGCCATGGTGTCCCGGTGAAATATTGCCCTTAAGGAGCGGTTCTTTGCTTCTCTACCTGATAGATCTTTGTCCTTTTTTTTGTTCTGGGTGGGAAATCATCAAATGTCCTCTTGCGCTCTGGGTAGAGCGGAAGGGCGTGTCAGATTCTGACTAAATCCTGCTTACCTGTGCGCTAGGGCCACGGTTTCTTAGAGATCTTTTTTTTTTATATGTTATAAACTAGCGCTGGACCGCAATCCCGCCTGATGGTAAGCAGTGATGTGATCATTGATGGTAAAGCGCGCTAGTTTATTAAGGGCCTATTCACTCTAGCCTTGAAGACACTCAAATTGTAATGTGACGGAAACACCGTCGCTGGCAAATTTTTCCAGTCCCTCGATGTACGCGGTATAAAAGAGGAAGCGAAACGCTTCGTCCGGGTCGCAGTGGTGTTTATCCTGCAGCAGGGCATTACTAAACTGATATTATCTATATGGAGCTGTTAATTTATCATCAGCAACTCGAGCTACCACAAACTATTCTTCATAGTCGTTATTATATTTTGTTTTATATCAACACTAAAACAATACAATAAACCACCAACCCGATAGAACTAAAGCCCACAAAACAAAAACAACGAAGAAAACTAATAATTATGAAAAATATTTCAAACTAACACAATTATTAGCAGTAAATATTTCGCAGTCGTATTCGACAGTTGGGGGTGCGAGGGAGGCTTGTGGGGTGTTTGCTCCCAGTCTGCCTGCAATAAAACCGTAACAAGCCGTAGACAGATTTTGTGCCCCCTGGCCGTCTGCGAATCGTACTGACTGATGCAATAATTTCACCGTAAACTGACTGGCTTTAATATGGACGTCTGCGGATGATAGACTAATGTACATGCTCTTTTATAGCGCCACTAGGTAGATGGACTGACTAGATTGTTTTGACAGCCTCCGTGGCGTAGCGGCAGCGAACGCAGCCGCTGCGCAAGTAGGCACGGGTTCGATCCCCGCTCAGTGCAAATTTTGTATGCATGAATATGAATATTTGCACTGGTCTGGTCGTGCCTCGGAAAGCACGTTAAGCCGTTGGTCCCGGTTGCCATACGAATATCTAATGGCAGTCGTTACGGGTGGTTGAAGCCCTCAAAAGTCCAACAATTGGTCTAACTGCAATGCTTCGATATCGCCTTCGGGTTGTGAAAGTCAGACGGCAGTTGCTTCACGGAAAATATCGAAGTTTAGCCAAAATCAGCAGTCGGACTGGTAAAGCGGACCGCAGACTCAAAAGGTGAAACGCTTCTGATGCGACTGGGATTAACGCTGAGATGATGATGAGAAGTATTATAAAGATGTTAACTCTTTGGCTAGTAACGTATCCGTTTTGTTGGCTGTACATACTCAGGATTTGATTGTACAGACTTAGCTAGCTATATCGAAGTTTAGCCAAAATCAGCAGTCGGACTGGTAAAGCGGACCCCAGACTCCAAAGGTGAAACGCTTCGGACGCGACTGGGATTAACGCTGAGATGATGATGACTAGGTAGATGGATTGAATAACTCTTTATTATTTACAACATTTTTTTTTTTGTCTATGCGAAACCCGAAACACGTGTCCAGTATTTTAAAGTAAACAATCTTTGTACAAAATTTCAAAAAGATATAATGAAAAACCATAGAGTTATGAGCTTGCTATTCGACTTGGTTGTCCCAACAAAAATGTGGTCAAAGGTCCGTACGGGAGGGCTAGCGCGGGCGTTGACCTCTGGCGTCAGCTGGGATCTATCGTAACCGCTCGGTAACCACTCTGCTGTCTCACTCTAAATGTATTTGGGAAAAAAATATAACATGATGTAAAACTGTTTGGAACCGATTCAGTTGCTTATTCTGAACTAACTTTATTCAGGGTTCGCATAAACATAAAATAACGTTGTATATTAGAGATACAAACGTAGAAACTTTACAAGTGCTGACAAAATAGACGTTTCGCTAAAAGCGATATTTTAAAGAGAACCTGTTGTTATTATGAAATATCATCATCATCCCAGCGTTAATCCCAGTCGCATCCGAAGCCTTTTCAGCTTTGGAGTCTGGGGTTCGCTTTGCCAGTCCAACTGCTGATATGGCTAAACTTCGACATTTTCCATGAAGCGACTGCCGTCTGACCTCCACAACCCGAAGGCGACATCGAATCATTGCAGTTAGACCAATTGTAGGACTTTTGGGTAGGGCTCCCACAACACGTAACAACAAGTTAACGGTAAAACAATAGTTTTATGAATACAACTGTATGACGCTAGCGTTCGTTAGAGGTCGAATCCAGCAACGTGATTACTTGCTCTGTGCCAGCAACTGTCTTGATGAAAGAACGTGCGCCCCGCGCGCCGCCCCTGCCCCGCTGCGATACAACTAGTTTTCGTTGGCGGCGGTGGTATCATTGTTAACAATTCCAACTTCAGCTTACTGTCGGAATCGAATTTTAAGTCAGAATTTTTTGAAACAAACCGCTTTACGATTACAATCAAAAGTCCTGAGTTATTCATACAATAGTTTACTTTCAATATTGTCTACTTGTTGGCAAACTGATTATTTCCTCGTTACATATTATCATATAAAACTTTGCATCTTCCTTCTCTGAATCTTTCGGGAATCTCATTTTAGTAACGGCTGTTGCCAAATGCTTGCTGATACGAGCAAAAAGCGCCGCAAAATGCATGTTTTTTCATTATTCCCCGGTGTTACTGCGACGGGTCACGCTGGAGAATTTAATACTGCAATATGAAAAGACCTTTACTCCCAGTTGTTAGCCGTCGCTCACACGTTTTCAAATAAAATATTAACACTGCTGCAACTCGGTAACCTTGATAAAGTTCTGAATTTTCAGTTCGGATTTGCTTCGTTCGGGTCACTTCTCATTATATGTTCTTACATAGCACATTGAAACCTGTTTGAAAATACAAGAAAAACATTTACATACCATCTACTCGGTGGTAGGCATAACATCGGCTGCCGGCAGAAGTTACCACCCACCTGACAAAGTCTTGCCGCCAAGCGATTCATCGTGTTCCGGCATGATGTCTGGTCAAGCCGTACGGAGGACGGGTCTGAGCCGTTATGTTGCGATGTGTGCCGGGTACGATGCGCCAAATGTTGTTGTGTCGGGAGTTTGGTCGTGGAGAGTCTCCAGATCAATCTCCGTCTGGCGCAGCATCGTTTGGTCGTGTTGGTCTTGGGTTTAACATTGCATCACCTCGCTCAACTGCCGTCATCCTTCCTATTCCTAAGTTTTCTAAGTGAATAGGCTTAATAAACTAGCGCGCTTTACCATCAACGACTGCCTCACTGCTTACCATCGGGCGGGATTGCAGTCAAGCACTAGTTTAAAATTATTAGAAAAAAAAAAACATATTATTTTGGTCGGTAGATGAAATCCGTATTATTGGACGTTATTGAACATTATTGGGTATTTGTAAAGGATCCCACAATCAGTGCTATATACTGTTACTATCAATTGAAATCATTTGTAAGCATACTGCTAATTGGGTTGTATCTTAAAAAAAAATATTTAATGTCCATCAGATAGATTTATAAAAAATATTGGATACGTATTTTTTATTTTTTCTTTCATTCGAATACTTAGAATATAGTGATTTGAAATGTCGCATGACGTCACGCCGTGGTACAAAATATACCACGGCATAACGTAATTAGCCCCAACTCCGTAACTATAAAATGCCATATCTCAGTGGTTTTTGGTAATTTCGACAAAATAAAAAACACGGGTCTTAATTTTTTTATTATCTATATAAGACGGACTATTTTTTTTTTGTTTTTATGCGTTGGATACATCCCTATTCATTGTTCCCTATGTTCGAAAAAGGTGTCTGCTCAACAATGTGAATTACGCACTGAATATTGTTGAACTGTCAAAATGAAACCCATTGCTACTAATAGTACCTAACTAATGCAATTTCACTGTAAGAGGTATAACGCCATTCTGGTAGAACAATTTCAACATATCCATTAAGTTTTCATATAAATTGTTCTACTAGCGTCCCCTTAATATTGCCAACTATCCAAATACTTATGTAGATCAAATATTTTTTCCCGCTGAATATAACTAAGTCGTTAGCGGTCTCTTAGTGTGCAGAACAAACTGTATAGTATAGACATTAAATTAGAAGTTCGGTTAAGAGCACACGACACGGTTCATTGGATAATAAACGATTATTGCCGCCCACACGTTAGCAACACATAGAAATGGCCGCTATTTTTTTTCGGGCAAAATTATTCCTCTAACAAAGCTGGCATTAGTGGTAGTTAGACCTACATCATTGATTAATAGGTTGCAATATTTTTTTTTTCTTTCTCTTATGGCTTTGCACGGTTTGTGCATTTTGCCAATGTCACGTAATGAATTATTCATGTCGAAAAAGACGGCCGCGCGAACCGAACACGGAGGAAGTTTTGATGCAAAGCCATGATGTGGCCACTATGCTACAATATTTCACTGTTCTTTATGAATTATTCACTTAATGCACTTTTTACTACATAAATCACGCGCTTTTATTTAGTAAACGACACTATAAATAATTTAAAAGTCCAATGAAAAATGAGCGTGGCACTCATTTTAGCTTCCCGCCAAAACCTCCTCGGTTGCAATATTATAGTTTCTTCAGATAGAAACAATCATAATTACGTTTTATGTTTCGTATTTCGAAATATTGTTTATCCCTTCTATGTCAGCTTCTGTGTTAGTGGGTTTGGTTTCCACACTTAACCTTTAGGTGGACCATTGTACGTGGACCATGACCGGTTTTTGCTGCCGGCCTATCTCCCTCTAGCAGTGTATAAGATCTCCAGGTCTATTTAGAACTTCTGGAGATGGCGTCCCGAAGGTTTTTATTCTAATATAGATGATGATGATGTTATTTGTAGAGCAAAGAGCTCTGATTATGTCAGAGGACACATGTAAGGCAGTAGTGTGGTTTTAGCCGGTAAGAGTCCGGTACTGCCCAGACTGGCTCACTAGTGAGGCAGCATGGGCGTCCATGAGGATTTCCCACTCCTGCCAAAACAAACAAAAATACAGATGTTGTCTGTGCAGTCAAAGAGCACATGTGCAAAAGTTTCCTTAGCTTTGCATGTCCTGCACAGAAAACTGTCCACTATGCCTATAGTGTGGAACCGTCTGTTTAGCAAGCAGTGCCCTGTGATGATTCCCGCCACCAGGCACAGCAAATTTCCGTCCAGGCTAAAATCTCAGCTCTTTGTTCTCATTGTTGTGAAAACATCCCAAATATATAAGTACTAAATCAACTTATTCACGAAATAAACAACTCCCTCCTGTTACAAAACAATCGTAAATAGACGCCTACGTTCATATTTATTTTGTAACAAAACAAAAATAATTTCCTCTTTATTTTCACTTGGTATTTGTTCTAAAAGCAGAAAGGCCTTAGGCCCTTTATTCACACAAGTTTTTCTTAGCGTGGAAAACTACAGTTGATTCACGGTGTAGAGGCGTGTCTTCAGTGCTATATGGTTTCTTTGGTACCTTATTGTCATGGCAGGCTGCCATATGCGTCGTCCAGTGATTTGACATGTCATATATATACAAGCCCACATGATTTGTCGTCCTCTATGGCGCTGCGGTCAACACGCTTGCCTGCGACGTGGAGGCCCCAGGTTCGATCCCCGGCCAGGTCATGATGGTAAACGATCTTTTCCTGATTGGCCTGGGTCTTGGATGTTTATCTATATACATATGTATCTATTATAAATATAGTAAGTATCGTTGAGTTAGTATCCCATAACACAAGTCTCGAACTTACTTTGGGGCTAGCTCAATCTGTGTGATTTGTCCCTATATATTTATTTACTATTATTACTAATCCTTGGCAGCCTCCGTGGCGTAACAGTAGCGAACGCGGCCGCTGCGCAAGGAGGCGCGGGTTCGATCCCTGCGCAGTGCAAAAACTTGTATGCACGAATATGAATATTTGCATACACACACATATTTGCACCAACGGCTTAATGTGGTTTTCGAGGCACGTCTTTGGTCCCGGTTGCCATACGAACATCTAATTGTAGTCGTTACAGGTTGTTGGAGCCCTCAAAAGTCCAACAATTGGTGTAACTGCAATACTTCGATATCGCCTTCGGGTTGTGGAGGTCAGACGGCAGTCCCTTCACGGAAACTATCGAAGTTTAGCCAAAATCAGCAGTTAGACTGGTAAAGCGGACCCTAGACTCCAAAGCTGAAAAAAGCTTCGGATGCGACTGGGATTAACACTGAGATGGTGATGATGATGATTACTAATTCTACTGTGAAGCTAGGAAGTCGTGCCTTAAAAAAACCGCACCATGTACAACGGGGCTTCTTCGTTAAAAACTAAGTTGCTGGAAGTGATCAAGATAAAAGATTAATGTGTCTACTTAACCTGATTACTTCATTGTTGAGATAAGAAAGAACAAACACAGGAGGAGCACATTTTCACACGTAAATAACATTAGCAGTACCGAACTGTCGTTAGCGTTTATTATGTTCGTTGTAATTGCTTGTTGAATGAGCAGACGCGAGCAGAGCTTATATTTGTTTATTTTCACTTTAGTACTGTTGCGTTAAAGTAGTACTTACAGTCAATGCGCGTCACTGGAAATGATAATAAACAGTCAGTCAGTTATAGTAAGGTTTTTTTTTCTTTATTTTGTACTAGCGGCCGCTAAAGGCTTCGTTCTGGCCTTAGTTACCTATTATAGTAGTTTATGATACTGCTACATAATGAGGGGTATTAAGCACGAGTGTGAGTTTAAAAAACGAGCGAAGCGAGTTTTTTAATAGTATCACACGAGTGTGTAATACCTAATTATGTACAGTTTCATACACTACTTTATCTAATCTCAGTGCGTCTAACGCCAACGCAACACAATTCCATTTATTCAGTTTCATAATTGTAATATAGAAAATTTTAACACTTATGCACCCTGCTTCACAGCGCATGCGCCAAAGCGCGCGCAGCCACAGATAAAAAATGAAATAGATATGATATTTTGTACGCTTCAAGTTCAATGCGCTAGTGACTTATTTACCTTAGTTTAATATTATATCAATGGCTGTCTATGGTTTGTACCGTAATGAAAAATTTTTTTGTTATAACATTATTTTGTTAGAGAAATAATGTTATAATTTAATTTTTTAATTTCCTTTCGATATACTATTGGTAAAGTACGTCAATATAAAGTTCTTTTTGGTTTCATATTTTTACTTTTTTGATATGAGAGTAGATAAACTTTTTTACCTATTAATGTATCGAAGACTTACGCACTTTCTGAAAATAGTCTGTTCAGAATCGTTTGCTGAATCGGTTATAATAATTTTTAATATAGGTAATTTTTATCCCAATAATAATTGAAACTACGGAAAATATTGTCATATAACCCTGGGCCTGTAGCAAATGTAACATCGCTTCGTAGCGAAGCGAAATCGAATACCAAACCAACCAATGGCGGGAACGATTGACCACGTAATTTATCGCGTCGCGTGATCAATCGTTCCCGCCATTGGTTGGTTTGGTATTCCATTTCGCTTCGCTATGAAGCGATGTTACATTGACTATAGGGGCTGTAGTTTGTACTTTTAAAATCGTAGTTTTACTTGTATTCATAAAAATTTAATCAATCAATCTATATTAATATATAAAGCTGAAGAGTTTGTTTGAACGCGTTAATCTTAGGAAGTACGGGTCCGATTTAAAAAAATATTTTTGCATTGGATAGCCCATTAATTCAGGAAGGATTTAGGCTATATACCATCACGCTTCGACCAAAAGGAGCGGAGCATAACTAAACCACGCGAACGAAGCCTTTAGCGGCCGCTAGTACAAAATAAAGAAAAAAAAACCTTATTCCAAGAAGATTAAGATCTTCGTTCAGGAAGATTTGGTATAACTAATTTAATAAATAACAATGCATATATATGTTAAATCAAAAATTCAGTGTATGTATTATGATTATAACATAGTATTCTAATTGAGGTGTTTGAGGGTGTGCGTTAATTACATTACATCCATACTAACATTATAAAGGCGAAAGTAACTCTGTCTGTTTGTCTGTTACGCTTTCCCGCTTAAAACTCTCAACGGATTTTGATGAAATTTGGCACAGACAATCTTTAGACCCTGAGAAAGAACATAGGCTACCTTTTATCCCGGAAAAATTTGATATTCCCGAGGGAAATCTAAAAAGCGCGATATAAACGAACTCCACGCGGGCGGAGCCGCGGGCGGAAAGCTAGTGTTGTATAAAAGTGCCAAATATGTGAAGACCGCTTGTAGAGTAAAACTAACAGCAAAGCATACAATTCTGCAAGCCAAAGTTCTGAACTCGACTCATCAGTCTCACTTTACATAATAAATCCAGGAGATGCATTCATCACAACCTGTTACTTGGCTGTAGTTTAGAACCTGGATTAGTCCTGTGAATTCAGTCGTAAAGATAGACGAATTTCTTGGAAACGAATTAGTAGAATTGGTTGGAACATTTGCAACTTTGTCTGGCTATTATATGATGGACTTTTCTTCTTCTTCAGCCTATAGATGTCTACTGCTAGATAACGGCCTCCCCCAAGCCTTTCCACGATAACCGGTCTTTTGCTGCCCGCATCCATCGGCTTCCCGCGACCTTCACCGCCGTCTTCCAGTACGTGGCCAGAGCCATACTGCCCCATCGGCCATCGGTTCTGCGAGCAATGTGCCCTGCCCACTGCCACTTAATTTTAGCGACTCGAAGAGCTATATCAGTGACTTTGGTTCTTCTGCGGATCTCCTCATTTCTGATTCGATCACGCATACAAACTCCGAGCATAGCTCTTTCCATTGCCCTTTGTGTGACTCTGAGCCTTCGTATGAGGCCCATTGTGAGCAACCACGTTTCAGTTCCGTAAGTCATTCGACTTTTACATGGGTCTTATTTAATCCTTTAGAAAATGAGAGGAAGCTATCATCTCCACGCCAGTTGTTGTGTTTTTTTTTTTGTAGTGTGGCACTAGTTATGACTTTGTGCCAATTTCAAGTAAAATAAAAATCTTCAAAAGTTCTTCTTTCTTTCTCTTATGGCTTCGCACGGTTTGTGCATTTAGCCAATGTCACGTAATGAATTATTCATGTCGAAAAAGACGGCCGCGCGAACCGAACACTTGGAGAAAGATTTGGTACAAAACCATGTTGTGGCCACTATGCTACAATATTTCACTGTTCATTATGAATTATTCACTGAATGTACTTTTTACTACATAAATCATGCGTTTTTATTTAGTAAACGACACTATAAATAATATAAAAGTCCAATGAAAAATGCGCGTGGCACTCATCTTAGCTTCCCGCCAAAAACCCTCAGTTGTTGTGTTATGTCCAATACTAGCTTGTAAACCAGTCAATGCTAATTTAAATTCAAATAATTTATTTCAGACAGTGGTCCCGATTCACTTGTTCATAAACTAAATTAAATTTAAATTCAGTGCATTTTTTTCTCTCTGTTTCATTAAGAAAAGGACAGAGGATAAAATGTTAGTTTAGACCTGGAAAATTAGTCCGCTCTTGACGTAAATTGAAGTATTTTTGATCGCCATTTAAATCTAGTATCTCACAACTGTTAAAAGAACGACGACACACAGATGGGAACAACGGCTTAAGGAACTTTCCGAGGGATGGAGGAGCCTCGGTAAATACAGTCTCTCATCCACGAAGTGACCGCTGGAAGCGAAGCTTAACCTGATCAATCGACTCATCCGGCATGAGGAGATCCGCAGAAGAACGAGAGTAACCGACATAGCCCGAAGAATTGCAACACTTAAGTGCACTGCCACTTAAAGTGTTGCAATTCAATGCATTAAGGCCGCGCACATTGCCCGTAGGACCGACAGCCTCCGTGGCGTAGCGGTAACGAACGCGGCCGTTGCGCAAGGAGGCGCGGGTTCGATCCCCGCACAGTGCAATTATTTGTATGCATGAATATGAATATTTGCACTGGTCGTGCCTCGGACAGCCCGTTAAGCCGTTGGTCCCGGTTACCATATGAATATCTAATGGCAGTCGTTTCGGGTTGTTGGAACCCTCAAAAGTCTAGCAATGCTTAGATATCGCCTTCGGGTTGTGGAGGTCAGACGGCAGTCGCTTCACGGAAAATATCGAAGTTTAGCCAAAATCAGCAGTTAGGACTGGAAAAGCGGACCCCAGACTCCAAAGCTGAAAAGCTACGGATGCGACTGGGATTAACGCTGAGATGATGATGATGACATTGCCCGTAGGACCAATTCCCCATGGAGCCGACGGGTTGTCGAGTGGCAACCGCACACTGGATGTGTGGACCGACGACCTGGTGAAGGTCGCGGGAAAACGCTTGGAAGCGGCAGGCGCAGGACCGGTCGTCGTGGAGATCCTTGGGGGAGGCCTATGTCCAGCAGTGGACGTCTTTCGGCTGAAATGATGATGATGATGAGCTTCCCAAGGTATATATATATATATGTAGGTACTATTATAAATTGAATGTAAGTTTGATTGCTACGCTTTTACGTAGAAACTACTTAACCTATCATCACGAAATTTTGTACATACATTATTGGAGGTATTAAAAGTATAAAAATCAAAACATGCAGGCAATACCACGGGGCGCAGCGAGTAAGTAATAAAACATATTACACGTGTCAACTAAGCCTGTGTTACTGAGGAGATATGGTTTTCCAATACTGGTAACTTTAAGACTATATGAGTTTGGCTTAACACTTTTGAACGACCCAAATAGTTTTAGAAATCTAATAAGACTATACATCGATACTAAATTAAAGTGGTCTAAGCATTAATATAATATTAAACTAAGGTAGATAAGTCACTAGCGCACTGAAAATGAAGCGTACAAAAGATTATAATTCTAATCTCTTGCCTCAGTCACTCTCGATACACTCGTAAAAACAAACGGCAAACACTAACAGCGCAAATGACAAACACTAGCCATCTTTTTCTTCTCTATGCTTTAGATTGCGCCCCATCTCACTCATACTGTACCAACGTATGAAATGTACGCAGAATAAAAAATTTGCATGTGTGTGCTCTGCTCCGATCGGCACATTTATTTCGGTTAATTTGTTAGAGCATATCATATCTGTTTAATATTATATCAATGGGTATAAGTAAGTAAAGTACCTATATTTAAATTTCTTTTATGTTAAAATTTGACATTATTTAAAGTTAAACTAAATACTTATGATGATGATGATGATGTTCCCGACCGATTTCGGCCACGGCGACCACTTCGACTCCTAGCCGATGATTTGGCGCTCATGCGCCCGAAAATGGCTTATGTCGCCTATCTTGGCGGCGAAACTTCGTGCTCACTGAGGGCACGTAAGCACGCCGTCGACGTAGTTGTATGTGATTGCAGCAGGTGGGCGAGCCTTTAATTGGTCGCGCTTGGCATCGAGGTCAGCTTTGCGCTGCTCCTCAAACTCGCGTACTTGTCCGTACACCATTCTGCGCCATTCTGACCGTTTTGCTGCTAAACGCTCCCATTCAGAGGGTTCTGTATTGCATCTCTTCATGTGTCGTTTTAATACTTATACATATAACCACAATGGGCCACATAAGAAGGCACATCACACAAAGGGCGATGGAAAGAGCTATACTCAGAGTTTCTCTACGCGATCGAATCATAAATGAGGAGATCCGCAGAAGAACCAAAGTCACCGACGTAGCTCTTCGAGTCGCTAAAATAAATGGCACTGGGCGGGCACAATGCTCGTAGAACCGTTTGGGCAGTAAGGTTCTGTACTATCGGCCACGTAACGGAAGTCGCAGCATAGGGAGGCCCCCTACAAGGCGGTCCGATGACCTGGTGAAGGTTGCGGGAAGCCGATGGATACAGGCAGCACAAGACTAGTCATTGTGGAAAACCTTGGGGGAGGCCTTTTCCCTGTGTTGGACCTCTATAGGCTCAAGAAGAAACACCTATACCAACACAAAAACAAAATTCCTATTTGATATATCTTTAAATCTTTGGCAAATATGACGCAAATGTAAATTAAATACTTACCACGCCTGTAATCGAAGAGTGAGGCAGAAGTTCATCTATTTAAATACACCTACATTTCACCATCAACTCATTGAAGGATACTGAATGAGACACAATAAAAAATTTACGTCGAGAGGCGTTAAGAGTCCTGTGATTTGGCGATGTGATGCGGAAAAGTTTGTTGAGTTGTTGGTCCCTGACCTTTCTCCGGTCGGATCGAATTACCATCCCATTAATGAGAGTAAGAGAGAGTACACCTTTATTATCAACCTTTTTATCGTCCCACTGCTGGGCACGAGTCTCCTCTCATACAGAGAAGGATTGAGCGTAATCACCACACTTGCTCAATGCGAGTTGGCGATTTCAGACTTAAAGTCCAGTTTTCCTCAAGATGTTTTCCTTAACCTTGTAATCAGTCATTGGTGTCCAAGATATACTTAGAAAGTACATATAACTTAGAAAAGTTACATTGGTACTTGCCTGACCTGGAATCGAACCCGCACACTCATACTTGAGAGGCGGGTGTTTTGCACCTCAGTTTGCGGAAACACTTGTGCACTATAATAAATATCTCCGGCGTCTAAGTTTGGTCTTCGCAGAGATTAGTTGATACGACCGAAATTCAGTCTGGAAGACATTATATGTTTGCCAGGACCGCAGGTTGTTCAAAACAAACCACCGGCCCCTGGCGCACAGACAATTAAAGAAACACGGGTGAGTTTTAGTTAGTAAAAGTCTGACACGCCCTTCCGCTCCGCCCCGAGCGGCGACGTCATTTGGTGATTGCCCTTCCACAAAAACAGGACATTTTATGTATGAAGAACATATTTTCTAACACATTTTCCAATTTCTATTTCTATTCCTAGGCTAATTGACAACATAAAAGGGTTTAGAACAAAAGGTTTCGAACTACATAGTGAAATATTTTAATTTTGCAAAACATTATTGTAAAAATGTTGCAGCGCGAAAAATGAATTTTCCCACAAGCCCCAGCATTGTATTTTGGTGGGAGAAAAAAGGAATCGCACCCGATTCACAATAGTGGTGCGCAATATGTTATAAACTTGATAACGCGCCACACGTAACATTGTTGTGATAACACAATATCTTGTTGCCGACAATACCCTGCCCAGGGGACACTTGTTTTCCCCCGGAACTTCTTTGTGACATCGTCGCTGCGTTGTGGTTTAAAAAACTGGTTTAGATACATGGATATTATATTCTGATGTTTGATCTGTGGTCATGTATCTTCTTCTTCTTCGGCCTGTACAGGTCCACTGCTGGACAAAGGCCTGCCCAAGGCTTTCTACTATGACCGGTCACCGGTATGCTACTAAGGCCCATATTCCAGAAGCTCACTCAAACTCAAGCTTTACTTTGAAACTTGTTTCAAGCCATTTGACTGCTTGAAACTAGTTTCGAGTAATGCTTAAACAGATATCAATGCTTGAGTTACTTTCTAGAATACGCACCTAAATGTTGGTTAATTTATATACGGTTTGAATCATTGAGCTATTATTAGTACGTACTGCAGTGGCGAAGAGTCCATACAAGCCGATTCCCACCGGGTTACCTTTCAAAAATCAGTTCCATATTCATACAAAAGTATTTACATTTTATTTCATTAACAAAGTATTATTAATCAAATGCCTGCGCGATTTACAATAGCAATAGTAATTCTTAGCAATACCCTAAGTATCACATTTCATTTTGTAGTCGTAAATTAATCAGCGCTTCAATTTTTCGTACCTAAATTACATTGAAGGTAACTCGACGAATTACAGCTTATCTCGGCCAACGTTTTACTATCGACGAATTACAGCTTATCTCGGCCAACGTTTTACTATGAGGCGAAAAGAGACAGAGCGTGTCAGACCATCTCTTTCTAATGCTCGCTAACCGTCCGTAAAATTTAAGGAAAGATAGGGTAATGGCAACCGGTTTGCAGTTCTCTCCTCTCCTCTATTAGAAAGAGACAAAGAAACCACTCAAACCACGGCACGGGAGAAAGGAAACACGACAAAATTAAAAAGAATTAGCGTTATAATGAAATCCTTCGCAAGTCATATTCTTTTTATTTTGGCATATTTTCGTGTTTCATTTCGTTTGGTTGAAAATAAATTATTGTTAGAATGTGACATGTGTTGCTATACCACTGGTGCGTGATAATTTTGTTTTGTTATATTTTAATATTTGTGTTATTTAAACTGTGACTGATTCTGTAAGGTAATTTAATCGCAGATTTGGTTAAATACTGTGGATTTTGTTTGTTATTATGGCTTATATTATTCTACCGGCAATATTATTCTTATCTGAAGACCTCCTCCAAGATATCCTGCAGTAGGTAAGTGTTTATTTTTTTGGACCGGCTTCCCTTTGTCAAAATTTCACCCTTCGCCACTGTACGTAGTACATTTTAACTCAATAGTTTGAATTCATTTATTTCTAAAGATTACAAATCACTAGTGCAGAAATAAACACTAAAAATATACTTAATTTATACATTTTCGTTGCTGGACAACGAAAATGTATAAATGAAGTATTTTGGGTATTGTAAGCCTAAAGTGATTGTTGAGACTTAAGTGACGACTCTATGAAGGTAATTACAAAAAGTTTTTTAATGTCTATCGCCGTAGTTCGCGTTTTGGCACCGTGACGTACCTAATATTTAATTTTGGTTTGTTCAGTACGAGTTATTTCGATTTCTTGTGCTTGACATGAAAAGTAATGACTTACTAAAGGTTCGAGCTTGTTAGCGTGCCATGGAAGAAGCCTATGTCCAGCAGTGAACGAGTTGAGGCTGATGACGATGATGATGATGATGATGATTTATTTCATCGGAATCATACCTACTATGTAGTGTTTGTTTTTTATTTGATACTTAAAAGAAAAAGTTGTTACTATTCTTATGTACGATATTTTTATAAATTTCAAAATCAAAGTCTGCCAGAGTGTAGATTTTCACAATGATCTTAAGTCCCCTTTACATTCTACCTTTATTCTACCTTCATAGGACGGGGATGACTCATCATCATCATCTCAGCGTTAATCCCAGTCGCATCCGAAGCTTTTCAGCTTTGAAGCCTGGGGTCCGCTTTACCAGTCTAACTGCTTATTTAGCTGAAGTTCGATATTTTCAATGAAGCGACTGCCATCTGACCTCCACAACTCGATAGCGATATCGAAGCATTGCAGCTACACCAATTGTTGGACTTTTGTGGGCTCCAACAACCCGTAACGGCTCCCATTAGATGTTCGTATGGCAACCGGGACCAACGGCTTAACGTGTTTTCCGAAGCGCGACCAGACCAGTGCAAATATTCATATTCATGCATACAAATATTTGCACTGTGCGGGGATCGAACCCGCGCCTCCTTGTGCAGCGGCCGCGATTGCTATCGCTACACCACGGAGACTGTCAATAGGACGGGGATGACTATGAACGGGGAATGAGATTCTGAATTCATCATCTCAACCATTTATTTAAATATTTCCGTTTAATTATCTTCACATTTGATTACATAGATCAGCACTTTTTCGACGCCGTGCACAAATTATAGTTTATGGCGATAGTACACGATCAGCGTTCATGGACTATAGGTACTTATTGTTTATGTTTAAATTCTCGAAGTTTCAATGCTACCGTTTTTCCAATAACATCGTAGCGATCCTCTTGATGTGCCGGGCGTTTAAAGTGGTCCTGAACGGATTGCAAAACTTCTTTTGTTAAATTTTCATTATTTTTTCGCTTCATTAGCCGTTTAGGCGCCAAACCATGACCAGTTGAAGTTGAAGCACTGGTTGAGATGGATAAACATTATTCTTATAGAATTTGTTAGGAGTTACATAAATACAATATGTAAAGAAAACCCTGTCCGAACCATAAGGATAATAAAGGTTAGGTAAACACTTGACCAAATATAATAAAAAATTTTACATAATCATCATAGTAACAATACTAATGAATTTTGAAATAATCCTTTTTTCCCGGGAATTAATTCCCATTTCCCCGAAATTTGGTAATTTTTAAAACAGTGACAACATCGGTATTATTATAAGCGAATAGCGACGCGACCACGTCACAGGTGCCGCGTGCCCTGCCCCCCGCCCCCCGCCCTGCGCCCGCGGAAGGGGTTGCATAACGCACATGTATTAAGTTACCTCTTTTTGTGAAATAATATTTATTTTTTTAGGGGGATTTTTTTTAAGTTTAGTCTGTCTTTGTGGGCATTAGTAGAATCAGTTATCGATACCTAACAATACCTTAACGGATCGGACAGGGTTTTCTTTACATATTGTATATTCGATAAAGCATCATCTCTGGCTATCCGTCACTATCATTCAAGCTAACAAACAAGGCGTGTGCGAACCATTCAGCAGCGCATACATAATATAATAAAAAATAGTTAAGTAGCTTATAAAAAACTTTGCACAGACGACAGAACATCAAGCAACTATAATCTGTCAGATTTCTTTATTACTTTTTCAACTTTATCTATAAAGCATTAAGGTACAATGTTGACTGTGAGTTTTTGACAGTTTCGGATAGGTTGACCTGCTGTCGTCCGTACACACATTTCGACCTCTTTAAACAAATCGATCCTCTTTTGCCAACATATAATAAATCCTTCACCTTTTTGCCCCCGCATGGACAATAAAAAGTGTCTGACGTAAGACTACATTGCAGCTTGTGCGGTCTCAGCTCAGGTCGGGTCAGTCTCTACCGCATTGCAGCACCTGGCAACACTCAATAATTACATTTTTAAATAGGGAATTGTTTTTATTGCGAGCTCCTAGACAGCTGCTGCAATTTTATTATTGTAACCATGGAAACAAATAAATTGGAACGCACTGAAGTTTTTGAATTTGGAGTAGAATTACAATTCTACAATGTGATATTAGTTTGAGCGAGTGCTAGTAATAAAGATAGAATGGTATATGTTTTGACCGTTGTATCGTAACGAAATGAGATTTTATGGGACTACCGCAGACTTTATAACTGGCTATGTTATGTCTCATAATACTGAGGCCTGGTTTTTGTTGAATAAACTATACAAATCTAAACAAATAAATAAAATTGAAGTATCTGTTTTAAATATCAATAGCTTTTTATTAAATATACAATTATATTTTTTTCATTATACAAAACCTGAATATAGTTTGTTTAGAATAAGCAACTGAATCGATTCGAATCTTTTTTACACCATGTTAACTATACTTTTTCCATAATACATTTAGAAATTGGTGCAGTGTGGTTACTGAGCGCGCCACGCAGCTTACGGTAGATTATAGTACTTGCGCAAGCCCGCGAAAGAGCTGACGCCACAGGTCAACGTACCGCTCACCCGCCCGAGTGGAGCGGTGACTATATTATTTTTGTTGCACATTCTGCTAAGATCGAGAGGGTCGTAATTCATTACGTGGGCTTTTCTAGGACATCCCAATGCTTAACGATAATTTCCTTCAATGTTTTAAGAGTAATAGTGATGTAATCCTTCCAATATTTATTAAGACGTGAACGTTTGTATGGATATATTATCTTTGTTACTCTTTCACGCAAAAAGTACCAAACAGATTTGGATGGTATTAAACACACAGTAGCTTTATAACCAGCATTAACATATGGGATAATTTTATCCAAATATTTCTAGGGGATAAAATTTATGTGGCTTAAACCGCGAGATACAGCGAGTAAGTCACAGCTTCCAACTGAGATAAACGCTGCATATGAATTATAAGAAAGTCGCTTCTTTCTGCAGCTCTTCGAATCGCTAAAATTAAGTGACAGTGAGCGGGGCACATTGCTCGTAGAACCGATAGCTGATGAGACAGTAAGGTTCTGGAGTGGCGGTCATGTACCGGAAGACGCTGCATAGAGGGACCCGCAACAAGGTGGACCGATGAACTGGTGAAGGTCGTGGGAAGCCAATAGTTGCGGGCAGCACAAGACCGGTCATTGTGGAAAGAATAGGGATGTTTCCTGGGTAAAATAAAATTAATTCTATTTACTTAGTCCGTCATTCAGATTAGAGAAAAATATTGGATAGGTATATTTTGTTTTATCAAATTAAAAATAGACAAATATAAAAGGCATTACGTACGTATGCCATCAAAGATCTGGAGTGGTGGCTGGTGACGTCACTGGCCGTTAAAAAGTGTAGAGTGCAGTGACGTCACACGAGTTTTCAACGCGCTGTGTCGTCTTCATTTTTTGTTTATATGAAAAAAGAAAAAATACGTGTCTAGAATTTTTTGGAAATCTGATTGACGGACTAATTAGTTTTTTTTTTTTTTTGTTGTCAAATGCCCTATTGTGGGAGGCCTTTGTTCAGAGTGGACCTCTATAGGCTGAAGAAGACGAAGCATGTGAAGTACTGGTATTCAGCTGGATGCGGTTAGACTGGAAGGCGACTTCGACATATGTAGTTGAGAAAGCGATAGGTAGTTTGATTTTACCAATGCATCTCCTTTCATTTTCTCCGTACACAAGATCTACATTATTCTTCAACAAATTATACTCAAGTCTCATCTTTAATGCAGTAAAAGTCGTGAATAGCTCTCTTATGCCAGGAGAATAGATTAAATTCAAATTTAAACTGCCACCGCATTCGAGCAATTGAAGAAAAATGTCGCTTGAAAACTGCATGTTAATAATAAAAATTGAAACATGTAAAGTGCGTTGAGAAAGCAATACGCGGCGTCGTATGCGACTTGAATTATTATACCGGGACGGAAAGACAGACATTACATTATATATTTATTTTGTTTATCGTAGGGGTGTTTATCGTAGTTTTTTTGTATGGTATATTTTTGTTTCTAAGTTGTGAAAAACGCGTCTCTACTCTAGTTAGTAGTATAAGTACCTTTTTTGGGATAGGAAATCATCAAAATGACCTCTCCCAAACCGAAAATGAGAGTAAAGCTGCGTTTAAATGGGCGATTTTTTAAATGTCTTTTAAGCATTTGCTGCAGTGTTTCGGCGATATTATTTAACTGGAAAAAGAAAAGTATTTAATATGATCGTATAGGGAGACACACAGTTCGTAGTTTAACAGTGACACTTAAAAATAAATGTGCAGTACTGGTGGTCTGATAAGGCTCATCACAACGAGCCTTATCAGAAAACCAGTAGGTTTTCTTTTTTCATTAATTGAATTGTTACCAAATTGAAACCATTTATTATCCATTAATTGAATCCGCGCGAAATCACTCTCGCCCTGGGCGGAGCGGAAGGGCGTGTCAGACTTTTACTGACTAAAACCGACCGGTGTTTCTTCACTTGCCTGTGCGCCAGGACCACGGTTTTGTTGTTATGATGAAATTATTAAAAAGGATGCAGTACCTTTTGGGATCCTGTGGTAAAAGCTTCAAAAATAAATAAAATATAAACCGTTCTTTCTTTTATTCTCACACTAGCTTTCCGTCCGCGGCTCCGCCCGCGTGGAGTTCGGTTATATCGCGCTTTTTAGATTTCCCTTGGGAATATCAATTTTCTCCGGGATAAAAGGTAGCCTATGTTTTTTCTCAGGGTCTAAAGATTATCTGTGCCAAATTTCATCAAAATTGGTTGAGAGGTTTAGGCGGGAAGGCGTAACAGACAGACAGACAGACACACAGAGAGACAGAGTTACTTTCGCATTTATAATATTAGTATGGATTAGTATGGATGGTGTTTTTCAATAATATCTCTATAAAAAACAATTACACCAGATCACATCATGTTCATTTCTTTTCACACACTACAATTCCTTTTAATTACTCTTTTACTACTATAAAACAATAAAATATTTTTCTCCTGTCTGCCGAATATATATCTTCTAAACTTGAATTTATTTTATTTCTTTAAAAAAAAAAAACAGCCACAGACAATATCAAAATTCAACCTCGACAGGTTCCTTTTTTAAACAACCCGCAACCCTGAGTCAAAGTTGTCTATACCTTAAATCATCAGCAATTGATTCGAGAGACGTCCACTGGATATAGGTGTCCCCCAAGCACCCATACTTTGTCCTCTTCTGTGCTTCCCGCATCCAACAATGTTTTCATCAAAGACAGCTCACTTCACCTAAGTTTTTACGGTGAGATAGTTACAGATTCGCATTGTTGGTGCTGGTAGTTCCGTCACTAGTGATGTGGATGATATGGAATCATCATCATGATCATCAACCTCTTTATCGTCCCACTGCTGGGCACAGGTCTCTTCTCATACAGATAAGGATTGAGCGTAATCACCACGCTTGCCCAATGCGGGTTGGCGATTTCAGACTTAAAGACCAGGTTTCCTCAAGATATTTTCCTTCACCTTATAATCAATCATTGGTGTCCCAGATATACTTAGAAAGTAGATATAACTTAGAAAAGTTACATTGGTACTTACTGACCTGGAAACGAACCCGAACACTCATCAAAATCAAAATGAAAGCATTTATTTCAAATAAACTAGTTACAGGCACTTTTAAATTGTCAGAAGGTCGGTCAGTCAGTAAGGTGAACTTGAGAGGCTGGTGTTCTAACCACTAAACCACCACGATATCGAGTGATGAGTCGATATCGCCACAAATCTCAATCGTCGAACCGACTCGGTTGGAGAAGGTACACAATATTATCTCGTCTCACATACCGTAGTGTCTGCGGTGTAGCGGTGCGGCGTCATCTTGCGTTTATCCTTGCATCCATACTAATATTATAAATGCGAAAGTAACTCTGTCTGTCTGTCTGTCGGTCTGTCTGTCTGTCTGTCTGTCTGTCTGTCTGTTACGCTTTCCCGCTTAGACCTCTCAACCGATTTTGATGAAATTTGGCACAGACAATCTTTAGACCCTGAGAAAGAACATAGGCTACCTTTTATCCCGGAAAAATTTGATATTCCCGAGGGAAATCTAAAAAACGCGATATAACCGAACTCCACGCGGGCGAAGCCGCGGGCGGAAAGCTAGTATATTATAAATCGGAGAGTGAGTTTGTTTGTTTATTCCGCTTTCACGCCGTAACTACAGAACCGATTGATTTGAAATTTTGCAGTCGTAAAGTTAATAGTCCGGATTAAACAATAGGGTACTTGTTATCCCAGAAAAAAATACATTTCCGAGGGAAATCTTTTTAGATTTTAGGTTTTTTTAGCGCGGTTTAACCGAATTCCACGCGGGTGAAGCCGCGGGCGGAAAGCTAATTCATAATAATTTCTGTTTGGTTGTAATTAACTAGTGATAACATTTTCCATCACACTTACAGGCTTTGGACATCCGTAACGGTCAAGTGTATGTCGATATTATTATGTAATATACCCGTAAATTCAGCCATAAGGGATAAAATAAAATGTAGTATAATTTACTTAAAACCTTATTGCACCCCTGTACAGAGGGGCGGGAGTCCCGATTTCGCTGTGGCACGCGCCTAGTACCACGATCTGCCGTGAACTGTGTTGTGCGTTTGATATTCACACTGCAACAATTTCTTAATGTGTTTGGGAAAAAATATAACATGGTGTAAAAATGGTTGGAATCGATTCAGTTACCCTTTCTGAACAAACTATGTTCAGGATTAGTATAAAGAAAAAATAACATTTTATAATTTCTACAGGCTACAGGTGAATGTTTTATGAAAATATACCGTAAGACACGACGCAAACGCATTCATCATCATCATCATCAGCCCCTACTCGCCCACTGCTGGACATAGGCCTCCTTCATGGCACGCCAACATGCTCGATCCTGAGCAGTTCTCCGCCAGCCACTACCAGCCACCTTTTTGATGTCGTCGCTCCATCTCGCCCAAGGGCATCCCACGCTACGTTTTTAAACGCGTTGTGTTTTATTTTTGCAAACATCTTGAACGTTTTTCTGAAACTCATTTGCTCAGAGGTACTACCTATGAGCCTATATATACCTATGTTATAAAACGAAAACCAAATATACAGGATGCGAAAATATTCGATTTCCAACACCGCATCATCCAATCAACAACTTAGTGGTTCTGTGTAAATACATTATACCTTATGATGTGTCGCATCCGTAGAAATCCGCCTCGGGGGCCTTCGGGGATCGTCGGGACCCTTCGGTGCTCGCGGCTCCATACGCGCCCCTCTGATTGCCTTTTTTATTGCTTCGTTTTCATACCGTATTTCATCCTAACCTTTTTTCTTTTTATAATTAGAGTTCTGCTATGTTACTCGAACTCGATATTATTGATAAAGGTTCTTCTTTGTTTTTTTAGCACTTGAAAGTGTGACCATTCCAGTTTTATTTGAGACTAGCTGTGCCCCGCGGTTTCACCCGCGTAAGTTTCGAACCGAAAGAGCTCAATTGATATAAAATAAGTGCCTGTTAAAATAATGGGAGCAATTTGTAAGTCCGCGGCTGCTCCCGTTTTTGCAACATTTTTTGTTCCTGCTCTGCTCCTATTGGTCATAGCGGGATGTTTTATAGCCTATGTCCTTTATCAGGCTCTAGACTATCTGTATACCAAATTTCATTACAATTGGTTCAGTAGTTTTGGCGTGAAAGCCGGATGGACAGACAGAGATACTTTCGCATTTATAATATTAGTATGGATTTTCAACAAAGTACTTGGGGAGGAAATAGGAGTATTATTAACATTTTTTTAGAATCGGAAATTATCTAATTTAAAAAAGTGTTTACAAAAAGTAGGCTACAATAAATACCTATAATTTTACAATGAAGAGTTAGAGATTTTTTAAGGTTGGTACGTATAAACTACTGCTTGACCATGATCCCCTGACAAGTTTGTTCCGTCACTTCTTTCCAGAGAAAGCCTAGGAAGTGGTAAAGGGCGGGCGTTTTGACGAACTGTTTTTGCGTACATGGAGGGACTGGAACAATTTGCCAGCCGCGGTGTTTCCGTCAGACTACAATTTGAATGTATTCAAGGCTAGAGTGAAAGGGCTCTTAATAAACTAGCGCGCTTTACCATGAACGATTGCATCACTGCTTGTTTTTCATCATTTTGACCATCAAAATGTGATGGTTATCAGCCTACTTTAGCTTTATCTTATTGACTGACCGACCTTCTGACAATTCAAAAGTGCCTGTAACTGGTTTATTTGAAATAAATGATTTGATTTGATTTTGATTTACTAACACACAACAAAACAACAACTACTAAAGAAACTGGCCTAGGACGCCATGGTAACCTATATCATAGTTTGCCAGGAGTACAATAATTGTAATAGAGGCTGCTTAGAATTGGGAGAATAATATATTCTGTTATATTTGTTTGACCTCGACGCACAAACGAGTACCATGGATCCAGTACATGATTCTGAACCTCGCAGTTGTGGAATTTTTCGTTGGCTTTAAACTGATTTTTAAAAAATACGCTGTTTTTATCACTTTAAACCGTTCATAATTGCTATCTTTTATAACCCAATAAGATTTTAAAGTAAAAATTAGTTAATTCGCTAGTTACACAAAAAGCGCGATGTTAACAAAACTCGAAAACTATCCAATCAGCTGATTTAAGAGAGTTCACATCAGGAGTCAACGTCATACCTACAAGAAAGTGTGGCGGCACGCTTGCAACGTTCAAAGGCCGAACCAACACTATTTTTAAACACTATGATTTCTGTAACCGCTCATTAACGACATATGTGATTATCATAATTTTATTAGTGGCATGCGGTCCAGCCTTTTCGCAAAGTTTGCGTTAAGATGTCAGATACCCTGTACATGTAAGTTGATGAAAATACGGTATAATATTATATGATACCGATGTTCATCACTTAACTAAATTGTTGTACCCTGACTTCGTGACCAATTAGTTTCCAACGACCCATATTCTAAGTGAATCTATATTTAGCCAACATTGAGATGCATAGCCTGCAAAGCCGTAATCCCGAAATCCCGAACCAAGCCTCAGGACGTGCTTAATTTTAATATATATGGGACGTGGCGCAATATTTCTTATTCTGTTTTAAGGTCGTAGGTACACTTTCTGCCCCTCAGGGAAGACGGCGCGCAGTGGTCATGTGTTGCCTTACGTAGTTAGGTTCGGGGAGACCCCTTCACAGTCTCCCAAGAGATGTGCCCTAATAGGCGTTGCACGGAATGGGGGGCCGGATTGGTCTTTGAGAGGTAGCGGTGCCCCTTCTATGTGCAGATGGTAACCCGACACTGGGACACCGGGGTGGTTTTAGTGAGGTAAAAACCTCACACTCCTGGTCCTCTTGGACCAGGGGCCTTTAGAAGGTTTTCCCTCGAAAACAAAAAAAAGGTACACTCTCTGCCAGGGCCTCAGGTTATTCAAAGGAGATATTGTGGCCCCTGGCTCAGATAAGTGTAGGAACACGGTGGTAGGCCATAACATCGGCTGCCGGCAGAAGTTACCACCCACCAGACAAAGTCTTGCCGCCAAGCGGTTCATCGTGTTCCGGCATGATGTCTGGTGAAGCCGTACGGAGGACAAGTGGAGGAAAAGTGGTTGTGTCGGGAGTTTGGTCATGGAGAGTCACCAGATCAATCTCCCTCTGGGTTAAACATTGCATCACCTCGCTCAACTGCCGTCTTCCTTCCTATTCACTCAGTTTTTTGAGTGAATGGGCTTATTAAACTAGCGCGCTTTACCATCAACGATTGCATCACTGCTTACCATATGGAGGGATTGCGATGAAGCACTAGTTTATAATAATTAAAAAAAAAAAGAACTCAGGTGGATTTTAGTCAGTAAAAGTCTAATTCCGCTCCGCCCAGTGCGGGAGAACTAATTTCATGAAATCCCAGCCAAAACAAAGTACATAGGTATGTACACCTTTACAAGAACCGGCTTAGTCGTAAAATGTATCCTTTCTGCCGCTCTAGGTTAAGCAACTTGTAATGGTAGTAAATCCATACTAATATTATAAATGCGAAAGTAACTCTGTCTGTCTGTCTGTCTGTCTGTCTGTCTGTTACGCTTTCCCGCTTAAACCTCTCAACCGATTTTGATGAAATTTGGCACAGACAATCCTTAGACCCTGAGAAAGAACATAGGCTACCTTTATTCCCGAAAAAATTTGATGTTCCCGAGGGAAATCTAAAAAGCGCGATATAACCGAACTCCACGCGGGCGAAGCCGCGGGCGGAAAGCTAGTAAGTAATTAAATAAATACAAAAAGGTAGTTACTTATTTCCTTCAGTATTCCAGATCTGTACTTAACTACCTAAATCTAAAATAGCTGGCAGCTCCCTTTAAAAGTACATGTTTCGGTGGATACTTATTTACTTTCTGTATTCCAGCTAAATGTACTTAAATAAATCTAAAATAGCTGGCAGCTCCCTTTAAAAGTACATATTTCGGTGGATACTTATTTACTTTCTGTATTCCAGCTAAATGTACTTAAATAAATCTAAAATAGCTGGCAGCTCCCTTTAAAAGTACATGTTTCGGTGGATACTTATTTACTTTCCGTATTCCAGCTAAATGTACTTAAATAAATCTATAATAGCTGGCAGCTCCCTTTAAAAGTACATGTTTCGGTGGATACTTATTTACTTTCTGAATTCCAGCTAAATGTACTTAAATAAATCTAAAATAGCTGGTAGCTCCGGTGCCTTAAAATGTGTACTTGAATTGTTCGAAACTTATGATGTTAGTACCTACCTAGTACCTTAAATGTTTATTTCACTATTCTCTGAAAACAATGTTCTACCTAGCCTAGGTACTTGTAACGCTTTTCATTAATTTCAATTCTAAAAATGTTATTAAAATAGGCTATAAAGTGCTGCTAGGTAATTTAATTTAGATACGATATTAGATTTATATCCAATTATTGAAAATTTACTACACATCGCCTCGTCTTTTATGCCGCTTACATTTTTCTTTTTTAATAATCATAAACAATTGCTTGACTGCAATCCCGCCTGATGGTAAGCAGTGATGCAATCGTTGATGGTAAAGCACACTGGTTTATTAAGCCTATTCACTTAAAAACTTAGGAATAGGGAGGATGTCGGCAGTTGATCGAGGTGATGCAATGTTAAACCCAAGATCAACACGACCAAACGATGCTGCGCTAAAGGGAGATTGATCTGGAGACTCTCCACGACCAAACTCCCGCCACAACAACATTTGGCGCATCGTACCCGCCACACATCACAACACAACTGCTCAGACCCGTCCTCCGTATGGTTTCACTAGACATCATGCCGGAACACGACGAATCGCTTGGCGGCAAGACTTTGTCTGGTGGGTGGTAACTTCTGCCGGCAGCCGATGTTATGGCCTACCACCGAGAAATCGAAGGTACAATTTACCTTCGGCGGTTTTTCTTTTTGATTATAGTTTAGATATATCTTCAAGGCTAGAGTGAATAGGCTCTTAATAAACTAGCGCGCTTTGCCATCAACGACTGCATAACTATTTACCATCAGGCCGGATCGCTTTTAAAGGAACTTTAAGTGATCTGACAAAACAATCGATTAATTAAATTATTTTAAACATTTATTTTATAAAAGAGTATAGTATTTTTGATGAGGCCAGTAACATTTTTTAAATTTCTAATTCACTGCCGACACACACTGACTCGCCCGGTGAGTCCACGTAAACTCTCGAGGCGAATCCGTGGCACTCAAGGAACAGCATGCAATTACAAACAGCAGAAATACTTTCAATTTTAATCGAATTAATAGCAGGACAACTTGTATTTTTCAAGATGTGGCGAGCTACTGAAAGCAGGTTGATAAAACCATGTTTGTAAAATTAACAACTAATGAGTATTATATACATATAAACTCAATTCAAAGGGCCTTATAAGAAAGCTCAAGGTCACTCAAAGGGCTGAGAGGGCTATGCTTGGGGTTTCACTGCGTGATCTGATCAGAAATGAGGAGATCCGCAGAGGAACGCAACATAGCCCGAAAATTTGCAACACTTGAGTGGCAGTGGGCTGGGCATACAGCCCGTAGGACCGATGCCCGATGGGGCCGACGGGTTCTCGAGTGGCGACCATGCAACGGAAAACTCAGCGTCCCCAACAAGGCGGACCCGACGTCCTGGTGAACGTCGCGGGGAACCGCTTGATACGCAACCACCACACAGTCACAGGATAGGACCTGTCGTCATGAAGCTCCTTGGAGGAGGCCTATGTCCAGCAGTGGACATCTTTGATGAAACTCAATTCTCTCTCTCACTCAACACTCATCTGCACATTAGGTCCAGCCGATCGATTCTATGAAAAGCTTACCGTTGAGGTGAGGTTTGACAGCGTCCGTGGCGTAGCGGTAGCGGTGGCGGTCGCTCCGCAAGGAAGCGCGGTTTTGATCCCCGCGTAGTGCAAATATTTTTATGCATGAATATGAATATTTGGTCCCGGTTGCCATACGAACATCTAATGGCAGTCGTTACGGGTTACTGGAGTCCCCAAAAGTCCAACAATTGGTCTAATTGCAATGCATCGATATCAACTTCGGGTTGTGGAGGTCAGACGGCAGTCGCTTCACGGAAAATATCGAAGTTTAGCCAAAATCAGCAGATACGACTGGTAAAGCGGACCTCAGACTCCAAAAGCTGAAAAACCTTCAGATGCGACTGGGATTTACGCGAAGATGATGATAAAGATAAAAATAAATACATATAAGTATACTGAACATAACAGGTAAGCAAGTAAATTAGCCAGAAAGTGTTTGTTGAACATGATCATAACGACAATTAGTGTTCCCTCACAAGTCTCTAGAATTCCTGCTATGTACCGCGTCAAATGTTTCTACCAGGTTGTTAACTCACATAGCCTAAAGGAGAAATACGGAAATATTGAGACTCAAAACAATATCTGCAGGGCATTCGAACATTTATAAATCGAAAACCGACGACCTTTTGAACTTTTGCAGCATCTGGAATGGACTCACAGATACGGTTTTATAGATATCATCCGGGAACACAATATTTGAAGACCGCCATAAGTATTTTACAGTGCAATATTTTTCTATGTCCACAATATTGAAGATAATAAATATTGAAGAGCAGAAATATGAGATATTGAACGAATAAAATATTAACTACCATCGGGCAACAACATTTTTCTGCTTTTACATGTTTCTGTGTCCCTTTCTGTATTAATCTTGTACTTCTACTATAATTAAAAAAAAAAACCTTTGATACTCTTAAAACATGGTAGGTAAGTAAACCTTCTTTGAGCTTAAAAAAACACATTCTTTTGCAGAGAGCAACTGTGACCGAACGCAGGGTTCCCGACCACTTACGTAAACGAGAATCCAAGTGCGCAACTTGGCATTACGAACGATCTTTCTAGAAGCTAACGACAATCCAAATGACCGCATTCCTACTAGAAAACTTATGGCAAGGAAATTAAAACGAACTTATAGAAACTCTTTGAATTCTTTATTCTTAAAGCGGCACAAACGGAAAGGACTTGTAAAGGACGGTATTCATTCGGATTCACTTTGTGATTCTATTAAATGGCTCCTTTCATCTACATACGAGACAGTCTATTGTTTGCAATTGCAGAATTGTAAATTGCAAATGGCTTCTTTTTCCACATTACCAATTTCCAGGTCTGGCGATAATAATTATACCTTGGTCTTTGTAGATAGTTGTGTGGGAAATTCCAAAAATATCAACAATGTCTTGTGATCGTGCTTAGCAGTAAATTATTGGCGCCCAGCGTGGGCTCATCGTGGAGCAAATGACGCCGTACATGGGACTGATGGCGCCCGTGGTGTGTGGTGGGGCTTTTTTAGTTTCAGCATGACGTCATTTTTATTTTTTGTTGGGATGGGATATTAAATGACATCTCCCGCTCTGGGTGGAGCGGAAGGGCGTGTCAGACTTTTTACTGACTAAAACCCACCCGTGTTTCTTCACTTGCCTGTGCGACGGCCAGGACCACGGTTTCTTGTTAGACCAACCCGCAACCCTGACGGAGGCACCATCAAGAAAAATTATAGAGATAACTGACTGACTGACTAATCCTCCATTAATCCTATAGTAAGGCGTTTAGATCTTCATATTAATTTAATTCACGTATCCTACATAACGTATTTTAAATATAAATGTTTAATAACAATTCAAATTCTACCCGTAGGACCTTTTTTTCGTTTTAATATTTAACAACGATACACTTAATTGGTACCATAATGTTTGTATTGAAATGTTGATACCATCACCCCGTAAGTGTCTAGTGCCATATTATGACGTTAATTTAATACACTGATAATCTATACTATCTATACTCTATACTAATATATAAAGCTGAAGAGTTTGTTTGTATGTTTGTTTGTTTGTTCGCCCTAATCTCGGGAACTACGGGTCCGATTTGAAAAATTCTTTTTGCGTTGGATAGCCCGTTAATCCAGGAAGGCTTTAGGCTATATAACATCACGCTACGACCATTAGGAGCGGAGCATAACTAAACCACGCGAACGAAGTCGCTGGCGGCCGCTAGTATATTATAATAACTGTGGCACTCTTTAATGTGATAATATAATTAGTTATAAAAAGAATAAAAAAACCGCCCGTTGGCAAACGGATTCCTTATGAATGGCTAGACCCATTTGGCAATTTTTTGTTTTAAATTTTTAAGTAATATTTTTATCAACGGCGCTTATGGATTTTCTTTAGAAGAAAATCACTGAAAATGTTCAAATCTAGAAAAACTTAACCTTCTTTTTCTATGGGATGTTTGTGTGAACATTTTTTTAAACAGGACAAGGACTGTTAGGTCAACTAACTACTTTTAATATACCTAACTAATATACTAACAAAAACAACAACACTTTTCTTGTCTTTCTTCAGCCTATTGATGTCCACTGCTGGACAAAGGCCTCCACCAAGGCTTTCCACGCCGACCGGTCTTATACTGCCCGCATCCATCGGCTTCCCGCGACCTTCACCAGGTCCTCACCAGGTCCTTCACCTTGTTGGGGGCCTCCCTACGCTGCGTCTTCCAGTACGTTGCCGCCACTCCAGAACCTTACTGCCCCATCCACCATCGGTTCTACGAGCAATGTGCCCTGCCCACTTAAGTTTAGCGACTCGCAGATCTATGTCGGTGACTTTGGTTCTTCTGCGGATCTCCTCATTTCTGATTCGATCACGCAGAGAAACTCCGAGCATAGCTCTTTCCATTGCCCTTTGTGTGACTCTGAGCCTTCATATGAGACCCATTGTGAGCGACCACGTTTCAGTTCCGTAAGTCATCACTGGCAACACACACTGGTCAAAAACTTTAGTCTTGAGACACTGTGGTATCTTGGACGACGAGAAGATATAGCGTAGCTTCCCGAACGCTGCCCAGCCGAGCTGGATTCGACAAAACTAACACATTTTATTATAATTCAGTACATAATGTTCTCGTTACAGCTTGCATTACTTAACAACACAAAATGAAAAACAAGGAAGTGAAAAAAAAAACAACGCGGCATCCTTTCATTTAAAAATCCGCCACCTATTTTAACGTGAGTAAAGTCCCGGCAAAAGCTTGTATAAAAAGAAACAGGTGTGGAGATAATGTTATTTTCGCTACTACTTAAGTACGTGATTAATCTAGAGCACAAAACAACAGACGAACGTGTTGTAAGCTCTTCTAATTTACCACAATACTCAGATTTTTGAAAACATGGGAACATTTACTGTCTCCTGATCTAAACTTAAACTGTTCAATTATGCGCAATATTAAGCAATATGCGTAATTATGCTACAATTATGAAATTTTAAACACTGTTTTTTTTTAATCACGTTCATTATTGTAAACATTTTCATTTTTAATGTCTGGACTTGAAAAAAGACGATGATCCCTGAGTTTGTTTCGGCTATTTCTTCTCAGAGGTAGTCAGTTAGGAAATGCCAGCTCCATCTAGTTTAAAAAAATAAGACGTGTAAAAGTGATCAGTGATCCTACTTGCTTAATAAACAATTTCATTTCATTTCACATTGGTCAAATATAACGTCATGGAGGGTGATGGTAGTCCAGTGGTAAAGGAAAATCGTGAGAAAACCGACATGTCTTACAATCAAAACTTCCGAGGACATGTGACATATTCCGACCCTAACCTTCCTTCGGGCGGTTTTTTGAGATAAAACGCATTTCATGTATTTTGCATAGCAAGCGACACATCAAGCGATGCGTTGCCCGGCCGAAAGTTCGGCGGGCGTAGCTGAACGTTCGGGGTGTGTTGTGCATCGCGCGCATGGCGGTAACGAAGAGCGGCAACGTCTTCCATTCTCCATCCTCCAAATCCATTTTTCTGGCCAATTCAGGTACGTCACAAAAACCGCACACCATAAAGTGTCGACATAGACAGACTGACGATGACGCCACGTAACTTTCCGTCGCGTAGCGCGCTGAACAAGACGCCGCGTTTTGACCGTTTGGTTTGTCATAACAACTGAATACTGCAACTGATACTTCAGCCGCTGAGCTTTCGTCGCCGTACGTTGCGCAGATGTGTCACCACACTAAAGCCTAAAAACCTTTCAAAGAGACGAGGCCTGTATCCTAGAAGTGGGAAAATTATATACTAACTATATTATAGCGCTATGTCAACATTCACTATCTACGACATGAAGCATAAGAATAAATTAAGCCAACATAGAATACCAATTTTGAGGTTACATTTAAGGATGTCGCGCACCGCTGGAGATACCCTGGTCGGGAGACAACATCGAACTCCCAGCCATCGTAGAACCAGGCCCGGGTCGACGGCGCGTTGTGTTTCACGCGCGCCCCAAAGAGATGTCAGCACAAAGTGACGGGGTCCACGAAGACTGATGCCTTCCGGAGCAGGGTTGCAGGTTGGTTAAAAATGAAATCGTCGGTCACCGTGGCGCACAAGCTAGCGAAGGAACACGGGTGGGTTTTAGTCAGTAAAAGTCTGACACGCCCTTCCACTCCGCCTAGAGCAGGAGAGATATCGCGCGGATTCAATTAATGACTTCACAACGAGCCTTATTAGAATACCAATGCTGCAACATTTATTTTTAAGTCTCATTTTGGTAAACTACGAATTGTGTATCTATATATCTATACTAATCTATACTTAATATATAAAGCTGAAGAGTTTGTGTGTATGTGTGTTTGTTTGTTTGTTTGAATGCGCTATTCTCAGGAAGTACTGGTCCGATTTGAAAAATTCTTTTTGCGTTTTGTAGTCCATTAATCCAGGAAGGCTTAAGGCTAATACACGATATAACATCACGCTGTGACCAATAGAACCGGAGCATAACTAACTCCACGCGGACGAAGTCGCTGGCGGACGCTAGTCTATATTTAATATATAAAGCTGAAGAGTTTGTTTGTTTGTACGCGCTAATCTGAGGAACTACTGGCCCGATTTGAAAAATTATTTTTGCGTTGAATATCTCATTAATCCAGGTTAGCTTATGGCTATATAACATCATGCTGCGACCAATAGGAGCGGAGCATAACAAAATCCACGCGAACGAACCCGCTGGCAGCCGCTAGTCTCCCTATACGAGCACAATAAATACTTTTCTTTTTTCAGTTAAATAATATCGCCGAAACACTGCAGCAAATGCTTAAAAGACATTTAAAAAATCGCCCATTTAAACGCAGCTTTACTCTCATTTTCGGTAATATGCCAACCTTTTCAGACTCTAAAAGCATTTTTGGTGATCACGTGTTTAATTACGCTATCTATCAAACATTCAGTCTGCAGCCACACAATGGGCCGCTAACAAAGACAGATCGGGCAAATTTTCAATCTCATTAAGTTTTCATTTGATTGCTTTCGGTCGGGTTCCGTGATTCCAGTGGAAACGGATCGGTAACCGGCTCTTGTTAAGGGAAACATTTGACTTTGATGTTTGCAAATTCTGTTCAGGCAGCCCTACAATTGAAAACCTTGTAGGACTTCATTGGAAATTAAAAACATAACTCTGAAAATTGCTTGTGTAATCTATGTTATGAGGCTTCATGATCACATATTCAAATACAGCATCCTTTATTGAATAGGCAGCCTTATCCACGCGATCAGATATTATTTCTTTCTTCTTTTTTTTTTTTTGCTTAATAATAGACTAGCCCCTTTATTCATAAACGTTGCTTAAAGTTAACTGGTGATTAGCGAAGGTTTAACCATACGTTTTTGACACTTGCACGTCACTTAACTTTAATCATCGTTTATGAATAAACCCGTTAAGCACTATTGTGTTTATTCATAAGCGATGATTAATGTTAAGTGACGTGCAAATGTCAAAAATGTATGGTTAAACATTCGCTATTCACTAGTTAACTTTAAGCAACGTTTTTGAATAAAAGAGTTTGTGTTTAAGACGCTCTCAACACCAGGGGTTCTTAAATATCTATATTTAAACTAATATATAAAGCTGAACAGTTTGCTTGCTTGTTTGTTTGTTTGAACGCGCTACTCTCAGGAACTACTGGTCCGATTTGAAAAATTATTTTTGCGTTGGATAGCCCATTAATCCAGGAAGGTTTTAGGCTCTATAAGATCACGCTGAGAAAAATAGGAGCGGAGTAACTAACTCCACGCGAACGAAGTCGCTGGCGGCTGCTAATTATTAATATTGACGTCACAATGCTGATGCAATGATGTAGTGAGCAATGTACAAAGCAAATGACGACATGTTTGGTACAGTGGCTGAGCTATCGACTGTTGCGCTGCGTGTCGCGGGTTCGATTCTCGCACGTAACAAATATTTGTATGGCCTACAGGTAATTGTTCCGGGTCTGGCTGTTTGCGCATGTGAGTTTAAATTGTGTAAACGCACCCACGATACGGGTGTATAACTCCTAGAGTGATACAACTTTTTTTTATATGTGTTTCCTAAACTCACCCTTAAAATGCAGGGGCAAACAGGCACAACGCTGCGGTTAACCATTCCTAATAATTGTTGTCATAGGGATTGTTCTACTAGAATAGGCTATTTGACAGTATTCAATTATTTGTGATTTTTTGCTTTAATTGCATAAAATGAGGGTTCTTTATATCATTTACAAGAAAAAAAATAAAAAATAATAACAATTATTATATCCAAAACACAAAAATATGTTTGGCTTTTTGTTTCTCGCGCCACACATTGTGAAACGATCCGGATTGGCTAATGTCGCGATGACGTCATACGCTTGTTTTCGGCAAACTTATAAACTGTTTTTCGGGGGTTTTATCGATTTATTTGTACAACCCAGTACAGTACACCACTTGTAAACCATTTTATTAGATAACAACAGCAAATAATAATTAAAAACAAACACCACTGAGAACCGAAAACCGTTTGTGACGTCATTTACCAGGCGCAACGCCATATTGCTGATTATATCCTTTTCGCGGCTTATTTGAATTTTGAATTTTTATTTGCATATTTCTTACGAAATACGTATTTAAAATAAAAAAAAATACTTTGGATGAACTTCTTAACCGCAACCAAGTAATTCAAGATAAAAATTATAAATCTGTCAAATAGCCTATTACGTCGCGCCTTTAAGCGGGCACCTTTAGTCCCACTTTTCTGTGGCTTATACACTACTATAACAGATTAGATATAGGTAATGGACTATTTTTTTATTTTTACTTAGAAAAGCGTTGCATTCCCAGATATACCGCACCACTATAAATAAATCAATCAATTAAGTAAACGGGTTTTATCAGCACATAAATAATGTATTTATATTTTACTAGATTTCCGCCCACGGCTTCGCCCGCGTGGAGTTCGGTTATATCGCGCTTTTTAGATTTCCCTCAGGAATATCAAATTTTTCCGCGATAAAAAGTACCCTATTATTTAATCCTGACTTCTAACTTTACGTCCGCAAAATTTCAAAGCATTCATTTCAGTAGTTACGGCGTGAAAGCGGAACAAACAAACTTTCTCATTTAGAATATTTGTAAGGATAATGCATTTTAGCAACAGTCTGCTCAACAAAAAATAAAACCATAATTTGTATCCTAAACAATCTTTTTTTATATTTTTTTTACAAGGCCATCAATCCTGCCTGAGAAGGGAATTTAATAAGTAAATGCGTGAACGAAACGTCATCTTATCACATCAATCAGAGGACCGCGAGTGGCGCGAACCTGCTCCCAGTTTACTTTAGCTAATATTAAATTAAGTACAACCACTAGCGTCGCCTGTGACTGACAATGGTTTCCGTATGAACTCTCGTCGGTAAATCTCTAAATTATAAATATAATCAATTTGGAAGTTGATTATATTTATACTTAATTGTAGTGACACATCTGCGGAACGTACCGCGCCGAAAGCTCAGCGGCTGAAGTGTCAGTCGCAATATTCAGTTGTTATGACAAACCAAACGGTCAAAACGCGGCGTCTTGTTCATCGCGCTTCGCGACGGAAAGTTAAGTGGCGTCATCGTCAGTCTGTCTGTGAAGTGGTGTGCGGTTTTTGTGACGTACCTGAATTGCCCAGAAAAATAGATTTAATCAGAATATTAGCTATTATAGAGGGCTTTGAAGACGTTGCCGCTCTTCGTTACCGCCACGCGCGTGATGCACAACACACGCCGTACGTTCAGCTACGCCCGCCGAACTTTCGGTCGCGCAACGCATCGCGTGAAGTGTCGCTTGCTATGCAAAATACATTAAATGCGTTTTAGCTGAAAAACCACCCGAAGGAAGGTTAGGTCCCACGCCGAACGCGGCGTAATTGCGGCTGATGTGTCATAGAGTACTTGAAATACTGCGAGGGTATTTAGCCGAACTTTCGGTGCCGTACGTTCCGCGACACATCACCTCACCTCACCCTCCGCCTTGGGGTCCGAGTATTCTTCGATTTTTTCGGGACTTCACTAACCGGTTGGTTGACATTTCACGTGACCAGAGGGCTGGCAGGCTGGCTTATGGCTTATTTTTAGCCCAATGAACCAGCATTGCCATCCAACATGCTACCTAATGCCAGCCTTTCGGCCCCTTGTCCCATTGATAACGATGTGGATGAATTCTGTGCCTAACCGAACAATGAGCTCCTAGACTGCCAGAAGGTTCTCAATGACTGTTTTTTTTTTTGTATTGTTACTTCAGAACTTCTGAATACTTAAACGAATTTGATGAATCTTGTTTTTAATTGAAAGCTGGTGCTCCCCGTGTGCTTCCACTTCACTTTCGTCCACTACTGAGAATGGTTTTAAATATGCTATAAATATATCTTCATCATCATCATAATTTCAGCCGAAAACGTCCAATGATGGACATAGGCCTCCCCCAAGGATCTCCACGACGACCGGTCCTGCGCATGCCGCATCCAGCGGTTTCCCGCATTTTTAAGCATATACCCACCCCCCAAACCTGCCCCCACCTGCAACCTGCAACCTGGACTTTATAAGTCTGATATCGCCAACCCGCATTGAGCAAGCGTGGTGATTACGCTCAATCCTTCTCTATATGAGAGGAGACCTGTGCCCAGCAGTGGGATGATAAAAGGTTGATGATGACCCTCCAAAATGCTTAAGTATATGCGCAACACTTAACTCAATATCACGCCAACCGATTTTGACGATTATTTCTTTATGTGAAAGGATACTTTCAGTTTGGTTCCATAGAAAGTTTAATTAAATAGGTTCAGTAGTTTGGTTTTAAACCAAAATCACGAGTAAAAATTCAACTAAACGATATTACGTCCTTTGTTTTCCCAGCTAAGTAGGAGTCAGCGTCCAGCCTGACCGTAAGTCGGCGATAAAAAATGGAAATACAAAAAAATTACACCGACTTCCAAAATTAGTTATTTTTCACTCCTGGGGTTTTTTTTTTAAGTTGGAGTCGATTGTTTTTTTCTTAATATTTTTATACTCATGGTCCCATTTAAAAGCGCGGCTTTGCCAAGCCTTTTTTCCAATAGCCGATCATAAATCCAGACCGACGAGCTGTTATTAACAAAAATCCATACAACGAGCTAGTGACAAACTGATTGAAAAACCCAACAACACTTCCTTTTCCTTCTTTTCGCCCACGCCCACAAGTTCAGCAGATCCACTTGCGACCTCAACACCAACGAGGTAGTGTAATTAAAATAACCAACACATTCATTAAATAAACAATAACGCTATCAATATTTCAAGAGCTTTATTTACGAATCCTCCATGTAAATAAATAGCAAAATTCAGTCTACCGGCCGAATGAAGTTAATTATGCGTGCAACCAACACAGACTGTAATCATACGGAATCACTTTAAAAACAGTTATGTTTAATTTAATCACGGGCTGGTAGTTTAATGAGTTTATTTTCAGCTTCAATCCACAGGTCTGGCGACGTGCAATTATTTCAATCTATATCCTACTGTGTTTTACCAATGATGGAATTAAAATCGATATACATTTATTTACACTTTCGTACAATGAAATTTGCACACGTGGACTTAGGAATAGGCTATTTGACAGTTTAATTTTTTTTGTGATTATTTGCTTTAAATGCATAAAATGAGAGTTCTTTATGTCATTTACATGAGTTTAATAAAAATAATAACAATTAATATATCCAAAAACACATAAATATGTTTGACTTTTTGTATCTCGCTCCACATATTGTGAAACCATCCGGAATGGCTAATGTCACGATGACGTCATACGCGCATCAGCACTTGTTGTTGTTCTGTGTTCTCAGGTGTTTTATTCATGTATTTGTACAAACCGGTACAGCACACCACTTGTAAACCATTTTATTAGATAAACAACAACAAATAACAGATAAATACAATCACCACTGCGGAACAGAAAATCGTTTTTATCGTCTTGTGACGTCACTTACAAGGCTTGACGCCATATTGCTGAATAAAGCGTTACGGCGGCTTATTTGAATTTTGAATTTTTATTTGCATGTTTCTTACGAAATACGTATTTAAAATTAAAAAAAAATGCTTTCGGTGAACTTCTTGTAATTCAAGATAGAAATTATAAATCTGTCAAATAGCCTATTCTTCATCAGTCAACCACGGGTGAGAAGAGATTAGATAACAGGTGATTTGGTTAAAAAAAAAAGAAAAGGAAAAAACTCTTATAGTACATTACGATATTAGTGCGTAATGATGGTTATAACATGCGAGGCGGAATTTCAGCCCGAGCCGAAGGCGAGGGTGTAATTGAGCCGAGCATGTTATAACCAATACGCACGTATATCGTACGACGTTTTTTAACACACTTGCGAGGAAACAGAAATAGAAGTATTTTATATTTTGTTCATTTTTAATAAACTCAATCTGTGAATGCACACTGTTGCTTTCCCTCCATTAGTATTATTATTTGCCATTTCAAATATGGAACAGCGCGCAGCGCGAGCCGTGCGGCGGCGATCAGTTCCATAATTACTTGAAATGGAAAATAATGCTGTTATGGAAAATAATGCTGTTATGGAAAATAATGCTGTTATGGACTATAACTTAACTATTTGCTTTGATAAAACACGCGTTTGTTGTGGCCTGCTTTACATATTTAAAACCGGTGGAATTACATCAGCTTTACGAGCAAGGGTGTTAAAAACACTATTTAAACAAATACTTAAATAAGCTACATATACAACATTTTTTTTTTTTTTTTTTTTTTATTCGAAGCCCGAATCACATGTCCAGTAATTTTACGTAAACAATATAGGTATGTACTAAACTTCAAACAGATATCATGAAAAACCACAAAGTTAAGAGCTCGTTATCCTACTTGGTTGTCCTAACAAAAATATGCAATAATATTCGGGCGGGTGAGCCGAGTGCATTAACCTGTGGCGTCAGCTGAGCGCGGGCATGGGCACGCGTAACCTGCGTAGCGCGTACAGTAACCACACTGCAACAATTTCTAAATGTATTTGTGAAAAAATATAACATGGTAATTTTTTTTTTAAATTATTTATAAACCAGCGCTTGACCGCAATCCCGCCTGATGGTAAGCAGCGATTCGATCGTTGATGGTAAGGCGTGCTAGTTTATTAAGAGCCTATTCACTCCAGCCTTGAAGACACTCAAATTGTAGTCCGACGGAAACACCCCCGCCGGCAAGTTGTTCCAGTCCCTTGATGTACACGGTATAAAGGAGGAGGCGAAACGCTTCGTCCGGTTTTTTTATTTTATAAGTTATAAACTAGCGCTTGACCGCAATCCCGCCTGATGGTAAGCAGTGATACGATCATTGATGGTAAAGCACGCTAGTTTATTAAGAGCCTATTCACTCCAGACTTGAAGACACTCAAATTGTAGTCCGACGGAAACACCGCCGCCGGCAAGTTGTTCCAGTCCCTTGATGTACACGGTATAAAGGAGGAGGCGAAACGCTTCGTCCGGATTGTAGTAGTGTTAACAACGTAAGGGTGGAAACTAGCCGTACGACGGGTCTTCCGATGCTGGAACGGAGACACACCCACCCTTTCTTGTATACAAATGATTGGAATCGATTCAGTTGCTTATTCTGAACAAACTATATTCAGGTTTCGCAAAAACATAAAATAACGTTGTATACAAATACATACTATTACCAAACTATATACAAAACTAAAACTTGGGAGATAGGTGTTGAGATGGCTCTACCCTAATTGTTTAGTAAATAACTCAGCAATTTTCACTAGATTCCATCGTTGTTGACCATCATTTTAATGAACCTCGTAACCCTCAACCTGCATTTTAGTATCCCTAGTCCGTCATCATCGACCCTTTTATCGTCCCACTGCTGGGCACAGGTCTCCTCTCATACAGAGAAGGATTGAGCGTAGTTCCCCTAGTCCTTAACAGTATCAAATATGGCTTAACAGTATGTATTATTATCTTTAGAATCAATAGTACAATCACTTGAATTAGAATTGACTTTAAATGTCATGATGTCAATAGGGTAATATGAACGAAGACTTTAGTATTTAGTATTGTTATACTAAAGTCTTAGTTCATATTACCCTATTGACATCATGACATTTAAAGTCAATTCTAATTCAAGTTTGGATTTGGGGTTTAGGGTGTTTTTAACAATTTTCAAATCAGTATCAGATTGCATATCGATCTAAATATGATTCGCGTTCGTAACAAACCTGTGATATAAATTATGTATAATTATATAAATCTGTTGATTTATATAATTATAGATATGCAATCTGATACTGATTTAAAAATTGTTAAAAATGTAAGAAATAGCAAAAATTTTAATTTCGCGCGCTACTCTGACACTTTCGCCTTAACGTAGGAATCTATTCGCAAACTGATTGTTACTTCTCGCAGATATATTGTGAACATTTCCGAAGAGGTTTCCCTTTTTTGCGATAGCTTTCCCTCATCAGAGGCTTGTCAAGCGAGGGATTCGAAACAATTCGGCCGCCAGAATTCGCTCATTACGATCAAGTGTGATAACGGGAGCAAACGTCGCGCCCTCCCGATTTATTGTTCTTTAACAGATGCGCACGAACAAGCTTTTATGTATATGTATGCTAGAGTGTAGGATTCATGTAATATTGTCAGATTTCCATAAGTAGGTCGTACGTTTCCCATACTCGTAGAGACGTAATGTTAATTTTCATACGGAGTTATATTGTTATGCAACACTTGAGTTAAGTCGACCAAACATTATGTCTCACTCAAGTTTGTTGTTTTGTACATCTATACTCTATACTAATATACAACGTGTAACAAGAAGGATATATACATACCAAGGGCATGGCATCTTTAGATGATATCAAACGATATTGGAAGGGTTTCAACTCAAAATAAAATACTACAAAAAATTGGTACTAAATTTTCGGTTTCGTGTGTTTCTTAAAATCAAATTATAACTAACGTGGCAGCACACTACATACGTTAATAACTACTCGTTACCCGTCACGTTACTTGCCAAAATCCGATAAATGTCTTCAATATCTCTGTACGGCTAGTATTATAGTAGCCTATCACAGGCGGTGTTTTTCCTCATAACTTCCTAACATAAAGAGATAGGATTAAAAAACCCTTCCAATATCGTTTGATATCATGTTAAGATGCCATGCCTTTGTTATGTATATACCCTTTATGTTTTGAACGCGCTAATCTCAGGAACTACTGGTCCGACTTGAAAAATTTATTTTGCGTTGGATAGCTCATTAATCCAGGAAGGCTTTAGGCTATAACATCACGCTGCGACCAATAGGAGCATAACTAAATCCACGCGAACGAAGTCGCTGGCGGCCGCTAGTCTATAATAATATATCGGCAGGTCGATTCTAAAAAAACTTTTCAGTGAGTGAATGTGAGTGAATTCCGTGTGAGCTTAGAGTGGGCTGTCAATAGTGTCGAGGGCATTAGATCGAATGACAGCTCACTCTACGCTTATTTTAGTTATGTTATCACGGTGAGATGGTATTTAGAATGAACTCAAAACGGTCTACAAAGTCTGGAGCACAGGCGAAGAGTAGCCAGCCTGTCGGTATTCTATCGGATGCATTTTGGAGAGTGTGCGAGGGAATTGCGTGATTTAATTCGCCCATCTCCGTTCCATCATCGGACGACCCTTCGTACGGCCCTTACGTAGTTGACACCACAACGATCAGAACGAACTAGCGTATCGCTTCTTCTTTTATACCGCGTACATCGAGGAACTGGAACAATTTGCTACCGGCGGTGTTTCCGTCGGACTACAATTTAAGTGTCTTCAAGGCTAGAGTGAATAAGCTCTTAATAAACTAGCGCGTTATACCATCAACTATTCCTTCACTGACGGCGGGCATCAGGCGGGATTGCAGTCAAGCACTAGTTTATAATTTATAAAAAAAAAAATGGTTACAGAATCGCATTGCCCAAGAGATTGTTTGAAATCTGTGAAGATAAGCACGTTTATACAAAAACAAAAACTTTCCAAACTGATTTGGAAAGTTTTTTTACACGTTACAAAGTTTTTTAAAAACCGGATTTAAAAAAAAATTGTAGCAATTCTTTGGCTTAATCTTGAAGAAGGTTAAATATAATAATTTCATGCTACGACCCTTAAGAGAGGTTCAAAATTTAAAAAATAAAATTTGTTCTCTTTCTTCAGCCTATAGAGATTCACTGCTGGACAAAGACCTCCCCAAAGGTTTTCCAATAAATTTGGGGGGTTTTCCATAATCGTCATGCATCGCAGTAATTTGATATTCCACAGGAGAAGCGCAGCGGCCCGCTTCCCTAGTAAGAGTTCCCTTAGTCGCCTCTTACGACACCCAAAGTAGGATATGGGTTGGTGCTATTCTAAGCCACCACACAGTAAAACTAAAACGCTAAGTAGAAACTAAAGTTTCAGCACAAACGGACGATGCAATGCGACGTCATGAGAGTCAAGCCATATTTTTTTAATAATAAATATTGCCATTATTTTAGCCACGATTTCCACGCGAACGAAGTCGCGGGTACCAGGTACTGTGGCTATAAATTTGTACATATACAATATGTAAAGAAAACCCTGTCCGACCCATAAGGATAATAAAGGTTAGGTAAAAACTTGACCAAATATAATATAAAATTTTACATAATCATCATAGTAACAATACTAATGAATTTTGAAATAATCCTTTTTTCCCGGGAATTAATTCCAATTTCCCCGAAATTTGGTAATTTTTAAAAAAGTGACAACACCGGTATTATTATAAGCGAATAGCGACGCGACCACGTCACAGGTGCCGCGTGCCCTGCCCCCCGCCGCCCGCGGAAGGGGTTGCGTACCGTATGTACTAAGTTGTACATGTATTAAGTTACCTCTTTTTGCGAAATAATATTTATTATTTTAGGAGGATTTTTTTTTAAGTTTAGCCTGTCTTTGTGGGCATTAGTAGAATCAGTTATCGATACCTAACAATACCTTCACGAATCGGATAGGGTTTTCTTTACATATTGTATAGATATACATACAAATACCCAAGCTCAGCCAAGTTCGTTCAGCAGAACGGTACAGAGTGAGTTAGAAAGAAAGAGATAATTATACATGTCATTATTCAGATTATGACGTATATACATACTCCTTATACAATGAGTAGATAGAGCAAATAGAGTAGACGGTTTGAAAACAGAATTAAAACTGAAATGGTCTTACCACAAAAACTCACATACATACATCCTCGTACAATGCGTGTCTGCTGTCAATTTAACTCCAAACTCCACATTAATCTCCTGTTGTTTAGGGAAAACGGCCAAAATACTCGGTTTTGTAGCAATAAACAAAGTCTTTAAGAACATAAATTCTTTTTATTTAATTACAATAAACATCGCATTTAACATGGCCGTCGCCTTCGTCATGAGACCAAAGAAAAATAGCAAGTGTCCAGGAAGTTGCCACGCAAAAGTTGTGAAAGTTAAATGAGGGATAAGACTTTCCACGGAGCTCGTACCCGGTGTGATAACAACTGTAAACTGTCATCTGTCACTTGCGGGATTACTTTTACTTGAATATGTATCCAACAACTTTTTATACAAATACCATTTTTTTACAGCCTTTTACCAGAGGGTCTCTTGTCGTAATTTCAAGAACTTTTTCAGTCTGATCTCAATGTCAGTCTGTCAAAAATACGTCTAACTTTGGTAAATTTTGACAAGTTTTTGACATTGATTGTCTCTTAGATAATATTACGACCAGTTTTTGATCGTTTTTCGGTTTGAGTTCGACCTTTAAAGTACGTACGACAGCAGGTCAAGCTTGTCAAAACTGTCCAAATGTCTAATATTTTTTTAGAGGTTCATTCATATTGAAATATCTGCCATCTTTAACTTTCTAAACGAGCTAAACGTTTGGTATGATGATAAATAAGTATTCGACCAAGTGTTTGATACATTTATTTTTCTAGTTTTTTTTCCTTGTAGACAGACTAGCGGCTCCCAGCGACTTCGTTCGCATGGTGTTTGTTATGCTCCGCTCCTGTTGGTCGCAGCGTGATGTTATATAGCCTAAAGCCTTCCTGGATTAATGGGCTATCCAACGCAAAAAGAATTTTTCAAATCGGACCAGTAGTTGCTAAGATTAGCGCGTTCAAACAAACAAACAAACTCTTCAGCGTTATATATTGGCGCAGTTAGTAAGTTCATAAAGTGTGCACTAGTATGCCGTTACAAACACAAATAATAATAGTAATTTTATAGTAAAAAAAAAACTTTGCAAAAGGTTTACATTTGTCCAAGAGTAGCAAATTCCCATGCAATTATAGTGCCAAAAAAAACTTAAAATTTTTCATAACAATGACGAGAAATGACAGTACTTGCAACTTCCCACAAAAAAAAAGTTAAAAAATGAATATAGGTCACAGGGATACAAGAAACGTGATCATTTTTGTTTTCGAGCTCAATCTTAATAATGGCCTCATATATTGCAGAGTGCGATACCCTTCCCGTTCGAATCAAATATAGCCGCTTTTTTAAGTCCACAAACAACAAACACAATCTTAAACACATGTAATAACTCATTCACGTAAACATTCATATAGCTTCGGTATTAAACCTCTCTCCCTTGAACGCAACATAATTTATGGAATCCTCTCCTCTGAGCATTCATGGGTATTAAACAAAGGTAGAAGATTCATTAATCCGGTGACAGCTATGCTCTATAACGTCTTCACGTTATATTAATAGATGACTCTATTATGCTGTAACATTATTAAGGAAATTCCGTTCGAATCCATCGACTCAATTACATCATTATATTGTGTAACTTTAGCGTTGAGTAACGTAATAGTTTGGAAAATTAATGTATGGTATTACACTTCCTGTATTGGAATTTGTATCTATACTAATATATAAAGCTGAAGAGTTTGTTTGTATGTTTGTTTGTTCGCGCTAATCTCGGGAACTACTGGTCCGATTTGAAAAATTCTTTTTGCGTTGGATAGCCCATTAATCGCGGAAGGCTTTAGGCTATTTTAATATATAATATCACGCTGCGACCAATAGGAGAGGAACATAACTAATTCCACGCGAACGAAGTCGCTGGCGGCCGCTAGTAATTTAATATCCATACTAATATTATAAATGCGAAAGTAACTCTGTCTGTCTGTCTGTTACGCTTTCCCGCCTAAACCTCTCAACCGATTTTGATGAGATTTGGCACAGACAATCTTCAAACCCTGATAAAGAACATAAGCTACCTTTTCATCAAGCATGCAGGGATGCAGGGGGAAATCTAAAAAGCGCGATATAACCGAACTCTACATATAACTTGGTCCCGGTTGCCATACAAATATCTAATGGCAGTCGTTACGGGTTGGTTGGAGCCCTCTAAAGTCTAGCAATTGGTCTAACTGCAAAGCTTAGATATCGCCTTCGGGTTGTGGAGGTCAGACGGCAGTCGCTTCACGGAAAATATCGAAGTTTAGCCAAAATCAGCAGTTAGACTGGTAGAGCGGACCCCAGACTCCAAAGCTGAAAAGCTGCTGATGCAACTGGGATTAACGCTGAGATGATGATGATGATTATAGTATATAGTATATGAGTACAGTATATTTCACCAATTATGTATGAGTATGTATATAGTATTAATATACCACAAACCACATAGGCTACCATAATTGGTAGCCTAGTGGTATCGGCTGCTATTTACAAGTTGTAGGTCGTAGTGGCCTAGTGGTTAAAACACCAGCCTCTCAAGTATGAGTGAGTGAGACTTTAATGTGATACTAATACTAAGATAATATTCGCCTTCGCCGGAATACTCATATTCATTCCCTTCTATAATTATAATGTGATTTTTTCTCCTTTCACCCCTTTTTATCTCAAGAATCGCTTTCAATTTGTTTGCAATTCACATACTAAATATCTAAGGTCATCAGATAACCTAAAGCTCAAAATGCCTATGCAATCCACAACGTTCCTTGATAATTCTTTCACTGTTCAGGCCCCTCGTTTGTGGAATGCATTGCCAATTGAAATAAAAACGCGCGCAGTCGTTGCAGGAATCTAAGAGACGTGTGAAGGAATACTACTTGTCGTTATGATCTTGTTCAACAAAGAATTCTTGGCTAATTTATTTGCTTACCTGTTATGTTCAGTATCTATGTATTTATTTATGTCTGTTGATTTTGGATATATATGTATTTGTGTATCCAATTTAGTCTATTGTATTAAATAATAATATTTGCACCAACGGCAGCCCCATTTGTGGTTCGGGAGAATCTGTCCATTCATTGGTTGCCTGGAAGAGAGTGCATTAGTGATAAGGCCGCCCATTGTATTTTTTGTTGTGTTGAATGTATTTTGATCGATGTTTGTTTTTGGTGTACAATAAAGAATAAACAAAAAATAAATAAATAAGAAATAACTGATGGGCACCTTTTTTTTATTGGGTTTGAAAATCATCAAATGACTTCTCCCGCTCTGGGCGGAGCGGAAGGGCGTGTCAGACTTGTACTAACAAAAACCCACCCTTGTTTCTTCACTTGCCCTTGCGACGGCCAGGGCCACGGTTTCTTGTGTAACCAACCCGCAACCCTGACCCAGGAGGCATCGGTCTTCGTGGACCCTGTCACGATGTGCTGACATCTCTTTGAAGCGTGCGTGAAACACGACGCGCCGTCGACTCGGGCCTGGTCTTTACCGAGTGGCGAGCTGCCCAGTGCTCACCGCCCGAAGGCCTGCGCCTACGGTGGCTGGGAATTCGGTGTCCTCTCCTGACCAGGGCGTCTCCTGGGGCGGCTAGTGACGTGAGGGCGCTGGGATTCCCGCTGCCTCACGGGCTCGGCCTCCTCCTTTGCCAGCATCACTGCTTCGCAGAAGGAGGTGACGGCCTGCCATGCACTTTCGCTCCGGACCATGACCTGGACCAAGATCGGACGTGAGAGATCGCCGCCGATCGCCGCTACGAGAACACGGTGGTGCTCTACCCAAGCCGGCCAGACCTCCACCGTATGATCCACCTTGTCCACAGGGCGATCCACACAATGGTGACACTCTTTCGTTTCCTCCTGTCTTATATGGAACAGGAACCTCCCGAAACAACCGTGTCCGGTGAGGACCTGCATCAGTCGGAAGGTGAGGGACTGCCTATCTAGCCACTCCTCAAAGAGGGAAGTTACCGCCGCTATCGTAGCGTGCCCAATCTGATAAACCTCAAATGACTTTTTCAAATCGAAACAGCTGATCGTTTATATAAAAATCTCCCGGTGAACAGTTAGGTGAAATGAGCTTAGAATGAGCTGTCAATAGTGTCAGTCCCTTAGCATTAGTTGCAATGACAGTTCACTGCACGATTACTTTACCTAAGGTTTCACTATGTAGCGGTATTTACAAACGCCACATACAAACCAGCGACTCATACTGACGTCACACGATTTCTAAATCTCGCAAGCAGAGTTCACCGTGCAACTAGCTTAAACAACGTTATTTTTTCTTTATACCAAACTTGGATACCTACTGTTTGTTCAGAATAAGCACCTGATGTTTTTCTGAACTGATTTTTTCCCGAATATATTTTAAAATTGTCGCAGTGTGGTTACCGTACGCAAAGAACACAGTTCACGGCGGATCATATTGTCCTAGGCGCGTGCGTGCAGCGCGATGGGGCTCCCGTCTCGTTAGGCAAGGGTGTAATACGTTCTAAATAAAATGAACATGTTTGAAATAAATTATACTACATTTTATTTTATCACTTACGGCTTCATTTACGAGTAAAGTACATAATAATATCTACCTACACTTGACCGATACGATAGTCTAAAGCCTGTAAGTGTGATGGAAAATGTAATCACTAGTCAATTACAATACAAACAGAAATTATTATTATTAAACGCAAGACGACACTGCGCCGCTGGAAGTTCGAGCAGGCGAGCGGCCATTTGACCATATTTTTGTAGGGACAACCTGGTACATAACAAGCTCATAACTTTGTAATTTTTCATGATAGCTTTTAAAAATTTCGCACATATATTCTTGACTAAAATACTGGACACGTGATTCGGGTTTGCATATACAAAAAATAACGTTGTATAAAACTTCCAAACATCAAACGTTGGGCAAGTGCCCGCCAGACACAACCCGTCGGTCGGAGGATCCTCTCTTTTCTCTCGAGGAAGAGTAAACCCTACACCCTGTTCCTCACTAGGAAACGCCGCGGTCATTAAACCGAAATAAACACAAATTTCGATCCAGCCGTCCCTTGCTGTGCTCTCCAGCGACACTCTAAGCCGAGGTTCGTACCCCACAGGGGGTGCCCTTAGCGTGTAGTCGCTTAGTTTTTAGTAGCCCTGGCTGGAGGCTTTAAATTCATTTAAGGCAGCTACAGCCCTATGAATGGGGCCAGGGGCGCTGGACATGGGGAAGTCCCCGCCCCCTATTCGGTGGACCCCGAGGCGGAGGCGCGCGCCTCTGAGGCGATGCACGGGCTAGTTTAACACCCCACTACCCCGTGCAGGAGACGAGGCCCGGACAGACCGGGCCAGCACGAGAGTGTGGGGCCGTGGAAGAATTTAGACTCCCACGGTCCCACGCGCGCTCGTGATAGAAGAGGCACCGGCGTGGTTTTAGTCAGTAAAAGTCTGACAGACCCCGTCGCCCACCCCAGCGCGGCGGACATACTATGAGGATTTCAACCCCGAAAAAAAAAAGCTACAGGGTAGTCCGGTTAAGTAGTCACGACCTCTCAAAGTCGAATACGAGATGCCATAAAAAAAAATAAACAAACACTGTGAGATGTTACGAAATTGTACTGCTGGTCTTTCGTTGCACTTGCTACTAATCTGTCTATAAAGAAAAAAACTAGGAAAATAAATGAATCAAACACTTGTTAGAATACTTATTTATCATCGTAATAAACGTTTAGCTCGTTTAGAAAGTTAAAGACACCAGATATTTCAATATGACTGAACTTCTAAGAAAAATTCTTGTATATTTTTTGTATACCCGCCGAGGGCCGCCCAACTTTCCGGTCTTACCCTCCAAAATCCAAGTCATCGCTATTCGCCACCAAAGCAGTTCGCTTAGAAAAATAATTATTTTAAAACTTTTCTTTATTTACATAACCTTGGTTATATTAACACAAAGTAGGCTTATGAAATTACTGAAAATTGTTTCGGCGTCTTTTATTACAAAATTATTTTGGATTGAGACATAATAACTGGGTAAGAATATTATACAGTTATTGTTTTCTTGTCGTCCTTTCGGTTGTTTGTTGTCGATGTAAACATTCCGAAATTAGGACGAAATATTAATTAAACAGTTTCATGACTTTATTTTCATTAGCGTTTCATTAATATTGCTAGCAGTTATTAGAAAATTAACCGTAGTATGAAGGGTTATGTTTAGACCTTTCCGAATAATTAACTCACCTTAGTATAAGCTCCACATTAGTTAACGTTTATTTACATTATCTACATGTTCCAGGCAGGTTTCAGCACAGTAATTGTGTAGCATATTATCCGTAGCAATGGGTTTCATTTTGACAGTTCAACAACATTCATTGTATTATTTACATTGTTGAGCAGACACATTTTTTTTATATATATATATTTATTATAAACTAGCGCTTGACCGCAATCCTGCCTGATGGTAAGCAGTGACGCAATCGTTGATGGTAAAGCGCACTAGTTTATTAAGAGCCTATTCACTCTAGCCTTGAAGACACTCAAATTGTAGTCCGACGGAAACACCGCCGCTGGCAAATTTTTCCAGTCCCTCGATGTACGCGGTATAAAGGAGAGGCGAAACGCTTCGTCCGGATCGTAGTGGTGTTAACAACGTAAGGGTGGAAACCAGCCGTACGACGGGTCGTCCGCTGGTGGAACGGAGATGGGGGAATTAAATCATGCAATTCCCTCGCACACTCCCCGAAATGCATCCTATAGAACACCGAAAGGCTGGCTACTCTACGCCTGTCTCCAGTGTCCAACATATGGAGCAATAGATTAGGAATATGGTCCAGAATGATTCAAACTGAATGTAATTCAAGCTGAATGGGTTGCTGGACCCTTATTAAAGTTTTAGGCGAGCTATCTACTATTTTTCATGCATTTTTTATGCGGCCGCTGCACAAGGAGGTGCGGTTTCGATCTCCGCGCAGTGCAAAAATTTGTATTCATGAATATGAATATTTGCACTGGTCTGGTCGTGCCTCGGAAAGTACGTTTAGCTGGCACGTTGGTCCCGGTTGCTATACGAACATCTAATGGCAGTCGTTACGGGTTGTTGGAGCCCTCAAAAAGTTCAACAATTGGTCTAACTGCAAAGCTTCGATATCGCCTTCGGGTTATGGAGGTCAGACGGCAGTCGCTTCAGTGTTTAGAAGTTTAGCCAACGTCAGCAGTTAGACAGTTAGACTGGTAAAGCGGACTACAGACTCCAAAGCTGAAAAAGCTACGGATGCGACTGGGATTAACGCTGAGATGATGGTGATGATGCTCTACTATTTCTCATACAATTTCTGAATCGCACAAATCAGCCACTTTTACAATTTGCCAATATAAGCACAGTTGTAGCGACATACAGTGGCGCTACAACTATGCTTCTAAAAATGTGTGAAAACTAATAGAGGCACGGCTATCTCGCCGCGGCAGCACTTCTTCACGCGTCTCATTTGAAGGCACCCTTTCAAACTCGGAATCATTTTGGGGAGGAGAATATTGCACTTCCATTGTTTCACATGCACAAAAGATTAAATAAAGCAACGGATATTCTTGAACTGTCAACGTCAAAATGAAAGCTATTGCCACTCTGTTACGCAACAACCCCGCAAGATTATCTTGGGAAAATATTTAGTGAGGATTACCACAAAACATTTCAGATAATCAATACGCCATAACAAGATTTACCCCTATCTCAAACCCGAACTGGGTCACAACTGTTTCATAGTGTAAACAAAGAGAGTTATTACATAACTGGCCATCGGAACCATCGCTATAATAGGGTAATTGACTAAAAAAAAACGAATAAGTCCTTCAGTCAGATTTCCAAAAGAAACTAGACACGTATTTTTTCTGCTTTCATATAAACAAAAAAATTAAGACGATACAGTGCGTTGAAAACTCGTGTGATGTCACTCCTCCCTATACTCTTCAGCGAGGAGTGATGTCACCAGCCCCCACTCCTGTAGGCCTAGTATGAGTTTTCATTACGAGACTCGATCGTCGATATCGAGCGCGTTTGGCACTCTCATTGGTTGAGAGTTCTTACAACCTTGAAGCGGGCCAATCGGTGACTCAAACGCGCTCGATATCGACGATTGAGTCTCGTAACGAAAACTCATACTGGGCCTACTGATCTTTGATGGGTTTTATATTTTTAATTTTTTATTGATTTGATAAAACAAAATATCATCATTCATCATCATTTCAGCCGAAAGACGTCCACTGCTGGACATAGGCCTCCTCCAAGGTTCTTCTCCACGACGACTGGTCCTGCGCCTCCCGCATCCAGCGGTTTCCCGCGACCTTCACCAGGTCGTCGGTCCACCTTGTCGGGGGCCTACCCACGCTACGTCTTCCGGTGCGTGGTCGCCACTCGAGAACCCGTCGGCCCCATTGAACAAAATATACATATACAATATTTCTCTATAATCTGAAAAATTATTGTATTTAGTCCGTCACTAAACACAATCATTTTTTTTTTTTTTACCCAGGACGCATACCTATTGTGGACAAACAAGTATTGGCTCAACGCAGTTGTGTTGTAATCCACGCCGAACCCTGTGATTGCTGACTAAGTCATGCGTGTGGAACTGGCGCACGAGCGCAAACATAAAACTACAAGCATATAATATGTATTCCTGATAAAACTAGCCGCGTTGCACCGCCGACCGGCCCTCATATTTATGACTCTCGTATATACATTTATCACGCTTTCGTTACCCATTTTATTCAGCACGTTTTTTTAGAATAAAACCTTTTTCATTTCCTGTATTAAATTTCTATGAAATATACAAAAAGCTCTGTGTCAAATTTCCTAAACAAAACGATGAATACATATCAAAAACCGGATAAAAAACGAATGGGCATGAGTACATGAATATTGAGTTAGCTGCCTATTAAAACAATTCACGTGCTACATTCATTTTATTCTTAACGCGACTTAGAGTTGTTTATTTTCCTTTTTAGGGTTCCGTACCTCAAAAGGAAAAAACGGAACCCTTATAGGATCACTTTGTTGTCCGTCTGTCTGTCTGTCTGTCTGTCAAGACCCTTTATCTCAAGAACGCGTGGACGTATCAAGCTGAAATTCACATGAAATACTCAGGTCTATTGTCCCTTTAAGCTGTGAAAATATCAAACTTCTAAGCTAAGCCAATCAAAAGATACAGCCGATATGTCGATATTTTCAACAAATTTTCGACACTCGCAAAGGAATCAAAACCTACAGGATACTTCCCGTAAACTCAGAATCTTGAAATTTGGCATGAAGCATTGTGATATAATGCAAATATAGGAAAAATTGCGAAAATCACATTTTTTTAGTTATATAATATAATAAAAATATTTTAATAAAATAAACTTACTACCTTATTTCTCACGAACGAATAAAGGTATCAAATTGAAATTTATACCAAATACCTAGGTCTATTGTCCGTTTAAGCAGTGAAAAAATCAAACTTCTAAGTTAACGCGATCAAAAGATACAGCAGTTTATACCGACACCTTAGACGAATTTCCGTCACACGCTAGGGAATCAAAACCTACAAGGTACTTCCCGTGAACTCAGAATCTTGAAATTCGGCACGAAGTAATGTTATATAGTACAGACAGATAAAGGAAAAATTGCGAAAATTATAAATTTAAAGTTACATAAAATATTAAAATATTATTTTTGCTTACATGACATAACATTACGCATTACCATGCAATTGGTTTGAACGATATCTAGTAAGTAATACGTCATAAACTGTAAACCGCTACGTTTGTACGGCGGAACCCTCAGTGTGCGAGTCCGACTGGCACTTGGCCGGTTTTTTTTTTTGAGACAGACTGACCGTCTGTGTCCGTGCTAGCACAGTCTAAAAATCATACAGTCGTCCAACGAAGACGTCTAGACAGAGCAATCGTGCGGGGTGTGAGGGACGAGACGCGGGTAAGCGGCACCCGAGCTGCGAACAAAACGATGTTCATAGCTCGGTATCTATCATTAAGGGCTAACGCGTGTTTGTTGTTTTATTTGTTTGTTTTATAATTTGATATGAGTGTCAATTCTGAGTATAACTGGGGTGCTTGTTAAAAAGCCACCTACCACCAACCACCAATCAATTAATCAAAATGTTGTAGGTTTGTTTCGCCTAATCTCCAAAATGGGTGGCTTTCACTAACAGATACAAAAAGCAAAGCCAGTATGATTTTAGGGTTCCACACAAATAAAAATTCAAATATGCCCGTGCACGAAGTCACGGGTACACAGCTAGTTGTTCTTATACAGGATGCTGGCAAAAGATGAAAAATAATAAAAGTTAATGTTATGCGAAGAAACATCACTTTTATTATTTTTAAAGGAAACTTACTTTGGTATCCTCTCGATTCCTGGACCGGGTGGATACTGCAGTAACTATTTTGACACACGTTAACTTTTATTATTTTTCAACCGGAGATTGGTTCGAGCTTGACAGCTGTCAAACTGGAATCAATTTCCGGTTCAAGCTAAAATCTTTAAGATAGAAAATCTATCCTATACTTTATTTGTGTCATAATCCGGTATGAGAAACCCAAAAAAATAACTGAAATTTCAAACACGTAATAACGATACAGTTTACATTTAAGTAAAAGCAATTTCCAATTTTAGTAAGTACGTTTTTTTAGCATTTAAGATAGCTCTGACAACCCGAATAAGAACCTTATATGCAATGAAAATAAAGACCATTTTCATTTTAACAGCGATGAAAAATCAGAGATATAAACCATACCTAACTGTGAACGGATTATTGCAGATTTAGGGTAAGTCGTCAAAATCGTTGAGAACCAATCGGGCAATTACGTTTTTTTTTTTTACATATTATAAACCAGCGCTTGACGAAACACATTATCAATCGGAATCGATTTCATTTTGACAATTTAACAACATTCATTGCGTTATTTAAGTGTTGCGCACACAAATTTTTCGTATCTTTGAAGCAATGATTAAGAAAATTGTTTCAAAATGATACAGATTCCGATTAATAGTCAGTTACGTAATTATGTTACAGTTAAAGGTTGCAAAAGGTTAAAACTCACAATATCATCACAGTGTGACGTGTAGCGCCTTAGTTGAGAATGAATTTTCACCACTAAACAACTCGCACACAAAATTATTACTTGCTAAAATGTTAGGAAACTATTTGTAAATATGAAAGCACCATGTATAAAATACGTATGCTACGGATGTACATATGTACGTGTGCTATGGAGCGGGCTATTTGGGGCGTCTCTCTAAAGGTCCGTATGAGAAATGAGGTGATCCGACAGAGGACCAAAGTCACCGAAATAGCTGAGAGGATTAGCAAGCTGAAGTGGCAATGGGCTGGTCACATATGCCGCTGAACCGACAACCGTTGGGGTAAACGAGTCCTCGAGTGGAGACCGCGTCTCGGCAAACGTAGCGTAGGACGCCCTTGGGCGAGATGGAGCGACGACATCAAAAAGGTGGCTGGTAGTGGCTGGCGGAGAACTGCTCAGGATCGAGCTTGTTGGCGTGCCATGGATGAGGCCTATGTCCAGCAGTGGACGAGTAGAAGCTGATGATGTATAAAGTATCAATCAGATAATTCATTCACCTGCTAGTGCTATATTTTTATTTCTTTATATCTATTGTGTTATAATAATTTTATTATTTATGTGCATTGCATTCGCATAAATCAATCAATTTTACATTGTTTCAGGTTCATTAATTAAATTTATATACTTAAACACTTTACTAGTTTGAACCTAATACCTACTTCATTTTATTTCCTTTATTGCTTTACCTATTAACTTAGCTAACACAGTTTGGTTAGCCCATTATTGGGTGAAAGCCTCCGCCAAACTCCAAAATTATTCTACGTATTGTAATGATATAATAGATTTATACAAAATAATATATAACTGTGGAATTTCTTGCTCATTCTTCTCCAGACGAAATGTGTTTGTTAATTTTAACTTCAACATTGATTTTAAAAATCCAGCAGGTTTTCGACCAGTACTTTATCAACGTTGTAAGTGCTAAAATAGTAAAGTGAACTACCTGAGTCATCATCATCATCCCAGCGTTAATCCCAGTCGCATCCGAAGCCTTTTTAGCTTTGGAGTCTGGGGTCCGCTTTTACCAGTCCAACTGCTGATATGGCTAAACTTCGACATTTTCCGTGAAGCGACTGCCGTCTGACCTCTACAACCCGAAGGCGATATCGAAGCATTGCAGTTAAACCAATTGTTAGACTTTTGAGGGCTCCAACAACCCGTAACGACTGCCACTAGATGTTCGTATGGCAACCGGGACCAACGGCTTAACGTGCTTTCCGAGGCACGACCAGACCAGTGCAATTATTCATATTCATGCATACAAATACTTGCACTGTGCGGGGATTGAACCCGCGCCACCTTGCGCAGCGGCCGCGTCCGCTACCGCTACGCCACGGAGGCTATCTAAAGTGAACTACCTGAGTGTACTAATCAAATCAAATCAAAAGTCATTTCTTGAAATTATCCTGAGAATCAGGAATTTTTGAACGTCAATATTACATAAGACAGCCCCTCAAACCGCCCGCCCTTCGCCACTTCCTAGTGCTTTCGCTGGGAAGAAGAAGTAGCGGAACAAACTCCCCAGCAACACAGCTCACTGTTCATTTAAAAAAAAGCACATGACTTTATACAATACTATGTAGGTACAGTAATTTCAATTAAAGCGTTCACAAAAATATAGAGCGAAGCGAAACAATGAAGAACATATGTCTACTCCACAACGAGCAGCCATATTGTTATAAGACATTAGCTGAAGATGTCGTCGAGAATTATGGGTCAATTGTAGCACAGCGCGGTTGCCAGCTGTTTGCGGTGACATCGCTCGCTCTTATTAAGTTTGACCCATGTAATACGTAAACCACAGTGGCGAAGCCGCGCAAACACCCTTAATTTAAAGGCTTGTGCCGTTGCCAGAGGTGCCACACTAATCCCGCATAACATAGTAGCTGAAACATTGCGCCAGATTTATTAACCAGCCTCTCATGTCGAGATAATAAATGAGTAGCCGCCGCGGAACAGCTAAACGACGTGGTTTGTGTTTCACTGTGTCGGCGAATTGTCTTGTCCCCGGTACTAGTCGATAATGCGACTGTCACGTGATGCGGTTCCAATATGCCGAGAGCACGTTGAATAATTTCGAATCTGATAAATGTTCGGAAATTCCGTTTGGATGGCAATCGATACGTAGCGCATCGGGCACGGGTAACGAGAGTGACGAACCCGGAACATCGGCACGTTTACTTATGCTTCTCTTCAGCTACATTTATTTTACTCGGTCTTCTCAATTTATTTTGTTGCCGAGAGACCTTTTTGAATAGGCAATGTGGCGTATAAATTTCTCTCGCCCCTCGAGGACCGTAGGCTCCGGTGACTCTCCGTTAAAAGGTGCTAGGAATTAATTTCACCTGACATCAAGGACGCGACGGCGGAATACGTTAACTCATAATGAGATAGCTCAGTAAACATGTTCCCCCCGGAACAAAGTAAGTGCCTGTTTAAATATGCATATTATATGTTGTCTATCAACATGCATATCGTACATAAAATCTTGAAGCTGTTGTGGGAAAAATTCTCATCTTTTCGAATAACCTTTTAGGGGATTGAATCAGCCTTGGGCCGGAATGAGTAAAAATATTAACTGGAAATGAGTTCTTGATTATGGTTTTTGATGAAATGAACTTAACGTGGTTAATATATACGTTGGGTGTATATACAGTTGGCGTTCTTAAATCCTATCCCACTTCCCACTTATATTAAAATGTAGAAGTTAGTACATTTGGATGCTTGTTACTTAATCACACAAAAACAGCCAATTGGATTTAGACAAAATTTGGCACACACCACGTTTATAACCTGGATTACCATATAGAATACTTTTTATTTCGGTAGTACGTTTCTGTTGGATAATTTCTCAACTTCCACGCGGGCTAATCTACGGAAAAAAGCTAAAAAATGAACAAAAAAAAAAAGTTTTGATAATATTATTTGCCATCAAAGTGAAACACACTAAGTCTGTACTTTTGTACCGTTCTATATTAAGAGGGGACTCTAGTGCCCGTACTCTAGAGTAGTAGTAGTAGAGTCTAGTACTCTAGAGCACATCGGAAAATAGGTATTTTAGGAAACTATTGCCGTCGCTCTGCTTCCAACCTCTCCTGGTAAAGTGGGAAAAGGACAGTTGCAGATCAGGATGATTTTACCTACAAAAACGTTAACCAAAAGACGTTTCGTATTCCGCTGTTTTCTTTTTCAAAACACGACAGATCTCAATTATTTTTTTATCAAAATTTAGAGGAAAAGTATACCTATGCTTCTATTACTTTCTTTTTTGTCAAAAACTTATCACGTTTGTCTAATAGTCATCTGAACATCACGGTAAAAAGGGTTACTTTTCGCGATTTTGAAGTATCGTATTTCTTTTATTAATTAAATTTAGGACAAAATCAAATGATAGGGGCACGTATAATCACGGGGTGAAATTCTGGAAAAAAATAATTGCTCTAAAAGCATTATCCACGAAGAAAACAGCGGAATACGTTTGTATAGAGAAAGCACCGCTAGAGTTCCCTCTTAACAGCATCAAGGTGAGAATTAGGGTTGTAACGGAGCTTCGCCTCCGCTTCCGTTACTGCGGAAGTTCCGCAAGAAATCGTATCTTCGCTTCCGCCTCTGCCTCCACACAATTTTTGCGGAGTTATAACTGAGGCTTATTTACGTATTTATAAAATAAATAACGCGCAAGCTGCGACGCTCGACAACCGTCCGGCCGCGTTTGAGCGCGAAATAGTCAAGAATCAACTAGTGCGAGGCGGGAATGCGGCAAACACAATTTGTTTCTCCTTAATTTTCATTACAAGAAGGTAATATTTTTTTACCAAGTATACTACTATTAATGTAGGTATTTAAAATAAAGATTTTGTTTCAATTATCCATAAATTTAATTTTTTTTCTATATGTACTTTCACCTCCGCCTCCGCCTCCGTTAACCTCCGCATATACGGAGATGAGACTCGTCGCCTCCGCATCCGCCTCCGCTAACAAGCCTCCGTTACAACCCTAGTGAGAATTAACTAATGTCGTAAAAAGCAAAGGCGGAGAGGTGTCCGCTCTTGTAATATGTAAATAGGGAAGTGAATAGTCTGAAATTGTTTTAGCATCGGCTGCTTTGCCTTCCCGATACGCTAACGGTTCGGAAATAGCTGACGCGAATTCAATAGTTTCTTGCATACGTTTACACAAAACAAAACAAACTTTACTCATTAAAACTGATACATTTAGCTACATCAAAGCTTTCCAGTAACTACTGCTAATACATACAAAGACTCAACGGTATATTTTTATATACTACTAGCTTTCCGCCCGCGGCTTCGCCCGCGTGGTGTTCGGTTATATCGAGCTTTTTAGATTTCCCTCGGGAACATCAATTTTTTCCGGGATAAAAGGTAGCCTATGTTCTTTCTCAGGGTCTAAAGATTGTCTGTGCCAAATTTCATCAAAATCGGTTGAGGGGTTTAAGCGGGAAAGCGTAACAGACAGACAGACAGACAGAGTTACTTTCGCATTTATAATATTATTAGTAATATTAGTAATTAGTGAATTAGTAATTAGTAATAAGTATGGACTAGCGGCCGCCAGCGACTTCGTTCGCGTGGAGTTAGTTATGCTCCGCTCCTAATGGTCGCAGCGTCATGTTATATAGCCTAAAGCCTTCCTGAATTAATGGGCTATCCAACGCAAAATCAATTTTTTCAAATCGGACCAGCAGTTCCCGAGATTAGCGCGAACAAACAAACAAACAAACATACAAACTAACTCTTCAGCTTTATATATTTTTTCTCGGTGGTAGGTCACAACATCAACCGCCGGCACAAGTTACCACCCACCAGACAAAGACATGCCGCCAAGCGATTCGTCGTGTTCCGGCATGATGTCTGGTGAAGCCGTTCGGAGGACGGGTCTGAGCAGTTGTGTTGCGATGTGTGCCGGGTGCGATGCGCCAGATGGTGTTGTGTCGGGAGTTTGTTCGTGGAGGGTAGCGGGATACGAAGCACGGTTCTCCGCTGGCCGACCGCAGGTAGTTGGGGGCCCAAGTAGTGTGCCAGCCACATACGAAAGGCTGCCCCGCCAACTGCGAAAAATCCCAGGGTGGCCCCATCGTGCCGGTTGGCGACCGGACGAGAGGACCCGATGGCGATCCCTGGGGGGGTTCGGGCGTCCCCGCAGTCTCCAGAACAATCTTCCTCTGGCCCAGCATCGTTGGTCGTATTGTCGGGTTTATCATTGCATCACCTCACTCAACTGCCGTCTTCCTTCCTATTCACTCAGTATATAAACTTAATATGAAAAGTTACAAAAGGAAAAGTAGGTGTGCACAGCGGGCGCACGTCCTCTCGTTCATAGTGCACCTCTCAAACATCCGAGGTTTGCACTCCAATATCGATGCAGTCCATTACCACCTTGAGACTGAAAAGCCCCACCTACTTTTCTTGACGGAGACCCAGATCAGATGTCCGACTGATGCGGCGTACCTCGGCTACCCGGGATACTCTTTGGAGCATCATTTCCTGCAGCGTGCCGGGGTCTGTGTGTATGTCCGCAATGACATCTGTTGCCGGCGCCTCCGTCACCTCGAAGACCCTCACTTCTCGTCCCTATGGCTGTTGGTTGACACTGGTGTGGACAAAATTGTTTACACCTGTGTCTACCGATCGCACAGCGGTGATCAGGAGACAACTCGTTTATTTGACCACCTCAGTGAGGCTGCTGACAATGCGCTGCATCGGCACCCTGACGCTCAGTTCGTCGCTCTGGGGGACTTCAACGCCTGCCACCAGGACTGGCTCTTCCCATACCAGAGGACCGACCACGCTGGGAGAGAAGCGCGAAACTTCGCGCTTTCTATGGGCCTTTCCCAGCTGGTAGAGCAAGCCACTAGGGTGCCTGATGTAGCTGGGCATACTGCCAACTGTTTGGACCTTCTGCTGACCACTGATCCGGACAGATGTGTTGTAACAGTTTCCTCACCGTTGGGAACTTCAGACCACTGTCTGGTGAAGTCTGTAACGTCCTTCTCCCCACCAGATCACGACTCTCGTGGTGAACGGCGAATGTGGCGATACAGGTCAGCGGATTGGGATGAGATGCGCCACTTCTTTGCATCTTATCCTTGGCAGCAGGTCTGCTTCTCCTCTGACAATCCTTCGAGCTGTGTGTGTCGCTATAACCGATGTGGTGCGTCAAGCTATGGAGTATTTTATCCCATTCAATGACGTGCCCGTCGGTGGCTCGGCTCGCCCATGGTTCAATGCCGATTGTGTCCAAGCTGAACAGCGTAAGCACACGGCATTTCTCGCCTGGGTTGACGCTCGTGACCGCGGAGCTCCGGATCTAAGCTCAAAGAAGAGAGCCTTTAACCGTGCTGCCAAGTCCTTCAAGAAGGCGCTCAAGAAGGCTCGCTTCGACCGCATTACCCATATTGGCAACAAGTTATCTGCGCAGCCATCCGGTAGCAGATCTTTTTGGTCCCTTGCCAAATCGGTTGAGGCGAACTTCTGTCGGCCCTCACTGCCTCCGCTGGTTAGGCCTGATGGAACACTGGCTCATACGGCGAGAGAGAAAGCAGGTCTCTTTGCATCTCTCTTTGCCCATAATTCGCGTCTTGATACTGGCAGTGCTACTCCACCTAATTTAGCTGAGGTTCGCATTAGAAACAAGGAGGTTCTGAGAGTACTGTGTCGTCTGGACGTGAATAAGGCTAGTGGTCCGGATGGTATACCAGCGATTGTTCTTAAAGCATGTGCGCCCGAGTTGTCTCCTGTATTGACGCGCTTGTATCGCCTCTCATTTAGGACTGGTATAGTGCCCAAGTCCTGGAAGCTTGCTAACGTGCAGCCTGTGCCCAAGAAGGGTAGTCGTGCCGATCCCGCCAACTATCGGCCGATTTCGATCACCTCCATACTTTGCAAAATTATGGAGCGTGTATTGAACTCGCGCCTCTTGGCATACCTGGAAGGTAACGATCTCCTCAGTGACCGACAGTACGGGTTTCGCCGCAATCGGTCAACTGGGGACCTACTAGTGTATGCCACTCACTTGTGGGGCGAGGCCCTTGAGAAGAATGGGGAAGCGTTTGCTGTCTCCCTTGATGTCTCGAAGGCCTTCGACCGGGTTTGGCACGCTGGCCTTTTGAGTAAGCTTCCAGCGTACGGCATTTCCCCTAGCCTGACTGGCTGGGTAAAAGACTTCCTGACTGAACGGTCCCTCCGAGTTGTTGTCGACGGATGCTCTTCTGAGCCCATGTCAACTAATGCCGGTGTTCCTCAGGGTCTGTTCTCTCTGCAACTCTGTTTCTGCTGCATATTAACGATCTGCTGATGCCCGGTATCTATGGGTATGCAGATGACAGCACAGTTGTAGAGAGATACCTGCCGGATGCTCGGGCTAGTAGGGAGTCAATCCGGTCCGAGAGAGAGGCCATGGTTGAGCGAACGAGTGTTGCACTGCAGGCAGTCTCCGAATGGGGCAATGCCAATCTTGTAGCATTCAATGCCGCCAAAACACAGGCGTGTCTTTTCACCGCCAAAAGGAGCCCGTTCACCTTGGCCCCTACTTTTCGGAATGTGTCCTTGGAGTGTTCCAACCGCCTTCAGCTTTTGGGAGTTGAGATTTCCTCGAACCTTAACTTTGGGCGGTTCATTGAGTCCAAGGCCAAGGTGGCTGCCAGGAAACTTGGCGTTATCGCAAAGGTCCGGCAGTACTTCACACCTGGGCAGCTTCTAATGTTATACAAAGCACAGGTCCGTTCGTGTGTGGAGTACTGCAGCCACATTTGGGCTGGTGCTGCCAAGTGTCACCTGGCCACTTTGGATTCAGTGGAGAGACGTGCAAAGAGGCTGATTGGTGACCCTGATCTAACTCGAGTTGGTCTCCAAAGCCTAGAGCACAGGCGTAGAGTAGCCAGCCTTTCGGTGTTCTATAGGATGCATTTCGGGGAGTGTGCGAGGGAATTGCATGATTTAATTCCCCCATCTCCGTTCCACCAGCGGACGACCCGTCGTACGGCTGGTTTCCACCCTTACGTTGTTAACACCACTACGATCCGGACGAAGCGCTTCGCCTCCTCCTTTATACCGCGTACATCGAGGGACTGGAACAATTTGCCCGCGGCGGTGTTTCCGTCGGACTACAATTTGAGTGTCTTCAAGGCTAGAGTGAATAGGCTCTAATAAACTAGTGCGCTTTACCATCAACGATTGCGTCACTGCTTACCATCAGGCAGGATTGCGGTCAAGCGCTGGTTTATATTATGTAAAAAAAAAAAAAAAAAAAAAAATATTAAGTATAGATATAAAAATATACCGTTTACCGTACCGTAAGTTTTTGTGTGCCTGAATTAGGAATATAGCAAAATTTCAAGTTATCCGAGCGGCGTCTTGCTGCAATTTCTATCGATGTCCGGTCTAGAGTTTGCCGAAATAAAGCGATTTTTCGCTTTACCGCCGAGGGACTCGAAGCTACGATAGTTTAGATGTATGATAGAACTTTATTTCTCTCTAATATCTTTCAAGTAAGTGAGCGCGTGGTGGCCTATTGGTTAAAACACCAGCCTCTCAAGTATGAGTGTGCGGGTTCGATTCCAGGTCAGGCAAGTACCAATGTAACTTTTCTAATGTTATATGTACTTTCTAAGTATATCTTGGACACCAATGACTGAAGGTAAAGGAAAACATCTTGAGGAAACCTGGACTTTTAAGTCTGAAATCGCCAAACCGCATTGAGCAAGCGTGGTGATTACGCTCAATCCTTCTCTGTATGGGAGGTGACCTATGCCCAGCAGTGGGACGATAAAAAGGTTGATGATGATGATGATGATGTATGCATTTAAGTCTGCATAAAATACGTCACGAAGCGTTACAGGGAGCGGATGGTAGTCCATCAGGCGGGTCAAGTGTTTGTTGATTTTCTCACTACAGTTTCCTTCATAGTGTTAGGATTGATACAAAAATGTATATCTATAGGCCTTCGTCGCCTTTTCAGGCGACAAAAAACCGAAATGAATAATAATAACAAATGATTGTTCCAACTCTGTTTCCTCTTTATCCTAAACTAGCGGCCGCCAGCGACTTCGTTCGCGTGGAATTAGTCATGCTCAGCTCCTATTGGCAATATGTACGGCTGCGTTAGCTCCCGTTCTCGCAACATTTTTCGTTACTGCTTTGCTCCTATTGGTCTTAGCGGGATGTTATATAGCCCAAAGCCTTCCTGGATTAATAGGCTATCCAACGCAAAAAGAATTTTTCAAATCAGACCAGTAGTTCCTGAGACTAGCGCGCACAAACAAACAAACAAACTCTTCAGCTTTATATATTAGTATAGATTAATCCGGTATATTTATTCACTGTTAGTAATTTACCAACGCGAGTTTATACAGAAGCTATACGTCAGTCACAGGCGACGTTAGTGGTTGTACTTAATTTAATATTAGCTGGAGTAAACTCGGAGCAGGTTCGCGCCACTCGCGGTCCTCTGATTGATGTGATAAGATGACGTTTCGTTCACGCGTTTACTTATTAAATTCCGTTTTCCATCAACCTTCAACCTGTAAGTCGAGGACGTTTGCAATGGGACACAACTGTTCCTACAGGGTATACAATATGTTAACTAACAGAGGGCGTTCCCGTTAACCCGAAGTAGTATACATAGCATACATACATGCTAAAAACAAATATTTCCATTCGAAAACAAAATGTTTTAAAAATTTTTCCAATAAGAAAATATTAAATAAAAATTTTAAATTGACATGTAAAAGAAACACACTGTACACGCGAACATGAAAGACGGCAACGTCGCAATTTATTTATACATGACGACTACTATTTTGATTTAAAACAGGAGGTTTCAAATTTATTTCCAATTAGATTTTTTTTTTTCGGATTTTTTTATGCTTATTTTTCTATGCTGATATTTTTATTTTAATCTATTAATGATATATATTAACGAGTTTAAGGGAACGCCCTCTGTTATTTAACATACTGTATACGGAAATGTATTATTTAGCTCCTAAAAGCGCTCACTTCATCATCAACAACTTTTTTATCGTCTCACCGCTGGGCACAGAGGTCTCCTTTCATACAGAGAAGGATTGAGCGTTTACTCATGCTCAATGCGGGTTGGCGATTTCAAACTCAGAGTCTAGGTTTCCTCAAGATGTTTTCCTTCACCTTTTAATCAGTCATTGGTGTGGAAGATATACTTAGAACGTACATATAACTTAGAAAAGTTACATGAGTAGGTACTGGCCTGACCTGGAATCGAACCCGCACACTCATACTTGAGATGCTGGTGTTTTAACCAATAGGCCACCACGAGTTAATGCATACTTACCTACATATTTACTACATAATATGTATGCCGTATTTTCGCAGTAACAATTTAGCAATGATATTTTTTACATGGAATGCACTCAAGCCTTATAATACAACTAGCGGTCGCCAGCGACTTCGTTCGCGTGGTTTGGTTATTCTCTGCTCCTATAAGTCGTGGCGTGATATTACATAGCCTAAAGCCTTCCTGGATTAATGGGCTATCCGACGCAAAAAGAATTTTTCAAATCGGACCAGTAGTTCCTAAGATTAGCGCGCACAAACAAACAAACAAACTCTTCAGCTTTATACAATATGTAAAGAAAACCCTGTCCGACCCATAAGGATAATAAAGGTTAGGTAAACACTTGACCAAATATAATATAAAATTTTACATAATCATCATAGTAACAATAATAATGAATTTTGAAATAATCTTTTTTTCCCGGGTATTAATTCCAATTTCCCCGAAATTTGGTAATTTTTAAAAAACTGACAACACCATTTGTGACGGAGCGAATAGCGATGCGACCACGTGCCGCATGCCCCGCCCCCCTTCACCCGCGCATACATGCGCGGGTGAAGGGGGGCGGGGCTATCGGGTTGCCTACCGCACATGCATTAAGTTACCTCGCTTTTTCGAAATAATATTTATTTTTTTTGGGGGATTTTTTTTTAAGTTTAGCCCGGCTTTGTAGGCATTATTAGAATCAGTTAACGATACCTAACAATACCTTCACGGATCGGACAGGGTTTTCTTTACATATTGTATATTAGTATAGATTAAGTTTGAATAAATTCGCGAAAGATAGATTATTATATACTAGCTGCCGCCAGTGACTTCGTTCGCGTGGAGTTAGTTATGCTCCTCTCCTATTGGTCACAGCGTGATGTTATATAGCCTAAAGCCTTCCTGGATTAATGGACTATCCAAAGCAAAAATAATTTTTCAATTCGGACCAGTAGTTCCCGAGATTAGCGCGAACAAACAAACAAACATACAAACAAACTCTTCAGCTTTATATACACGCTGGAATTTTAATGGTTGTTTTCCCGCGGCAGAACGATTTGCTTTAAGGAGTACTTTCGATGAATAGAGTAAAAAACAAAAATCTTTGTATTATAAAATAATTAAAAAAGTAAATAAAAAAAATCATCAACTTGAAAAAGTGAGAAAAGTTAATTATGCTAGATACAACTTGTAGGTACTACCCGTACTACTCGGAATGTACATGAAACCGCCTCAAAGGAAAACAACGTATTTAATGTTCAAACCATAATAAGCTCCCGTGCGTTTTTTTATCACTATGTTAATTCTGCCATTTCAAGTTTCTAATATTTAATTTCATGATGAAACGATTGTATTACTAAGACAAAACCGTTTCGCTGCGGGAAAACAACCATTAAAATTCCACGCTGTATTCTTATGGATAGATGAAATTCTCGTGTCACAGTTTTCGTTCCCATACTCATCCGAAACGGCTTGACCGATTCTCTGAGCGTATTTAGTAGGTCTGTTTTTTTTTTTAATCAAAATTTTTAGTTTCAATTTTTTTATGATACAACATACAAAAATACATACAATCCTAAATTTTCACCCTTCTACGATCAACCCTTATTTTTTAATAGCCATTTTAGTAATTTAATCATTTTTCATCTCCGGTCGAAAACTGATCAATCGTCATTTAATTACTTTTATTCCCGAGGAAAATCTAAAAAACGCGATACAACCGAATTCCACACGGGCAAAGCCGCGGGTGGAAAGCAATTACAAGGCTGAAAGTTCGTATGGATGCATCTTTGTTCCTCTTTCACACAAAAGCTATTAACCGGCTTGGGATAAAATTTAGCACACAGAGGGGTTATAACTAGGATTAACTTTTAGGTTAATTTTTATCCGGATATTCTAACGGAACCGAAAGTTCCAGTTGAACAGCCTAATCTGTCGGATTTAAACTGAAAATCTTTTTCCACTTGATAGCACAAATAGGTGCTTTTGAAAGACTATAGGCACGCTACGGATCTTAGAGGCCGAGCTTAAAGAAAAATTCAAAGATGACTGTAAGCGGTAGTTAAATAACAGCGCGGGCTAGCGAAGGCAATGCAACGAGGTGGAACAAGAAAAGTCGTAAGTAGAAGTTAGTGTAGGCACCTTATAAAATCAATAATCGGTACATAATGATCAACTTTATTAAGCTTAATCTGCAGTCATGACTAGTGAGTTGGAAAGTGGGGGTAGGCCACAACATCGGCTGTCGGCAGAAGTTACTACCCGCCTTGCCGCCAAGCGATTCGTCATGTCCCGGCATAATGTCTGGTAAAGCCGTACGGAGGACGGGTCTGAGCAGTTGTGTTGCGATGTGTGCCGGGTACGATGCGCCAAAGGTTGTTGTGTCGGGAGTTTGGTCGTGGAGAGTCTCCAGATCAATCTCCCTCTGGCACAGCATCGTTGGTCGTGTTGGTCTTGGGTGTAACACTGCATCACCTCGCTCAACTGCCGTCATCCTTCCTCTTCCTAAGTTTTTAAGTGAATAGGCTTATTAAACTAGTGCGCTTTACCATTCACGATTGCTTCACTGCTTACCATCAAGCGGGATTGCAATCAAGGACTAGTTTATAATTTAAAAGTACAAATTAAGGTGAATTAATGCAAAGGGAGAAAATTTTGCAAGGTTTTATTAGTTTTCTGCCTCGTTGGTTTAATGTTCTCTAGCTTTACTGCTAAACATGAGGTCCTGGCTTCTCTTCTCATATCGGGCAAAGTTTTTATTGAGCTATTCATCTGGCATTTGTCAGTAGCATTACGGAGTCTGGAATTATGCCCAGTTGATATTAAGAACCTCGCCTCGTATAGCATGGAACTTGAACATAACAAGCGAAAAGTATGCGTACTTGTGATGTTATGTTTTATTGAGAACCTATGTTTATTTATGTACCTTTGTTTATGTACCTGAGGTAGAGTCTACACCAAATGTTCTAAATTGATGTTATTACAAGTTAAACAAATAACCCTCGAACCTTTTGGGGTTGAAACCCCCAGGCCATGGGGTTCCAATGCTCATTGTCTGTTTAAATAAACCTTATAACTCCAACACCCTAATTGGGTAACACACTATTAATATCAATTCAAATCATTTTGAAGTATATTGCTGATCCTTTATGTTATATGTTAGAAAAATGTGTCTGCTCAGCAACGTAAATAACGCAATGAATGTTGTTGAACTGTCGAAATGAAACCCATTGCTAGGGTATTTGACTAAAACAAAAAAAATTTAGTCCGTCAGTCAGATTTCTAAAAAATACTAGACACGTATTTTTTCTTTTTTCAAATAAACAAAAAATGAAGACGACACAGCACGTTAAAAACTCGTGTGACGTTACTGCACGCTACACTATTTAGCGGCCAGTGACGTCACCGGCCACCACTCCTGATCTTTGATGCTGATGATTGATTTTGATGATTTATATTTGTCAATTTTATTGATTTGATCAAACAAAATATACGTATCCAATATTTTTCTATAATCTGGATGATGGACTAAATAGAATCATTTTTTTCCCCAGGTAACATCCCTATTGTGTGTTAGCGTCAACAAAGTGTGTTACGCTATTACTCTGCTGGTTGATACTTGTCATAGCCCAAGGACTGGTTTTAACATTGCTAAATTGAAGAGTACAATTGTGACTTGGAAAAGCAACAAAAGTGACTGTTATTTCGTTTGATCGGCTAACTAAGTCAATTGGTATTTTTTTGACGTCTTATAATTCGATGGCGCCAGCTGCACGCACGTAAAAACAATTCATGCGGCGTTACCCCGTTCCATTTTAAGCTTTGGGTGCAAGTGCGAGCCCGGAATGAGCGACAAAGAGGCGCAATCGGCCTCCACGTTCAGCAGCGTTAGACATCTGTCTCTCTCCTACTTGAGTGAGCGATTCGTCCGCGTGGACAGCTGCTATACAATAATACATTTACATGTTTTCGTCAAGTATGAAATGCAGTGAAAAGTGAATGTGGTGTCAATTGTTTATAGCAATGATAATTACGGCGATAAAGGTAATGATTCTTACGATATTAAATATAGGTATGTTCAGTGATATATGTATACACGTAACTTGATAAATTTAGTTGTGATTTCCATTTACCTCCTTCTTTATATCCATAAAAACTATCTATCAAACAAATAAAATAAAAAATTTCTTTAGAAAAATGCAACCATTGAAAAGAAAATGCTAATGAGAAGAAGATGCTAATAAGCATCTTCTTCTCATTAGCATTTTCTTTTGACGTTGTCACGTTCAACTATCGTCACTGAACAGACTTTACAGAAAGAAAGAAAGAAAAAACGTTTATTTGCAGTAAACATGACGCAAAAGTTTACAAAAACACAAAAAATAAGACATAGTTGAGGGAAACATGCGTCACATCCACGCAAAACGGCTGTCGCTCAGCATTATGCTGCGACTCTATGCAAAACAGAGCCCAGCGCTGGTTTTCAGCGACAGCCGGCGCCGACGTAAATACGTCATCCGGTGCAACAAACAACTAATTTTTTGTTTACTTTTAGATACTTCCTAAACCGATGGAGTATAGATTCAGGTCGATAGTCGAGAATAAAAGGAAACTTAGGTTTAGATTGAATCTTTTCATTAAGCCTCCCGCCTAATCTGGTCGCCATTAATTTGGCGACTTCTGCGCGGTCGAGGTGCAAACGTCTTTGATTAATCGACTTGAATCTTTTGAGACTCCAAGTATTACCTTAATTAGCTGAAGAAGAAGTATAAGAACCTAAACCTTGGTTAAGATTAATGAAAGGTATAAACTAAATCACATCATGTGTTTTCGTTGTGTTTTCTATTGTTTGTTTTTTATATTTCCAAGGCCTTGTTTTTTGTATACAATTAGATATTAGTCTCAACCCGTCAAGATTACTATTAAGAAAAGAAGAAAAAGGTAGTAGTATTTAAAGAGGTATTTTTGATCAATTTTTGATATTGTTTATTGCGAATATATTTCGATTGTATTTTTTTTTTACGAGACTTGTATGCCTAGTATGAGTTTTCAATACGAGACTCGATCATCGATATCGAGCGTGTTTGGCGCTCTCATTGGTTGAGAGTTCTTACAACCTTGAAGCGGGCCAATCGATGAGTCAAACGCGGTCGATATCGACGATCGAGTTTCGTAAGGAAAACTCATACTAGGCCTACAGATTGTTCTTATTGAGGAATATGGCGGTTTGACAGCTTTTGTATAGAAAATATGTCAAACCTCCTTTTTAGGTTTCCGTAGTCAACTAGGAACCCTTGCAGTTTCGTAGTCAACTAGAAACCCTTACAGTTTCGTAATCAACTAGGAACCCTTACAGTTTCGTAGTCAACTAGAAACTTTTACAGTTTCGTAGTCAACTAGGAACCCTTACAGTTTTGTAGTCAACTAGGAACCCTTGCAGTTTCGTAGTCAACTAGGAACCCTTACAGTTTCGTAGTCAACTAGGAACCCTTACAGTTTCGTAGTCAACTAGAAACCCTTACAGTTTCGTAGTCAACTAGGTACCCTTACAGTTTCGTAGTCAACTAGGAACCCTTACAGTTTCGTAGTCAACTAGAAACCCTTACAGTTTCGTAGTCAACTAGGAACCCTTACAGTTTCGTAGTCAACTAGGAACCCTTACAGTTTCGCCAAGTCTATTTGTCTGTTTGTTATCCGTCCGTGGATAATCTCAGTGACCGTTAGCACTAAAGAGTTGAAATTTGGTACCAATATGTATATTAATCACGCCGAACAACCAAAAGAGAACGCCAAATAGTGCTAAAGTAAAAAGTGGGAAAAAATATTTATTTGGAATCTGTAGACGTAAAGTGGGGAGTGGAACTTTTTTTTATTTCCCACTAACGTGTGATATGTTGTAAGATAGGTATTTAAAAATGAAGGGGGGTTTACTAAAATCATTTTTTGATCATGTTAATATTTACGGAAATAATCGTTCTATGAGTAAAAATAAATGTATCTGGGGTGGACATATTTACTACACCCTCTAACTATTGAACCATACGTTTGAAAAATCTGAAAGAAATCTCAAAAGTAGAACATTATAAAAACTTTCTAGAAAAAATATTTTGACCTTGATTGGTTGGACAATTTAAAATAATTTCAAAATAATATTTCTAAAGTAAGTTTATAAATTAACTGTATATGCAGGAATTTTTTATTTTAATTTTTATATTTTATTATCCTGAACGTATATTCTTAAAAAAAGATTAAATTTCCGTTCAGGCAATCCAAAATTACCATAGAAAATCCGACATACAATATAACCCGTCCTGTTTGTATTAATTAGTAACTACTTCGCGCTGTTGAGTTTTTCCTGAGTTGATGGGGTCAGCGTGATTATAAGCTATAGATTAATTGGAATCTATAACCTTTTCTTTAGTTATCACCGATCTTTAAAGGACCGTTTTTAGGATTCCGTACTTGATACGTTTCTTTTTATAAACTGTAATCTAGCGCTTGACCGGAATCCCGCCTGATGGTAAGCAGTGACGCAATCGTTGATGGTAAAGCGCACTAGTTTATTAAGAGCCTATTCACTCTAGCCCCATCGGACTACAATTTGATTGTCTTCACAATCAAATTGTAGTCCGATGGAAACACCGCCGCTGGCAAATTGTTCTAGTCCCTCGATGTACCCGGTATAAAGGAGCAGGCGAAACGCTTCGTCCGGATCGTAGTGGTGTTAACAACGTAAGAGTAGAAAGTCGCCGCGCCGTACCTACGACGGGTCATCCGATGGTAAAACGGAGATGGGGGAATTAAATCATGCAATTCCCTCGCACACTCACCAAAATGCATCCTATAGAACACCGAAAGGCTGGCTACTCTACGCCTGTGTTAGTATGTCAACTTAAGGTAACAGATAATCTAATTTTTTATCTCTTATTTAACTCTTAAGTGGGGTCACTTATTGTGACGGACAGGAAATTACGGAACCCTATACTGAGCATGGCCCGACACGCTTTTGGCCGGCTTTTTTATTTTAAAGTAAACAGTTACTAATTTATAAAAGATAGACTTTAGGAAGATTGCGATTCGTCGTGTTCCGGCATGATGTCTGGTGAAGCCGTACGGAGGACGGTTCTGAGCAATTGTGTTGCGATGTGTGGCGGGTACGATGCGCCAAATGTTGTTGTGTCGGGAGTTTGGTCGTGGGGAGTCTCCAGAGCAATCTCCCTTTAGCGCCGCATTGTTTGGTTGTGTTTGTCTTGGGTTTAACATTGCATCACCTCGCTCAACTGCCGTCCTCCTTCCTATTCCTTAGTTTTTTAAGTGAATAGGCTTAATAAACTAGCGCGCTTTACCATCAACGATTGCATTACTGCTTACCATCAGACGGGATTGCAGTCAAGCACTACTTTATAATTATTAAAAAAAATGAAAAAAAAATTGAATTATCCTTGCTCAGCCTATGGATTTAGTTAAGTACTTACTACATAAGTAGTACCCCACCTCGCCAATCACAATCAACAAGAGACGCTCTCCAAAATGATATATAACATACATATTCATAAAATAAATATCATACACTCAACTTATGAAAACAAGTTAGTAATTAACAAACTTAGGTTAATACAGCCGATGTGTAGTATTTTAATAGTTGCGGCCGGTTCGGGTTATGGCCGATAACCGCAATAAATTTCCGTAAGCACTTTGGATGGCTGTATTTCAATCAAACTGGTCTAAACTACCGAATCCATAACAGTCTTCAACTTTAAACTGTGTTATGGAAGCATTATTGCGGAAACAGGCTTCCTACACTATGGTTAATATTAACTTTATTTAACACTAACTATTGCCCGCAGCTTTGTCTGCCACCCAGGATGAAAAGTGGACTATGTCCTAGCCTAAGTCAAGGTCTATCTGTGTGCGAAATTTCATCCAAATTCGTTGAGCCGTTTTTGCGTGCGTAAAATGAAATTTATTAAAAAACATAGAACAACAATGAATGTATGAAAAGTCTGTTTGTATAGTACTAAAAATCTTAATAATAACAATCGTATAATATTAGTATGGTTTAGTCTACAGTAAGTTAGCTTTACTGTAGACTAATCCATACTAATATTATAAATGCGAAAGTATCTCTGTCTGTCTGTCTGTCCGGCTTTCACGCCAAAACTACTGAACCGATTGTAATGAAATTTGGTACACAGATAGTCTAGAGCCTAAGATAGGACTATAAAATATCCCGCTATGACCAATAGGAGCAGAGTAGGAACAAAAAATGTTGCGGAAACGGGAGCAAACGCGGATGTACTACATATTGCTCCCATTATTTTAACAGGCGCTTATTTTATATCAACTGAGCTCATTCGGCCAGAAGGTTTCGCGGGTGAAACCGCGGGGCATAGCTAGTACATAATATAAATCTATAAAGTTACGATCTAAAACTAATGTTGGGACCACGCGAACTAGGTTTATTTAAACCTGTGTTCCAGGCTATCATCAACAAGGATATTTGAGGCTATAAAATAATAATAATAAACAGATGACATAAGTATTTAAGACTAAGCAATGAGACACTGTCCTAAAAACTTCAAGAATACATTACCTCTAGTTATTTATTAAGTACATAACTTACTAAGCTATTGATTTTATTTTAATACCTCTAGCATTTTTTCCGTATCTGTCTAACTGAGGGTTTGTAGATATTCAGTTAGCATCACACAACATTTCTTTAAGCTTTCACTCAAAATCAAAATCACTGTATATCTTTAGCAGTTTGTTACATTTGTTATATTAATATAGTCTGAGAAATTTCGTCCGTGAGTTAGTGCAAACTAAATCCTTTCTTCTCTTGCCAGAAGGTACAGGGCTAAAACCAATATCAGCGTGCTGGAGTAGTACTATATTCAAAATAAATAACTGTCGTACTGTTAGCACTTTGCATTTACTGTAAAGATGGTAGCAACACAGATGGAGTTAGTTTCGCTTTTATAATATTAGTGTGGATACGGACATGGATTAGCGTAATCAACTTATAATGTTCCCGCCTAGCCAGGCCTGGTCTCCTTGAGAGGGGCTATCATCTACAATGAGGGCAAATTATTAACACAAAGTAAAGCGTCCGTCTTGGGACGAACACTTTGAATCCACGACCCATTTTCGGTGTCGTTAACACTCGGCCGCCACCGTCCTCGTCTGTACCTAATTGATACAAAAAAAATGATGTCAAATACCTCTTCTTTTTCATCAGCATCATCATCATCATCAACCTTTTTATCGTCCCGCTGCTGGTCACAGGCCTCCTCACATACAGAGAAGGATTGAGCGTTATCACCACGCTTGCTCAATGCGGTTTGGCGATTTCAGACTTAAACTGCAGAATTCCTAAAGATGTTTTCCGGCACCTTGTAATCAGTCATTGGTGTCCAAGATACACTCAGGAAGTACATATATAACTAAGGAAAGTTATATTGAATGACCCGGAATCGAACGTGCACACATGTATCATTCATCATCTCATGTGTGTAAGTATGAACTTGGGAGGCTGGTGTTTTAACCACTAGGCCACCACGACTTATCCTCTTCATCTTATCATGACAACACTTACATTTAAAAAAAAAAACCTGATTATGAAGACTTCATTCATACTTCTATCGCTTTGTTGAGCATGTTAGATATTTATTAACGATATTTAATTACACAATTATATTATTATAATAATGTTTGTTAGTTACCGGAATCCCAAAAAAAGATCTCCAAAGCCTGGAGCACAGGAATAGATTAGCCAGCCTGTCGGCATTCTTTTTTTTTTAATATAAATTATAAACTAGCGCTTGACCGCAATCCCGCCTGATGGTAAGCAGTGACGCAATCGTTGATGGTAAAGCGCACTAGTTTATTAATAGCCTATTCACTCTAGCCTTGAAGACACTCAAATTGTAGTCCGACGGAAACCCGTAAGGTGAATAATACCGTGCGGTATTCCCGGACCAGCCGAACGGCCATGTCCCTCTGGGAAAGAATATAATGTGTTGTTATTTTCCTATAATTCTGAGTGGACAACGGTCCAAGAAATATAATTAATTGTTTTTAAAGATAATGTATGGTAATATAAGAAACATAATGATTCTGTTTTGAGACAGCCTCCATGGCGTAGCGGTAGCGGACGCGGCTGCTGCGCAAGGTGGCGCGGGTTCGATCCCCGCACAGTGCAAGTATTTGTATGCATGAATATGAATATTTGCACTGGTCTGGTCGTGCCTCGGAAAGCACGTTAAGCCGTTGGTCCCGGTTGCCATACGAACATCTAGTGGCAGTCGTTACGGGTAGTTGGAGCCCTCCAAAGTCCTACAATTGGTCTAACTGCAATGCTTCGATGTCGCCTTCGGGTCGTGGAGGTCAGACGGCAGTCGCTTCACGGAAAATGTCGAAGTTTAGCCATATCAGCAGTTGGACTGGTAAAGCGGACCCCAGACTCCAAAGCTGAAAAGGCTTCGGATGCGACTGGGATTAACGCTGGGATGATGATGATGATGATGAATGATTCTGTTTTCAGGGAGTTTCTTGTTTGTTCTTCTCCATGATAACCTAGTATTGTGAACGGAAAACTAGTCTTCTGTTTGAGTTGTCTATCTGTACCTCACTACATAAAACACTTACCCTATAGGCTATAAATCATATTGAACTACCTGAACTACCTGGGGATAATTACGCGGTGGTAGGCAACAACATCAGCCGCCGGCACAAGTTACCACCCACCAGACAAAGTCTTGCCGCCAAGCGATTCGTCGTGTTCCGGCATGATGTCTGGTGAAGCCGTACGGTGGACGGGTCTGAGCAGTTGTGTTGCGATGTGTGCCAGGTACGATGTGCCTAATGTTGTTGTGTCGGGATTTTGGTCGTGGAGGGTCTCCAGATCATCCTCTTGCGCAGCATCGTTGGTCGTGTTGTTGGGTTAAACCTTGCATCACCTCGCTCAACTGCCGTCTTCCTTCCTATTTACTCAGCTTTTTTGAGTGAATAGGCTTAATAAGCTAGTGCGCTTTACCATCAACGATTGCATCACTGCTTACCATCAGGCGGGATTGCAGTCAAGCACTAGTTTATAACTATATAAAAAAAAATGTAAAAAAATCATACCCACTAAATAACTAAATAGTAACTATTCTGATATACAAAGCTTGTTATTTGAGTAATACATAGGTACACATATGTATTTCTATTATACACTGAATCAATCTAACAAGCGCAAATTTGAAAAGTTAAATCAACGTGAAATTATTTGTAAACTATTTTAATTTCGGCTTAGAATCTGGTTTTATTTAAAACATGCTTGTTTTACATCGATCCTCGATAATACGGACACAGTGGCTGCTGTATCTACAATGATTCCATCTCAAAAGTGTGCTTCGTTCATTGTGCGTAATTTTCGCGACAAAAGTCGCCGAATGTTTTTTCCATTCATTCGTTCATTATTTCAGTACTCTTCCTTTGAATTCCGAGCATGCCAACTAATGTATTATAACATTTTAAAGCAACAGAGCCTGATTTTATTGTTTGTGCACAAGCGGTTCTATCTGTTCTGTTTGATACAGTTGTGGTGGCTTAGTGGTTAAAATACCAGCCTTTCAAGTATGAGTGGGCGGGTTCGATTCCAGGTCAGGCAAGTACCAATGTAACTTTTCTAAGTTATATGTATTTTCTAAGTAAATCTTGGACACCAATGACTGATTACAATGTGAAGAAAAACATCTTGAGGAAACCTGGACTTTAAGTCTGATATCGCCAACCCGCATTGAGCAAGCGTGGTGATTACGCTCAATCCTTCTCTGTATGAGAGGAGGCCTGTGCCCAGAGTTGAGACGATAAAAAGGTTGAGGATGAAGAAACTGTTCAGCTATTCACAAAATGTTCTATTTGCTTTGATGAAAAGATTATGCATTCAGCCAAGGATAACCATGCTGCATGGCGAAATGTTAAAATATTTTGCGAGAAATTCAACACTTATTGCTAGAACCTATCCGTGACTGAACAGCTTACCTGAAGTATTCTTGAAATAAAGAAAACCTTTTCAGGTGGAGATTCATAAGCGACTTCACCTTGAAGACAGAATGTGGTGCTGCTCCACAAACGATGGTACACTTATTACCATTTATTAAAGAAAAAAGAAAGAAAAATTGTTTAATTGCAGTAAACATGACGCAAGAGTTTACAAACATAAATAAAAAATATTATTTAAAAACAAAAAAACTTCAGAAACAAGTTGAACAATCGCAGTTGGGGGACTGTTCTATGGAATACTTGTTTATCTAGCTAAGAAGTCCCCCAACTGCGATTGTTCAACTTGTTTCTACCTATTCAGTTCGTTAGAGTTTTATGCAGGCGGGTTTTTTGTTTTTAAATAATATTTTTTATTTCTATCTTTTTAGTTTTAACAAATTATGTTTCTAATGTTGGAAAACTTAAAAAAAATGTTTAATTTCTTTTTTCATCGTTCCATTTAATATTAAAAGTGCACGTTATATACATATTTTCTAATGAGTATTTTAAATCCTTCATTTTAAAACCAATTCGATAAGTTTGGTTAATAAAAATTACCTCATAATTATGGTGTCAAACATCCGCCATTTCTTTTTTTTTTTAATGTCACCGTCTAAGACAATTCTAACGATGTCTCAAATGTGAAAATCCGTTAGCCGGTTCTGAAGATACAAGATAATAAAGAATATTACATACATTCATATGTACAAGATACGCGCTTTGTGCATGCCTCCGAATGTAATTCTGTTTATAATTTTGCAAAAAATTGAAATTGACTGACTTTTGTGCTGAAATTTCTAAGTGTACATTAATTACGTAGGTACGGACGACAGCAGGTCAAGCTACCCCAAACGGTCAGATATTTCCAATCAACATAGAGCCTTAATGCTGTTAAGTTGAAAATCTAATAAGGAAATCTGACAGATTGTAGTAGCTTGATGTGATGTCGTCTGTACATAGGTTTTTTTTTTTTTTTTACTGATCATAAACCAGCGCTTGACCGCAATCCTGCCTGATGGTAAGCAGTGACGCAAACGTTGATGGTAAAGCGCACTAGTTTATTAAGAGCCTATTTTAAGACACTCAAATTGTAGTCCGACGGAAACATCGCCGCTGGAAAATTGTTCCAGTCCCTCGATGTACGCGGTATAAAGGAGGAGGTGAAACGCTTCGTCCGGATCGTAGTGGTGTTAACAACGTAAGGGTGTAAACCAGCCGTACGACGGGTCGTAGGTTTGGTACCTACTGTTTCAATGTAGGTTTCTGGATTTATCATTGTTTTTTTTTTAAATGCTTTATCATTTAATTTTCATCTTGTTTTAGTCTTTTCAGTTGATTTTTAATTGTAGTTATCCATGCAAGTGGTTTTTTTTTTGTTTTTGTCTTTTTAGTTAAGAAATATTACGTAACCGGATTAATTCCTTAAATGAGTTTATGTCATGTGGTTGATTTAGCATATGGTTAGGGTTAAGAAAACTGATATCAAGTCCGGAAAGAGTCCTCACTCTACTCAAAGCAACGTAAGCTTGACCTTTTGCAAGTAAGTTTCTACTTAAATCTACAACTGCTGGGTCTAAAGTTGTGACCTGTAGTTTATGCACCGTCACTGCCCAGCATAAAATTAAGGGAAACATTCGTCGCTCAATCTTGCCTTTACCACGTAAAGGTAGGTAGGTTCCCTGTTATACTTGTGTCATCGAGCTCCACAAATACCGCTTGTGGTAGTTTTCCTGGCTCCAACTGCTTTCTGCGTAGTGCTGGCCAATCTATTCGTCGGATAATACCCATAGCACCGTTAACCAGCCCATGGTTAGCACTGATATTCCGTCTTAACATGGCTCGAGAGCTTATACCTAACTTGAGGTGGTTTGGTATACTACCTGATTTATTGGGATCTTCAGGTATGTATTCCTCTCGTAGTTTTTGACCATATGTTTTAGGTTCAAATGAGATGTCTACAGCACTAACATTGTATACTTTTGTGAGCTTTTCTAACTTTTCTGTCATGGTCTTCTTCGTCTTCAATCTTTTTCGTCTTTTTTTTTTTATTAGTTATAAACTAGAGCTAGTTTATTAAGAGCCTATTCACTCTAGCCTTGAAGACGCTCAAATTGTAATGTGACGGAAACACCGTCGCTGGCAAATTGTTCCAGTCCCTCGATGTACGCGGTATAAAAGAGGAGGCGAAACGCTTCGTCCGGATCGTAGTGGTGTTAACAACGTAAGGGTGGAAACTTGCCGTACGACGGGTCGTCCGATGGTGGAACGGAGATGGGGGAATTAAATCTTGCAATTCCCTCGCACACTCCCCAAAATGCATCCTATAAAAGACCGAAAGGCTGGCTACTCTACGCCTGTGCTCTAGGCTTTGGAGACCGTCTCGAGTTAAGTCAGGGTTACCAATCAGCCTCTTCGCCCGCCTCTCCACTGAATCCAAAGTGGCCAGGTGACACTTAGCAGCACCAGCCCAAATGTGGCTGCAGTACTCCACACGAACCGACCTGTGCTTTTTACAACATTAAAAGCTGCCCTGGTGTGAAGTACCGCCGGACCCTTGCGATAACGCCAAGTTCCTTGGCAGCCACCTTGGCTTTGGACTCAATGAACCGCCCAAATTTTAGGGTGGAGGGAATCTCAACTCCCAAAAGCTGAAGGCGGTCGGAACACTCCAAGGATACATTTCTAAAAGTAGGAGCCAAGGTGAACGGGCTCCTTTTGGGGGTGAAAAGACACGCCGGGTTTTGGCGGTATTGAATGCTACAAGTTTGGCATTACCCCATTCGGAGACTGCCACTTGCCTCTCGTCCAGCTGATTTCTTTAAGAATCAATAAACTGCCACTGTGTTGGCAAAAATACATTGATTGCATGGGTTATTACTTCAATTGATACAAAAGATTTTTTTTTTTATTAAATGGCAATTTTATATTTAAAGACTTTTTTATATAAAATATATTTAGAATTAATATTTTTATTATAATCAGTGATTAAAATCCTTAATTTTGATACCCAGCTCTATATGCTTGGCAGAAAAAAACATGTAATTCTTTTTTTTTGTTCCATTTAATATTAAGTTATATACATATTTAGAATCAGTGTTTAAAATCCTTCATTTTGATATTCCAATCGATATGCTTGGTAGAAATTTATTTCTTCATATCTCACAATATGGCGTCATACATCCGCCATTTTGGATTTTTTTAAATGTCACCTATCTAGTAGCAGTTGGGCAATTAAGTCAAATCTAACGATACCTCAAATGTGAAAATCCGTTCAGCTGTTCTGAAGATACTAGGTAATAAAGAATAATACATACAAGATAGGAGCTAAAAACATAACCCTCCTGGCAGTCGGGTAAAAATAAGAAATAGTTGAGGGAAGCATGCGTCACATCCACGCAAAACGGCTGCCGCTCAGCATTATGCTGCGACTCTATGCAAAAACAGAGCCCAGCGCTGGTTTTCAGCGACAGCCGGCGTCGACGTAAAGACGTCACCCGATGCAACAAACAATTAAAAGTAGCACCGAACCGGTAATACAGTAAAAACTAGCTGACCCGTGCGAAAAATTCGCACTATACTAATAATATGAAAATAGTATTCCATGGTACCAGGGACGAATATCTGTCGATTGGTGGGTCGGACGTTCAGATTGGTTCGAGAAAACAGTTTCAGGCCCTTGGAGAAATAATATATGGCGATGAAAACGTAATAATAATAAATATAGTTTAAAAAACTAAAAAAACATCCTTTTAGAGAATATTAAACTAAAAAGTTAAAAATAATTTTAAAAAAATCGCGCTTTGTGCCATCATTTTTGTATATTAAGCGCCTCACACTTTTTTAAAATTATTTTTGACTTTTTAGTTTAATATTCTATAAAAGCATGTTTTTTTTAGTTTTTTAAACTATATTTATTTTCAACTTTTTAGTTCAATATTCTTTAAAAAAAGAAACGAACTGACGAACGTAATGAAAACGGTGGGACATTTTACACTAATGGCCGCTCACTCGTAGTCCAAAGAGTTAGAGACGGACAAACAAACAAGCAAGCAAGCAAGCAAACATACAAGTGAAGCTAATAAAAAGCATGTAAAAAGATATAAAAATTAATTGTAAATGGTGAGAGTACAGTTTCAACAAACACAAGCAGGAATATAAAAAATAAAGTACAGGTTAAATAAAAACTACGAGAATATCATCCTCAAAAATGACATACATCTGTCCATACACGTCTGTTACATGTGTTCGTTCCATGTCCTGACCTGCATGGTACATGAACTGATGAAGGCTACATCCAAACACGTAGCCGAATTTCGGCAGAGTATGTTTAGTTCAAAACGGTAAGGTAACGGTAAGCCTGTCGGTGTTCTACAGGATGCTTTTTGGAGAGCGTGCGAGGGAATTGCATGATTTAATTCCCCCATTTCCTTTGCATCATCGGACGACCCGTCGTACGGCGAGTATTTACCCTTACATTCTTGACACCACCAGGATACGGACGAAGGGTTTCGCCTCGTCTTTTACACCGCGTACTTAGAGGAACTGAAACTTTTGGTCTAACTGCAATGCTTCGATGTCGCCTTCGGGTTGTGGAGGTCAGACGGCAGTCGCTTCACGGAAAATGTCGAAGTTTAGCCATATCAGCAGTTGGACTGGTAAAGCGGACCCCAGACTTCAAAGCTGAAAAGGCTTCGGATGCGACGGGGATTAACGCTGCACGCTGGGATGATGATGATGACTTAGAGGAACTGAAACAATTTGCCCGTTTCCGTCTAACTATACCTTAAGTGTCTTCAAGGCTAGAGTGAATAGGCTCTTAATAAACTAGTGCCATTTAAAAAAAAAATGAGGTGATCCTACAGAGGACCAGAGTTACCGACATAGCTGAGAGGATTAGCAAGCTGAAGTGGCAATGGGCTGGTCACATATGCCGCAGGACCGACAACCGTTGGGGTAAACGAGTCCTTGAGTGGAGACCGCGTCTCGGCAAACGTAGCGTGGGACGCCCTTGGGCGAGATGGAGCGACGCATCAAAAAGGTGGTTGGTAGTGACTGGCGGAGAACTGCTCAGGATCGAGCTTGTTGGCGTGCCATGAAAGAGGCCTATGTCCAGCAGTGGACGAGTAAAGGCTGATGATGATGATGATGATGATTTACCACAAACGATTGCATCAATCCTTACCATCTGGCAGGATTGCGATCAAGCAATACTTTATAATTATAAATAAAGATCATTAAAAGGAGATTCTAGTGCCGAGGACTTTGAAAAATAAGTATTTTTAGAAACTATGGCCGTCGCGCTGCTTCCAACCTCTCCCGGTAAAGTGCGAAAAGGACAGTTGCAGCTCAGGCTGATTTTACCTACAAAAACGTTGACCAAAAGACGTTTCGTATTCTACTGTTTTCTTTTTCAAAACACGAGAGTCTGAATTATTTGATATCAAAATTTAGAGGAAAAGTATGCTATGCTCGTATTATTTTCTTTATGGTCAAAAACTTATCACGTTTGTCAAATAGTCATCTGAACTACACGGTAAAAATGGGTTATTTTTCGTGATTTTGAAGTATCGTATTTCTTTTATTAATTAAGTTTCGGAATAAATCAAATGATAGCGGCACGTATAATCACAGTGTAAAATTGTAGAAAAAATAATTGCTCTAAAAACGTTATCCACGAGGAAAACAGCGGAATACGTTTGTATGGAGAAAGCACCACTAGAGTTCCCTCTTAAGATTGTCATCTACATGCTAAGAAAATTCTTACCGACTTTTTGAAAACATAGAAATTATCGAAAGAGTTAAATAAACCACGAAAAGATATCAAATACCGTAACTTAATTGCACACAAGTTCTATTATTTATGCGACGTTAACGCAAACACGAACGTAACCAATGTAATTTAGTTATTAAAGACTAGTTAGTCCATCCACTCTAACTGGCTTTCCCAGTCCATAATAAGCTAACACTAAAGCTATTCCCCCATGTTGTAACTCCCTTGATTACAAGTATGTAGAAGGCTACAGTTTCATAAATAACTTAGTATTCATCATACTAAGTTTAAACTTGGTGTAACAATTTTAAATTGCGCGCGAACCCACACCCACCTCGCTTGAATAATTCAATGAGCGAGGTATCTGTAAGCAAATCTAATCACACCTTCTATCAAAATCTCGTATATATTCACTGGCGATAAAGTTATTCAGAAACTTCATGCGACTTCGTAACAACGCTGTCGCGTTATAACTATGTGGTCGACTAGTTAAACATTGTGTAGATTGTTTTCAGAAATAATTTACGAAGGGAACGTAAATTATTTCTGAGACGTATTAAGAAAACCCTGTCCGACCCATAAGGATAATAAAGATTAGGTAAACACATGACCAAATATAATATTAAATTTTACGTAATCATCATAGGAACAATACTAATGAATTTTGCAATAATCTTTTTTTCCCGCCAATTAATTCAAATTTCCCCAACCGCGTGCCAGCCCCCTTCACCCGCGCATGTATACCTACCGTATTGCCTACCGCACATTATTAAGTTACCTCGCTTTTTCAAAATAATATTACTATTTTTTTAGGGGGATTTCTTTTTTAAGTTTAGCCCTGCTTTGTAGGCATTATTAGAATCAGTTATCGACGAATCGGACAGGGTTTTCTGCATTGATAAAATATTAAACTAAGGTAGATATGTCACTAGCGCACTAAAAATGAAGCGTACAAAAGGAAGTAAGTCCTGTATCTCGCTTTAGTCACTCTCGATACACTCGTAAAACAAACGACAAACACTAACAGCGCAAACGACAAACACTAGCCATCTTTTTCTTCTCTATGCTTTAGATTGCGCCCCATCTCACTCACACTGTACCAATGTATGTCGAATAAAAATATGCATGTGTGCTGCTGCTGTGTTCGGCACATTTTTTTTTGGTCAGTTTGTTAGAATATATCGTATCTGTTTAATATTTTATCAATGGTTTTCTGTACATATTGTATATTCACAGCTGTCCTTTCTTCTTCACTGCTGTTTTTCTTAAAGTCAACGTAAAAGTCAGTGTCAGAGTCACCATCTTGGTATGGTGGTAAAGGCTCCATTTCGTAGGTGAAGTTGTGAATTAAAGCACAAAGTGTAAAAATATACCCATAATTCTATAGAGGTAAAAACTAAATAGGAAATAGGCAAACCGACAGTTTTGCCCCGGAAAAGTGCTCTGGAAGTGTCCATTCAACAATCCCCACTTTCTAAAACGACACTGTCCACGTGCCGCCATTGCAAAATAACGTCACAGCGTTTGCCCCATTACTACACAAGTCATATGAGCAACTGTTTATTAAAACGATATCGTTATTTACATATATACAAAGTCAGATAATTTTTATCTAAAATTCCCGTATGCAAAAACTGAAAAAAGTTAAAAGTTTATTCTCAATTTCGAGAGACTAGACTAGACAATACTTATTCTAAGTATAATAGTTTGATTATGTTCATTCTTCCGAGTATAAAACGTATTTAGCTTACTGCAGTATCACAGTATGTAAACAATTCAAATGAAATACTAATAAATTATTTGCACAGTCACAATGAGTTTGTAATGTAATGTAAACATCGTGTACCTCAACACATTCTCAGTCTACCCATTATGTCCATTAGTTGAGTCACAGGAAGTTATTTTTCGTTTTTCACATTTTCTACATGATGTACATATTTGATATTAATGATCGCCGCATCCTGCGGTAGCAATCTTTAATAATAATGGCACGAAAAAAGCAAGTCGATACAGAACCGCGCTGTCGCCGATCGGAGCGCAGTGAACCAATATTTTTATTCCGTGGATGTTCTATTCCGTTTGCAATTTTATGCGATTTAGTTTGTTTAAAATTTTATTTTTTTTATTTTTGGTGCTAGGTTTTTTTCTATGGTTTAGGATTATTCCTATGAACTAGCATTGTTCGTGTTTTCATTTATTGTCGTATTGTCAGCACCACTCTGTATGTATATACCTACGTATACTCACACTTATCATTTATACTCATATTTATATTTTATTCATTCCGACAGCCTTGGCGACGCATTGGTGTAGTGGAAATTGATCAGAACATCGCCTTATAGTACTGGGATGCGTATTATGACCTGTAGGAATAAATGAAATATGTATAAGTATGAGTACAGATGATAAGTGTGAGTAGGTTTAGGGTGGCCCATCGATTGACGTCATAAAAAAAATTTAGGTCCGGCATTTCGTGGGGTATCCGAAACACCCCCATGTATGTTCCGCGATATTTCATAGTTTTCGAGTTATGATTTTTTTTTACTTTTCGAGGAATTTCAACCGGACGAGTATAAAAAATTGTTTTTTTTTTTTAATTAAGACTTCTTAAGATTTTTTTTTGCAACAGATTCCTCATGTGCTGTACTATAATACATAAAATAACTAGCTTCGTAACTTTGATGAAAGTTACGAAAATGTTGGTCAGAATTCAAAAAAATACGTTCCGTGAATTAAGACTTTAATTTTCAACTTTACATTAAAAATCGAATTAAGTGTTATTTCCCTTCTTATTTACTCTCAAAAATGCGCCAGACTCTCAGCTTTCATAATCAGAAGACAGAAGTAGTACTTTAAAGCAAGTTTGGCTAAAACCGGTCTTCAAAACACCAAGGTGGCAAAATTCATAAAATTACGTATCTGATTACAATTGTTTTTTTTTTTGCATTAACTATTATTTCTGAGGCAAATTAATGATTAAGAAAGCTGAAAACCTATCGTGTAAGTGAGATAATGAAAAAAAAAGTAGAATTTTATGTACGAATCTTTATTTAAATTTACAATAAATTTTCAAAGTGGCCACCGCCAGCGGCAATGCACATTTTACACCTGCGTAAAAAATTGTGTTTTAATCTGCGGAACGCCTGTCTGTTTTCATTCACTACCCGTTTTGCTTCTAAAATCTTCTGCCTCAGTTCTTGTTCACTGGAACACTCCCGGGCGTATGCTGTTGTGCGGTCTGGTGTTCTAAATGGCGAATTAATTGGTCCATTAGAATTGCCGAGCAGACTTGATGGACCAACTTACAAAAACTTCTTAGAGAATGACTTTGAAGATTTGCTTGAAGATGTAAATCTACAACTAAGACGCACTATGATATTTCAATGTGACGGCGCTCTGTGTCACTACGCGACACAAGACCGGGATAATTTGAATGAAGAATTTCCTAACAGATGGATAGAATGCGGTGGACCGATTCCATGGCCTCCGCGTTCACCTGACCTCAACCTCATAGATTACTTTATTTGGGGCTATTATAAGGAAACAGCATACGCCCGGGAGTGTTCCAGTGAACAAGAACTGAGGCAGAAGATTTTAGAAGCAAAACGGGTAGTGAATGAAAACAGACAGGCGTTCCGCAGATTAAAACACAATTTTTTACGCAGATGTAGAATGTGCATTGGCGCTGGCGGTGACCACTTTGAAAAATTATTGTAAATTTAAATAAAGATTCGTACATAAAATTCTACTTTTTTTTTCCTTATCTTACCTACACGATAGGTTTTCAGCTTTCTTAATCATTAATTTGCCTCAGAAATAATAGTTAATGCAAAAAAAAACCAATTGTAACCAGATACGTAATTTTATGAATTTTGCTACCTTGGTGTTTAGAAAGTCCGGTTTTAGCCAAACTTGCTTTAAAGTACTACTTCTGTCTTCTGATTATGAAAGCTGAGAGTCTGGCGCATTTTTGAGAGTAAATAGGAAGTGAAATAACACTTGATTAGATTTTTAATGTAAAGTTGAAAATTAAAGTCTTAATTCACGGAACGTATTTTTTTTAATTCTGACCAACATTTTCGTACCTTTCATCAAAGTTACGAAGCTAGTTATTTTATGTATTAAAGTACAGCACATGAGGATTCTGTTGCAAAAAAAAAATCTTAAGAAGTCTTAATTAAAAAAAATAAAACAATTTTTTATACTTGTCCGGTTGAAATTCCTCGAAAAGTAAAAAATAATTCATAACTCGAAAACTATGAAATATCGCGGAACATACATGGGGGTGTTTCGGATACCCCACGAAATGCCGGACCTAAATTTTTTTTTATGACGTCAATCGATGGACCATCCTGTATATATATGTACATTACATTACAAGTTTTCATTCTTTTTAATGACCATGAAACGCACTTGCTGTTGATATATCTTTGATAGTTATAAGTTTTATAGTCTGACAGCCTCCGTCGTAGCGGTAGCGAACGCGGCCGTTGCGCAAGGAGGCGCGGGTTGGATCCCCGCACAGTGCAAATATTTGTATGCATGAATATGAATATTTTTGCACTGGTCTGGTCGTGCCTCGGAAAGCACGTTAAGCCGTTGGTCCCGGTTGCCATACGAACATCTCGTGGCAGTCGTTACGGGTTGTTGGAGCCCTCAAAAGTCTAACAATTGGTCTAACTGCAATGCTTAGATATCGCCTTCGGGTTGTGGAGGTCAGACGGCAGTCGCTTCACGGAAAATATCGAAGTTTAGCCAAAATCAGCAGTTAGACTGGTAAAGCGGACCCCAGACTCCAAAGCTGAGAAAGCTGCGGATGCGACTGGGATTAACGCTGAGATGATGATGATGAGTTATAAGTTTGATAATTATTGAATAATTCGAATCCCATTGCAATCATTTGGTGTTTTGTGTAGTTCGAAGATCATCGTTGTTTTTTAAGTGAAAAGTTAACAAAACTGAGCCATAGTCGGCCGATGATGCTGAATTGCATACGCTAAGCGCTGAATCGCAAATATTCAGCCCCAGTTGTCATCAACTGTCACTAATGACAGCTGAGGTCACTGTTGCTGGGAGGACAGTTCCAGGGAACGAGACTGACCACATTTATTTGAAGTTTTCACGTTTATTGTGTGTATCTGAAAGGTTGTCTGATCGATCTTAGCGATAAGACCGCTCATTGTAAAAACTTCATATTTATCTTCTGTAATTTATATAGTATACATATTAAAGAGTATTCTGTGCTATTCTATCCTATATTTTTTTTAATCTTCTCAACTTACTCCAGCAGTCATATATTATAATCCTTCAACACCAACTTACTTTATCAAAATTAAAAACAAACGACATAAAAATTAAAAATATACAAAACACGTAAACGAGAGGTGTTCAAAATGGCAGTCGTGTGTTTCAAATTAATAAAATACCTACTTTAAATAAGTGCTCCGGATGCCTGCCGACAATTTAGCAAAAATTAATTTAACTACGAAATTAAATTCAAGTAGGAATCCGGTGGCGAGACGGGCGGGCGACATTGTTGTCATTGGGGACCAAGGCTGGATGAAACTGGCACTGGAGCGAGGGAATTGGCATGAGAAAAGAAAGGCCTATGCTGGGCGGTTGGTTAAGTCTGGCTGTGAAGAATGTTTTTTTTTTTTCTTTTATAAATTACTAGCTTTCCGCCCGCGGCTTCGCCCGCGTGGAGTTCGGTTATATCGCGCTTTTTAGATTTTCCTCGGTAATATAAATTTTTCCGGGATAGAAATTACCCCATTATTTAATCCGGACTTCTAACTTTACTCAAACTCACTTTCCCATTCATAATATTAGTAAGGATAAACTTGTGCTTGAACGCAATCTTGAATGATGCTAAGCAGTGATGCAATCGTTGATGGTAAAGCACACTAGTTTATTACTATTCACTCTAGCCTTGAAGACACTTAAATTGTAGTCCGACGGAAACACTTTATTGACTGGAACAATTTGCTAGGGGCGAACAAATTGTTCCAGTCCCTCGATCTACGCGGTATAAAAGAAGAGGCGAAACGCTTCGTTCGGATCGTTGTGGTGTCAATAAAGTAAGGGTGGAAACTCGCCATACGACGGGTTGTGCGATGATGGAACGGAGATGAGAGAATTAAATCATGTATTTCCCTCACACACTCTCCAAAATGCATCCTATAGAAAACAGACAGGCTGGCTACTATTCGCCTGTGCTCCAGTCATTGTTTTTGTTTTGTTTTTTTTTTATTTTTTTAATAATAAATTAATACATACGGGCAAATCACACAGATTGAGCTAGCCCCAAAGTAAGTTCGAGACTTGTGTTATGGGATTCTAACTCAACGATACTATATTTATAACAGATACATATAAAACATCCAAGACCCAGGACAATCAGGAAAAGATCGTTTTCCATCATGACCTGGCCGGGGATTGAAATCAGGGCCTCCACGTCGCAGGCAGGCGTGTTGACCGCTGCGCCACGGAGGACGACGAGTCTTTGGAGATCGTTTTAAGATAAACGATGAGATACGCGTCTGCTGGAAGTTGGAAAAACGGTAGAAGTGAATACTCAACAATTTTTTATTTTATAACACATTTGCTCGTAAAGGGACTCTTACTTCACCAATTTCATTATCGTACTATATCACATTACGCACTTGTGCGTTATTGAAATGTAAAACGTACGATTTTTTTATTAAAGTAAATCACACCGTTTATCAAGATGGTCCTTCCAAAAACAAGAGTTTTGTAGAAAAATGGACAACATTTTATAAATTAACTTTGCGAGATAAAAAATAATAAACAAACCTTTATTCTTTAATCCAATTAACGTTTAAACAAATTACAATCATTTATATGGTCATAATACTGCCATGTTATATGTATGTAATACTGCCTTTTTGGGTTTTTGCCTAAAAAAGCGCTGATGCGCGCGCATGGATTATTTGTGAACGAAGAATCAATTTTACAAATTGTTCAAACTTGTAGAACTGCTTTGAAAAGTGATTAAAGATTTATTCATTTAAAAACCTCCGAGTTTTCGCAAATATGTTATAAAACGTCGTATGACATATGTGCACTTTGATAATTACATACAGCCTCTGCTTTCTTGGAGCTATCGCCTCGGCTATGATTTTTAACTTACCGTACTTTTGTAGTTATGTGCTTGAACGCTTGTTTTATGAACGATAATCGTGACGCCTTAAAAATTAAACGCTATTTAAGCGACGCTTTTGATAATTCTTTCAAACAATTTCAGGACATTCCACGTATTGATAAATTAGTCAATAGATGTTCGGTTCATTCATCATCATCATGTTGAGCATGTTCTTCGTTTACTAGAGGTTATTAAATAAAATGTGACTGCACTATAATCAAAGTCTATAATTCTGGTTCCACAATATTTTACTATATCTAATTATGTACTACGTACGTGTAGAGGCAGGGCGGTGTATTGTAAGCGACTGGCGAGCCGTACGCCCGCGTCCCCCTATATCTCAAACATGCGACTCAGCACATCGCGGTTACCAAGCCGCTACAATCATAACAGCCGAAAGACGTCAACTGCTGGAAATAGACCTCCCCCAAGAATCTTTACAACCACCGGTCCTGCGCCTCCCGCATCTAGGGGTTTCCTGCGACCTTCACCAGGTCGTTGGTCCACCTTGTCGGGAGCCTACTCACGCTGCGTCTTCCGGTGCGTAGTCGCTACTGAACCCGTCAGCCCCATCGGGCATCGGTTCATTATGATGTGACTATTAATTGTAAAAGATAAAATAGTCTGTATTATGTATACCATATAAATTATAGAACATAAAGATGAAGAATTTATAAAAGGTGACGCAATGGACGGACTTATCGCTAAGAGCGATGAGAGAAAATTGGCTATTGCTAGGTATATTGCAGATAACGGTAGCGACCGCGGCCGCTACGCAAGGAGGCGCGGGTTCGCTCCCCGCGCAGTGCCTATATTTGTATGCATGAATATGAATATTTGCACTGGTCTGGTCGTGCCTCGGAAAGCACGTTAAGCCGTTGGTCCCGGTTGCCATACGAACAGTCAGTGGCAGTCGTTACGGGTTGTTGGAGTCCTTAAAAGTTCAACAATTGGTCTAACTGCAATGCTTCGATATCACCTTCGGGTTGTGGAGGTCAGAAAGCAGTCGCTTCACGGAAAATATCGAAGTTTAGCCAAAATCACCAGTTAGACTGGTAAAGCGGACCCCAGACACCAAAGCTGAAAAAGCTTCGGATACGACTGGGATTAACGCTGAGATGATGATGATGATAGCAGATAACTGAAATAACTACATGCTCGAACCTGAACTGTGTATGCTTCCTATAAGGAAACCCTGCCTGGAAAGCTGTTTCACATCCATCACTTCACATCAGTTGAAATTCAGCGTCAAGCACTATTTGTTTGGTATTTTTGCTGAACTGGGTATTTTTGCTGCAGCCAGGAGGCACATTCTCCGCTATTTTTTTATATCGATGTTCATACTTACTATTTATTTTTTGTATTTGTTGCTATCTGATGTATGCATCAGGTGTATTATGTCTTTTTGTAAGCGCAAAATAAACGTATTTTCATTGTTTCTCCTTTCCTTCTAGAAACCCGAAAAAAATACTCTGTGCGACCTGGAGATCATATGCTCGAACCACTCCGCTGTAACACATGTTCCGTACATTATTACATAATCTTGTCCTTAAGAGGGGACTCTAGTGCCAAGGAATTCGGAAAATAGGTATTTAAAGAAAGTATTGCCGTCGCGCTGCTTCCAACCTCTTCTGGTAAAGTGCGAAAAGGACAGCTGCAGCTCAAGCTGCTTTTACACAGAAATCGTAATAAAAAGTCAATAGAAGTCGCAAAGACGCGTGACCTTGTAGTCGTGCATATGTATTGTGATACACAAGAGCGCGTGGAGCGTTTGTTGCGGTTATTTGTGTTGTTTGGGACGCAGACCGATAAACATGGTGATTTACATTAATACGCTACAAATCACCCTACGGAAACTCTTCCAAAACTTATAACTACAGAAATAAAGGGATAACATTTCATATATAAGTACTTAATTTTTAAAATAATATCGTTTTTAATAAATTTATGTCATGTAACGACAAGAAAAGACTTTAGAGGGAGACAGTATTTATTAAGTATACAGAAATTTAAAGACAAGATGGAAGTGTAAAAATGAATAATGTAGATGAATGATTGATGAGTGATGGTGAAGGGCGGCCCCTGGTGGACCGGCGGCAGTTACGAAGGAGCGGCCCTGGTGGACCGGCGACAGCAACGGACGAGCGGCTCTGGTGGACCGGCGACAGCAACGGACGAGCGGCCCTGGTGGACCGGCGACAGCAACGGACGAGGGGCCCTGGTGGACCGGCGACAGCAACGGACGAGCGGCCCTGGTGGACCGGCGACAGCAACGGACGAGCGGCCCTGGTGGACCGGCGACAGCAACGGACGAGCGGCCCTGGTGGACCGGCGACAGCAACGGACGAGCGGCCCTGGTGGACCGGCGGCAGCTACAGAGGAGCGGCCCTGGTGGACCGGCGGCAGCTACGAGGAGCGGCCCTGGTGGACCGGCGTCAGCTACAGAAGAACGGCCCTGGTGGACCGGCGGCAGCTACAGAAGAACGGCCCTGGTGGACCGGCGGCAGCTACAGAGGAGCGGCCCTGGTGGACCGGCGGCAGCTACAGAGGAGCGGCCCTGGTGGACCGGCGGCAGCAACGGAAGAACGGCCCTGGTGGACCGGCGGCAGGTACAGAGGAGCGGCCCTGGTGGACTGGCGGCAGCTACGGAAGAGGGACTGCCCCGGCGTCACAAGGCCGGCAGCAGTCGAGGGCTCCGGCGGCAAAGGGCCAGGCAGCTCCAGGCGCACCAGTTATATTGTGACTGGTACAGCAGGAAACACCCTAGAAGGGCTCTCGAGGCAGCGTTTACTGGAGACCTACTTTTAAGAGGCTTGTTTGGAAGCCAGAGCTCGACTGACCACTGCTCTGCGATGATTCCTAAAGAAACCTCGCAGAACGGTTGGAGGTCGAAATTTAAAATATTCGAAAATAGGGACGAGGAACGGTAAATAATTTTACCATAAAAGAGTTCGAATAACAATTATAAAATAAAAATAGCAGACCAACAAGAATTTTGATGAGAAGGTTGTCATGGATACATCATCAACAATGTTGTCAAAAAAATGTCAAAATAATGAAAATGTTCTGTAACAATGTAAATATAAATGGTATTAAATTAAAAAGTGCAGTGTTTGATAGAAAAAAGTGATACAGTCCTGCATAGGTACGGCTTCCTACGCTAAGGGGTCAATAAGTCGCCGAAACTTAGGCGTAAAGTTGAGGACTGAGTCTGTAAACAGAAAAATGAGTCCTTGTGTAGTGGAATATGATCAAAACAGAGCCTCATAATAATGGAAAGCATATTATGGACCGTGGAAATGAATGATACATATATAAGTATGAATATGAGTATAAATAATAAGTGTAAGTATATCTGAATATGTACATAACATTACATTTCCCCCCCGACCCTGGAAAAATTTTCAACTGTAGAAAATTTTCTAATAAGATTTCAAGTAGGGACTGTAAAACAACACTTCACACATTCATCCATCTCCATTCACCCATTCATACCACCTATCTCTTTCAAGCAATCCTCTTCATACAGGTATGGGTGGAGTTCACAGTTGATGACTGTCACTCATAGAAGTGTGTTTTAGAATGACGACAAGGCTTATTTTTGGAGTTGTCAGCCGCTCCAGACTGGAAGGAAAAAAAAAAAGGAAACATTAGATAATGTAAGTAGAAATTTAAGCTCCTAGAAGAGCGAAAGAGTTAGCATTTGGTTTAGGCTTATTTTAGGAGTAACCAACCGCTCCTGCATAGGCTTATTTAATGAGTTGCAATCCGCTCCATAGGGTAAAAGAGTGAGACTTAAGAGTAGGGTCGAGCAAATGTAATGTAATGTTTGTGTAGTGAGTGATGTTTATATATAATATAAAAAATAAATAAGATGTGCAGCTGTAAACAAAAGAAAAAAGTAATATTTACATAAATAATTAGTAGGTGATTTAATTGACATTAATAATTTAGAGTTGATTAGAAAGAATTCAACATTTTATATCTTTTATGTGCCATTTACCTACAGCACCATCTGGGTCTTCTAATAAGTACACTAAAGGTGATAGTTTATTTAAAATTTTGGATTTGATAAATTTAGGGGCTAGTTTAGCATTGAAATATGAACCAGCATCGCTTAATGCATGATTCTTTCGCCAAACCGTATCCCCGACGTTGAATTCCTTGAACGACCTCCGAAGATTATAACGAGCGCTGTTTTTAACGTAAGCTATATGTAAGTTAGACTGAACTTTGTGAAATATAGACGTGAGGAACCCAGCATTTGTTGCGTAAATAGCACGGGGCATAAAGATTAATTCTTCGAGGTTCTGACACGGGGAGTAAAAGGAACCGCAAGGAATTGTTTCCCTCCCAAAGACTAGAAAGGATGGAGTGTAGCCCGTTACAACGTTAGTAGTATTGTTCATAGAAAATTGAATTTTACTAAGATGTTTGTCCCAGGATCTATGGTCGTCCTCTACTAGTGAAGCTAAAGCCGTAATTATTGTTTTGTTATAACTTTCAGTCGGGTTAAATTGTGGGCAATAGTAGGCCGAATGGAATATGAAAGGAACTTTGTATCTATTAAGAAAAGAGTGGAATTCACGTGACTGGAATTGTGGACCGTTATCCATTATACAAGTCTGTGGAACTCCATGAACTAGAAAAACAGAATTTTCCATAATATTACACACATCAAAAGTGTCTAGGGATCAAGCATTTTTATGCGGATTTCTTGAGATTGAGATGTGGCTTTGTAATAAATTTATGATTTTATAAATTTATATGGATCATTTTTGGTGCATTTCATAATTTGAATCAGGAACTGTGAATCAAATTCGAGTAAAAGATGAAAATCAGCTGTCAATATTTTCCCTATAAAAACATACAACGCATTGAAGACATTATTAGTGCTACTGTTTCCCTACTACTGATTAAAACCAACGTTATTATGGAGCGGCGACGTCATTTAAGCAGGGAAGAAATGCTCAGAGCCGTGGGAATGATAGAAGCTGGTTCCTGGCAACGTACTGTGGCTTTAGCTCTGAATACAAGTCAGAGTGTTATCAGTCGACTTTGGACACGTTACCGAAGCACTGGTACCGTGGCTGAGCGCCATGGAGGACGGTATCGCTGCACCACACGGAGACAAGACCGATACATTCAAATCTTAACTCGAAGAGCTCCAACAACAACCGCCATGATGTTAGCCGTGAGGCTTCATCACTCTTCAGGGAACTTAATTAGCGACCAAACAGTCAGAAACCGCTTGCATGAAGTGAACCTTCATTCCCGAAGACCGCTACGGGTACCACCTATAGCAATGCACAATCGTAGGATTCGATATCACTGGGCTCTTGAACACAGAAATTGGGCAGAAGAACAATGGCGTTTCGTGTGCTTTTCTGATGAGTCTCGTTTTGGTATGAGACTGGATACAAGACGTATACGACACTGGAGAACCCCTGGACGCCAACAGCGATTAAAATCCTGCCAGGAAGTCCATCCTTATAGTGGTGGAACCATCATGGTATGGGCGGGTATTTGGATCGGCGGAAGAACTGAGTTGATTTGGATCAGAGGCAACCTCAACGCTCAAATTTATGCTGAAACGATTGTATCAGACGTCATAACGATGACGTCTGATACAATCGTTTCAGTACTTGTAGAGGAACGCCTCTACAAGTGCAAATCGGTCCCTTATTTCAGTTAATGCATGATAATGCACGACCGCACACCGCAAGAGTTGTAAGACAGACTCTCGCCGCAGCTAACATCAATGTCCTGCCCTGGCCTGCTCAGTCGCCAGACTTGAACCCGATTGAGCATGTATGGGATATGCTACAGAGAAGAGCTCTGCCGAATATGGAGGGTATCCAGTCGCAAGAAGACCTTTTTTTGTTGTTGCAACGAACATGGGCGGCCATTCCACAGCGTGATTTGGATGAACTCATTTTGAGTATGCCAAACCGATGTTCTTGTGTTGTTAGTGTTCGGTAGAAACACGGATTATTAATTGTTTAAGTTACCCAATAAAATTTTAGAGAAAACTGTTATTTCAGTCTTTTTTTCGAACTTTTGTGTTAGTGGTTCAAAGGTCAAATATCCCTTTATTAGGAAAATGGCAAATTTCTTTATTAATGCAAAGGTGACTTGGTTTATCGTTACTGTGACAAACGAAAACACTTTATTTGATGAATCCTTAAAGAAAATTTTAATTAATATCAATCAGGAGAAAAGTTATTGCAAAAATATATGTTGATCCCTAGACACTTTTGATGTGTGTAGTTATATTAGATGCAGTCGCCTGTTTTAGAGGGAAAATCAAAGTATATTTAGTAAAGATGCAATTAATTACTAAAATGAACCTATTACGTTTTCTAGTCATAGGAAGTGGACCCATTAGGTCTAGAGATATAGTTTGAAAAGGTCTAGAGCAAATCTTAGGTTTGCCCATTAGGCCATATGGAGAATGATTAGAATGTTTATAAGCAAGACAGGTTTCACAGTTAGAAATTATCCTAGCAATGTCTCTAAACATGCCGGGCCAATAGTATAGTAAAGATATTTTTTTATATGTTTTAAAAATTCCTAGGTGAGGTTCTTGACTAGAGCCATGATTTGTTTCAATTATTAAACGTCTATCTTGAGGTAATGGAACTTCTTTCCAAATGAAGTCGTCGTTCAGGCGGTCAGGCGTGTGAATACAACGATAGAGTTTATTCTCTCTTATCGTATAATTTGGGTAAGAATCAGGATTATTCGAACAGCTCAGAAATATTTTATTGTATTGTTCCAGTTCTCTAGTAGTATCATTCATAGAAATAGGATGTACACCTTGTGGTACATTACTATTTTCTTGTATTTCAGGGAGTTCTTGTGATTTGGCTCTTGATAGAAGGTCCGGTACTACATTATCTTTTCCTTTCTTATGTTTTAGAACGAAGTTGAAGCAAGATAAGCGTAAAGTCCAACGTGCAAGTCTTCCTGAAGGATTGGATAAATTCTGAAACCATTTGAGTGCAGCGTGGTCAGTGTAGATTGTGAATTCTTTCCCATTATCGAGATAGCAACGCCAGTGTTCTAAAGCAGTTATCACGGCAAGTGTTTCTCTTTCAGTAGTTGAGTAGTTCCGTTGGTTCTTGTTGAAGGCTTTGCTCATATAGGCAATCACAACTTCTTTGCCTTCCTGATGTTGAGTGAGCATTGCGCCAGTACCGTAGTTAGATGCATCACAATGAACTGAAAAAGGAAGGTCGAAGTTTGGACAGGCCAGAACAGGAGTAGTTATTAAAGCATCCTTAAGCTTTTGAAAGGCTGCATCCGCTTCTGTATTCCATCCGAATTTCGGAGCATTTTTCCCGGAGCAGGTTAGTTTGTTGAGTGGCGTAGCAATAGTGCTGAAATTTGGAATAAATCTTCGAAACCAGCTACAGGTGCCAATGAATCTACGAACTTCTTTTCTGCAGGTAGGAATTGGGTAGTCCACAATAGCCTTGATTTTATCAGGATCAGCACGTAAGCCATGTTCATCCACTACGAAGCCAAGATATTTTAACTCTTTTCTGAAGAATTGGCTTTTGTCAAAGTTAATAGTTAATTTAGCGAAGGAAAGTTTTTCGTGAACTTTCAGGAGCAGTGATATATGTTCCTCAAAAGTTTCGCTAATTATGATAATATCGTCTAAGTAGCAGAACACTTTATTTTCAAATTCTGGAGTGAACAGCATGTCCATTAATCTTTGTTGAGTAGCTGGTGAATTGGTGAGTCCGAAGGGCATTACTTTAAATCTGAACATGCCTCTTCCAGGTACATAAAAAGCAGTCTTGTCCTTATCAGCAGGGTTCAGAGGAATCTCCCAGAAGGCTTTCGCAATGTCTATACTTGACAGGTATTTAGCATTTCTGAGGTTGTCCAAAATTTCACTTATAAGTGGCAGACTATAAGCATCACGTTTTGTAATTGCGTTAAGCTTTCTGCTATCTACGCAAAAACGCCATTCACCGTTCTTCTTTGGAGTAATTATTACTGGAGATAACCAAGGGCTTTCACATTGTTCAATAACGTTCCATTTCAACATTTTATCAACTTCAGTAATCAATGCTTTTTGTTTTTCAGGAGACAGTCTGTAACATCTTTGTTTGATGGGTAGCGAATCTCCGGTATCGATCTTGTGAGTGATAAGATTAGTGTTCCCCAGCACACCCTTTTCTTCGAATGAGATAGTCTTGAAGCGTTGGATGATATCATCAGCAATATTCTTCTGATTTGCAGTTAAATGATCATAAGGTAATACTTTGACATTCATTGTCTCGATGGTTGAGCACTCCAGTTCTGAAAGACCAGTCGATGAGAGAATATTCGGTAGAAGATTAAATTTTTTCCAAAAGTCTATTCCTAATATTAAAGACGGTGAAATATCAGGAAAAATATAAGCCTTAATCAAGTGGGTCTGTTTGTTAAAGTAAATAGGAAGGTAACAATGACCTACAGAATTAATTTTCTGGTTATTGGCTGTAGAAATAGTAATTTTATCTGACTTGAAAAGTTTACAGCCTAGTTTAAGAAATTCTAAGTGAGAGTTATTACCAAGAATAGTGATTGAACTACCAGAGTCAAGTAATCCAGTCAAAGATAAATTGTAAACTTTGATGTTAACAAAAGGTCGTTTAAAATCCTTTTCATTAGAGTATAGAGTTGAAGAGATTTTATAGCATGAAAAGAAATTCTTAAGAGTTTTAATCCAATCGTTCCAATCGTTGGCATCAAAGTTTGTTTTACTTTTCAAGTCAGTCGTTAGTTTTTTGAACTAGAGTTAGGTTTAGGTGAACAATTAGGACAGTCTGGGGTTTTAAAACCTTTAAGACCACATTTAAAACAAATTAGAAAGTGACGTTGAGTACAAGTATTTAAGGTATGACCATGCATACGACAACGAACGCAAAATGAATTTTCTTGCGAGTAAGCTTGTTTTAGACTGTTTACTTGTTTGGGAGGGTTTTTTGTAAAATCTATTTGTGTATGAAGGAGGTTTTGGGTCAGAAGTAGAAAATTCCGAAGAAGTTGGATGAATTTGTTTATAAGCAAATTCTGAAATAAGGGGATTTTGTTGGTTATTTGGTTCTTTAAAATGTTTGTCTCGATCTAAGAATTTTTCATAATTTTTGCATGTAGCCAAGAGTGCATCAATAGAGTTAATATCCTTTAGTGCCACGAATACTGAGTAACACGGTCTTATATTTCTTAGAATGATTTCTAACTGTTCCGTTTCAGACAATTTTTTAGCCAGACGAGAGAACATTCCCGACATAATTGAGATATAAATTATGATTGGTTCATCACGACCTTGGGTACGACTTTTGATGGCCTCCAATAATTTAAAATCATAGTCAAAACCGCAAAAATCTTTAATTAGAGACAAAGAAATTTCATCCCATGTTAGGTCTGGATTTTGATTTATTTTAAATCTAAACCAATGTAGGGCACTGTCTGTAAAAATATCATACGCCTGAGTAATTAACAAATTTTTTGGTATATTCCGCACAAGACAATATTCGTCAAGTTTTTGTAAAAACGATCTAGGGCAAGATTTTCCATTAAACGTATATCGTTTCAGATCTTTGAATAAATTATGATTTGGAGAAGTTAAAAGAGGAAAGGAAAGAGGAGCTGTGAAAGGAGGGTAAATAGGTGGAGTAGAGGGAGCAGTGAGACGAGGAGAAATAGGAGGAGGAGAGGGAGTGGCGAGAGGAGTATGAATAGGAGTGGTAGAGGGAGCAGTGATATATGAATGAGGATTCATAGAGTTTAGATTTGAACAATAAATCTTGAAACTTCCTTCAAGTGTCTCAAATTTTGATTTTAAAGTGTCTAGATTAAGTTTATAGACAGGGTTTAAGTCTGTGTCTATACGTTCCAACCTGTAAAATAAATGATTAATAAAAGATTCTATTAAGCGATGGTATTTGGAATTACCCTGTAACAGATTATCTATTTTAATATTTAAATAACTCAGAGTACTATCTATCTGAGCTAACTCCTCCTCTATAGGAATGGGAGAAGTTAAAATATCTTCCGATGGTGTAGTTGGAGCTAGCAGAAGTATTTGCTTCTTTAATAATATAACAGTTTTTGCTGGTTCCTCCAGTCTAATTGTAACTTCATATTCAAGCTCGTTTTTATTTAAGAGTTCAAATTTGATTGGACGAGACATATTTAAGTGTAAGTTAGAAAAAGATAGTTAAGTATGTAAAAGTATACCTTGTTTTCCTGTTAGGGAAAGAAAATTAAGTTAGGTGTAGTAAGTATATATGAGTGAATGAGAGGGATAGAATAGCCAAAATATTTAACCAAAGAGCTGAGAATGTACGACACTAGACGAAGTGTTTCTTTTGAATTTAGGAAGTTAAGGGGGTGCAGGAAATTTTCGTTGGGCGCCAAACTGTCATGTAACGACAAGAAAAGACTTTAGAGGGAGACAGTATTTATTAAGTATACAGAAAAGACAAGATGGAAGTATAAAAATGAATAATGTAGATGAATGATTGATGGGTGATGGTGAAGGGTGGCCCCTGGTGGACCGGCGGCAGTTACGGAGGAGCGGCCCTGGCGGACCGGCGACAGCAACAGACGAGCGGCCCTGGTGGACCGGCGGCAGTTACGGAGGAGCGGCCCTGGCGGACCGGCGACAGCAACAGACGAGCGGCCCTGGCGGACCGGCGACAGCAACAGACGAGCGGTCCTGGCGGACCGGCGACAGCAACAGACGAGCGGCCCTGGTGGACCGGCGACAGCAACGGACGAGCGGCCCTGGTGGACCGGCGACAGCAACGGACGAGCGGCCCTGGTGGACCGGCGACAGCGACGGAGGAGCGGCCCTGGTGGACCGGCGGCAGCTACGAGGAGCGGCCCTGGTGGACCGGCGTCAGCTACAGAAGAACGGCCCTGGTGGACCGGCGGCAGCTACACGAAGAACGGCCCTGGTGGACCGGCGGCAGCTACAGAAGAGCGGCCCTGGTAGACCGGCGGCAGCTACAGAGGAGCGGCCCTGGTGGACCGGCGGCAGCAACGGAAGAACGGCCCTGGTGGACCGGCGGCAGGTACAGAGGAGCGGCCCTGGTGGACCGGCGGCAGCTACGGAAGAGGGACTGCCCCGGCGTCACAAGGCCGGCAGCAGTCGAGGGCTCCGGCGGCAAAGGGCCAGGCAGCTCCAAGCGCACCAGTTATATAGAGACTGGCACAGCAGGAAGAACCCTAGAAGGGCTCTCGAGGCAACGTTTACTGGAGACCTACCTTTAAGAGGCTTGTTTGGAAGCCAGAGCTCGACTGACCACTGCTCTGCGATGATTCCTAAAGAAACCTCGCAGAACGGTCGGAGGTCGAAATTTAAAATATTCGAAAATATGGACGAGGAACGGTAAATAATTTTACCATAAAAGAGTTCGAATAACAATTATGAAATAAAAATAGCAGACCAACAAGAATTTTGATGAGAAGGTTGTCATCAACAATGTTGTCAAAAAATGTCAAAATAATGAAAATGTTCTGTAACAATGTAAATATAAATGGTATTAAATTAAAAAGTGCAGTGTTTGATAGGAAAAAGTGATACAGTCCTGCATAGGTACGGCTTCCTACGCTAAGGGGTCAATAAGTCGCCGAAACTTAGGCTTAAAGTTGAGGACTGTGACTGTGAACTGAAAAATGAGTCCTGGTGTAGTGGAACATGATCAAAACAGAGCCTCATAATAATGGAATGCATATTATGGACCGTGGAAATGAATGATACATATATAAGTATGAATATGAGTATAAATAATAAGTGTAAGTATATCTGAATATGTACATAACATTACATTTAGACAAAAAGAAATAATGAAATATTATGAGTTAACGTTAAATATATATGAGATGATTGTATTTTAATAAGAATTATGCTTATTATTACATAGGTATGTTCATGGGTAGGCCTAGTAGGCAGTAGGTAACCTAGTCTGCGTTGGGTAACCTTGTAAAATTGATGTTTTCAGTACTTATCAAATACTTTTCATGTTGGAATAATTAAGTATTCATATTATTATTATTATATTGTAAGGATAATGGATTAAGTTGGATAGAATCGATACGTTTATATATTATGTATTTATGCATCTGTTTACTTAATCCAATGATATTGATATTATTACAGGTTTCCAAAAGATCTAGATATTAAAGTAAATGGATATCTGCTTCTGGAAGAAGGAATTTCTTTATTTGAAATAAATGCTTGGATTTTGATTGATTTTTAATAAAAAAAATATAACTTACACCTACTTAATTGTTTATTGCATTCCCTTATCCCATAAATATGTAAATCACCTTAAAGTGCGTTGAGGAATGAAACACTTTAATTAATGTTCATCGGAAAATTATCGATATGAACATAAACATTACGACCTATGCACTGCACTTTTTCTCAGTGAAAGTGAGCGCGCGATATGTTCCTGTGCTTTTCGCGCACGTTTATTATTAGTTAAAAAAGCCGCGCCTTCTGCGATTATGTGTTGTTAGAAAATATTGCGTTATGCTATAGCTCGAAGGCTTAATTTTGTATCAATAATGCAAAATGCTTGTATAAATGTTCGAGTGACAGCAGCGGACCGGCGACACGCGTTCTGGTGTTGAAAGTCAGTAGATAGCACTTCTATTGACTTGTTATTACGATTTCTGTGTGCTTTTCCCTACAAAAACGTTGACCAAAAGACATTTCCAATTCCGCTGTTTGCTTTTTAAAAACACGACCGATCTCAATTATTTTTATATCAAAATTTAGAGGAAAAGTGTACCTATGCTTCTATTCTTTTTGTCAGAAACTTATCACACTTGTCTAATAGTCATCTGAACATCAAGGTAAAAGTGGGTTATTTTTCGCGATTTTGAAAATCAAATTATAGGGGCACGTATAATCACGGTGTAAAATTGTAGGAAAAAAATTATTGCTATAAAAGCATTATCCACGAAGAAAACGGAATACGTTTGTATAGAGAAAGCACCACTAGAGCTGTACCTATTTCGTTTCATCATTCAACACAATATCGTTTAAAACAACATTTACGCATCCAGTAAGATGAGTGTACACAACTGTATTGGAATGGAGATTTATTAATAATTCCGTGAAAGCGATCTGTGACTGACAGGCTCTTGAATTTTGTATGTAAGCTTATCCGACGCTACACTCCACCTGATTTATCATAGGTACACTTGCTTTTGTTTGCGGCTTCACCCGCGCGGTGGTCGAAAATTGTAACATGGCATATGTTATGCCACTGTGGAGGCATGAGGAACAGGGAGTAAAGTTCACTCATCCTCCATAGAAAAGGGAGGATCCTGCGACCAGACGGGTGTTATGTCTGGCGGGCACTTGCCCAATGCTTGAAGATTAGCATACATACAACTGTATGTATGCTAATGTCACGGTAAACTCTGAATGCGAGATGTAGAATTCGTGTGACGTCACTATAACGCGTTGTTCCATGTGACGTTTGTAGGTACCGCTACATCACTTTAGCGCTCTAGACCAGCACCCTAATCGAGTAATTATTTTATATTATACATTACTATTAGTTGGAATCATTTTGAAGCATATTGTTAATCCATATGTTCGTAAAAATTATTCTGAATAACGTTGTTGAATTGTCAAAATGAAACCCATTGCTACTAATAGTGTGTTGCGTAATTACCCTGCGGAACACTAATTGCACTATCAATTGGAATAATTTTGAAGCATATTGCTCCTTATATTAGAGAAATATTTTTAGAGGTAACAGGGTGTAAAGTTTACTCGTCCTCCATGGAAAAAGGAGGATCCACCGACCAGCCTTTTTTTTTTTAATTTAGATGCTCCCTCTATCACAGAGCATTGCTCTGTTTCCACTGGCTTGGTAGACCAGTGCCTTTATTAGAACTTCAGTTTCATATTGACAAAACTACAGTACAGCGTCGCATAAGCTCTTACATCTATAATTTACATTTATTTTATCTTATAATTACTCTTTATCTATGTTATTCTAATACACACATCAAAAGTGTCTAGGGATCAACATATATTATTGCAATAACTTTTCTCCTGATTGATATTAATTAAAATTTTCTTTAAGGATTCATCAAATAAAGTGTTTTCGTTTGTCACAGTAACGATAAACCAAGTCACCTTTGCATTAATAAAGAAATTTGCCATTTTCCTAATAAAGGGATATTTGACATTTGAACCACTAACACAAAAGTTCGAAAAAAGACTGAAATAACAGTTTTCTCTAAAATTTTATTGGGTAACTTAAACAATTAATAATCCGTGTTTCTACCGCGAACACTAACAACACAAGAACATCGGTTTGGCATACTCAAAATGAGTTCATCCAAATCACGCTGTGGAATGGCCGCCCATGTTCGTTGCAACAACAAAAAAGGTCTTCTTGCGACTGGATACCCTCCATATTCGGCAGAGCTCTTCTCTGTAGCATATCCCATGCATGCTCAATCGGGTTCAAGTCTGGCGACTGAGCAGGCCAGGGCAGGACATTGATGTTAGCTGCGGCGAGAGTCTGTCTTACAAGTTACAACTCTTGCGGTGTGCGGTCGTGCATTATCATGCATTAACTGAAATAAGGGACCGATTTGCACTTGTAGAGGAACGATGACGTCTGATACAATCGTTTCAGCATAAATTTGAGCGCTGAGGTTGCCTCTGATCCAAATCAACTCAGTTCTTCCGCCGATCCAAATACCCGCCCATACCATGATGGTTCCACCACTATAAGGATGGACTTCCTGGCAGGATTTTAATCGCTGTTGGCGTCCAGGGGTTCTCCAGTGTCGTATACGTCTTGTATCCGGTCTCATACCAAACCGAGACTCATCAGAAAAGCACACGAAACGCCATTGTTCTTCTGCCCAATTTCTGTGTTCAAGAGCCCATTGATATCGAATCCTCCGATTGTGCATTGCTATAGGTGGTACCCGTAGCGGTCTTCGGGAATGAAGGTTCACTTCATGCAAGCGGTTTCTGACTGTTTGGTCGCTAATTAAGTTCCCTGAAGAGTGATGAAGCCTCACGGTTAACATCATGGCATGGGGCATGGGGTGCTTTGGGGTCCCACCTCCATCTCTGGGACCCAAGTCAACCCCACCTGCCAGACGGTGCACCTGCTGACTCACGAACGGGGCTCTGACGCCGGCTTTCCCTTCGGGGTTGAGTGGTCAGACGGCAGTCGCACTCGTAATTAGCCAAACTAGCCAATCAATCATGGAGAGGAAAATAAGAAATGCACATGTCACAGCTAGGGCGCCGCCGCAAAACGGCGCGCAGGAGCCTCGCCCGACTCCTGTGACCTGTGGGCTAGGGCTACCGTGTCAGAGGCGGACACGGCTGAAGAAGCGAGCCCAATCCATGAAAATCCGTTTCGCGTCGTGGAACGTTGGCACGCTAACTGGACGCGCGAGAGAGCTGGCCGAAACTCTCCACAGGCGGAGGGTGGCCGTGGCGTTCCTGCAGGAGACTCGTTGGAAAGGCAGCAGATCCCGGCTTATTGGGAATGGCTACAAGCTGATCTACACGGGTGCACCTAGTGGGAGAAATGGAGTCGCCGTGGTGTTGTCTGACGAGCTCCAGGATGACGTCTTGGAGGTGAATCGCATCAGCGATCGGCTAATGTCGGTGCGGGTGCTTGTCAATGGGGTTATAACCCACTTGATAAGTGCCTACGCTCCACAGGCCGGGTGCGGTGAAGCCGAAAGGACGCTGTTCTGGACCCAGCTCGAAGGATTGCTTTGCGGGATTCCGTTATCCCAGGGAATCGTTCTGGGTGGTGATTTGAACGGCCATGTGGGTGAGAGGTGTGGCGAGTTTGAGCGTGTTCACGGTGGCTTTGGGTACGGAAGCCGCAATGCGGAAGGAGACAGCATTCTCCGAATGTGTGCGGCTGCGGACCTTGCAATCGTGAACACCTACTTCAAAAAGAAGCCGGAGCACCTTGTCACCTACCGGAGCGGGCGAAGCGCTACCCAGATCGATTTTCTACTAACTAGGAGGCACCACATCGGCAAAGTAGCCAACTGCAAAGTCATACCCGGTGAGAGTCTCACTGCACAACACCGTCTCCTTGTCATGGACCTCTGCGTAAAGGCCCAACGTAGACGTGTAGAGGACTGTCGGCGCCAGATCCGGTGGTGGCTGCTTGATGAAAACAGGTCCCAGGATTTTGCGTCGGTTATTGGCGACAAGTGCGTCGGTACCGACGGAGAACCTGTGCAAGACCACTGGGACAGGATCCAGGCAGCTATTACGGGGGCGGCGCGGGTGGTACTCGGCGTCTCTAAGGGCGGCCGCAAACGTGACAAGGAAACCTGGTGGTGGGACGACACAGTCCAGAGGGAGACTAAGGTGAAGAAAGCCCTCTTCAAAACGTGGCAAGCGACCGGATCTCCTGAAGATCGCGACGCATACAAGGTTGCCAAACGTGCCACCAAAAGAGCTGTAGCCAGAGCCAGATGAGACCACTTGCAACCTCTCTACGAGAAGTTGGAATCGTCTGAGGGGCAAAAGCTTATTTACAAGTTGGCACGTTCCAGGGTCAAAGCGGCACAGGATATATCCAAGTGCCGTTGTGTAAAAGACCCAAATGGCAACCTGCTATGCGAGGACCTCGCGGTGAAGGAGAGATGGCGCTCGTACTTTCACGAGCTGCTGAACAAGCAGCATCAAGAGGTGCAAGCACCGGAACTCCCTCCGAACCTTGGACTAGTGCCTCTGATAACGCCTGAGGAAGTCCAAACGGCTCTTCGTCGTATGGGGAATCGGAAAGCTGTCGGAGCTGACGGAGTCCCCATTGAGGCCTGGAAGGCGATGGGTCCTCGCGGTGTGGGCATGCTAACTAACTTTTTCAATCGCGTGCTCCTGACCGGCAAAATCCCGAGCCAATGGAGGCTGAGTATAATTACTCCAGTCTTTAAAGGCAAGGGCTCGGTTCAGGAGTGTGGCAACTATCGCGGTATCAAGGTCATGTCCCACACCATGAAAATCTTTGAGAGGATCGTAGACTCCCGAATCCGGCAGGAGTGTGCTGTCTCGGAGTGTCAATATGGGTTTCGGCCAGGGTACGGAACCATGGACCCTATCTTCGCACTAAGGATCGCCATGGAGAGATACAGATCGAAGAGCACGCCTCTGCATATGCTCTTTCTAGATATGCAGAAGGCCTTCGACTGTGTCCCTCGAGGGGTGATCTGGTGGGCACTGAGGTCCAAAGGGGTACCTGAAGCCTATGTCGACATAATTCGAGACATGTACCTCAATTCCGATTCCGTTGTCAGGACCGCTGTTGGCGACACTAAACCCTTCCCCATCACCGTCGGAGTCCACCAGGGATCCGTCCTTAGTCCGTTTCTGTTCAGCGTGATATTAGACGTTTTGTCGGCCAGTATCAAGGACTCACATGAGCAGCCTCCCTGGCTACTCATGTATGCTGACGATATCGCGCTGGCGGACGCGGACAGGGAACGGTTGGTGCGGCGTGTGAATGCGTGGAAGGACTCGCTTGAGAACGGAGGTCTGAAACTCAACGTGTCGAAGACCGTATACTTGGCCAACAACACGACAGACCCTATGTCTGTGCGCATAGGCGGAGACATGGTCGAGCGCACGGACCAGTTTAAATACTTGGGGTCTGTGCTTCACGCGTCCGGCGACATTGATTGCGACGTCAAGGCACGTATTTCCGCAGCTTGGGCGAAATGGCGTGAGGTGACAGGTGTCATTTGTGACCCCAAAATGCCGGTTAAGCTTAAGGGGCAGGTCTATAAAACCATCATTAGACCTGTTCTCCTGTATGGCAGTGAGGCGTGGCCTGTGCTTGAGCGACACAAGCAGGAGCTGCGTGTCACGGAGATGAATATGCTGCGGTGGATGTGTGGAGTTACGCGGAAAGACCGCATCAGGAACTCCCGCATCCGGGGCAGCCTTCGTGTCCGTGACATTGCGGACAAACTGCAGGAGGGTCGCCTACGCTGGTACGGCCACGTCTTACGCAAACCGGCATGTTACGTGGGTAACAAATGTCTTGCCATGGCGCCTCCGCCGGGCCGGAACAAGCGGGGTAGACCAAAGAAGTGCTGGCTTGACGTTGTAAGAGATGACATGCGTGCCAACAAGCTCTTACCACAGGACGCTAAAGATCGTGCGAAATGGAGGAGAATGTGCAGGAAAGCGGACCCCGGGCTCCAACGCGAAAGCCGCGGATGCAACCGGGATAAACGCTGTGATGATGATGACAGTAACGATAAACCAAGTCACCTTTGCATTAATAAAGAAATTTGCCATTTTCCTAATAAAGGGATATTTGACATTTGAACCACTAACACAAAAGTTCGAAAAAAAGACTGAAATAACAGTTTTCTCTAAAATTTTATTGGGTAACTTAAACAATTAATAATCCGTGTTTCTACCGCGAACACTAACAACACAAGAACATCGGTTTGGCATACTCAAAATGAGTTCATCCAAATCACGCTGTGGAATGGCCGCCCATGTTCGTTGCAACAACAAAAAAAGGTCTTCTTGCGACTGGATACCCTCCATATTCGGCAGAGCTCTTCTCTGTAGCATATCCCATGCATGCTCAATCGGGTTCAAGTCTGGCGACTGAGCAGGCCAGGGCAGGACATTGATGTTAGCTGCGGCGAGAGTCTGTCTTACAACTCTTGCGGTGTGCGGTCGTGCATTATCATGCATTAACTGAAATAAGGGACCGATTTGCACTTGTAGAGGAACGATGACGTCTGATACAATCGTTTCAGCATAAATTTGAGCGTTGAGGTTGCCTCTGATCCAAATCAACTCAGTTCTTCCGCCGATCCAAATACCCGCCCATACCATGATGGTTCCACCACTATAAGGATGGACTTCCTGGCAGGATTTTAATCGCTGTTGGCGTCCAGGGGTTCTCCAGTGTCGTATACGTCTTGTATCCGGTCTCATACCAAAACGAGACTCATCAGAAAAGCACACGAAACGCCATTGTTCTTCTGCCCAATTTCTGTGTTCAAGAGCCCATTGATATCGAATCCTACGATTGTGCATTGCTATAGGTGGTACCCGTAGCGGTCTTCGGGAATGAAGGTTCACTTCATGCAAGCGGTTTCTGACTGTTTGGTCGCTAATTAAGTTCCCTGAAGAGTGATGAAGCCTCACGGTTAACATCATGGCGGTTATTGTTGGAGCTCTTCGAGTTAAGATTTGAATGTATCGGTCTTGTCTCCGTGTGGTGCAGCGATACCGTCCTCCATGGCGCTCAGCCACGGTACCAGTGCTTCGGTAACGTGTCCAAAGTCGACTGATAACACTCTGACTTGTATTCAGAGCTAAAGCCACAGTACGTTGCCGGGAACCAGCTTCTATCATTCCCACGGCTCTGAGCATTTCTTCCCTGCTTAAATGACGTCGCCGCTCCATAATAACGTTGGTTTTAATCAGTAGTAGGGAAACAGTAGCACTAATAATGTCTTCAATGCGTTGTATGTTTTTATAGGGAAAATATTGACAGCTGATTTTCATCTTTTACTCGAATTTGATTCACAGTTCCTGATTCAAATTATGAAATGCACCAAAAAGGATCCATATAAATTTATAAAATCATAAATTTATTACAAAGCCACATCTCAATCTCAAGAAATCCGCATAAAAATGCTTGATCCCTAGACACTTTTGATGTGTGTATATTATACAGTACTTTATTTAAATCTATTCCTTTTCTATTTCTATATAACTTTATATTCCCACCCCATTTGTCTTTATTAGTCTATTACTTATATACTTTATGCCTTTTTGACCAGACAGGTGTGGTCCATTGCATAACGTAACTTAAACTTATTACTCAACAACTTATTACAACCAGCCAAACGTTACAGTGCTACTTGAATTAAGCTAGATATTCCTCATTGGATATTGATGTTGATACCCTTCGAATCACGCTTGAGAAGTATCACCAATTATTTAATTAAACGTTCAACTGTCAATAAGAGACATAATTAAGTTTTTCTATTATTACCGAACTTCATAATCTTGCCTAAATCTTCATACATGTACAAATGGTTATTAATTTACTTTCTGGTAATCCTTAACTCTTACTGTCTCTTGCTGATATTTGGTGTGACGTGATTGTACCCACAGACCATATCTGGACGGGGCACGCTATTTTGAATTGGTTTGTGTGATTTTTAGGGTTAAGTTTTAGTTTTATCAATCGTTACTTTCTCACTGTCCCCTTCTGTATACGTCCGTTTCCTTATGTCTTGTACAATCAATATAGTTCCGTGGACATTGGTGTGAGTTATATGTTTGTTTACTGTGTATTATACCTTAGCCGACTATTAATATTGTAACATGTAAGTGTTTTTTGTCCCAAATGAATAAAATAAATAAAAATAAACTCATTCCTTCCTCCTAAGGAGTTAGGCAGAAGTTACAAAACGTCTCCGACTACGTTCCTTACATAACAACGTCACTTTGTTTACATTGTTAAATTTTAATATAACAATGTAAACGAAGTGACGTTGTTAGGTTATTATATTCAATTTTTGTATTAAGTTCTCCATTATAGTTTAACATAAACTGTTATGACATTATCATGTTTTGAATGTAAGTTAATTTCGGAGGCTGCTGTATCTAGGGCGACTGGGAGGCAGGCGGTAGGCGGCAAGCGGCAGACTCAAGGCGACGTAATCAGAGACATTGATTTGATGCGGCAGACACTGCCGAGCCGAGAAGCAGCTCCACTAATACATTTAACTTGCTTTTACTCCGCAAATCCATACCAATATTATAAATGCGAAAGTATCTCTGTCTGTCTGTCCGGCTTTCACGCCAAAACTACTGAACCGATTGGAATGTAATTTGGTACACAGATAGTTTAGAGCCTGAGAAAGGACATAGGCTATATAACATCCCGCTATGACCAATAGGAGCAGAGCAGTAACAAAAAATGTTGCGAAAACTGGAACAAACGCGGACGTACATATTGCTCTCATTATTTTAACAGGCGCTTATTTTATATCAACCGGTTTTTTTTTTTTTTTGGAATGGTATTCCCACGGAAACGGGAACCACATCGCGCTGTAAACTTAAATCAACGCGGACGGAGTCGCGGGCAACAGCTAGTATTATCATAAATACAACACTTTATCCACCAAGAGCATATTTAAAGGCCGCTGAGTAAATTACTCTAACGTGAATAATTCGATCGATGGGGTAAAGTGCACCCTTGCATGGCCTTGTAGAGGAGCGGTCACTGTAAGAGCAAGATAATTCTGAAAAATAAGGGCAATAGATAACCTTGCCTCGACGTTCGCGTAATTAAGAGATAAGAATATTGAGTGAGGTCATTTATTACGGGACAAGGTATTATTAGATAAATCTGAAATCAAACGAGAGAAAAGATTTGTTTTTATCTTACCTTCGGGCTATAAATGTCTGCCTGCTTGACGCAGCCCAAAGTTATCGGAGGCCCTGCCAACATTAATCAATGGAGACAGTTGATTACGCTAAATTATTAAGTGATCCCAATGGATATTTTACATTTATGTACTTTGAAAGCTCTCTGGAAGTGGTAGTTTGTGGAATTGATGCTTTTGGAACTTGAAGGTCCTATACATATTGTCGTCCTCCGTGGCGCAGCGGTCAACAGGCCTGCCTGCGACGTGGAGGCCCCGGGTTCGATCCTCGGCCAGGTAATGATGGAAAAATGATCTTTTCCTGATTGGCCTAGGTCTTGGATGTTTATCTATATATGTATCTATTATAAATATAGTATCGTTAAGTTAGTATTCCATAACACAAGTCTCGAACTTACTTTGGGGGCTAGCTCAATCTGTGCGATTTGTCCGTATATATTTATTTATATACTTAGCAGCAATTTCTTTGCAATCTCTTTATTTTCAATATTATAAACTAGTACTTGACAGCAATCCCGGCTCATCAACCGGGGTTGCGATAAAGCAGTGATGCAATCGTTGATGGTAAAGCGCGCTAGTTTATTAAGAGCCTATTTAAAAATATTGGTTCAAAACAGTCTCCAAAGCACAGGTGAGCGGCACAGTGTAGCGAGCCTGTCAGTGTTCTATAGGATGCATTTTGGAGAGTGTGTGCGGGAATTGCATGAGTTAACTCCTCCATCTCCGTTCCATCAATGGGCGATCCGTCGTACGGCGAGTACCACCCTAACGCTGGTGACACCACTACGATCCCAACGCCCGTTCTTTTCGCCCCGTCTTTTATACCGCATACATGAAATGAAATGAAATGAAATCGTTTATTAAGCAAGTAGGATCACTGATCACTTTTACACGTCATGTTTATTTTTTATTTTATTTTTTTAACTAGATGAAGCCGGCATTTCCTAACTGACTACCTCTGAGAAGAAATGGCCGAAACAAACTCAGGGATCATCGTCTTTTTTCAAGTCCAGACATTAAAAATGAAAATGTTTACAATAATTTACCTTATAATTACGCATATTGCTTAATAAAAATTAACAATGCTTAACAGAGCGAGCAGCTCAATCCCAAGCTTTTTGTCTTCTAAATAATCTGTGATTTTATAATACCCCTTTTTGCAAAGTTTGGCCTTTATATGGTTCTTAAATCGTTTAATGGGTAAGTTTCGAACGTCCATGGGAAGCTTGTTGTAAAAGTGTATACATTGACCCATGAACGAGTTGCCTACTCTGTGGAGACGAGTGTGATGTAAAGCAAGATTGTGTTTGTTCCTGGTATTTACATTATGAATATCGCTTATCTTCTTAAAATTCGAGATATTTTTATGAACATACATAAGATTTTCAAATATATATTGTGAAGCTACAGTCAGAATGTTCACCTCTCTGAACTTTTCTCTAAGAGATTCTCTAGGACCAAGGTTATAAATGGCTCGAACAGCCCTCTTCTGTAAAACAAAGATGGTATTGATGTCCGCACAAGTTCCCCAGAGAAGAATCCCATAAGTCATAAGACTATGAAAATAACTAAAATAAACAATTCTGGCTGTATCCACATCAGTTATCTGTCTAATTTTCTTAATAGCAAAGGCGGCAGAACTGAGTCTACCCGACAGCTTCTCAATGTGAGGACCCCATTGTAACTTGACGTCAATAGTTAATCCAAGAAAAACTGTCGACTCGACAGGGATCAACTCTACTCCATTCAGTTGAACATTGGTACTTAGCTGCCTGACATTTGGCGTAGAAAATTTAATGACTTTAGTTTTTTTTTCATTTAAAAGGAGGTTATTTACATTAAACCAATGGACAACTTTAGAGAGTGCATTGTTAACTTCGTCAAAGTTTGTTAGCTGACGCTTGACTTTAAAAACAAGAGAAGTGTCATCCGCGAACAATACTATGTTGTGATTATCCCTCACGTGATGAGGTAAGTCATTAATATAAATTAAAAACAAGAATGGACCTAGAATTGAGCCCTGCGGAACGCCCATGGTGACCACAGATCCTGCAGATCTCTTGCCATTAACATCAACCCTCTGAATTCGATTATTCAGATAAGAAGTCAGAAGGTCGAGAGCTCTGTCCCTCAAACCATAATGGTACAATTTCCTGATAAGAGTATCATGATGTACGCAATCAAAGGCCTTGGACAAATCACAAAAAATACCAAGAGCATCTTGCGATTCCTCCCAGGCCCCAAATATGTTCTTTAGCAATGCCACGCCCGCATCCGTAGTTGAACGACCCTTTGTAAAACCAAATTGTTTCACGTGCAATAAATTGTGTAAGTTAAAGTGCCTCAACAACTGTTTCAAAATTAATTTTTCAAAAATTTTGCTCAAAGTTGGTAATATCGATATTGGCCGAAAATTCGTGGGATCAGTTGTACTACCAGATTTGAACAGTGGAATTACTTTGCTTAGTTTCATCAAATCAGGAAATACACCAGATGTGACACAAGAATTAAAAACAATTGCTAAGAAAGGTGCGATAACATCTATTATTGAAGCTACAGTGTATACTGACAAACCCCAATGATCGGCAGTTTTTTTTACATCAAGATCCTTAAAAGATTCTATAATGTCTTTAGCAGTCACAAATGTAAATTCAAAGTGATTGTCACATTCTGGAACACATTCTTTTAGTATGGCATATGCAGAAGTGGAGGAAGAAGACAAAGTTTTTGTTGTCATTATTGGAATATTAGTAAAAAAATTCTCAAACTCAGTTGCTACCTCCAAGTCCGCCTTTATATCTTCATCGTTAATTTTAAGATGGAAATCGCGGTTCTGTACTTTGGTTCTTCCAGTTTCAGAATTTATAATTCCCCAAGTTGTTTTGATTTTATTGCCAGAAGATTTTATTTTATTTTTAATGTGTATGGCTTTTGCTGAGGAACAGGCTCTTTTAAAAGTTTTTGAATAATTTTTAACAAAATCTTGAAAAGCTTCATCATGGTTAAATGTTTTTTCCTGATATAATTCATACATTTTTTCCCTGCTTTTATAAATACCTGGGGTTGCCCAGTCACTAAATATAACACGGTCGCTAACAGGCAATGTTTTTTTTGTGAAAACTTTCATAAATTCACAATTAATGAGGTTAAATAGTACACTATACGCATGATCCGGATTGGCGTGATAAGGCAAGTCCGGTAGCTTTTCAATTAAATTATTTTTAAATTGTCCTAAACGATTTTCATTTATAGGAACAAAACTCACAAGTTTTCTTTGAGCTCTGACTTCACTTTTCTGAGTAAAAGTAACTAACTGGCCACAGTGATCAGAGTCTAACTCGTTTATAATTAAATGGTCAGAAGGTCTTGAGTTAGTAAAGATGTTGTCTAAACAGGTGGCACTCGTGGCAGTTATTCTAGTCGGCTCAAAGAATCTTGCGTACAAGTTATAAGACTTAAATAATGACATAAATTTATTAACTGTAGCTGATTTCTCTAGAACATTAATGTTGAAGTCTCCACAAACAACAACTGTTTTGTTACTGCGACAAGTCTTTAATAAAACTTCCTCCATATATTTCTCAAAAATATCATAGGAAGCACATGGGGGCCTGTAGACACTTTGAAGGAAAACGAGGAGGTTTGTATAGTTTATTGGACTGTAGTTGCACTGATAAATTAATAAAAACCACGAGCTACGATACAAGACGTGCGGTTTATTCAGAACTTGACACAAGAGAGATATGACAGACAAAACACAATGCTGCCATACCAAAATATACATTAAATGTTGCATGTAAAATAAAAAGGTTAATGTTGGTTTCCCAACATATTGCCGGGGAAACAAAATTCAAGAATGACCAGCAATACAAACATCTATGTACTTACATTATAATTACAGTAGGCAACAATTACTTACGGGCATAGACATTGTGATGAAAAACAATGAGAAAAACATCATACACATTAAATGTTTAAAAAAAACTTACATTTGCATGTTATATAGACACTCTTAACACGTTAACATTTTCGTGTTTTATAGAAACTCTAATGATTTCTTAAGTTACCTTATGGATAGAGTACTTAACTATAAATACTTAAAATAACAAATGCATGTACTACGCCTAGCCCTACGACAATATATATCTTGGGATCAGTATAAAAACTACTAGGACACAGCTATTTGTCTTCTGGACAATCTAACGGTAAGACACAAATTTTCATTACAGCCCTTCTATGTGCGTGGCCGTTTGAAGTCTTAACTTCAACTACACGAACCTTTCCATCATCCCCTGGAAAGGTATTTATAACTCTAGCTAAAGGCCAGTACATTGGCGACAAGTTGTCGTCTTTAAGTATTACAAGTGATCCCACTTTTACATTTGGTTCGGAAGTTAACCACTTAGGTCGACCTTGTAATAAATTCAAATAATGCTTACTCCAGCTTTTCCAGAAGGACAATTTTATATCGTTACAGGTTTTCCAAAATTGAGATGTAGTTATCATAGTAACATTTGCATCCGGGTATGTATTTAAAGCAGAACCAATCAAAAAAGTTGCCTGGAGCAATGCATGTATAATCATTAACATCATTAGTTAGCGGCATTAGAGGTCTACTGTTTAATATGGCCTCGATTTGACATAAAACTGTATACAATTCCTCATATGTCAAAATTGCTTTTTGTAACTCTCTTTTTAACAAATTCTTACAACTTTTTATACCACTCTCCGCCAATCCAGCAAATACAGGTGAGTAGCATGGCAAGAAATGAAAATTGATTCTCTTTTGAGCTGCAAATTGGGAAACTAATTTTTGATGTATTGGTGAATTATGCAAATTATACATTTCATCTAACTGCTTCTTTGCACACTTGAAGTTTGAAGCATTGTCGCTGTAAATGTCAGTAGGCATTCCTCTTCTGGCAATAAACCTATTAAGACATGCAATAAAACTTTCGGTGGTTAAGTCGGATGCAAGCTCTAAATGAATAGCCTTTGTTACGAAGCATACAAACAAGCAAACATAACCTTTAGTAATTACTGGCTTTCTAATTCGGGCAATTTTCAATGGTATTGCTCCACTATAATCTAAACCAACCTTTTGATATGCGCGACATGCTCTCACCCTATCAGGTGGCAATGAGCCCATTAGTTGTTTAGAGGCTTCAGCTTTTAATTTAAAACAAATTATACACTTATACAAAACTTTTTTAACTTCTCTGAGACCATGTATTATCCAAAATCTTTGCCTTAGTGATGACAGAGTCAGCTTGGGGCCTGCATGAAAGTTTCTCAAGTGTTCACTTTGAATTATCAAGTTAGTGACGCGTGAATCCCGTGGCAAAATAATGGGATGCCTTTGGGCATATGGTATATCAGCATTATGCAACCGGCCTCCAACACGAAGCAAACCTCGGTCATCAATAAAAGGACTAAGAGCTTTTAGATTTCCTTTGACAATTGCCTTACCACATCTTAATGCATGAATCTCTTCACTCAGAAACTTCTGTTGCTCATATGTTACAATCATAGATAAAGAATTATCAAGTTCCTGACTGGTTACATAATTATATTTATTTTTAACATCTTTTGACCCTGCATTTTGACAAAATCGCAATACATATGCTAATACTCTTTGCATTTTGTTTATATCTGAAAATTTGTCTAGAAAATCAAGATATACTATTTTTGAAATAACTGTAGTGCAAGCCATAGCACTCAAGCATGAGGAAGGGTCCTTTACCTCAGGTAACTCCTCTGGCATGTTAAAATTTAAATTGGGTTTGTACTCACTTGAATGAATGAACTCTGGTCCACTCCACCATAGGGGGTGATCAATCAGCTCGTGAGGAGCCACTCCTCTGCTAAGACAATCAGCTGGATTCTCTTGCGAGCTAACATATAACCAGGTATGCATTTTTGTAAGTAGCTGGATAGCCTTCACACGATTAGCCACATACGCTTTTAATTTAGTTACATCAGTTTTAAGCCAGGCCAAAACAATTTGTGAGTCTGAATAGAGAAGGACACTTTCAATTTTTGTTTTAGCCGTCAGTGTGTCATAGACTCTACTGGCTACCTTAGATAGCAATAAAGCAGCATTCAGTTCCAGCCTTGGAACAGACAAACTTTGTGAAGCAGGATTTACACGCGACTTTGAGCATAACAAGGATACCTTAACATTGCCTGCATTGTCAACACATCTCAAATATACACAACAGTCATAAGCAGTGGTGCCAGATGCATCAGCAAAACCAATAATTTGTGCAAAGCCTGATTTGTGTAAACCTACAAGTCGTTGTATAGACAACGGTGTCATTGTAACTAAGCTGGTGTAAAATGCATGCCATGCTTGAAGCAACTCTTTATCAGGTAATGAATCCCAGCCTAGTTGGGCTTTCCATAAACGTTGCATAATTACCTTAGCGCCAACCACCAAGGGTCCAATCAAGCCTAAGGGGTCAAAGAACTGACTAATAAAACTTAGAATTTCACGTTTGGTCTGTGGAATCGTGACCCTAGCTTCAGGACTTGATATTACAAACGAGTCTGACTGAGTATCATAATTCATACCTAAAGTTTTTAATGAGTGATTATTTTTATGTAAATCAACCTCATCAAAATGTTGTAAATCTTGTGGGATATCTTGTAATAATTCCTTTGAGTTTGACACCCACTTGTGTAACTGAAAACTACCTAGACTTAACAATTTACAAAGCTGCTCTCGGGCTTCCATCAATTTTTCTGAGGTGCTTTCCGAGAACAGAATATCATCAACATAAGTGCAATTTTTTATAATGAATGCAGCCATTGGGAAGTCATCCTTGTATTGCTCGGCTAGCCATTTTAGACACCTAGTTGCCAAGTAAGATGAACTTTTTAACCCATATGTAACAGTGTTTAGTTGAATGCATTGAACACTTTCATTGGGAGTATCTCTCCATAGAATATTTTGCAAAGACCTGTATTCTGGACGTACCTGTATGTTGCGAAACATGTTTTTAATGTCTGTTATGAAGAAATAATTATCTACTCTGAATAGTAACAAAACATCAACAAGTTCCTTTTGTACTACCGGTCCGTTTAGCAATAAATCATTTAATGAAGTTTTATTACTGGTCTTCATAGAACCATCCATAACAACACGACATTTGGTTGTTTTCTTTTGTAAATTAAGTACTGCATGGTGCGGTAGAAAGTACACTGGATCAGTTGTTAAATTGTATAGACTGATATCAATGACACTACCATGACCTTGTCTTATATATTCATGATTGAAGTCTGAATATAATTTATGTAGACTAGGATTCTTAGCTAGTCTAACCTCTAAATTGTGAAATCTCTTCAAAGCCAAATGAAATGAATCTCCTAAAGATTGATTAATAGAACATAAAGATTGCTTTAAAGGTAGGACAACTTGTAATTTATTGTGCTGTGTGTCCAACTGAATATTTTCTAAGAATATATTTTCACACAATTCATGCTCAGGAAGGGATTCTGTGAATGTTTCAGGAACTTTTTCACATGCCCAAAATTCAGAAAGTGTTTGACGAATGTCAGAAGTAGGTACATGTTTCACAAAATAAGGAATCTACTGGATCTGTATTTTGAAAAGTGAAATTGCCTAACTCTATACTACCTGCAATTACATGGCCAAACCTTGTATTAATTAATGGAGATGAGACTGGGTTGCCCGCAGACTCTTTATGACTGAACTGGATTACTCGATGCTCAGGAGGCATCAGCACCTGAAACACGACATCAGCTCCTAATAATATATATATATTACTTGGTTCATTGAACCTTCTGTCAGCTAGTGTAATATTAGGAGGCAAAACTAAGTTTTTAATATTAAACCTTTTTTGAGGCATCTTTGAAGTTATCTTTTCTAATATGTAACAAGAAACCGAGATTATATAATCTTGGTTAAGAGAGTGTAATTCTAAGTTGACCCTTTCTTTTAATTTATTGAAGGATTGCCCTATGCCAGTTACAGCAGTGCTTGCAGTCTGTATCGGTACATTTAAGAAGTCAGCCAACTCCTTGGTCACAAATGAAACTTGGGAACCTGTATCGAGGAGAGCCTTCACATGAAACTCAGTTCCATTGCTCGCTATAAGTTTTACCTCTGCTGTAGGCAATAGAACTTGCTCAGTGACAGACCCAGCCACCAAAGTTACAGTTGACGGAGCCTCTTCCTCATGGAGGAGAGAGTTGTGATCCTGTTTACAGACTTGGCACTTGAACTTATACCTGCATGGCTTATTATGGTTATTTAAACATATTTTACACCTATTGTTGTCTGTAATAAATTTTACTCTTTTATTAGCTGGCATCAGTTTAAATTGCGGACAAATAAATAGTTTGTGCATTGACTTACATAGAGAACAGCTCTTCATTGTAGGGTTGGCGCGCTGTGCATTCTTCACAGTAGCAACATGGACAGCCTTTGATGCTGATGTGACCTTATCCCGTTCCACATTCTCGAGCGCTAGGGCTCGCCTTTCTAGAAATTCAATAAGGCTTATGACACTAGGTTGATCCTGCCTACAGAGTTCAAATTCCCTATTACAAATTAAGTCTAGCTTTTTTGTTAAAATGCAAAGTACTATAGGATCCCATTCTTCAACAGAATGACCTAAGTTCCTTAATGCCGCTAACTGTTGCTTAACTATTGACAAAAAACTTCTAATATTAACAGATGTTGATCTTGTTATAGGTTTTGTATCCAACAATAAACTTATGTGATCATTAGTGATCTTGTATACATTATTGTACCTGTCATTTAAGATTTTTCGAGCCTCATCATAGCTTTCTGAACACAAAGGTAAATATTTTATAAGATCGTGAGGTTCATCCTTCACATATGTTTGTAAGTAAAACAATTTTTCTATGTTTTCTAAGTTATTGTTTTTATGGATGAGAGCATCGAATAAACCGATAAATGGCTGGTAGTCACTGTATTTTCCATTAAAAGTAGGAATGACTACATTAGGCAACTTAATATTATGCTTAGAATTACTTGAGACATTACTTGAAGCTTCTTTGGATAGCGATTGGGATAACAGTCTACCGATGTGAGCCAATGCGTCTAGGTACACCTCTTCAATATTGTCATCGACTATGGGGGCTTCGGGATTTATGCCAGCAATTTCGAGTGTGATATCCTCCCACTTATTAAACGAGGCTCGGAGGTGCTCTTCTCTAACACGTAAGTCGTGCTGATCGTATTTAGATGCATCCTTGTCCATCAGGGCGTTGGATAACTTTGTAATTAATCCCTTTGCCGCTGAACGTTTACGAAGAAGCGCCGCCAAGTTCATTGACCCTGCGGATTGGTACGCATCTTTTTCTTTCGACATCGTTCCAACTGTATAGTTTTACGTTTAAAGAAAACACTAGTTAAATTTATTGAATTAGTGATTTTGCACTGCACTTTTGCTTATAATTAGCTAATTTTCTACACACACTTAACTCGGGCGTGGTCGATGAAAAAAACACAACAATGGCCGACGCGCGGACGCAAGCACCGGCTAATATGCTCACAGCAGGTCACGTAGGCAAGCAGCGCTAGCGCCAGCTCCTTGCGGCGGCAAACTCGGCAACTATTCTGCACCACTCACACGTCGACACGAACGAAACGGTAGCGTATTTGAACGTATCGCGCAAGCTAAGTGATGTCTTACGTGGCGCGACATTTTGAATGCACCAATGGAAATGTACCTTTGGATAATGGCGTTATAAGATGAAATTTTGTATAGAAAAAATTGGTTTTTAGAACCATGAAAATCTGGTAGCTTGGATAGCCAGATGTATGCTGCTCTTGGCGTTTGTATAGGTTCTTTTTACCAACACGCTGCACGCAGATTTTCTGGTGGCTTGTGATGGCGCCTTCCCGACGCCGACGCGCATAGGCACGTGACGGACACGACTTGAAATTTGCTGCACACCACTCCTACACAGAACTCGCGGTTTCTATTACTGTTCGAAGGACCATGAAGGAATTTGATGCTTCGATGTATAGGTTAATGGACTGTAGTTGCACTGATAAATTATAAGCCCCGCACGATGATATTGCGATGGAACCTTGTCACAATAACAGCTTTGTGACGTCATCTGTCACACAAAAGGACAGCTAGCAAAAGAATGTTTAACGCAAAATTAATAAACTAGGGTTAAGGGTTTATTTGTATTTTATAATTTTATTATACATACACTCTTTATACCTACTCACCCATATTCTGACAAATAAACTTTCATTATAAAAATTTCCAGGAAATAATTCTTGTAGACGTAAGAAAAATATACTTATTCGTATATCTTTCTTACATGTATACTATTTTTTTCTAACTACATTTCTGTTAATTTGCGAGCGGGAATTGAACCAGAGTCCACTGTGTAGCAATCATGTGTTAATTACTACCTACATCTATTAGATTATAAATAAAACCAGGATAGTATGTAAAAAAATGTTTATATACAATTCAATATAATCTTACCCTATTTATTCAGTTCCACTCATATACTCTTATAGTCTTCCGAATCAGAACTGCTTTCTGTGTCTGTCGTTTCCGATTCACTGTCGTCTGCCGTATTTAAGACAAATAACTCGTCAGTTATTCGATCTTTATTCCAATATTCCTCTTCAAGCCATTTAACATGATTGACTTCCTTTCGCCAGTCATCTGGAGTTATTGACGCCAACGCCTCCAATGTCAGAGCTTCAATGCGACTTTCCAACTGCTCCACATTCTTTTCTGACATCCTCATCTTTACCAGGTTCCAGATGTACTCAATGGGGTTGAGGTCGCAGTTGTAGGGTTGTAATCTAATGACCTCATGGCCATTGCCAGCTAATATTGTCAATTTTATAATTTTTCGGGGGTCTGTGCCGTTTAATTAATAAATACAGTTCAGGTTTTGTACTGTCGTTGGGAAAGTCGATGTTGTGAGCTTGTAGTCACTCAACCATCAACTGTTTTTTATTGTTCATACTTGGTGGCCTATTCTCTTCCCTACTGTGATAAGGGGCGTTGTCTATTACAATTATGGAGTTGCGTGGTATGTTGGGTACTAATTTTTCTGTAAGCCACTTGGTGAAATTCTCAGCATTCATTTGAGGATCAAATGAATGCTGAGAATCCCCCGTTTTGGTGTCTGCTTTAAACATTAGAAGGGCATTGTCAAGAAAACCGCTTTCACTTCCCGCGTGAACTATTATCCATCGGCGGCCAGGGCTGTCGTTCCGTCTCACTCCGACATCGGTTGCTGTTTGCCAACATTTTTTTACCGTGTAGTGTGCCTGTATCCACGTTTCGTCGAAATAAATAACGGATCTTTTGTTATTACCAAGCGAGTCATTTTCTTTCAAATATCGTAATTATTTAGCCCTGCACGCTTGAATTTGGGGTCTTTCAATTATAGCCAGTCTTTTTTGGTAGCATCGTTTAAATTGGTAGCCTAAATCACATTTAATTATTTTTCTTAATGTAGTTTCATTACCAGTATAATTAGGGTCTACTTTGAAGCCGCCAAGATTTTGCGCATTGTGGGTATTTCTCTCCTCACCGTATACATTGCATATTTCTTAAAGCTGTTAAGGAAAATCCGTCGAAATATTCCTTCTTTGGCCTTTTTCCTTTAGTAGGAGTTCTCATTTTGCTGGCTGTTGCTGGCTCATGCTCTCGTCGCAATTTCGTCTTTTGCAAAATATTTTTAATAACTATTAGCAGTTGCTTCGGTTTTAAAATGCCCTCAGTAGTGTCCGAAGCACTTTTTAAAGCACGGTTTATACTTTCAAGAACTAACTTACAGTCCTCTTTCTCTTTAACAAAATAATTGTCCACTTTAATTATAATTTCACGAGCACGACTGTTAATTAATTTCTTACTCATTTTAACGAGTAACAGCTAACGAAACTAAACAACAAAACTCAAGAACAACAATAAAACAGGATAACAAAAACAAAAAGCTAACAAAAATATTCGATGTGCGTAAGCGCGGACTGAACATGCGAACGGTACCGACGGTGCGAGTTCGACTACGTCATCAAGATGGCCGCCAATCGCAATATCATCGTGCGGGGCTAGTAATAAAAACCACGAGATGCGATACAAGACGTGCGGTTTATTCAGAACTTGACACAAGAGAGATATGACAGACAAAACACATGCTGCCATACCAAAATATACATTAAATGTTGCATGTAAAATAAAAAGGTTAATGTTGGTTTCCCAACACACTTATTACAATGAACCGCTCAAGCTCGATGCAAGCAATTTCAATAACCCGCTCAACAAAGAGGCTTACAATATCAGTCCTTTCTTTAAATTTGAAATTGTTACGAACAATTATTAGGGAGCCACCCCTTATCATATTCACTCTGCTGAACGAGCTAGCAATCTGATGGTTATTAAAGCTGAACATGAACTGATGGGCTTTTAACCAATGTTCAGTAAGACAAACAATATCAATGTAATTACAGTTCATGAACAACTCCAATTCCAATTGTTTATTTATCACACCCTGTATATTTTGATGAACAATTTTAAGGTTATTATTATTAATTTTATTTTGAAAATTATTTGATGGGTGTGATATTATTATGTGATATTATTATATATATGGAGGGACTGATTCAATTTACCAGCGGCAGTGTTTTCGTCTGACTACAATTTGAGAGTCCTCGAGACTAGAAGCCTTGAAGACACTTAAATTAAGATACTCGCCGTACGCCGTATCGTCCGGTGATGGAACCGAGATGGAAGAATTAAGTCATGCAATTCCCGCGCACACTCCTACAGTCCTACTCCTTATCACCTCTCATATCTTATCTGGCTGGGCCACCAACCGATGCCACGGTCCACGCACAATGGCCCACTTAAAGAACTAGGTGCGGGAACCAAACCCGTAACATCTTATAGTTAGCCCACGTCATTTCGAAGTGAAGAATCACGATCTAGAAAATGGAATATATATTAGAAATGAATATATTTTCCTTACAGAACGAGAAACCGAAGCATCATGATTAATGATTCCATCTGTAGTAGTTTTATATTCTGTGAAGGCTGACCTTCAAACTGCCTTCAAATAGCGTTATCAGTTTCCGACCTACCATGGTGTCTATATCTGTCCATCCATGTCTGTTTATTTAATGTTCCCAGCGAAAGCACTAGGAAGTGTCGATGGTTGGGCGTTTTGGGGGACTGTCTTATGTAATATTGACGTTCAAAAAGTGCTGATTCTCAGCCTAGTTTGATTAAATGACTTGATTTTGATCTTGAATGGGCTGCCGATAAGGCTAAAATATTATACCTCCAACGTTTTCTTTGTCCTGGTGGGATTTGGGTACTCACACATATGTAGTTAAGTGCGCTTTGTTTTAGTAAAACTTCCACTTAAAGTTTTCTGTTTCGTTTAGTTTTCGCAATAAACCAAAAATTTAATTACAACAAAGCCTAACTCGAGCTATACGTTCTTGCTTCACTTCGCTGCCCGTTAGCGTATCAGGATGACGCTGATGAGGCGCAGCGTAGTACCGTCGCGGCTCGGGATGACACTGGTGATATCTGGTTTATCCTCTTTAATTAAATATGTCGTGGATTGTCGGTATTATTTTAATGAAGGTTGCTCATTTGGTTTATTTACGTAGTAGTGGGGCAAACGCTTGACGTTATTTTGTAATGGCGGCACATCGACAGCGTCGTTTTGATAAGTGGGGACGGTCGAATGGTAACTTCAGATTGAGACGCGGACCAGGGCACTTCTACGGGGTGAAACTGTCGCTTTGCCTATTTAAATTGTTGTTGATACCGATTCTGTTGTTCACAAACTAAACTAATTTTAAGTTATGTGCATCTTTTTCTTTCCATTTCGTTAAGAAAAGGATAGAAGATAACATTTTAATTTAATCCTGTCAAATTAAGATTTTCCATAGACACTTTAGACGCTATTAAAAACATGGCGACTAAAAATACGCCAGTTTACGTCAGGGGCGCACTAATTTGACAGGTCTAAACTGACATTTTATCTTCTCTCCTTATCCTAATGAAATAGAAAGAAAAAGATGGATTTAACTTAAAATTAGTTTAGTTTGTGAACAACAGAATCGGCGGCTTTGTCAAGATTGGAGGGAATATTTACACTTCGTGTTTTTTTTTTGTTTCAATTATTTCCGTTCTTCTGAACGGAAAAGGCAAAGGCATAGTACGCCATACAGCCTAGTCTTTAGTAATTTTTTCTTGAGTAAGTTTCTATCCTAACTTATCTTAGTTTATCCTAACTTATCCTAGCTTAACTTAACTAATCTATCTCCTTTCGTTTCCCGCGTGAGGCCGACAAGGAAGAATTTGGAGTAAGGACATGATGTGGCCACTGTGCTACATTATTTCACTGTTCTTTATAAATTATTCACTGAATGCACTTTTTACTACATAAATCACGCGCTTTTATTTAGTAAACAACACTCTAAATAATTTTAAAAGTCCAATGAAAAATGAGCGTGACACTCATCTTGACATTCCCGCCAAAACCGCGAACATAATGAATCTGTCCGACTAACTATAGAGTATACTTAAAAACTGTACACTTTAAAAATGTATTTTATCTACTCTCATAACAAAAAATTCAAAATATAAAACCAAAAAGGAGTTTATATTGATGTACTTTACCAATAGTTTATCGAAAGGAAATTAAAAAATTAAATTATAACATTATTTCTCTAACAAAATAATGTTATATTTTTTTTTTTTTTTCATTACGGTACAAACCATAGACAGCCATTGATATAATATTAAACTAAGGTAGATAAGTCACTAGCGCATTGAACTTGAAGCGTACAAAATATCATATCTGTTTAATATTATATCAATGTAGACAGTACTATTTCATTTTTTACCTGTGGCTGCGCGCGCTTTGGCGCATGCGCCAAAGCGATGCAGGGTGCATAAGTGTTAACAATTATTAAACTGAATAAATGGAATTGTGTTGCGTTGGCGTTAGACGCACTGAGATTAGATAAAGTAGTGTATGAAACTGTACATAATTAGGTATTATGTAGCAGTATCATAAACTACTATTGTGTACCTACTAAAATAAACTCTGTGGTTGTGTAAGTACTCCGTATTGCTTATCCCAACGAAATGGGAACTCTAAGCCCTGATGAGTCTAGTGACGACACCGCTCGGCTCTCATCCTCTTTTTGACCCTATATTTGTACACAATATCTTTATTATGTACATCATTACAGAACACAAACATTGTTGATTAGAATAGGTACTTTTGTATTATATCTATCTTTAAATTTCCATGTTTACTACATACATAAGACCGCTGCCTCGAGTCTTGCGGGCAGCGGGGCGACGGTGGCAGCGCCCCGGGTCCGAGCGGACATTGAAGACCCGTTCTCGAAACTAGCGGGCAGATCGCGCGTCACTATAGCCGCGTAGTGTTGTGTTCACGATGGTGTCGACGAGATATTTGTTTTTATTCGCAAAAGAAATGTCTGAAGAATGGCGGCAACATCTTTTTGATTCAAATTTATTTCTAACACTCGATCACCGCTCGCTGCCCGCAAGATTTGAGCGCGAGAAGTATTAGTAGTTAGTAATAGTCGCTGCTCGCCACCGCCCCGCTGCCGCGCCGCTGTTTTCGAGAACCGGTCCGTTTGATTTTACGCATAAGATCTTGCCGCTCACTTGCCGCCGCCGCCGCCCCGCTGCCCGCAAGATTCGAGGCAGAGGCCTAAGAGGTCCATTGAAGGAGTAATCTATCATGAGACGTAATGTTTGTCCAACAGTATTATTACCTATTATGTACCCACCTTTAGTTGACTCCGACAAAGCTTGGCGACTATCCCTCTTATTCATAAACGTTGCCTAAAGTTAACTAGTGATTAGCGATTCTTTAACCATACATTTTTGACTTTTTAACGTCATTTAACTTTAATTATCGTTTTTTAATAAACCTCTTAAACACTATGGTGTTTATTCATAAACTATAATTAAAGTTATGTGAAGTGCATACGTCTAAAATGTATGGTTATACAATCGCTGACCACTAGATAATTTTAAGCAACGTTTATGAATAAGTGGGTATATGATTACATGGGTCGTTATAACATGGCTAGTACACAGGTGTATGAATATTCGTCACACTCGGTCTTCGAGGAAAACCAGATTGTAATATTTGCCACAGATACAGATTTCTTCTTATAATGTTATGTATTTTGTAATGAATTTTCTCTGTAATTAGTTAAAGAAAAACAAAAAAAATTATGTCGACATGAGCAACGGCGGAGCGATAGGGTCGTCAGCATCTTGATGTGGTGGTGGACTCCCATTTCGTAGGAGAAGTTTTGAATTAAAACACAAAGTGGAAATATACCCTCTAATCTTCACAATAAGTATTTAAATAGGCAAACAGACAGTTTCGCCCAGGAGAAGTGCCCTGGTCCACGTCTCAATGCGAAGTGTATGTTTAGTAAGTTATATTTCGTTGTTCTTTTTTTTTCTTTATTATGTGTTTATTATTATTTAAGCGTATTATGTATTACACAGCCTCCGTGGCGTAGCGGTAGCGGACGCGGCCGCTGAGCAGGGTGGCGCGTTTTCGATCCCCGCACAGTGCAAGTATTTGTATGCATGAATATGAATATTTGCACTGGTCTGGTCGTGCCTCGGAAAGCACGCTAAGCCGTTGGTCCCGGTTGCCATAGAACATCTAGTGGCAGTCGTTACGGGTCGTTGGAGCCCTCAAAAGTCCAACAATTGGTCTAACTGCAATGCTTCGATATCGCCTTCGGGTTGTGGAGGTCAGACGGCAGTTGCTTCACGGAAAATGTCGAAGTTTAGCCATATCAGCAATTGGTCTGGTAAAGCGGACCCCAGACTCCAAAGCTTAAAAGGCTTCGGATGCGACTGGGATTAACGCTGTGATGATGATGATGTATTATGTATTATTGTAATGTGCGTTCTGTTTGTGCGGAATAAACATTTTTTCTTTCTTTCTTTCTTTCTTTCTTTCTTTCGTTCGACAGTCCCCACTTTCCAAAACGACTCCGTCCACGCGCAACACGGAAAAACAAACAGCGTTTGCCCCGCTACTACGTAAATCAAATAAGCAAATTTTATTAAAACTATATCGACGATCCACGACATATAAATAATAATCATATCTCTCGGTGGTAGGCCATAACATCGGCTGCTGGCAAAAGTTACCACAAACCAGAAAAAGTCTTGCTGCCAAGCGATTCGTCCTGTTCCGGCATGATGTCTGGTGAAGCCGTACGGAGGACGGGTCTGAACAGTTGTGTTGCGATTGCATCACTGCTTACCATCAGGATTGATTGCAGTCAAGCACTAGTTTATATTTAGAAAAAAAATCTATGATTTTTCATAGTAATCAAGATGTGATTTACTTACGTACATTTTGTTCCTATGCAAATTTTTATAAGCACTTGTTGAAACAAATTGAAGATCTTTTAGCGCAAATGACATACCTATTATACATAGCTAATTCAGTATTTTTGAGAAACTATATATATTCAATGCGGGTTGGCGATTTCAGACATACAAGTCCAGGTTTCTTTAAGATGTTTTCCTTCACCTTCAGTCATTGGTATCCAAGATATACTTAGAAAGTACATATAACTTTTAGAAAAGTTACATTGGTACTTGCCTGACCTGGATTTTGAGGTTCGCATTAGGAACAAAGAGGTTCTGAGAGTACTGTGTCGTCTGGACGTGAATAAGGCTAGTGGTCCGGACGGTATACCAGCGATTGTTCTTAAGGCATGTGCGCCCGAGTTGTCTCCTGTATTGACGCGCTTGTATCGCCTCTCATTTAGGACTGGTACAATGCCCAAGTCCTGGAAGCTTGCCAACGTGCAGCCCGTGCCCAAAAAGGGTAGTCTGCCGATCGCCTACCAACTATCGGCCGATTTCAATAACCTCCATACTCTGCAAGATTATGGAGCGTGTATTGTACTCGTGCCTCTTGGCTTACCTGGAAGGTAACGAGCTCCTCAGTGACCGATAGTACGGGTTTCGACGCAATCGGTCAACTGGGGACCTACTAGTGTATGCCACTCACCTATGGGGCGAGGCCCTCGAGAAAAATGGGAAAGCGATTGCCGTCTCCCTTGATGTCTCTAAGGCCTTCGACCGGGTATGGCACGCAGGCCTTTTGAGTAAGCTTCCAGCGTACGGCATTTCCGCTGGCCTGACTGGCTGGATAAAAGACTTCCTGACTGAACGGTCAGTCAGGAAGTTGTTGTCGACGGATGCTCATCGGAGCCCATGTCGACCAATGCCGGTGTTCCTCAGGGGTCTGTTCTCTCTGCAACTCTGTTCCTGCTGCATATTAACGATCTGCTGATGCCCGGCATCTATGGGTATGCAGATGACAGCACAGTTGTGGAGAGTTACCTGCCGGAAGCTCGGGCTAGTAAGGAATCAATCCGGTCCGAAAGAGAGGCTATGGTAGAGCGTACGAGTGCTGCACTACAGGCAGTCTCTGAACGAGGTAAAGCCAATCTTGTAGTATTCAATGCCGCCAAAACACAGGCGTGTCTTTTCACCGCCAAAAGGAGCCCGTTCACCTTGGCTCCTACTTTTCAGAATGTATCCTTGGAGTGCACCGACCGCCTTCAGCTTTTGGGAGTTGAGATTTCCTCGAACCTAAACTTTGGGCGGTTCATTGAGTCCAAGGCCAAGGTGGCTGCCAGAAAACTTGGCGTCATCGTGAAGGTCCGGCGGTACTTCACACCGGGGCAGCTTCTAATGTTGTACAAAGCACAGGTCCGTTCGTGTGTGGAGTACTGCAGCCACATTTGGGCTGGTGCTGCGAAATATTACCTGGCTACTTTGGATTCAGTGGAGAGGCGTGTGAAGAGGCTAATTGGTGACCCTGATTTAACTCGAGACGGTCTCCAAAGCCTAGAGCACAGGCGTAGAGTAGCCAGCCTTTCGGTGTTCTATAGGATGCATTTTGGGGAGTGTGCGAGGGAATTGCATGATTTAATTCCCCCATCTCCGTTCCACCATCGGACGACCCGTCGTACGGCGAGTTTCCACCCTTACGTTGTTAACACTACTACGATCCGGACGAAGCGTTTCGCCTCCTCCTTTATACCGCGTACATCAAGGGACTGGAACAACTTGCCGGCGGCGGTGTTTCCGTCGGACTACAATTTGAGTGTCTTCAGGGCTAGAGTGAATAGGCTCTTAATAAACTAGCGCGCTTTACCATCAACGACCGCATGGCTGCTTACCATCAGGCGGGATTGCGGTCAAGCGCTGGTTTATAATTTATAAAAAAAAAGGAATCGAACCCGCACACTCATACTTGAGAGGCTGGTGTTTTAACCACTAGGCCACCACGACTTGAGCAAGGTGTGGTGATTACGCTCAATCCTTCTCTGTATGAGAGGAGACCTGTACCCAGTAGTGGGACGATAAAAGGTTGATGATGATGATATATATTCAGTGAACATGCACATCTTACACACACCTTCATCAAACACTGTATAAGTATTTGTAGTTCATATGGTGTACATTAATTATCATTAAAATCCTATGAGGTGCCACTGCAGGACAAAAGCCCCCCACTCTATTTCCACTTTCCTCTGTTTAAACCGGCTAATGACCACTTTTTGATAATAAGTGCAAGTCATCCTACCATCTCCGTCAGACGGGATGTCGCGTGTCATTAAGAGAAACCCATTAAGTACAGATACTAGACGACCGGGTGTAGTGGTTGAGCGATCGACTGCTGTGCTGCGTATCGCGTGTTCGATCCCGATACGGAACAAACATTTGTATGACCTAGAAGTAGTTGCTCCGTGTCTGGCTGTTTGTGTATGTCAGTTTAAATGTTTGTAAAAGCACACACGATAAAGGAGTAAATACTGATTCACACGGTGCAATTTAATTACCTATGGATTCAATTAAGTTGAAGCAGGCAGTCTCCGAATGGGGCAAAGCCAATCTTGTAGCATTCAATGCCGCCAAAACACAGGCGTGTCTTTTCACCGCCAAAAGGAGCCCGTTCACCCTGGCTCCTACTTTTCAGAATGTATCCTTGGAGTGCACCGACCACCTTCAGCTTTTGGGAGTTGAGATTTCCTCGAACCTAAACTTTGGGAGGTTCATTGAGTCCAAGGCCAAGGTGGCTGCCAGAAAACTTGGCGTCATCGCGAAGGTCCGGCGGTACTTCACACCGGGGCAGCTTCTAATGTTGTACAAAACACAGGTCCGTTCGTGTGTGGAGTACTGCAGCCACATTTGGGCTGGTGCTGCGAAATGTCACCTGGCTACTTTCGATTCAGTGGAGAGGCGTGCAAAAAGGCTAATTGGTGACCCTGATTTAACTCGAGACGGTCTTCAAAGCCTAGAGCACAGGCGTAGAGTAGCCAGCCTTTCGGTGTTCTATAGGATGCATTTTGGGGAGTGTGCGAGGGAATTGCATGATTTAATTCCCCCATCTCCGTACCACCATCGGACGACCCGTCGTACGGCGAGTTTCCACCCTTACGTTGTTAACACTACTACAATCCGGACGAAGCGTTTCGCCTCCTCCTTTATACCGCGTACATCAAAGGACTGGAACAACTTGCCGGCGGCGGTGTTTCCGTCGGACTACAATTTGAGTGTCTTCAAGGCTAGAGTGAATAGGCTCTTAATAAACTAGCACGCCTTACCATCAACGATCGCATCGCTGCTTAGCATCAGGCAGGATTGCGGTCAAGCGCTGGTTTATATAATTTAAAAAAAAAGCAACAATAAAAGTGGCATTGTCTAAACACCATTTAGACGATGCAAGTCATTTGTGGCACTAATTTTATTGTATGCCATAGGCAATTAAACTGCACCGGGTAAATCAGTCTTAATTCCTAGTGCACGTTTTTTTAAAGAAAAATGTATATCTCTACTAATATTATAAATGCGAAAGTAACTCTGTCTGTCTGTCTGTTACGCTTTCACGTCTATACCACTGAACTGATTTTATTGAAATTTAGTACAAAGATAGAGTTGACCTTGAGAAATAACATAGGATAGTCTTGATTCCGGACTTTAGAAGAGTAGTATATATAAATTGTAGTGTACGTAACGAAAAGCGTTATTTATATTCCATTCAATTCAAACTTATCTAGAAGAACTTACAGTAGGTACCTATTACCATGAATGCGATGTTTTTCCATAGCTACCTATACTTACGATAGCTAAAATTACCACCTACGTATTTATTGCATATAAAATGTCGCTAGCCAAGACGTCGTTATTCGAACACTGCATAAAATACAAGCTGACGGTGATCGGATCGCTCATAATTTGATATATGCTTAGCACTTTATGTACTCGCGGCGCTAGTTTCCCGGAGCGCACCACAGATGGCGCCCTATCGCTTTTCAGGCCATTGCACACGTTAGAATTTATTATGAGCTCGATTCTATTCTAGTCGGGGAGGAGATATCATGCCAGCGATGAATGATATTTAGGTAAACCTTACCTAGATAGATTACTTAAAAATAGCTTTAAAGACTTCCTACTACGTTAGTTCGCCGGTAACTTAGTTTTCAATACTGGTAGGCACAATTTTTTTTAAATATTTTTAATAACTTTATATTCTAACTAGCTTTCCGCCCGCGGCTTCGCCCGCGTGGAATTCGGTTATATCGCGATTTATAGATTTCCCTCGGGAATATCAAATTTTTCAATAAAAGGTAGCCTATGTCCTTTCTTAGGATTCTAAAGATTGTCTGCAAAATTTCATCAAAATCGGTTGAGATGTTTAAGCGGGAAAGCGTAACAGACAGACACACAGACAGTTACTTTCGCATTTATAATATTAGTACGGATGTATTTAATGAATTAAAAGAAAAATAAGTAAGGATGGCTGAGGTTTGTTATAACTATGTAAATGTGCAATACTAAAGAATTCCCCATCCATACTAATATTATAAATGCGAAAGTAACTCTGTCTGTCTGTCTGTCTGTTACGCTTTCCCGCTTAAACCTCCCAACCGATTTTGATGAAATTTGGCACAGACAATCTTTAGACCCTGAGAAAGAACATAGGCTACCTTTTATCCCGGAAAAAATTGATGTTCCCGAGGGAAATCTAAAAAGCGCGATATAACCGAACTCCACGCGGGCGAAGCCGCGGGCGGAAAGCTAGTTTTCAATATATGTAAGTAACTTGGTCCATTTGATCCTATAGTCATCGTAATTTAGCAATAATTGGAAAAGTCACAAAGTGCGTAAGTACTATTGTGAAGGATAAAGGATAATACGAAATCAGCCAAGAAAGCTGCCTTGTGATGTGTATATGTATTTACAACAAAATTTATAATAAATTTTAATAATTCATTTAAAAACAAGCAATACATTTCTTTCACATAAATTTATAATATTTATTATATATGCATTTGAATTATATAATTACAACAATTTTAACCTCATTATTTTAATAAAACCACCACAATGTGACATTATACAAACAGTCCATGCCATGTGGTACCGGGCTTAGAATAGTACCAACCCATATCCTCCCGTAGGTGTTATAAGAGGCGACTAAGGGAACTATCACCAAGGAAGCGGACAGCAGCGCTTCTCCTGTGGAATATCAAATTACTGCGATCCCCAACAATGGCAACGGCTAACCTCCCAAACCAAACGAAAGCCTTGGAGGAGGGCTTTGTCCAGCTGTGAACTTATATAGGCGGAAGAAGAAAAAGAAGGCAAATAAAGACTTATCTTTGCAAAATGATAGGCAAGACTTGTATTCACAAGTATTTGAGCTTGACTACTTTACGAGACCTGTACGTAAAAAAACAAAAACCTCCAATCAGATCGCCTCGGGTTTATTTTTCTAACTCCAAATTTGAAATGTAAAAGCTGGCCTCACTTGTATTTAAGCGAGGCCGCTTTACGTTCGCTGGCGCCCCGCCAAACACTGGGCTGTAATGTGAACGACATCGAACTTCTACTAATTACCGAGGTGGCGACTCCACAACAATATGTTACAAGGCGATTCTTAAAGATTTATGATGGGAAAACTATAGTTTTTGTTCTAGACGTGCTCGGTGTAAGAAAGTTTGGGTTACTTGCGTAGAGAAACTTTGGTCCTTGTGTCCCCACGCTAGAAATGGCTGATTAATCTGAGCATAATCTACCTGCAATATCATGACTACTGAGAGACAAGGTTTGTCTCTTCCAAAGGGGCCTAATGCGGGTAGATATAAAATGGTTTTTTGGCTTTCTCACGATGAAATTATTTACATAAAGTAAAGTGACTGTCTGCCAAGTCAAGTGTCCCCAAACCGCCTGCCAAGCATGGGGATTATGGTAAACCCCTCCAAGTAGGGGGAGGTCTTTGTCCAGCAGTGGACCTCTATAGGCTGAAGAAGAAAGTGACAGTCTGAGATCGTATAACGCGAAAATGGGCACTGTTACCTCAGGGCCGCCACTGCTAATGATAATAAACTACTTACTAGATCTCGTTAAAAACAATTTTCGTTAGTAGTTTTTATAGTAATGCACATCATATGTTTTTTTTTTTAGATTTTTCCTTTTTTTATTTTGGAAGTTGGTCCGCCTCCCCCCCCCCCCCTTTAACTTCTAAAATAAAACTTCTAAAAACATATGATGTACATTACCATAAAAACTGCCAAGGAAAATTGTTTTGAACGAGATCTAGTAATAGTTTTTTTTAATACCTCGTAAATCGTAAACCGCTTATTACCGTGTAATCTTTCATACAAATAACTTAAATGCTTTAATTTCATAAATCAATGGTACGGAACCCTTTGTGCGTGAGTCCGACATGCACTTGGCCGGTTTTGTTTATATAAAAAAAAATACGTGTCTGGGATTTTTGGAAATCTGACTGACGGACTAATTACTTTTTTTGTCAACTACCCTATTGGAGCGAAGTTCTTTAACGCAGCTTGAGGTAGGAAGCAACTGAATTATTGCACTTTTTACGATGTAAAGACTATCAGTTCTAAGTATGGGGAGCCCCCAATATTTATTATTATTTTTTATTTCTGCATTAAAATCATAATGCGGTTCACAGAATAGTTTCAACAGTATAGCTCTTATAGTTTCGGAAAAAAATGGCTGTGACATACGGACGGACAGACGGACAGACAGACATGACGAATCTATAAGGGTTCCGTTTCCTCCCTTTTGACTACGGAACCCTAAAAACGAGAAACTACAAAGGATTTAAAAAAATTTTTCAAGACAGATTCTGCAAAAACGATCCATTTTATGCGCAGATATTTTTCACGTTATGCATGGGATCGCTAAGAGTTTTTGTAATGATGACCGGAACCGAGAAACAGCGATACGCTGGAAGCCAATGGGCGGACGTCCTCGTGACGGGGAAGATTGGATGCTGAAGAGGAGGCAATGACAACGATATAATGTCCACTGGATATATGATGGGAAGATAAGGGAACATAAATTATTGAGAAATGATCATTATGAACAAATATTTGTATGAACTACACGTTGTTGTTTCGGGTCTGCCTGTTTATGTGAGTTTATATATTTGTAAATGCGCCCACAATACAGGAGAAATTTCTAGCCCTGGTAAAGTTTTTTTTAAATAATATCAAGGAGTTTTTTAAAGCGTTTACTATATTATCGAGCTAGATCTTAGAATGGTAGCTGGGACATATTAGATACGGAAGGCGAAGGACAGAGTGGTGTGGTGCCTGGGGGAGGCCTAAGCCCAGCAGTCATCATCATCATCTCAGCGGTAATCCCAATCGCATCCGAGGCTTTTTCAGATTTGGAGGCTGGAGTCCACTAAGCCTCAGCCCAGAAGTAGACTGCGATATGCTGAGTTGTATGACCGAATAACTGTATTAACTGGCGTCTTAAATTATTTCTAAGCCATCAAATACGTTAGTATGACCTTAAACAAACAGCGTTTGTCCCAATTAATCACCTAAACATTATTTTATCCATTAAAATGTTAAATGATCTTCATCATTTCAGTCGAAATTCTAAAGGAATTTCATAGAAAATATGTAAAAGCGGTTCATAAGGAACGAGTTCGTATCTCCTTTTTAAGGAGATTTTCGCCGATTAGTTGACAGTTCGGGTTGACAAAGAAGCATTGCTATTCAACGTGGCAATGCTGCAAGTCTGGACAAGTTTGCGGATGACAGCAATTCGTATTTATTTATATAGTTAGTAATTAAGTACCTAGTGTAAATTTCATCCTTACTTATATTATAAACTAGCTTTCCGCCCACGACTTCGCCCGCGTGGAGTTCGGTTATATCGCGCTTTTTAGATTTCACTCGGAAACATCATTTTTTTCCGGGATAAAATGTAGCCTATGTTCTTTCTCAGGGTCTAAAGATTGTCTGTGCCAAATTTCATCAAAATCGGTTGAGAGGTTTAAGCGGGAAAGCGTAACAGACAGACAGACAGACAGAGTTACTTTCGCATTTATAATATTAGTATGGATAGGAAAGTGAGTTTGTTTGTTTGTTTGTTCCGCTTTCTCGCCGTAACTGCTGAACCGATTGCTTTGAAATTTTGCAGACGTCAAGTTAGAAGTCCAGATTAAATAATATGGTACTTTTTATCCCCGAAAAATTTGATATTCCCGAGGGAAATCTAAAAAGCGCGATATAATCTAACTCAACGCGGGCGTAACTACGGGCGGAAGCTAGTTCTGTTATATATTGTACAAGTTATGTAAGTGATAAACAAATAAATATATTATGGATGTATTTTATATCTTTATATATATAATTCTGTTGTACGTGTGTATGTCATTGAACTCCTCCTAAACGGCTTGACCGATTTTAATGAATTTTTCTGTATGCGTTTGAGTGGTGACCTGGATGGTTTAGATTCACAAATCAGCCCAGCAGATGGCGTTGATCGCTTAAAGAAGCATGTGATCTCGGAAACGGCCCTAACGATTTCGCTGAAATTTAATATGTGGGGGTTTTCGAGGACGAGAAATCGATCTAGCTCAGTCTTATGTCTGGGGAAGCGCATGTCTTCGAGTTTTCTCTTTCGCAATATTACACGCATAATATGGGAGCTAATTTCGCGTGGCTTGACATAGCGGCTGTAGCGTAGTCGATATGGTCTACTGTCGATGGCTGGTGTTCCTCGGTTCAAACCCGGCCAATCACGAGTTTTTTTTTTTTGTGTTTAGACAAGTTTATAATTTCTTTTTTAATTTTTGTTTTTACTTAAAAAGAAAATTGTACATAAAAACTAAAAGGGGAAAAAATAAAAAAAATATGTTATTTTTTATTACTTAACTAAAATTGTACTTATGAACTAAAAGAGAAAAAATAAATAGAAATAAATAAATATTTAAGATTTTTTATTTAACTTAAAGAGACTGAAACAAGAGCTCTAGGGTAGAGAGAGACATGAAATCTTTGTTACAAATGTAGATGATAATGCTTTCCATGGGTATATTCCTAAATCTGCTGTACGTGTGTACGTCACTGAATTCCTCTTAAAAGGGCTGGTCCGATTTGAATGAAGTCTATGTATATAAATGAAAGTCGTGTTAGTTACTCTATTTATAACTCAAGAACCGCTTAACCAGTATGGCTCAAAATTGTTAGGGAGGTAGAGAAGAACTGGGAGAAGGACGTATGATACGTCCTTCTCCCATTATCACATAGGATACTTTTTATCCCGTTCCCGTTGTTCCCGTCGTTCCCGTGTGACGTGGCATAAGACATGGTATAACAAACGCAACTGAGATGGAATAACAAAACAACTCAGTCAAAATATAAGTTAGCGGTTCATTTGCTAAAAATGGTACAAACACACTGCTGCACTACTCAGCATATTAAAAAAAAAGTCTTACTGGTTGAATGTTGATGCATTCAGTTAAAGCAAGGAATATAAACACTCTCTGCTGATTTAATTTTTTTAATAAAAGCCCCAAAGCAAACTTCAACTTCAAAATTTCTAATATTGTATTGCTGTGCTATTTATCACTTCACTACATACTACAAAACAAAGTTACTTTCTCTTTCCCTATGTCCTTTTGTATGATTAAATCTTTAAAACTGCGAAACAGATTTTGATGAGGTTTTTTTTTAATAGATAGAGTAATTAAAAAGAAACTTTTATATGTATAATAACATCCATTAAATTGTGGAGAAACACTGTCCCTCGCCCACATGTGGGAGTGACGAGAGGAGGCACAACTCCATTGCCGCGAAAAATCGCAGTACAGCAGACAGAGACATGGAAAGTGTGATTGTCGCAATCCAGCACTGAGCACGCCACAAACATCAAAATCCTCTCTTTGAGGAGTAGCTAGAGAGGCGCCACGGCGTCCTCACCTTCCGACTGACGTTGGTCCTCACCGGACACGGCTGTTTCGGGAGGTTCCTGTTCCGTATAAGGCGGGAGGAAACGCCAGGGTGACCACTGTGTGCATCGCCCTGAGGACACGGTGGAGCAAATGGTGGAGGTCTGCCCGGCTTGGGTAAGCCCAGCCGTGTCCTCGTGGTGGCGATCGGCTACGATCTCTCGCGTCCGACCCTGGTCCGGGCCATAGTCCGGAGCAAGAGTGCATGGCAAGCTTTCACCTCCTTCTGTGAAGCAGTGATGCTGGCAAAAGAGGAGGCGGAGCGCGTGATGGAGCGGAAATCCCACTACCCTCACGCCTCAAACCGCCGCAGGAAGCGCCCTGGTCAGGAGGCAACATCGGACTTCCGACCACCGTAGGCGCGGGCTTGCGGGTGGCGAGCGATAGGCAGCTAGCCTCCTGGTAAGAACCAGGCCCGGGTTGACGGCGCGTTGTGCTTCACACGCGCCTCAAAGAGATGTCAGCACACCTTGACGGGGTCCACGAGGACTGGTCCACAGGGTTGCGGGTTGGTTAAAAAAGAAACCATGGCACTGGCCGTTGCACAGGCAAGTGAAGGAACACGGGTGGGTTTTAGTCAATAAAAGTCTGACACGCCCTTCCGCTCCGCCCAGAGCGGGAGAGGTCATTTGATGATTTCCCATCCAAAACAAAAAAAAGAACTGGAGAAGAGCAAGAAATTGCACTTGACGAGCGTAGCCTTAGTATGGCTCGACTTCGTGCTTCTCACTCAGCAGAGCAACGGGAGGCAGCCCGTGAAACGGCTCGGTTGGCAATGCGAAATCGTCGAGCAAACCTCAGAGATCAAGCGCTAGATAATTTACGAAGCACAAGAAGAAATTCATAAAATATAGCGCAATGGCGTTCGCAGTGGGCCAATGGATGTTGTTTGCGAGTATTGTAGCACATTAAAGATTTCCGGAGAAGCGCCAGGATTGTGCTCCCAAATAAAGAATCATTGAATAATAATATTTATTTATTTAAAATTATCCTAATTTAAAAAGTAGTCATGTGATATTGCCTTTAAGGCGGAACGAAGTTCGCCGGGTCAGCTAGTCTTTATATATATAATTCTGCTGTACGTGTGTATGTCATTGAACTCCTCCTAAACGGCTTGACCGATTTTAATGAATTTTTCTGTATGCGTTTGAGTGGCGACCTGGATGGTTTAGATTCACAAATCAACCCGGCAGATGGCGCTAATCGCTTGAAGAAGCATGTGATCTCGGAAACGGCCATAACGATTTCGCTGAAATTTAATATGTGGGGGTTTTCGGGGACGAAAAATCGATCTAGCTCAGTCTTATGTCTGGGGAAGCGCATATTTTCGAATTTTCTCTTTCGCAATATTTCACGCATAATATGGGCGCTAATTTCGCGTGGCTTGACATAGCGGCTGTAGCGTAGTCGATATTGGTATGGTCTACTCGCAATGGCTGGTGTTCCTCGGTTCAAACCCGGTCAATCACAAGTTTTTTTTTGTTTTTAGACAAGTTTATAGTTTTTTTTAATTTTTTTAGTTACTTAAAAATATAATTGTACATAAGAACTAAAAGGCGAAAAAATAAAAAAGATATTTTTTTTTATTTAACTAAGTTTGTACTTATGAACTAAAAGAGAAAAAAATAAGTAGAAATAAATAATTATTTAAGATTTTTTATTTTACTTAAAGAGACAGAAACAAGAGCTCTAGGGGTAGAGAGAGGTATGATATCTTTGTTACAAATGTAGATGACAATGCTTTCCATGGGTTTCTTCTTTCCATCCTAAATCTGCTGTACGTATATACGTCACTGAATTCCTCCTAGGCTGGTCCGATTTGAATGAAGTCTATGTATATAAATGAAATTCGTGTTAGTTACTATATTTATAACTCAAGAACCGCTTAACCAGTATGGCTCAAAATTGGTAGGGAGGTAGATAAGAACTGGGAGAAGGACATATCACATAGGATACTTTTTATCCCGTTCCCGCGCTTCCTGTCGTTCCCGTGTGACTTGACTTAAGACATGGTTTAACAAAACGCAACTGACATGGAATAACAAAACAACTCAGTCAAAATATAAGTTAGCGGTTCATTTGTTAAAAATGGTACAAACACACTGCTGCACTACTCAGCATATTAAAAAAAAATCTTACTGGTTGAATGTTGATGCATTCATTTAAAGCAAGGAATATAAATACTCTCTGCCGGTTTAATTTTTTTTAATAAAAGCCCCAAAGCAAACTCCAACTTCAAAATTTATAATATTGTATTGCTGTGCCATTTACCACTTCACTACATACTATAAAACAAAGTTACTTTCTCTTTCCCTATGTCCTTTTGTATGATTAAATCTTTAAAACTGCGAAACAGATTTTGATGAGGTTTCTTTTAATAGATAGAGTAATTAAAAAGAAACTTTTATATGTATAATAACATCCATTAAATTGTGGAGAAACACTATCCCTCGCCCACATGTGGGAGTGACGAGAGGAGGCATAACTCCGTTGCCGCGAAAAATCGCAGTAGGTACAGCAGACAGAGACATGGAAAGTGTGATTGTCGCAATCCAGCACTGAGCACGCCACAAACATCAAAATCCTCTCTTTGAGGAGTAGCTAGAGAGGCGCCACGGCGTCCTCACCTTCCGACTGACGTTGGTCCTCACCGGACACGGCTGTTTCGGGAGGTTCCTGTTCCGTATAAGGCGGGAGGAAACGCCAGGGTGACCACTGTGTGCATCGCCCTGAGGACACGGTGGAGCAAATGGTGGAGGTCTGCCCGGCTTGGGTAAAGCCCAGCCGTGTCCTCGTGGTGGCGATCGGCTGCGATCTCTCGCGTCCGACCCTGGTCCGGGCCATAGTCCGGAGCAAGAGTGCATGGCAAGCTTTCACCTCCTTCTGTGAAGCAGTGATGCTGGCAAAGGAGGAGGCGGAGCGCGTGATGGAGCGGAAATCCCACTACCCTCACGCCTCAAACCGCCGCAGGAAGCGCCCTGGTCAGGAGGCAACATCGGACTTCCGACCACCGTAGGCGCGGGCTTGCGGGTGGCGAGCGATAGGCAGCTAGCCTCCTGGTAAGAACCAGGCCCGGGTTGACGGCGCGTTGTGCTTCACACGCGCCTCAAAGAGATGTCAGCACACCTTGACGGGGTCCACGAGGACTGGTCCACAGGGTTGCGGGTTGGTTAAAAAAGAAACCATGGCACTGGTCGTTGCATAGGCAAGTGAAGGAACACGGGTGGATTTTAGTCAATAAAAGTCTGACACGCCCTTCCGCTCCGCCCAGAGCGGGAGAGGTCATTTGATGATTTCCCATCCAAACAAAAAAAAGAACTGAAGAAGAGCAAGAAATTGCACTTGAAGGCGCAGCCTTAGTATGGCTCGACTTCGTGCTTCTCACTCACCAGAGCAAAGGGAGGCAGCCCGTGAAACGGCTCGGTTGGCAATGCGAAATCGTCGAGCAAACCTCAGAGATCAAGCGCTAGATAATTTACGAAGCACAAGAAGAAATTCATAAAATATAGCGCAATGGCGTTCGCAGTGGGCCAATGGATGTTGTTTGCGAGTATTGTAGCACATTAAAGATTTCCGGAGAAGCGCCAGGATTGTGCTCCCAAATAAAGAATCATTGAATAATAATATTTATTTATTTAAAATTATCCTAATTTAAAAAGTAGTCATGTGATATTGCTTTTAAGGCGGAACGAAGTTCGCCGGGTCAGCTAGTTTACTATATTATATAATCTAAATAGTACACCATAGACTGTTGACACTATTTCTCCTTCCTCTTGGTATTCCATCCAAAGGTTGTCTGTAAAAGATCGCTCTTAGCAATAAGACCGCCCATTGTGTCACCCTTTGGCAAAATCTTCATATCTATGTTTTGTAATGTATTTGGTGTACAAAATAAAGATTATTCTATTTTAATTATTATCAGTAGCTGTAGTATACGTTTAATAGATCAATTCCTAAAATTGGAAGGTTGAAATCCAGTCAAGTTTCATGTGTAATCAATAACTCCAGTCAAAGGATCACTACATAAATCTAGATAGTGTTACCGCAGCACAAGATTGGCCTGTAATCTGATTTCTACCTGGTTGCAGCTGAGCTATTCCTAACCTAAATTCCTTCAAACTCCTGTAGATTTTAATAGAAATTGAAGACAAGCGACCCTATCCGTTGTTTTTTTACGAATAAAAACTTTAAAGGTTAATGTCAGCCATGACTTTTGTATGCGTGTATAAAATGTGTGTATCAGCTATGAATTTTGTGTGCGTGTATGATGTGTGTGTTTCAGCTGTGAGTTTTGTGTGCGATGTTTGTTTCAGCTTTGAGTTTAGTGTGAGTGTGCGAAGTGTGTGTTTTAGCTAAGAATATGTTTTGTGTGCGTTTGTGAATTTTATGTGTGTGTGTGAAGTGTATTTTAGCTATGACTGAGTGCGTGTGGATAATGTTTGTATCGTCAAAAAAGAGCAACCTAATTGAGTAACACACTGTCAATCTCAATCTGAATCATTTTGAAACATATTGCTAATCCATTGCTTTGCATGGTCTAAAATTTGTCGTTTTAAACAGCGTAAACAAAACCCATTGCAACTGACAGTCTGAAAAATTATCCTGGAGACTGAAGAGAGTGATGGATTGAAGTTTTATACTAAACACATTTAATTGAGCTTAAATTCATCACACACTGACCTTGAAAACCTTGTTCACAAACACAACTTAATTTAATTTCAGTGCATTATTCGTTCTATTGCACTAAGAAAACGACAGAAGATATATATTAGTTAAGTCCTACCATTTTAGTCAGCGCCTGACGTTACTTGACTTACTTATGTTTAGTCGCCGTGTTTTTAATCTCGTCTAAACCTATAGAGTATCTTAATTTGACAGGACTTAACTTATATCTCAAAATCAAAAGTCATTTATTCAAACTAGGCCGAGAATCAGCACTTTTTGAACGTCAATATTACATAAGACAGTCCCCCAAAACGCCCACCCATCGACACTTCCTAAGTGCTTTGGCTGGGAAGAAGAAGTGGCGGGAGAAACTCTCCAGCAGCACAGCTGTCTGTTCATTTAGAAAAAAAAGACAATAGTTTATACAATACTATGTAGGTACAGAAGTACAAGAGAAAAAAAATATATATATAAATATGCCAGCTAGCCACAAAAAAGCAAAGCAAAAAATAAAATATCATTAAAATGGAAATGTAAAAAGTAAAAACTTATTACATACCTAAATGAAAGGCCCTGGCATAAAGGGCGTGACAGCTCTCATATTTGTGCACATAATTATGTTATCTTCTATCCTTTTCTTAAGTAAATAGAAAAAAAAATATCTACTGAACTTAAAATTACTTTGTGTACAATGGAATCGGCGCCATTATTTTTAAACATTTCCAAAGAAGACATCATTGAGATCGTAGCCGAGTGCGTGCTACGGCGTAGCTGATGCGTGCTCCGTCGTAGCGGTGTGTAGCGTAGCGAGACTGCCTCTGGCGCCGCCGGCCCGAGTTTCCGCAGATAGTTTCAGTTTCCTGAAAAGAACATTATACTGCGTACAAATTACAAGTCACTGGGTTTCTTTACTTGACTGATTAAACTGATTCGTTAAGACGAACTAAATTAAGATTCCTTAACATTTCAACAAATTCAATTGTATATCGATTGAATTTGTTCAAACGATTTTCATAAAAAAAAATGGAAGAGTATATTTATAATGTCAATTTTTACCCGACTACGGCAAAGCAAAAGGAGGGTTATGATTTTGACAGGCTATGTATGTATGTATGTACGTATGTATGTATGTATGTATGTATGTATGTATGTATGTATGTATGTATGTATGTATGTATGTATGTATGTATGTATGTATGTATGTATGTTCATCTGTTCCCTCGTAACTTCTAAACTACTTATTCGAATTCGACAAATGACATATCATTAGAAGCGTCTTAATTGTCTGCTGGTTATAGGCTATATGGAGTTTCACAAAATCTAATGTGGCGCCCTCTAGCGGACAAAACATACAGAGTAAAAAAAATTTTTAAGATAAATATGCCATGTTTGGTATCATTTTAAAGCGCTTTACTTGTACATTTTGAATATATATATATTACTAGCATTTGCTTGTGACTTTACCTGTATTCATGGGTTGATTGCATATAATTCACATCTTTTCGTTCATAGATAGCTTCTTTACTACTTATCAGAATAAGACCACTGCAGAACCATTAGAAGGGCCTTGATATTTTGTTGGTTATGAAGCTATAAAGCTTGTCACCAAATTTAGTATTACGCCCTCTATTGGACAAAAAGTTCTATGTTAATATAAAATTAAAATAAATATACCGTATTTGGTATCATTTGAAAGAGCTTCACGAGTACTTTATGTTTGTACATAATCCCGAGTAATTCTTCGTAGAAATTTGAATGTAAACAAGGGTTTGGTAAACGGAGCGATGGGAGTGGTGAAGGCCTTCGAATGGCCTGCTCTTCGGTTCGATCAGTTGGAACAGGAGAACAGCCAAACGCTGTTCTCATACAATTTGACGACGCATCCATAAAAACAGATATTAACGGACTTATCAAAATCGAGCCTTGCCTCACTGAATTTGACGGCTTGAGGGGGTCTGGGCAAATTCAGCGTAAAATGTTCCCGCTGATTCTTTCTTGGGGTTGTACTGTACATAAATTACAAGGTTGTACTCTAGGTAAAAAAGTTATCGGTCTAGGAAAGTCATTGTTTGCTAAAGGACAGGCCTATGTCGCTCTCAGTAGAGTCAAAACCATAGAGGGATTATTTATAAGTGCCTTGGATCATAATAAATTACTTAAAAATCCACATAACAGTCGATCTTTAGCAGAATTAAATAGATTAAGAAATCTTCCCAGGTCCTCTTAATATATGAAACATCCAATCTATTTATACTAACGACCTCATCCACTAATTCATGACCTATTCGCTTCCATCGACGCAAATGTGCGCCGCTACTACGAAAAACCGGGAGCTTCATACAGGGGAAACCGTTGCTATACGTGCTACGATCCACGCGCTAAGAAATAGTAAAATAGGATATCTCTACATATTACTATACGCCGATACATAAGTCAAAAGAGATGTATGTTAACTACCTAGTTTTTAGTTCGTCAATTTAACTTTTGTTAATATTATGCGCCACAAATACACTTTAACACCAAAATAGTACAAATAATAAAAAGTAAAAAAACTAAAACCCAACTACGACAAAAAACGACGCTGAAAAGTATAAAACAAGATTTTCAGAATACTGAACTGAACAAAGTTGCTAATGTAGTTGCAAGTAAATGGACACAGTAGACTCTACTAAGATGCCTTCTTTGTAAATTGACAATAATGTCATACAATACTATTCTGAAGTATGCAATATTAACTATGTAGAGATAAATTTTCATGTTTGGAAAGGCGTAGTCACACGTTACATACCTACCCTAGCATTTGGATAACGTGTGACTGCGGTTTTCCAAACATGAAAATTTATCTCTACATAGTTAATATTGCATACTTCAGAATAGTATTGTATGACATTATTGTCAATTTACAAAGAAGGCATCTTAGTAGAGTCTACTGTGTCCATTTACTTGCAACTACATTAGCAACTTTGTTCAGTTCAGTATTCTGAAAATCTTGTTTTATACTCTTTCAGCGTCGTTTTTTGTCGTAGTTGGGTTTTAGTTTTTTTGGTATATAACTATATACTAGTGTTTGACCGCAATCCCGCCTGCTGGTAAGCAGTGATGCAATCGTTGATAGTAAAGTGCTTCAGTTTACTAAGAGCCTGTTCACTAAAAAAAAACTAAGTGAATAGGAAGGAAGACGGCGATTGAATGAGGTGATACAATGTTACAACCCAACAATACGACCAACGATTCTGCGCCAGCAAATTGATCTAGAGACCTACCACGACCAAACTCCCTACACAACAACATTTGGTGCATCGTATCCGGCACACATTGCGACACAACTGCTCAGACCCGTCCTCCGTACGGGTCCCCCAGACATCATGCCGAAACACGACGAATCGCTTGGAGGCAAGACTTTGTCTGGTGAGTGGTAACTTCTGCCGACAGCCGATGCCAATTTTTTTTTTTTTTTTTTTGATTCCCTACCACCGAGTTATTATATGCTTATGAAAGTATATACGCCAATTATGTATGGCATAACACAATATTAATAATGTTCTCCTTTAGTTGCTGGACCAATTTCTATTATGAACATACATACTTTGAACTCTCTAAATGACATAACATATTTTCAATATACGTATAGTGGAAGTCGTGGTGGCCTAGTGGTTAAAACACCAACCTCTCAAGTATGAGTGCGCGGGTTCGATTCCAGGTCAGTCAAGTACCAATGTAACTTTTCTAAAGTTATATGTACTTTCTAAGTATATCTTGGACACCAATGACTGAAGGTGAAGGAAAACATCTTGAGGAAACCTGGGCTTTAAGTCTGAAATCGCCAACCCGCATTGAGCAAGCGTGGTGATTACGCTCAATCCTTCTCTGTATGAGAGGAGACCTGTGCCCAGCAGTGGGACGATAAAAAGCTTGATAATAATGATGATGATGATATACTTCAATTGTTTTTCTCGGTGGTAGGCAACAACATCAGCCGCCGGCATAAGTTACCACCCACCAGACAAAGTCTTGCCGCCAAGCGATTCGTCGTATTCCGGCATGATGTCTGGTGAAGCCGTACGAAGGTCGGGTCTGAGCAGTTGTGTTGCGATGTGTGCCGGGTACGATGTGCCCAATGTTGTTGTGTCGGGAGTTTGGTCGTGGAGGGTCTCCAGATCATCCTCTGGCGCAGCATCGTTGGTCGTGTTGTTGGGTTAAATATTGCATCACCTCGCTCAACTGCCGTGTTCCTTGTTATTCACTCAGTTTTTTTGAGTGAATAGGCTTAATAAGCTAGTGCGCTTTACCATCAACGATTGCATCACTGCTTACCATCAGGCGGGATTGCAGTCAAGCACTAGTTTGCAACTAATAAAAAAAATTTAAAAAAATACTTATAAGTTAAATCGCAGATGGAAGCTTGTATAACACAAAGAAGAATACTGGTGATCATCATCGACCTTTTTTATCGTCCCACTGCTGGGCACAGGTCTCCTCTCATACAGAGAAGGATTGAGCGTAATCACCACGCTTGCTCAATGCGGGTTGGCGATTTCTGACTTAAAGTCCAGGTTTCCTCAAGATGTTTTCCTTCACCTTCAGTCAATGGTGTCCAAGATATACTTAGAAAGTACATATAACTTTAGAAAAGTTACATTGGTACTTGCCTGACCTGGAATCGAACCCGCGCACTCATACTTGAGAGGCTGGTGTTTTAACCACTACGCCACCACGACAACATACTGGTGATACTGGTGATACATCATCGAATATAATAGCCTCATACACATTTTACAATACCCACAGGAAGACTAATTTCAATAAGTACAATAAGGCTGTCCATCCAGTGCAGACGAGCCAATTAATTAACTAGTTGGCTACAGACCGTGGCTACGGGATAACATATGATTATCGCTCAAGTGTGTTAATGTATGTTTATTGCCTTCCATTATTGGAGTTGCTTGTCTGAGCATGTGTGTGTACTTTGCTAATATCATTTGACACGTGTTTGTGTTAATTCAAGTCGAAAAAGATAAACAAATTGAGTATCTTAAGTTAGCTTACGCGCAATGGTCCACTGGAAGAACTAAGTGCGTCATAAAATCAAACTCTTAAGAGGGGACTCTAGTGCCGAGAAATTTAGTAAATAGGTATTTGAAGAAACTATTGCCGTCGCTCTGCTTCCAACCTCTCCCGGTAAAGTGTGAAAAGGACAGTTGCAGCTCAGGCTGATTTTGCCTACAAAAACGTTGACCAAAAGACGTTTCGTATTCCGCTGTTTTCTTTTTGAATCCACGACAGATCTCAATTATTTTTATATGAAAATTGAGAGGAAAAGTATACCTATGCTTCTATTATTTTCTTTTTTGTCTAAAACTTATCACGTTTATCTAATAGTCATCATATACGATACTTCAAAATTGCGAAAAATAACCACAATTTTTCGCAATTTTGAAGTATCGTATTTCTCTTATTGATTAAGTTTCGGAAAAAATCAAATGATAGGGGCACGAATAATCCGGTGTAAAATTGTAGAAAAAAAATAATTGCTCTAAAAGCATTATCCACGAAGAAAACTGCGGAATACGTTTGTATAGAGAAAGCACCACTAGACTTCCCTCTTAATATAGACCGTAGAAGTTGGCTCACGAGGTTCTCGACATACGGGATATGAACTCAGCGATCATTATGTTGACAGTTGTGACAACCAATGTTTTAAAAGCCAAAAACCTTGACCAATACAGAAGGCTCTCGTTAGACAGCTTGATTCAGAAAGCGGTACTTCTGGATACGGCTCGTATTGTTAGGAGGTTCATTTCTCTGGAGATTTAACCTCCAGTAACTTGCAGCCTGTTCCCGATACCTTGACTCGATTTCAGTAAAATGTGCTACTAATACCAGCAGGATGTTTTGGAACGCGGCTTGCGGCAGGAGTAAACTGGTAGAAATCGTCACGCATAAAATCGTTATGCCTCCTCCATGCGACTGATTCTCTTCTTTTCTCTATGCAAGTTTTTGGTCTCTATTTTCGATGGCCCTGAAACCAATAGAATAGAATACTTTTATTTCAGATCACAGTCTATAAGGTTAGCAACAATTTTACTTAACTAGTCTAGTGTTAGTATGTTACATAATAAATTTAGTAAATTTTATGTATATTTGTGTAAATATACATAAAATTTACTTAAAACTTAGCATGGAGCTGCATCCACCTCTGCAACATGGGAGAATCCCACCGATCCGCGAACACACTGAGAATACTATACACTATTCTACATATACTACTACACTATGATATACTATACCACAATCATAATCATCACAGCGTTAATCCCAGTCGCATCCGAAGCCTTTTCAGCTTTGGAGTCTGGGGTCCGCTTTACCAGTCCAACTGCTGAAATGGCTAAACTTCGACATTTTCCGTGAAGCGACTGCCGTTTGACCTCCACAACCCGCAGGCGACATCGAAATAATATAATACAATAATACTATAATAATATAATAATACTACAATATGTAAAGAAAACCCTGTCCGACCCATAAGGATAATAAAGGTTAGGTAAACACTTGACCAAATATAATATAAAATTTTACATAATCATCATAGAACCAATACTAATGAATTTTGAAATAATCCTTTTTTCCCGGGAATTAATTCCAATTTCCCCGAAATTTGGTAATTTTTAAAAAAGTGACAACACCGGTATTTTTATAAGCGAATAGCGACGCGACCACGTCACAGGTGCCGCGTGCCCTGCCCCCCGCCGCCCGCGGAAGGGGTTGCTTATCGCACATGTATTAAGTTACCTTTTTTTGCGAAATAATATTTATTTTTTTAGGGGGATTTTTTTTTTAAGTTTAGCCTGTCTTTGTGGGCATTAGTAGAATCAGTTATCGATACCTAACAATACCTTCACGGATCGGACAGGATTTTCTTTACATATTGTATACTACAATAATGTGGTTGAAATGAAAATCCAAGATGGCAACTTTTAATGTAACTCCCAAATCGTATACTAGATGACTCTGTACTAAAATGACGTATTAGACCCATTCTATCTCTTTCTCACGCTCTCTTTCAACAGATAAAAAAAAAAAATAATGAAAAAATAATAATAATAATAATGAATATTGAGAAATAATGTTGTATAACAATACAACATTATTTTTTCTTTATACGAAACCTGAATACAGTTTGTTCAGAATATGCAACTGATTCTAATCATTTTTACACCAAGTTATATTTTTCCCAAATTCATTTAGAAATTGTTGCAGTGTGGTTACCGAGGGTACAACGATGATTTTGACGGTAGATCATAGAACTAAGCACACGGTGAGACAGCCCAACCAACTCCCCCACGCGCTGCGCCGCCAAGTAAGGTAACAAGCTCATAGCCCTGTGGATTTGTAATGATATCTTTTTGAAATTTTGTACATAGATTCTTTACTTAAAAGTAAAAAAACTAAAACCCAACTACGACAAAAAACGACGCTGAAAAAGTATAAAACAAGATTTTCAGAATACTGAACTGAACAAAGTTGCTAATATAGTTGCAAGTAAATAGACACAGTAGACTCTACCAAGATGCCTTCGTTGTAAATTGACAATAATGTCTTACAATACTATTCTGAAGTATGCAATATTCATTATGTAGAGATAAATTTTCATGTTTGGAAAACCGCAGTCACACGTTATCAAAGTGCTACGGTAGGTAGGTATATGTAACGTGTGACTACGCCTTTCCAAACATGAACATTTATCTCTACATAGTGAATATTGCATACTTCAGAATAGTATTGTAAGACATTGTAAGGCAACTTTGTTCAGTTCAGTATTCTGAAAATCTTGTTTTATACTTTTTCAGCGTCGTTTTTTGTCGTAGTTGGGTTTTAGTTTTTTTACTTTTTATTATTTGTACTATTTTGGTGTTAAAGTGTATTTGTGGCGCATAATATTAACAAATGTTAAATTGACGAACTAAAAACTAGGTAGTTAACATACAACCTCTCTTTTGACTTATGTATCGGCGTATAGTAATATGTAGAGATGTCCTATTTTACTATTTCGTAGCGCTTGGATCGTAGCGCGTATAGCAACGGTTTCCCCGTATGAAGCTCCCGGTTTTTCGTAGTAGCGACGCACATTTGCGTCGATGGCACTGAGTGGGTCATGAATTAGTGGATGAGCTCGTTAGTATAAATAGATTGGATGTTTTTCTAACGGTGGTAGGCCATAACATCGGCTGCCGGCAGAAGTTACCACCCACCAGACAAAGTCTTGCCGCCAAGCGATTCATCGTGTTCCAGCATGATGTCTGGTGAAGCCGTACGGAGGACGCGTCTGAGCAGTTGTGTTGCGTTGTGTGGCGAGTACGATGCGCCAAATATTGTTGTGTCGGGAGTTTGGTCGTGGAGAGTCCCCAGATCAATCTCCCTCTGGCGCAGCATCGTTGGTAGTGTTGGTCTTGGGTTTAACATTGCATCACCTGGCTCAACTGCCGTCATCCTTGCTATTCCTAAGCTTTTTAAGTGAATAGGCTTAATAAACTAGTGCGCATCAACGATTGCGTCACTGCTTACCATCAGGCGGGATTGCAGTCAAGCGCTAGTTTATAATTATTAAAAAAAAAAACATATTAAGAGGACCTGGGAAGATTTCTTAATCTATCTAATTCTGCTAACGATCGACTGTCATGTGGATTTTTAAGTAATTTATTAGATCCAAGGCACTTATAAATAATCCCTCTATGGTTTTAACTCTACTGAGAGCGACATAGGCCTGTCCTTTAGCAAACAATGACTTTCCTAGATCTGTAACTTTTTTATCTAGAGTACAACCTTGTAATTTATGTACAGTACTACCCCAAGAAAGAATCAGCGAGAGCATTTTACGCTGAATTTGCCCAGAGCCCCTCAAGCCGTCAAATTCAGTGAGGCAAGGCTCGATTTTGATAAGTCCGTTAATATCTGCTTTTATGGATGCGTCGTCAAATTGTATGAGAACAGCGCTTGGCTGTTCTCCTGTTCCAACTGATCGCGCCGAAGAGCAGGCCATTCGAAGGCCTTCACCACTCCCATCGCTCCGTTTACCAAACCCTGATTTACATTCAAATTTCTACGAAGCGTTACTAGGGATTATGTACAAACATAAAGTACTCGTGAAACTCTTTCAGATGATACCAAATACGGTATATTTATTTTAATTTTATATTAACATAGAACTTTTTGTCCGCTAGAGGGCGTAATACTAAATTTGTTGACAAGCTTTATAGCTCATAACCAACAGAATATCAAGGCCCTTCTAATGGTTCTGCAGTGGTCTTATTCTGATAAGTAGTAAAGAAGCTATCTATGAACGAAAAGATGTGAATTATATGCAATCAGCCCATGAATACAGGTAAAGTCACAAGCAAATGCTAGTAATATATATATATTCAAAATGTACAAGTAAAGCCCTTTCAAATGATATCAAACACGGCATATTTATCTTAACTTTTTTTTTTTACTCTGTATATTTTGTCCGCTAGAGGGCGCCACATTAGATTTTGTGAAACTCCATATAGCCTATAACCAGCGGACAATTAAGACGCTTCTAATGATATGTCATTTATCGAATTCGAATAAGTAGTTTAGAAGTTACGAGGGAACAGATGAACATACATACATACATACATACATACATACATACATACATACATACATACATACATACATACATACATACATAGCCTGTCAAAATCATAACCCTCCTTTGACTTTGCCGTAGTCGGGTAAAAAGTATTGGTGTTTCCAGTTTCGCATATTCAAGAAATAATGTTGTATACTAATGCGTGCGTGCGTGTGTGTGCAAATATTGCGTAAAGAACTTTTTCCTGACGTGAGGCCTCCGACCGCGCACCTATTATTACCCGACTACGGCAAAGCAAAAGGAGGGTTATGATTTTAACAGGCCATGTATGTATGTATGTTCATCTGTTCCCTCGTAACTTCTAAACTACTTATCAGAATTCGACAAATGACATATAATTAGAAGCGTCTTAATTGTCCGCTGGTTATAGGCTATATGGGGTTTCACAAAATCTAATGTGGCGCCCTCTAGCGGACAAAACATACAGAGTAAAAAAATAAAGTTAGGATAAATTGATTGGATAATTTGATTGGTGTCATTTGAAAGCGCTTTACTTGTACATTTTGAATATATATATATATATATTGCTAGCATTTGCTTGTGACTTTACCTGTATTAATGGGCTGATTGCATATAATTCACATCTTTTCGTTCATACCTTCTTTCCTACTTATCAGAATAAGACCACTGCAGTATCATTAGAAGGGCCTTGATATTCTGTTAAATTGAAATTTTCATGTTTGAAAAGGCGTAGTCACACGTTACATATACCTACCTACCGTAGCACCTTGACAACGTGTGACTACGCCTTTCCAAACATGAAAATTTATCTCTACATAGTGAATATTGCATACTTCAGAATAGTGTTCTAAATGTTCGGGGTTGGATTAAGATAGAGATATAGGATGAGTTAAGAGGTAAAAGCCGGTTTAAGATTAATAAATTCACTATATTATCTGTTTCCACAAAGGTAAGATTAGGATTAATATAAACTAGGATGAATGGTGAAGGATATGGGATTATGAGTCACGCGCACGGTATGTCTCCGAATTACGTACTTTTATCAAGTTGTAGAGATCCTTGAGATTTAAATGGTTGACAGGAAGTGCCATGTCTTTGGGGATATGTGCCGCTATAGAACTTAATTCCGTTCTCAGTTGTTTAGGAGATATTAGATGGAAGTCCAGTTTTCCATTGTAAATATTAGTAACCGTATCCAGAATGGAGTCTTGTATTTTCCTGAGGCTATACAGTAAATTGTTCGCCGTCATAGCATTTGCTAAGAAATCGGAAACTAAAGTCATGTTCTGGACATGGCGTTTAAGATCTTGATAGGATTCTTTGAGATAGTTAACCTTTTGATTTATCGCTTTATGATGTTTGCTCGCAGCTTTTTTTTGTCGTCCTCCGTGGCGCAGCGGTCAACACGCCTGCCTGCGAAGTGGAGGCCCCGGGTTCGATCCCCGGCCAGGTCATGATGGAAAACGATCTTTTCCTGATTGGCCTGGGTCTTGGATGTTTATCTATATATGAATCTATTATAAATATAGTATCGTTGATTTAGTATTCCATAACACAAGTCTCGAGCTTACTTTGGGGCTAGCTCAATCTGTGTGATTTGTCCGTAAAAAAAAAAAAAATATTGTATGACATTATTGTCAATTTACAACGAAGGCATCTTGGTAGAGTCTACTGTGTCCATTTACTTGCAACTACGTTAGCAACTTTGTTCAGTTCAGTATTCTGAAAATCTTGTTTTATACTTTTTCAGCGTCATTTTTTGTCGTAGTTGGGTTTTAGTTTTTTACTTTTATGCCTGGGTGTAATATAGTTACGTCTGTTAACAATATTGTGTATGCTCTGAACATAAAACAAACTTGTGGTTTAATAACATCGTCCAGTTCGGAATAAATGTTTTCTAACATTTTCAACAAGAATCTCCTGACTCCAAGCATCGAACAATATTGTATTGTCTACAGGACCAATGTTTAGTGAGGAAATGAAGCAGTGAGGCAGCTCGCTCTAAATAGGTACGTCATATCCGGCTATAAGATCACAATAGAGTGACTTAACTGGAATACGCTTCTGAACCTAAATTTGAGCCAAATTCGATAGAGAATAGAGGTAAACAAACCGTTGCTAGGCAACGAGTAGTTTACACCTAAATGACACATGTTAATAACCTTTTCTACATACACGATTCTCATAAAAGTAATAATCGTACTTCCTACTAATTTGAACAGTTTATTTATGTTTAGATATTTATGATTTGCATAGAACGCTTAACGGATTTAAATGAAACATGATACACGTATAAGCTAATTTCCTAGGTTACATTTTTTGATACATATATATTATACTTAATCTTAGACTTAGTATTAGACTTAGTTAGTTATGCAGTTGATTTGAAAGTATTTAATACGTTGAATTCCACTAAATGTGTTTAATACCTGGATTTTATCCATCTTTCTTGTTTTGTAGGGCTGTCACGTAAAATTAATGTCAACTTTTTAATAGTTTTTGGAAATACGAAGTTATTTTGCATGTTATTTTAGTGATTCTATTGATATATGCTGCAATAGGAATTGTTAGTAAACAGTTAGCATGTAAAAGTCGATGATCATGTAAATAACAGGAGATTTATAAAATGTGAGTTGTGATAACCCTAAATTGGTTTGTTTACCTATATTCTTTATAGAGCTTGGCGTTAGTATAGATGACAGCTGACAGTGTGAGGGGTGCACAAAAATTCGGTTCGGCATGAGTCCTCGCAGAAAGGCGGCAAACGTCGAATATTGTACAAAACAATATGTGCAGAGTACACCGTGTGGGAACGCAGGGACAGCAGGGACATTAGTGCGCAGCCTATTAACAAAGATTCGGTACACAGAACAGATAAAAGGCCTTACTTATCAATTCCGTGATTCAGTACATAATTGTAAAATAATATTGCGACATATTCACCAAAAGTTTCGACAACCGTTGAGGTAAACGAGTCCTCGAGTGGAGACCGCGTCTCGGCAAACGTAGCGTAGGACGCCCTTGGGCGAGATGGAGCGACGGCTGGCGGAGAACTGCTCAGGATCGAGCTTGTTGGCGTGCCATGAAGGAGGCCCATGTCCAGCAGTGGACGAGTAGGGGCTGATGATGATGATGATGATGATTCACCAAAAGTTAACGTTTATGGAAAAATAACCTTAACTCCTACACACTAAAGTACAGTTTACGCTAAAATTGACTCAATTCAAATTTATTAATTATCTAAGAATATAGGGATTGTACAATAAAGTTGTTTTAACTTTCGCAATAGTGTTGGTCACTCTAAAATCAATTTAATCGCATTTAACCACCAATAAGATGATATTTGCTTAATTTGAAATACAAAGAACGACCCTCTAAAGTAGAATACATTCGTTTTTTTTTTATCGCCATATATTATTTCTCCAAGGGTCTGAAACTGTTTTCTCCCTTTTTCTCTCTTTCTATCGAACCAATCTGAACGTCTGATCCACCAATCGACGGATATTCGTCCCTGGTACCCTGGAATACTATTTTCAAATGATTAGTATAGTGCGAATTTTTAGCACGGGTAGCTAGTCATTATAAACTAGTGCTTGACTGCAATCCCGCCTGATCGTAAGCAGTAATGCAATCGTTGATGGTAAAGCGAGCTTGTTAATTAAGCCTATTCACTTAAAAAAACTTAGTAACTAGGAACGAAGACGGCAGTTGAGCGAGGTGATGCAATGTTATACCCAACAGCACGACCAACGATGCTGCGCCAGAGGGAGATTGATCTGGAGACCCTCCACGACCAAACTCCCGACACAACAACATTGGTGCATCGTACCCGGCACACATCGCAACACAACTGCTCAGACCCGTCCTCCCGGCTTCACCAGACATCGTGCCGGAACACGACGAATCGCTTGGCGGCAAGACTTTGTCTGGTGGGTGGTAACTTATGCCGGCGGCTGATGTTGTTGCCTACCACCGAGAAAAACATACGGCAGCACCGTATACTTCGGATGTTAACTTCTCAGAAATTCATCATAACATTCTCTTCTTACCATTATTCTTCTTAACTTTTTTTTTTACATATTATAAACCAGCGCTTGACCGCAATCCTGCCTGATGGTAAGCAGTGACGCAATCGTTGATGGCAAAGCGCACTAGTTTATTAAGAGCCTATTCACTCTAGCCTTGAAGACACTCAAATTGTAGTCCGACGGAAACACCGCCGCTGGCAAATTGTTCCAGTTCCTCGATGTACGCGGTATAAAGGAGGAGGCGAAACGCTTCGTCCGGATCGTAGTGGTGTTAACAACGTAAGGGTGGAAACCAGCCGTCGGGTCGTCCGCTGGTGGAACGGAGATGGGGGAATTAAATCATACAATTCCCTCGCACACTCCCCGAAATGCATCCTATAGAACACCGAAAGGCTGGCTACTCTACGCCTGTGCTCTAGGCTTTATTTATTTATTTGTTTATTTCAGGCGACGCAGGCCCATACATAAATACCTTAACCTAAACATACATATCTTTATATTATAAAATAGTGCTTCGCTACTACTAGCATGTTCTTATGCTGTTCTGTGGTATTTGTCCGCGGAAGCGACGGAAAACCACGTCTTGCGGCCAGAAGTCCTCTTCCATCACAATGGGCAGAAAACAATTCGGTATGCGCACCACGAAAGCCTTGAAGTTAACGTTGCGGCGCGACTCCAGTAACTGTACCCTCGGTGAGTATCTTGTCTTCTGGCGTACGTACTCCACGATGTCCTCCTCCTTAGTGGTGTAGTGTAGGCGTGAGATATACACCGGTGTGTTCGGCTTTGCGGCACGCAAGTTAACTTCCGTCCCCGTAGGAGCTTTGCCGCAACGGTTCTTGTTGGTTCGCGTTCGGCGCTTCCTCCTTTGCACCGTCACGAAACCCTCATCATTAGCCCTATTCGGCGACTGATCTGGTATAGGCTTCTTTTTCGGAATGTCTGAGACACTTGCTGAGAAGCTAGCGGATTCCTTTTGCGGAGGCTACGCTAGAGCTGCAGACACTTGCAGCGAGACTGGGCGAGGGGTCCGGGCGACGTTGCGTGGAGGAGCTGCGACGACAGGTGCGTGGCTGCGGGACACGCGGGCAGGGCACTCTGCAAGCTCAGCAAACGACGGGTGCGCTGGCGACGAAACTGCTGACGCGGAATTTGACGACGATACATCGAGGCCAGCTCCCCGACATATGTTTACGTTAGATGCATCGACTGATGACCTAGTTACCGCTACACTATTGCGCAACTCGCTGAATTCCTTACGCAAAACAATGACGGTGTTTTGGGATTCATCTAACTTCGCTAAGACATCCGCGAGACGGTCCTTGAGAAAGACAATATCCTTCAGAAGGCTTGTTACGTCGACATGGTCGAAAGTGACGGGTGGCAGCTTGTGCAGTTCCTTCGCCACAAATGTTGGCACGTCATCTGGGTCGGTCTCCTTGAACAGCGTGACTTTGGAGACCAACTCGAGTTAGATCAGGGTCACCAATCAGCTTCTTTGCACGTCTCTCCACTGAATCCAAAGTGGCCAGGTGACACTGGGCAGCACCAGCCCAAATGTGGCTGCAGTACTCCACACACGAACGGACCTGTGCTTTGTATAACATTAGAAGCTGCCCAGGTGTGAAGTACTGCCGGACCTTTGCGATAACGCCAAGTTTCCTGGCAGCCACCTTGGCCTTGGACCCCTTAACGTGCCACCTTAACGTGTGGTAATCTAATAGACGGAACGGTTGGGCAGTGGTTAAGCCATCGAATATTGCGCTGCGTGTCGTGTGTTTGATTCCCGCACGGTACTTACAAATATTTGTATGACCTACAAGTATTTTTTCCGGGTCTGGCTGTTTGTTTATGTGAGTTTATATCTTTGTAGCCCTACACCAGGTGCTCGGGGTTGGATTTTGATAGAGATATAGGATGAGTTAAGAGGTAAAAGCCGGTTTAAGATTAATAAATTCACTATATTATCTGTTTCCACAAAGGTAAGATTAGGATTAATATAAACTAGGATGAATGGTGAAGGATATGGGATTATGAGTCACGCGCACGGTATGTCTCCGAATTACGTACTAAACTATTGCGGTGTAAGTGCAATAATATAAATGGTCGATACATACCGAACGTGTGGCGCAATAATGATGACCCAGGTAAACCTACTGTACGGTGATTGACCCGTACATGCTCCCGGGGGCAACGATAGGGGTTAGTAGGATAAAATGGAGATGAGATTTACAAGATGATGGACAATATTCAACTTATCAACTATATGATAGAGATAAGGATTAACAGTGAGTGATTAACAATATTTTGAACAGTTATAAGTAGTTACTAGAGCTAAGATCAGGAAGCGAAAATACGCGGAAAACAGGGGATGAGGCCCTATCTTCTGTTTGTAAACACTCGCTAGATTTCATAAGATTTTCGGGATCACTTTTCACAGGTTGACTAAATTGACCATTTTCCCTAAGATCACAACACTCACTCACTGCACGTTTCACTTTTACTACAGATTGCCTTTTTTCCCTAACTGCACTACACTCACTTATAACACACTCATTTCCGAGATGTGAAGAGATCGTAGTAGATGCCTCTCCAGCAGGCACCGAGGATCCACGACGTGTTGACCGCCTGTGGCGCCGCCAACAGTATACCGCCGCCGTTATCAGGATTCCAAAGATTAGAGCATACAAGACGCTTTAAAGATGTACGTCGTGATAGGATAGTTTATCACTCCAAGGTTCAGTTTGTTTCATGTTCTGTATATCTGTTTCTGTATATCTTCGAATTGTCGCAATATTTCAGAGTTATTAGGATTAATTTCAGGAGATTCAGGGATTGATATGTTAAATATATGATTAATAGGTGATATTTGTGGTGCAATAATTCTTGCACCAGTACTCATTTTGCTAGACAGCCTTTTAATAGAATGGACAACGAAATTGTCCGTCTTTATTATACAGCCTTCTTCCACATTCAATAGACCTGCATACATCAATTTAACGGCGGTAATTCCGCCGTCACAGAGGACTTTTAGGTTGCATTCGTTGCAACAAAAATAAAAATATCTATTGTCCATTATTAATTCTTTCCAAATGTTTTTGCAAGGGGTTCCAATAGTTTCACAGATTCTTGAGTGTGGGATCGTTTCACACAAGCTGTGATCATCTTTTAAGATATTTATAGGATTTTTATTATGACATAAAATCATACCAGGATTTTGTCTTATACAAGACAGGAGATCAGCATCAGTGAGGGTTATGTAAGAGTCTTTTCTGAGGTTGATGGCAGCAAAACTTGAGATAACTTTTACATGAATCATGTTGTGATTCAATGTTCGTGGGACTGGAATGAGGTTAAAGATTTCATAGAGGTCTCTTTCGATGAGGGGTATTCTTATTTCAATGATCAAGTACTTACTATAGTACTTAGTTCGTACCTTTATCAAGTTGTAGAGATCCTTGAGATTTAAATGGTTGACAGGAAGTGCCATGTCTTTGGGGATATGTGCCGCTATAGAACTTAATTCCGTTCTCAGTTGTTTAGGAGATATTAGATGGAAGTCCAGTTTTCCATTGTAAATATTAGTAACCGTATCCAGAATGGAGTCTTGTATTTTCCTGAGGCTATACAGTAAATTGTTCGCCGTCATAGCATTTGCTAAGAAATCGGAAACTAAAGTCATGTTCTGGACATGGCGTTTAAGATCTTGATAGGATTCTTTGAGATAGTTAACCTTTTGATTTATCGCTTTATGATGTTTGCTCGCAGCTTTTTCCATCCTTTTCATTAAGTTAAATTCGGCTTCTACAATTGAGGTTTGGTTTTTCCAAAGGTTGTACAAATGTTTATCATTTTCTTTCAAAAGGTCGATGTCTTGTGTGTATTTCTCCGCAAAACGCTGATCCAGCACGCCGAACAAGCTATTTGCAACGTAGCCTACTCCGTCTATTAGACCTCGACGCCGGCGCCGCCGCTCGTCTCCAGTTACAAATGATTCATTTATTGTCAACATACTGTCATAATGTTGAATTTCATCGAACTCGTGCCGGAGTTGTAAGATGATACCGTCGCAAGGTGTGTGTTCTTTAATAGTATAGCATAATGTTTCAAGGTAATTGATATACTTCTCAAGTGCCGCTGTGCCTTCTTTGTAAGGATTTGTGTCATAATAAACAATTAAACGCCAATCGTCTCGAATAAGATGCATGTTAGAGATTTTGTCGAAATAAACGCTGTTGTTGCTCAAAGGGGTAAAACTATAAGATGCTTGAGATAAGTTTATTAGTGACAAAAAGAAGAGCGTAACTGACAGAGCTACTGTCGAGAATGAGATACGTTTGGTGTTTTTCTTCTTTGGTACCTCATTCTTTACATTCGTGTCATTAGGAGGACTATTTTCTTTGTCTGCTGGCAATAGAGATAGCTTAACAACAGGCCGTTTTAGGAAACCATTGTTGGTTTTAAGGGTAACGACTCTGACGTGTCCATCCGAACCAGGATGGAGTTCTACTACACGCCCTAAAGCCCACTTCCCAGGCGGTAGGTTTTCATCTTTGATGATAACAATATCGTTGAGACTGAGATTTCTTTGAGGTTGTCTCCATTTAGCTCTAGTTGATAGCTGTGAGAGATATTCATTTTTCCACTGGACCCAAATATCTCTATAGATTTTTTGCACCATATGCCACCGAGTCCTAAGATCATTTTCGGTTTCAAAGATCGTTAAGGTAGGGCCACTTGCAAGAAAGTGTGCCGGAGATAAAAAGTCTATGTCTTCAGGATCTTCCTTCAATGGGCAAAGTGGTCGAGAGTTTAAAGAACCCTCGAGTTGAGATAGGAGGGTGCTATATTCTTCGTAGGTGAGTTTTTGCTCACCAACAACACGCCTAAGGTGATGTTTTAAACTTTTTACCGCAGCTTCCCAAAGTCCGCCGGCAGAAGGCCATGACGGAGCATTAAAATGCCACTCAATATTCATTTCTGCGATGTCAGCTAATGTATCTTGGCTTGATAATATTTCTGAGATTTCTATATATTGTTGCTTTAGGATCTTGTTAGCTCCAATGAAGTTAGTCCCTTGATCACTGTAGATGTGCCCGGGGACTCCTCTTCGGGCTGACATACGTCTGAGCGCTGCAATAAAAGCCGACGCTGTGAGATCAGAAACGAGTTCCAAATGTATAGCCTTTGTGACCATACATACGATTACTGCAACGTATCCTTTATCTGTTTTGATGCCGCGACCTTTATTCGCTTTCACCAAAACATGTCCAGTATAGTCAATACCGGTATGATAAAAGGGTCGACTAGGATTTAATCTGGATGAAGGTAAGTCACCCATGAGTTGATGTTTTAGGATAGGATCATGTCTCCTACACTTTAAGCACATTCTTAATCGTTTTTTTGTAGCGCGATTTCCTCCAATAATCCAATATTTTTGTCTTATGAATCCACTCGTCATTTTTACTCCACCATGAAATACCAATTTATGGGATTCGTCTATTATGAGATCAGCTAATTTAGTTTGCTTTGGGATGATAATGGGATGCTTCATTTCGGGGTCTAAACTCGAATGTTTTAGTCGTCCACCGACGCGAAGTACTCCATGGCTGTCTAAGATAGGATTGAGATTCAAGATCTGGCTTTTTTTTCTTAATGTTTCACCTTTTTCAAGTTGAGATATCTCCTTGAAAAAGTATTCTTGTTGCACATGTTTTATTAACATTTGCCTCGCTCGTTTGAGATCATGCAGGGTAAGGTATTTTTCAAGGTTCTTCTTGTAAACAGAGATGTCGATAAATTTGTTTACATAGGCTAAAACTCGAATTATCTTCTTGTAAGTGCTGTAATTCTGTAATAATTGTGTTATTACTGAATTGCTAGAGTCAGCAGTAATAAAGTTTACAAGCCTTTTTTTTCTGAGATCTTCAGTTGTTTTATATAAGATAGGTTCAGGGATCTTTTCAGGATTGTATTGAGGTAACCAATCCGGTCCGTGCCACCAAAGTGAATGATTTGCTAAATGGGATGCAGTCAGACTACGGCTAGCGCAATCTGCGGGGTTTTCTTGGGATTTAACATAGCGCCACCTATTTTTCGGAATAATTTCGCAAATCATTCTTACTCGATTGGCAACAAAGGGTTTCCATTTTTCTGGTTCACCATTTATCCATCCCAGTACTGCCATGGAATCTACCCAGCCATAAGCTTGGGTTTTGAGATCAGATAGGGCTGAGATTATTTTGGCCATGAGTTTTGATAATAAAAGAGCTCCACTAAGTTCTAAACGAGGTATAGATTGAGATTTTCTCAGAGGTACGACTTTAGATTTTCCAGCAACAAGGGTCACGTATGTCTTGTGGTTTCTTTTAATTTTACAATAAACAACACAAGCGTAAGCCTTTGTGCTGGCATCGCAAAATCCATGAAGCTCGATTATGTCATTTTCCATGGTTTGTATCCATCGAGGTATTTTAAATTGGGATATATGGGGTAAGTCGGCCTTTATTTTATTCCATTCCAGGGTAATATTATGAGGAATCGGTTGATCCCAACCCAATTCCGATTTCCATGTCTCTTGAAATAGGATTTTAAGTTTGATTGTGACTGGTGACACCCAGCCCAAGGGGTCAAAGATTTTTGAGATTTGAGATAAGAATTGTCGTTTTATTGGGAAGTCTTCTGTGGTTATTTCTAATGGATAAAAGATAAAATAGTCTTCCTTTGGGTTCCAGCGGAGACCTAAAGCCTTTGTGGATTCTGGCTGTTTAAAATGAAATTCTTCATCTTGAGGGGTAATATGATCATCTAAAAGTTCTGGTAAGTTCGAACGCCATTTTCTAAGATTGAGACCGCCCGACTTAAGGAGGTTTATCATCTCTGCTTTTAGACATTTAGCAGCAGTCGCGGTATAAGCTCCGTGCATGAGATCATCCATGTAAAAAGAGGTTTCTAAGACATCTGGAGCGCTACTATTGGGATAATTTGGCCTTTCATCGATGGCAAGTTGTTTCAGTGTCATCATGGCCAGAAAGGGTGCGGCCTTTGTACCGTAAGTTACAGTCGCTAGCTGATATTTTTGCAAGGGTTGGGATTGATGATTTCTCCAAATAATTTTCTGGAACTTCTGATGATCAGGATGTAGCCAAATGTTACGGAACATCTTTTCAATATCGGCTGTAAATGCGTACTTAAATGTTCTCCATTTCAAGATGAGACTTAAAAGATCCTGTTGTAGGTTCGGCCCCCTGCACATAAGGTCATTGAGGCTGTGACCTGTTGAGGTTTTTGCAGAGGCATTAAAAACAACTCGTAATTTTGTAGTTAATGACTCAGCTCGAAGTACGCCATGATGCGAAAGGTAACAATCCGGATTCATGTTGACATGTGTCGCGACGGGGATCATATGTCCGAGCTCTAAATACTCGGACATAAACAACTTATAATCACGTGCCAGGTCGGGTTGCTTAATTAATTTCTTTTCTATTTGAAAAAATTGCGCAATGGATTTATTTTTAGATTCACCCAACTTTTCTTCAAAATTTTCTTTAAAAGGTATTTTCACGACATAGCTGCCGTCTTTGCGCCTTGAGGTTGAGGATTGAAAGAAGTCAATGCAATCTTGATCTTCTTGAGATATTGATAAGGGTTCGCGAATATCCTCCATTTCCCAGAACTGTTGGATATCGGTGAGATTGTTTAGGATGACATTGCACTGATATGTTTTGCAGTTACCGCTTAAGATCCATCCCAACTGTGTCTGTTGGGCCACGGGTAACATTCCCTCAGAACGGCAGACACCATCCAATAGGATTTGTGAATAAACATCCGCGCCGAATAGGATGTCAACTGGCCTACTTTTGTAAAATTCAGGATCAGCTAAGGTTATTTGGTTAAGGATTGGCCAGTTGGGTTTAGTGAAGGTATGATTAGGCAAATTTTTGACTAGTCTTTTCATTATAAATACGTCGGTTTCGAAAGTGAAGTCATTTATTAATGACATGCACTTAATAGAGGTCCTGCCCTTACAACTGTTTTCTTTGTTTCCAATTCCAGAGATAAGCCCACTACATTTTTGCCGACGCAGGTTTAGAAGCTGTGCAGCTCGTTCAGTGATGATTGAGGTCTGAGATCCCTGATCTATAAGAGCTCTCATTCTTCCGTAGGATCCATCAGCAGCTTGAACCTTGATAATTGCTGTCGCGAGAAGTATCTCCGTAGGATCATTTTACATAGATACTAAGGTATTCATATCTTGCTGAGGTGAAGATTTCGCAATAGTGGCCCCGCTTGACCCCGATCGCGACGCATCCGATGTAGCATTTCTTGACGTGAAACATTCATGTAGAATTGTATTGTGATCTTTATTGCACTCTTTACACTTTATTTCCGAAAGGCATTTTCTACCTTCGTGATAGTGCAAACAGTTGATGCAAAGGTTCAAATTTGCAATTGCGCTTTTACGAGCCGATGGGTGCATTTTTGCTAGCTTCTGGCAATTTTGTATGCGATGATCGCTTGCATCGCAAATACTACAGTTTTTACGTCTTTCGTTATTTTTCCGATTGGACTTTGACGATTGCGATACGACCTGGTTTGTCGAATAGGTATGATTTGATGTGTTGTAATTTTGTTTGGAGCGAGAATTAAATCCTTTAGAATGAGATTGTTGGTTATTAAAATAACCTTTAGATGATGAAGATGATTTTTGAGTGAAGGGTTCTTGTTTCTTCCGTGAAGTTTCCAGGGACGTAAACTTATTCTCTAAAAACCGAAGAAATTCTTCCAATACGGGCAACTCCTTTGGAGATTTCAACGAATCTATATAGTCATCGTTAGTTTCAGAGTCTAATTTCTCAGCTAGGATACATACGAGGAAGGGATCCCAAGTAGATACATCGATTCCGAGATTTTTTATAGCGTTCACGCTTTCGTACGTTGTATCGTGGATCCGCTTAAGATGACTCGCTGATTTTTGCTGAGATATCGGGATATTTAAGAGGTTTTTGAGATGAGACACAAAAATACGACGCTTATTGTCGTAGCGATGCGTGAGGATATTCCAACAGACGGGGTAGTTGTCTGAACTTATTTGAAGATGTTGGATTAATTTTTCCGGCTCGCCCTTGATCTTACTTTTCAGGAACTGCATTTTTTGAGCGTTCGATAACGAGAGATTATTGTGTACAGTTTCTGTGAAAAGATCTTTGAAAGAGATCCAGGATGTGTAGCTTCCTTCAAATGTAGCTATTTCCATTTTTGGGGTCGATTTCTCAATGTGAGCCACGGACCACATCTTTCGGTTAATATCCCTTTTCAGGGTTTTATAATATTTCTCGTAGTTTGAGAATTGCTCGTCGTACTGGGCGTTGGCGCCGTTGAGCTCGTTGTCCAGCTCCCAGTGTAGGGTGTCTATCGCTGTCCAACGAGTTTTCAAGGTTTTTAGGATATCTTCAAACTCCCACTTTTCTGAGATAAGATTGAGATCAATGTCAGCAGCTTCTCTTGAAAATGCCCTAAAGTTAGTAGCTTGTTTTCGTAAGAGATCTTCTATATTTACGCTATCCTTAGGAGGATTATTTTGAGATGATAGGTTCGAGGTTTGAGATGTTGAAGATGGCTGAAAAGTAGGGGGTTTCAAAACAGGGGTTTGAGGTCTATCTGTGGAGGGCTTATAATTCTGAATGGCTGTTTTAATATTGCTGTATTTCACTTTCATTTGCTCATACTGATCGGTAGTGAAATACGCATGAGATCGATCACCAAAGGATAACAAATTCATATGATTGTTATGAAACTCCGTAAAATATTGCTCTAGGCTTTCCAATCGTCGACGTAGATAGTCGGGGTTCTTCCGCTCTGCTCCATCTTTTTTGAAGTTGGAGTAAAGCCTATCTATGCCTTCAATGATTTGCTGTTGAGTAGCTAAAATGTCTTCCATTGTAGCCATAGTAAAAGTAAGAAGAAAGATACCTTACTTGTAGGATTTCTTCGGAGTCAAAGAGGTTTGCAAGATGAGATGAGTGGCGCCCTCCTAGGCACTGGGATCGGTTAAAATCTTGAGATGAGATAAAGTGGCGCCCTCCTAGGCACCGGGATAGACCAGGATCACGAGATGAGATGAAGTGGTGCCCTCCTAGGCACCGGGATTGACCAGGATCACGATGTTAGATAAAATGGTACAACGAAACCGGTAAAACGCACACACAAAGTTTTGCACACGCGATTCGGTCCCGCTAAAGGCTCGAAGGACCAATGTTCGGGGTTGGATTTTGATAGAGATATAGGATGAGTTAAGAGGTAAAAGCCGGTTTAAGATTAATAAATTCACTATATTATCTGTTTCCACAAAGGTAAGATTAGGATTAATATAAACTAGGATGAATGGTGAAGGATATGGGATTATGAGTCACGCGCACGGTATGTCTCCGAATTACGTACTAAACTATTGCGGTGTAAGTGCAATAATATAAATGGTCGATACATACCGAACGTGTGGCGCAATAATGATGACCCAGGTAAACCTACTGTACGGTGATTGACCCGTACACCAGGATTTCTCCAGGGTGCACCACGATACAGGAGAAATTCCTATTGTGGGGCAACATTTAAAAAACATGGCCCTGGCCTAGTATTCGGCCATGTTTGCCGACATCGCATTATTATTATTATTATTATGTGTGCGTATGCGCGCACGTGGGTGCATACTTCCATCTGAAAACCAGTCTTACCAAGGCATAGCGGGTCACCCAGTAGCCAATTTTCGGGGGCATCGCTCCAAGTAACATATTGATAATGAATCCATTTTCATTTTTTGGTTGGACTCTTTTATACCCCTAAATAAACTAACCTAATATGAAATGGGGAATTTAGTTTTGACGCTATCACGTTAAAACGGCTAAATAGATTTCATGAAATTAGCAACGGGTAGACTATGACCTGGAAAAGTACATAAGAGATCAGAAAACAAAAAGAAAATTTGCCAGAGCACTTAAAATGTAGTACTCAGTAGTCTGTAAGCAATTCTGTAAGACCTGATATTGTTGATGTAACTTTTTTGTAATATTGTTGCATATTTAATTATTTCTGCAGCAATGCATACAGCCTCCGTGGCGTAGCGGTAGGGGGCGGGACGCGGCGGCTGCGCAAGGTGGCGCGGGTTCGATCCCCGCACAGTGCAAGTATTTGTATGCTTGAATATGAATATTTGCACGGGTCTGGTCGTGCCTCGGAAAGCACGTTAAGTCGTTGGTCCCGGTTGCCATACGAACATCTAGTGGCAGTCGTTACGGGTTGTTGGAGCCCTCAAAAGTCCAACAATTGGTCTAACTGCAATGCTTCGATGTCGCCTTCGGGTTGTGGAGGTCAAACGGCAGTCGCTTTACGGAAAATGTCGAAGTTTGGCCATATCAGCAGTTGGACTGGTAAAAAGCGGACCCCAGACTCCAAAGCTGAAAAGGCTTCGGATGCGACTGGGATTAGCGCTGGAAGGATGATGATGATGATTTAATTATTGCTGATGCACTGTTTGTTCCGTTCCCATAGACAAACCGTGAAAATGGTTTTGCGGGGCATAGCATTTATCCCGATGTATTGTACACGTGGAGATTAAGAAAATAAAATAATTTAAAAAAAAACATATATACAATATGTTAAGAAAACCCTGTCCGACCCGTAAGGATAATAAAGGTTAGGTAAATACATGACCATATAAAATATGAAATTTTACATAATCATCATAGTAACAATACTAGTGAATTTTGAAATTATCTTTTTTTCCCGCGAACTTCCCCAAAAATTGGTAAATTTTTAAAATGTGACAACACCATTTTCGGCGGTATCATCGTTTGATTTATTGTTGGATATTAAATGTATAAATTTATGTTCAATATTTGGCGGTCCCGTTTGTGATGCCGGCGCGCAGCGAGTTTGTCGGTGTCTTCAAAGAAAAAAGTAAGTGAAACTAGGGATGTACTATTTTTTGCGTAATAACGTTTTTTTATCGCTATTAATCGAAACTTGTATCTGGTTGAAGGATTTGTTGTAAAAACACAGATTACCCAATGGTAAAAGTACTTTAGTTTGTTTATCGATTAATTACTAATAACATTATTATAACACAAGTATTAGTAAACAGAAACGAGAAAGACTTATGAAACACAATTTTAGTAAAGTTTTACAAATATTTTATCGGTCAATATCATCGATACTCAGACAGAAACTGAAATTAATACTTTGGCATGATTTTCATTTACGTATGTACCTCGCTAATTTGAGTTTTGTAAAAGTTCTAAACAATTCCATGCGATTTTGAATCGAGAATAAGAATGAGAAATTACAATACTAAATCGATACCAAAAATAGACGAGTATCAATCGATAAAAAAAACAATATTTTGATTACTTACACATCTCTATCAAAGCATGCCGCCGCCAGCCGCGTTTATAAAATAAAAATAATTTTTACTTTAAATTATTAGTTGCGTGACTGTAAACATTGCTGGTGTACACACTATTCGTGTATTGTGTGATCATGTCGTTTTCTACCGTAGAGTAATGTAACATGCTGATGGAGGTAGTAACTGCAATTAGCTGTGTTGTGATCAGGTGTTAGACGATTTGGAAGTGGGGACTTATCGGTCAATGCACGAGGGTTCCAGCATGACGGTGCCTCACGATATTTTTTCCGACCTGTACGTGAGTACATTATCATTATTGTCCATTATCAGTTCGGCGAGCAGTGGATTGGTAGGGGCCAACTGTGGCCAGCGCGGATTTGACACCACTTGATTTTTATTTGTGTGCATGTCCGTGCTAATCTCGTGCGACGAAATATGGAACATCTCTGCAACAGCCATTGTGCTCATCCAATGAAATGATACATTCGGAGAGTCAGACGACCTTCCTACTTAAAAAAATTCTTTTCTCGAGCTGCCTAAGTATCATTGTTTCTTTCGAGAGTCGATAAACGTGAACAAGCTACCTATACCTACAAGCATGAGGTCAACTGCGGTCATGACCTGTGCCTGTGTTGCCATGAAATTACCTATTTATTTTATTTAAGTTATTTATTTTTTAGGGGGTATTTTTTTTTTAAAAGTTTAGCCAGGTTTTGCAGGCATTAGTAGAATCAGTTATCGATACCTAACAATACCTTCACGGATCGGACAGGGTTTTCTTAACATATTGTATATATATACAACGTGTAACATAAAGGGTATATACATAACAAAGGCATGGCATCTTTACATGATATCAAACGATATTGGAAGGGTTTTTTAATCCTATCTCTTTATGTTAGGAAGTTATGAGGAAAAACACCGCCTGTAATAGGCTACTATTATACTAGTCGCACAGAGATATTGAAGACATTTATCGGATTTTGGCAAGTAACGTGACGGGTAACGAGTAGTTATTAACGTATGTAGTGTGCTGCCACGTTTGTTATGATTTGATTTTAAGAAACACACGAAACCGAAAATTTGGTACCAAATTTTTGAGTATTTTATTTTGAGTTGAAACCCTTCCGATATCGTTTGATATCATCTAAAGATGCCATACCCTTGGTATGTATATACCCTTTTTGTTACACGTTGTATACAACTAACTGACCCGGCGAACTTCGTTCCGCCTTAAAGGCAATATCACATGACTACTTTTTAAATTAGGATAATTTTAAATAAATGAATATTATTATTCAATGATTCTTTATTTGGGAGCACAATCCTGGCGATTCTCCGGAAATCTTTAATGTGCTACAATACTCGCAAACAACATCCATTGGCCCAATGCGAACGCCATTGCGCTATATTATATGCGTATTGAAACGCTGCCCGATTCAAATCAGTATTTGATGAATTTCTTCTTGTGTTTCGTAAATTATCTAGCGCTTGATCTCTGAGGTTTGCTCGACGATTTCGCATTCCAACCCAGCCATTTCACGGGCTGCCTCCCTTTGCTCTGGTGAGTGAGAAGCACGAAGTCGAGCCATACTAAGGCTGCGCCTTCAAGTGCAATTTCTTGCTCTTCTTCAGTTTTTTTTTTGTTGTGGATGGGAAATCATCAAGTGACCTCTCCCGCTCTGGGCGGAGCGGAAGGGCGTGTCAGACTTTTATTGACTAAAACCCACCCGTGTTCCTTCACTTGCCTGTGAAACGGCCAGTGCCATGGTTTCTTTTTTAATCAACCCGTAACCCTGTCAACCCGGACCAGGGTCGGACGCGAGAGATCGCCGCCGATCGCCGCCACGAGAACACGGCTAAGCTCTACCCAAGCCGGGCAGACCTCCACCTTAGGCTCCACCGTGTCCTCAGGGTGATGCACACAGTGGTCACCCTGGCGTTTCCTCCCGCCTTATACGGAGCAGGAACCTCCCGAAACAGCCGTGTCCGGTGAGGACCTACGTCAGTCGGAAGGTGAGGACGCCGTGGCGCCTCTCTAGCTACTCCTCAAAGAGAGGACTTACCGCCGCTATTGCGGCGTACTCAGTGCTGGATTGCGACAATCACACTTTCCATGTCGCCATGAGACCCCGCCGGAGCTCTGTCCGCTGTACTACGATTTTTCGCGGCAACAGAGTTATGCCTCCTCTCATCACTCCCACATGTGGGCGAGGGATAGTGTTTCTCCACAATTTAATGGATGTTATTATACATATAAACGTTTCTTTTTAATTACTCTATCTATTAAAAGAAACCTCATCAAAATCTGTTTCGCAGTTTTAAAGATTTAATCATACAAAGGAACATAGGGAAAGAGAAAGTAACTTTGTTTTATAGTATGTAGTGAAGTGGTAAATGGCACAGCAATAAATAATAAATAAATAATAAATAAAATGTTTATTCAGCAACTTAAATAACTTATGCTAGTTACATTTAGGAGCATCCTTTTAAACAATTAATTTGCTTGTGTTAGGATGCTCCGCTCTCCGTAAGTTATACAAAAACATAAAAGTTATTTTAGAAAACAAAATATATAGAAAACCAAAAAGAAATGCAGGGAAAAAAAAAATACAAATTGGATTAATACTTCGCACGCTGGAGTGTGATACGGTTTGATGTGAGGGTGTGTTTGTGAGAGTGAAAGTGTGGGAGTATGTGCATGTGTTTATGATGAGAATCAAACTGTGGAAGTGTGTATATGGATGTCTAAGGAGAGTGGTAATGTTGGAGGAGCAAACAGATTATTAGATTTGAGTGACCATGGTAAAACGATTGCGTGTATGCCAGTTAACCCTGCGACACGGTCTTGGGATCGGAAAATGATGCAACACATCATTTACCATTAACTGCATAAAACATTCTGGTTTAGTTTATAATTATATTTTTATTGACTGTACAATATTTTCTACCTCGTCATAGGTTTTAGTTTTCAGCCATGCAGTCATTGTGTTTTTACACTCACGGTAAGAAAGTGAATAGATATTGAGTTCTTCGTTTAGTAGATTGTACAAATATGATGACTGACTAGGATATTGTCTCTTTGCGAATGCTGACCTGGATGCTACAGGGGGAGCAACCGGGTTCCTCCGTCTGCTTGTCGTCTCATGTGGCTTGTAAGGCAATGATTTATGTTTAATTAGAATTGTATTAAGTACATAAAGCTTTCTAACGGTCAAGAGTTCACATTCCTGGTAAAGGCTCTCTGTTGAAAATCTATAAGGTTTAAAGAGCATGACCTTCAGTAAAGACCTTTGTGCTCTCTCAAGGTCCAGAAATTTTATTTTTGTTGCACCACCCCAGGCCGGAAGACAATATGCCAGTACGGATTGTGCTAGTGCCGTGTATATCTGTAGCAGAAGACTTTTAGAAGTTATGTAACGAAGTGTTTTAAAGGTCCAAATAAGTTTCCTTACGCGCTTCATTATTAATTCTATGTGCGAGTGCCAAGACAACCGCTGGTCAACCATAATGCCTAGGTATTTTGTTGATCTAATTCTGTTTATTTCTACACATGAACAGTTTGGATTTGGTGGATTCTGGCATTTGTGAATCTTAATTTTGAATTCAGGGGGAGGTTGAGAAGAACTATATTTTGAAAAACAAATGAAGTTAGTTTTAGAAGTGTTTAAAGTAAGAAGGTTTTGTTCAAGCCATACCGCAATTTTCATCAAGCCACGTTCGGCTCTTGCCTGTACGTCGATCCAAGTTTTACCGCAGAAAACAATAGCGGTATCATCCGCGTAAGAAACAATAACTCCATCTTCAACTTGCATGTTACATAGACTATTAATATATATCAGAAAGAGTGTAGGGCCGAGAACACTACCCTGACCGACTCCAAAATCAACGTTCTCCCAGAGCTAACAACTCCACCGATCTTAACTTTTTGTTTACGTTCACATAAGTAGTCTCTGAGCAGGGCAAGTGGTGTTCCTCTTATGCCAGTCGATTCCAACTTGTCAAGGAGAGTGGGGACAGATACCGTATCGAAGGCCTTTTTAAGGTCCAAGAAAACGCAGAGGCATCTGCCTCCGTTGTCTACCTGTCTAGTAACAGATGAGGTAAGGGCCAGCACTGCATCCTCTGTGGACTTATTTTGTCTGAACCCATACTGTGAGGACGATAAAAGCTTATTGGTATTTAAGTATGATAAGAGACGTGAATTCATTAATCTTTCAAGTATTTTAGACAAAGACGGTAATACAGAAATTGGCCTGTAATTTGATGGGTCAGCTCTGTCCCCGCTCTTATGAACAGGCGTAATTAAGGCTAGTTTCAAGGAATTTGGGTAGATAGCAAACTCAAAGCAAAGGTTCACTAAGTGGGTTAAAATTGGAACGACAAGAGCATGTGCTGTTTTTAAGAAACTGACACTTATGCCATCCCAGCCTGGAGCGCTATCGGTTTTCAGTGACATTAATACACGATGGACTTCGCAATGATCGGTGCTTAAAAGTACAAAAGACGAATAAGGGGGGGCATTGGGCGTCTCATGATAAATTTTGTCTAAACCAGTGGTGTTGGAAATGATTTCATTCGCAAGAATTTTACCAATATTTGAGAAGTACTTGTTTACTGTGTCAGCAGATTCTAGTGGGGTAGACTTAAGTTCCAATAGTTCAGTATTGGGACATTTTTTAGGTTTTCGCTGGGTGATAGAATTTATTGTTTCCCAGAGTTTTTTAGGATTTTTTTGCGCTTTAGTTAGCTTCTCACGATCATATTTCCGTTTCTGTTTTCTAATTATACAATTACAGTAGTTACGATATCTTTTGTAAGTGATAATTAAGATTTCGTTAAACGGATCTGTTTTTAACCTACGTTGCATATCATTACGGTTTCGGATGCATCGCAGCATCCCGATGGTCATCCATGGCTTTATTAATCTGCATTTTTGTGGTATTGTCATAGTAACAGTATTATTTATTAGACAAGATTGTAGTATTTGGATGAGACGGTCACAAATTATATTTGGATTAGTTAAGTTCACAAGCTTATTTAATTCACTTTCTTTTAGACTTTCCATTGCTTTATTGAAATCAATTTTAGTTTTTGTTTTGGATATTACGTGTTTGTATTTATTATTAGATATTTTTAGGAAAATCATGGAGTGATCTGTTATGGTAGTGTTTAATATTGCTATGGATACTGTAGAATATAGTGGGTCTAGTTTTATGATGAAGTGATCTAGGCAGTTATTACCTCTAGTAGGTAGTGAATGTCCTGGGAGTAGACCGTGCATAGCAAGCATATTTAAATAATTTAATCTGTTTGTGCGATCGTAGGAGTGTTCAGTTTCACTAGAGATTAAATTTATATTTATGTCACCTGTAATTATTATGTTTTTACTCGATGCAATTGTAATAAGGTGGTCATTTAGTGAGTTAATGAACTCGTCGGATTTAGGATTTGAGGGAGATCTGTATATAGCCAAGACTACTAGTTTTGAAGGAAAACAGATTTGAAGACAGGATGCCTGTAATAATTTAACTTCCTTAACTATGGTTTTGTGAGTATTTTTAATATAGGTAACAACTCCGTCAGCCTTGTTTATATGATTGGAAGTTTGGAAAGCCGAGTAATTGCTAATTTGAGGTATAGGTTTGGAGGTGTCGAGTCTGCATTCATTTAATGTTATGAGGTCTATATCTGTTTTCAAATTCATTAAATTTAGCAACAGGTCGCTATGGTTGGAGTAAATACTACGTATGTTTTGTGACACAATGGTAATGTCCGTAGGACTTATATTAATTAGACTTTTTAGCTCCTCTGAAGAACAACTAAAAACATTGGTAGTTTCTGTATTGTCAATATTGTTTAAAGTTTGTAGCGTGCTATCCATTGGTTAAATATAGTGAAATGTAGACCAGCATTAATCATATAAGTGTATGTGTATTTGATTATAATTATGTAGGCGGGTATGAATTTTGTGAATGAGTATAGGGTGTAGGATATAAATTGAGTGATCTTGCTTTGATATAGAAGTGTTATATTATGTGTCTCATATGAATGTGAGCGCGCTAGATATACATCTTTATACATAAAAAATAAATTTGTTGACATTAAAATAAATTTGTTAACATAAAAATAAATTTCAAGGACAACTAACATAGAACAATACGTGAGAACAGTATTGGATAACCATGGCAGAAAGTTACACCCGGCCAGTCATATTTGTTGCATAAGGCTGTTTACTTGAGCTTCATTTGTTATGGTAATTGTGGATGCATTATCATCTTTCTTAACCAGAACTTTTCCGAAAGAGGTCCAGCAGAATTTATAGTTTCGGGACTTCGCCAAATCTCGGGCCAGAAAAAAGAGCCTAGCTCCTTTTGCTGTTAATTGTTCGGATACAAAGATAGGGTTATATTCACCTGTCTTAAGACCTAGGTGTTTGGCGCAGATTTTTTCTTTATTTGCTTTATTAAAATCCTTGATCTTCCTGATAAAGTCAGCTTTGAGTAGAGTAGAGCCCAATTCTACTACTATAGTGCTTGACTTAGTATTATGCCGCTTATTCTGCACACGGAACACATCTGTAATATCTCTTTTATCTATTGTACTTTCTACTGATTTGGACAAAGTCAGAACCATTTGTACTAGATCGTCTCTAGTTTCTTGCAAGGCTTTTGGAACGTTTTTTATTTCAAAATTAGACTTACGTGCTGCCCGTTGCAGATCCTCAATTTTGTCCTCCAGGATTATAATATAATCATTATCTCTCTTTGAACGGGTTTCTAGAAACTCAATCTTCTTTTTAAGGTCTTCATTTTGAGCCGAAAGAGCAGCCATTGCATTCTCGATATTAATGTTTATTTAGCAATACAATATTAGAAATTTTGAAGTTGAAGTTTGCTTTGGGGCTTTTATTAAAAAAATTAAACCGGCAGAGAGCATTTATATTCCTTGCTTTAAATAAATGCATCAACATTCAACCGGTAAGACTTTTTTTTAATATGGTGAGTGGTGTAGGAGTGTGTTTGTACCATTTTTAACAAATGAACCGCTAACTTATATTTTGACTGAGTTGTTTTGATATTCCATGTCAGTTGCGTTTTGTTAAACCATGTCTTATGTCACGTCACACGGGAACGACAGGAACCGCGGGAACGGGATAAAAAGTATCCTATGTGATATGTCCTTCTCCCCGTTCTTATCTACCTCCCTATCAATTTTGAGCCATACTGGTTAAGCGGTTCTTGAGTTATAAATATAGTAACTAACACGACTTTCATTTATATACATAGACTTCATTCAAATCGGACCAGCCTAGGAGTAATTCAGTGACGTACACACGTACAGCAGATTTAGGATGGAAAGAAGAAACCCATGGAAAGCATTGTCATCTACATTTGTAACAAAGATATCATACCTCTCTCTACCCCTAGAGCTCTTGTTTCTGTCTCTTTAAGTAAAATAAAAAATCTTAAATAATTATTTATTTCTATTTATTTTTTTCTCTTTTAGTTCATAAGTACAAATTTAGTTAAATAAAAAAAAATATCTTTTTTATTTTTTCGCCTTTTAGTTCTTATGTACAATTATATTTTTAAGTAACTAAAAAAATTAAAAAAAAAACTATAAACTTGTCTAAAAACAAAAAAAAAAACTTGTGATTGACCGGGTTTGAACCGAGGAACACCAGCCATCGCGAGTAGACCATACCAATATTGACTACGCTACAGCCGCTATGTCAAGCCGCGCGAAATTAGCGCCCATATTATGCGTGAAATATTGCGAAAGAGAAAACTCGAAAATATGCGCTTCCCCAGACATAAGACTGAGCTAGATCGATTTTTCGTCCCCGTAAACCACCACATATTAATTTTCAGCGAAATCGTTAGGGCCGTTTCCGAGATCACATGCTTCTTCAAGCGATTAGCGCCATCTGCCGGGTTGATTTGTGAATCTAAATGATCCAGGTCGCCACTCAAACGCATACAGAAAAATTCATTAAAATCGGTCAAGCCGTTTAGGAGGAGTTCAATGACATACACACGTACAGCAGAATTATATATATAAAGAAGATATGTAAAGAAAACCCTGTCCGACCCATAAGGATAATAAAGGTTAGGCAATCACATGACCAAATAAAATTTGAAATTTTGCATAATCATCATAGTAACAATACTAATCAATTTTGAATCTATTTTTTTCCCCGCGAATTTACGCTAACTTCCCCAAAATTTGGTGTTTTAAAAAAAATGACAACACCGTTTTAGGCGGTATAATTGTCGGCTTTCCTTTTATTGTTTTGTTAGATTATTTATTTCTTTGGCGGCGTCGCGCGTGAGCTTTGTCGGCGACGTAAAAGAAATAACTAGTGATGCACTAATTTTTGCGCAATAACGTTTTTTTATCGCTATTAATCGAAACTTGTATCTGGTTGAATGATTTGTTAAAAACACAGATTACCCAATGGTAAAAGTACTTTTGTTTGTTTATCGATTAATTACTAATAACATTATTATAACACAAGTATTAGTAAACAGAAACGAGAAGGACTTATGAAACACAATTTTAGTAAAATTTTACTAATATTTTAACGGTCAATATCATCGATTTTGAGACAGAAACTGAAATTAAAACTTTGACATGATTTTCATTTACAGCAGTGTACCTAACTAATTTAAGTTTTGTAAAAGTTCTGAACAATTCCATGCGATGTTGAATCTAGAATGAGAATGAGAAACTACAATACTAAATCGCTAACAAAATAGACGAGTAAATTGTTTCCATCGAAAATCAATATTTTAATTACTTACACATCCCTATTTACTCAAAGGATGCCGCGAGGCCAGCCGCGTAGGTACAATTTTATAAAATAAAAATCATTTTTACTTTAAATTATCAGTTGCGCGTAAACATCGGTCTAGTGAAGACTATTCGTGTATTGTGTGATCATGTCGTTTCCTAATATAGAGTAATGTAACATGCTGATGGAAGGTAGCAACTGGTGTGTTGTGATCAGGTGATTGTGGTCAATGTGGTCAATGTGGTTCCAGTATGACGGTGCGTCACCATATCTTTGTCCTGTACGTGAGAACCTCCATTATCAGTTCGGCGAGCAGTGGATTGGTAAGGGTGGACCAATTGTGGCCAGCGCGGATTTCACACCACTTGATTTTTATTTGTGTGCATGTCCGTGCTAATCTCGTGCGACGGTGCCAGCTGGGCCTGTATCGTTATTTTAGTGAACGAAATATGGAACAACATCTCCGCCACAGCCATTATGCTCATCGAATGAAATGATACATTTGGAGAGTCAGACGACCTTCCTACTTAAAAAAAAAGTTCTTTTCACGAGCTGCCTAAGTATCATTATTTCTTTCGAGACAAATTACCTATACCTACATGCATGAGGTCAACTGAGGTTATGAACTGTGCCTGTGTTGCCATGAAATTACCTATTTATTTTATTTAAGTTATTTATTTTTAAGGGGGATTTTTTTTTAAGTTTAGCCAGGTTTTGTAGGCATTAGTAGAATCAGTTATCGATACCTAACAATACCTTCACGGGTCGGACAGGGTTTTCTTAAGATATTGTATATAGGATACTCTAAATCCCGGACCGCAGAGGAAGTCAACAACTAGCAGTTTTATTATAAATACGAAAGTAACTATCTGTCTGTTACGTGCTTAAAACATTGATCTGGTGTTAATAAGACGGCTAGATGGCCTCGATCATGAAAAAGGACAATAGCTGCTTTATGACATCTTGGATTATTGTAAAAAAATGAAATGAAATACAAAATTTACGCAGACAAAGTTGCTGACAACAGCAAATTGTTCTTGAGTTTTGGTTATGAGTGACTCACAAGGATTTTTTTTTAATAATTATAAACTAGTGCTTAACCGCAATCCCGCCTGATGGTAAGCAGTGATGCAATCGTTGATGGTAAAGCCGCACTAGTTTATTAAGTCTATTCACTTAAAAAACTTAGGAATAGGAAGGCTGACGGCAGTTGAGCGAGGTGGTGCAATGTTAAACCAACACGACCAAACTCCCGACACAACAACATTTGGCGCATCGTACCCGCCACACAATGCAACACCACTGCTCAGACCCGTCCTCCGTACGGCTTCAATAATAACCCAAGGCAATAATAAAACACTGAATCCTTCTTCAATGATCCTGATGCGAAACAGTTCACTAGTTTGGCAACGCTTCAGAAACTATAGACTGTAATATTTCGTAGATATTTCACCACATCAAACAACAAGTTTCAGACGTCAACTTTTGTTGGCGGTTTCACCCGCGCGGAGTTCACAAATTATTCTATGTTTCAACTTTGTTCAAAAGATCTTTTTAAGAGAAATAATTCATTAATGCATTGTTATCCTGTATCTATAATACGGTTTGCATGGCGCACGTCATTAAAGCGCCCATACATATGTATAAAATCAGCCTATAATGTTCCCTCACCTGGGACACAGACCTACTCTCAGTGAGAGGGAGTGGGCCGTAATCTACCACATGGGCCCGGTGCGGGTTGGTAGAGCTCCATGTCCACTGCTGGACATAGGCCTCCTTTATGGCACGCCAATAAGCTCGATCCTGAGCAGTTCTCCACCAGCCACTACCAACCGCCTTTTTTCGCTCCATCTCGCCCAAGGGCGTCCTACGCTACGTTTGCCGAGACGCGGGCTCCATTCGAGGACTCGTTTACCCCAACGGTTGTCGGTCCTGCGGCATATGTGACCAGCCCATTGCCATTGACAGGATTAGCAAGCTGAGAGGATTAGCAAGCTGAAAAAGCAATGGGCTGGTAGAGGTCAAGAAAAATAAAATTTTTGCCTCTAGGACATGCCGGAAGTATGCACCCACGCGTGCGCACACGCACATATAGATACACGCATACACACGCACACACACGCACATACACACTCGTAGAACGTGATATCTCCTTCTTGTGGCATAAACTGTCAAAGAATAGATATACTATATCTCTTACCTCGATAAAAGCATCAGTCAGTTACCAAGGCAATAGAGTCACATTTATTGTCTCCGAGATGAGATTGCTTCTTCAGTACTTGACCGCTATGCCGCCTGATGGTAATCAGAGATGCAATCGCTTATGGTAAAGCGCGCTAGTTTACTAAGAGCCTTTTAACTAAAAAAAACTGAGTGAATAGGGAGAAAGACGGCAGTTGAGCCAGGTGATGCAATGTTAAACCCAACAACACGACCAACGATGCTGCGCCAGGAAGAGATTGATCCGGAGACCCTCCGCTACCAAACTCCCGACGCAACAACATTTGGCGCAATGTACCCGGCGCACATCGCAACACAACTTCTCAGACCAGTCCTCTATACAGCTTTACCAGATATCATGCCGGAACACGACGAATCGCTTGGCGGCAAGACTTTGTCTGGTAACTTCTGCCGGCAGCCGATGTTATGGCCTACCACCGAGAAAACTAACTAATAATGCTACACAATCAATGTTGACCTACTTCTAATACTCCGTCTCTCTATATCTACTTACCTTGCTGAGATCATCGCTGCTCTCTTTCACGCGATCCGTCAATTAATACTCTGAAGTTTTCCACCAGTTTCCCATTCCGAAACGACGAGTCATCTAATTGCCTAGTAAGATATTCTGAGTTCAGACTCTCGTCTCAATTAGTAAAAAACGTTTGTATCTCTATCTCTAACACCGCTTACTTTAATGATATAATTGATTACGTGTTCATCAATATGAATGGCAATAGTGTGTAGTCCTGCCCATCCACATCCTACTTCAGGTAAAACAAATATCATCTTTATTTCAATTACAATGAAGTTGATTCCAGAATGGCTAGCCATGCAAGATGCCATGAAAGATGAAAACAATAATTATTTAATAAAACATGTTTATAAAACTTATAAAAATGTTGTTTAGGAATTAGATTTTTTTTCCTATAAACTCACGCTTGTTTATTAGCAAATTGGCCTCATAACATTCCCATTGCTGTAACGTGGGCCTCCTTTATTCAAGTGGGAGTGGACCGTCGTCCACCAGAGGGCCCAATATGTTGGTAGCTGTCACATATTTTCGAATATTTGGTTCTAGAATATACCACTTACGGTGTGCTCCTTCGCCGTTTTGTGTGATGTCGACGCCTGTCTGATTTCGTACACAGAACGTATAATTAAAAAAAAAAAACAACAAAAATTTCGTTACTCGAAACCATTAATTACCACTGGGCCTTACCTATTACATCTTGATAAATAAATGATATACATAAATTCACGAGTTCTTGGTTTTACAGAAGGCGCAGAGCATCATCTACTACGATCCTTAAATAAATTATGTACATCATTTAAATCTACTTAATCCTAATCAATTAATCCTTTTTTTTTGTTTTGGATGGAAAATCTTCAAATGACCTCTCCCGCTCTGGGCGGAGCGTAAGGGCGTGTCAGACCCACCCGTGTTCCTTCACTTGCCTGTGCGACGGCCAGGGAAACGGTTTCTTTTTTAATAAACCCGCAACCCTGGCCCAAGAGGCATCGGTCCTCGTAAACCCCGTCACAGTATACTGCCATGTCTTTGAGGCGCTCGTGAAACACAACGCGCCGTCGACCCGGACCTAGTTCTTACCGGGCGACGGTCTGCACACCGCTTGCCGGCAAGCCCGCGCCTTCGATGGCCGGGAGTCCGATGTTGTCTCCCGACCAGGGCGTCTCCTGCGGCGGCTTGAGGAGTGAGGGCGCTGGGATTTCCGCTCCCTTACGCGCTCCGCCTCCTCGTTTACCAGCATCACTGCTTTGCAGAAGGAGGTGACGGCCTGCCATGCACTCTCGCTCCGGACCATGGCCTGGACCAGGGTCGGCCGATCTCTGCCACGAGTACACGGCGGTGCTCTGCCCAAGCCGGGCATACCTCCACCATATGTTCCACCATGTCCTCATGGCGATTCACACAGAGGTCACACCCTGGCGTTTCCTCCCGCCTTATACGGAACTGGAGGCTGCAGAACCCGCCGTGTCCGGTGAGGACCTGCGTCAGGCGGAAGGTGAAGGCACCGTGGCGCCTCTCTAGCCACTCCTCAAAGAGGGGACTTTCCGAATCAATTATTCCTTCAACCTAATTGCGTAACGCAGAATCGCAATCTGAATAATTTTGAAGGATATAAACTAACCCGATTAGCTAACCAGTCCTCCTAATAATATTATAAACACGAAATATTTCCTCGGAGTTGACACCTACGTTAAACAGCAAGGCGCTAAATGACAAATAATTTGTACTTCTTTTCTCATACTCGGAAAGTAGTGTTGTTTTGATCTGATTATTCGGTGTAAAAAGCTGCTTCCCTCCATAAATAGGGAAAAATTCATTCAAATTACTTCTCACCTAAGGGCCGAAATGAACTTCAAATATAGAACTGCTGTCGACTGTGAAGAGCTTGAATTAAAAAAATGCTGCGGCCATGTGAGTTTCTAGACAGCCAGTGTGTTCTTTGAGCGGAATAAGCTGCAACAATTACGCCGTGAGTTCCATATTTAAAGTTTAAAATGTCGACTTAGGTTGGTGGGATACTAATCTGTTATGTATCTGTGACGAAATTCAAAAATGTAGTTTAAATAAACAACTAATTTTAATTTCCTTATATTTGAAATGAAAAGTAGAGGAATTACCCGAATTCCTACTCGAACTGTAGCCGTCTAAATACAGGAATTAATTCTTTCTACCCTAGGTTAACAATCTGCTATTCTGTAAGGCACGTTTATAAAAACAAGTCAATACACTCGCTGCTAGTCTTCTATAAAAATGTACAGATGACAGCACATCAAGCTACTACATCTATCAAATTTCATTATTAGATTTTCAAGTTTATCGGTAAAGTACTAAGGCCCAAGGTTGGTTGGGAATTTTTGACAGTTTCGGGTAGTTGAACCTGCGTATCGTGAGATAACGCCCTTTAAATTAAATCGACATTACACTAATCATAAATTCTCACCTCTTCCAATTATAACTTTGGCTTTGAGTTCTATTTCAGGAGGTTTCTGAAGATATAGTCATAATATTAATTTAATTCAGACGTGATTTCATTAACGTTATCATAATATTAGTCTAAGTTGCTTCAAAATAGGTATTTGCTCGTAAGGTCAATGGCTCGAGCTTGTTGGTGAGTGTGGCTATTCAGTATTCATGTTATTAATTTATTTTTATTTGTTTGTGGGTGCCTCCGCTTTTCTAGATAGTCAATTGACTTCTTTTACATATGTCAATGTCATGAATGAACACCGAGCTCTGGTGAGGGAGCCATCTTGTGAAACGAACAGTTTTATTCAGATCAAAGAGTATATTTTGTAGAAATACCTAATATAATATAATATATATATAATCCATACTAATATTATAAATGCGAAAGTATCTCTGTTTGTCTGTCTGTCAATCCGGCTTTCACGCCAAAACTACTGAACCGATTGTAATGAAATTTGGTACACAGATAGTCTAGAGCATGAGAAAGGACATAGGCTATAAAACATCCCGCTATGACCAATAGGAGCAGGGCAGGGAAAAAAATGTTGCGAAAGCTGAAGAAAACGCGGACGTACACATTGCTCCCATTATTTTAACAGGCGCTTATTTTATATCAACAACAAGCTTACGTGGATGAACTGGGGGGGGGTGAATATGGCGCACAGATCTATATATCAGGAATAACATATAAGACCATTTTTATCCCAATATTCCCACGGTATTGAAACTAAAGACTGATTTACACGGTGCATATTAATTGCCTATGGTATACAATAAAATTGATGCACCAATTGACTTCCATCGTCGAAGTGGTGTTTAGACAATACAACTTCTATTGTTGCTTCAACTTTTATTTAAGCCATATGCAATTAAATTGCATCGTGTTATATTCAGTTTTTACGCAGGTGAAACCGCGGAGCACAACTACAACATAATATGGCTGACTCGGCGGTGCACTGCCCGGCTGGCCTCACTACCGCGTGCCAAAGGATTTAGGTTGGAATAATGCATAAGTCATAGATATTATCTGGGCATTCCTCATCTTTTGGCAGAATGAAAATGTGGTTGCAGCGTTTATGTGTAGTTTACTATTTGTCTTTGGCACTGCTATCGCAATAACCTAGCTACCGAATTTTATCTGACTAGCCGCGCCGCGCGGTTTCACTAGAGCAAATTTTCAATACGAAGAAAACAGCGGAATACGTTTGTATAGAGAAAGCACCACTAGAGTTCCCTCTTAATTAAGAATCCACGCGAACAAACTAGCTGGCAAAGCTAATTCTCGGTGGTAGACCATAACATCGGCTGCCGGCAGAAGTTACCACCCACCAGACAAAGTCTTGCCGCCAAGCGATTAGTCGTGTTCCGGCATGATGTCTGGTGAATCCGTACGGGGGACGAGTCTGAGCAGTTGTGTTACGATGTGTGCCGGGTACGATGCGCCTAACGTTGTTCTGTCGGAAGTTTGGTCGTGAAGAGTCTTCAAATCAATCTCCCTCTAGCGCAGCATCGTTTGGTCGTGTTGGTCTTGGGTTTAACATTGCATCACCTTTTTTTTTTTTTGACGCTGTGGGAATGCCTTTACGCACCGTACCCCGAAGGGCGTGTGTGGGACTCGCCCAGCCGAAGCCGGGAATACCCACTAAACCCACAGCGACACTCCGGCATCGCCATAGTGGCGGGGGAGTGGGAAACTAGCGCAGCCTGAGCTACCTCTCCCCCGCCGGCGAAACCCGCCTAGTAGGGCGGGCCCTCAATTGCCCCTCCTGGGGACGGGCCGTGGCTCCCGCGTGATGAGCGATGTAAGGCGGGCGTCGGCCTCACGCCCGCCGCTCACCTCAGGGAGGGAGAAAGCGGGCGAAATCCCGCCTTCTCCTCCCCCTACGCCGCCTGCGGAGCGCCGGAGCGAGGGGATCCTCCTCCCGCTCGCGCTCCGCGGCCTCCTTCTGCGACATCACGACCTCGCAGAAGGAGGCCATCGCCACCCAAGCCTCCTCGCTCCCCACCATCGCTCTGACGATGGCGGGCAGCGAGAGGTCCCCTCCAACCGCCGCGACAACATCGCGGCGCGGCACGGCCCACGACGGGCACACCGCGAGGGTGTGTTCCGCCGCGTCCTCCGCCGCGCCACAACCATGGCACGACGGTGTCTCCTCTCGTCTCTCGTCCTATCCGGTGCAGGTACCTGCCGAAGCAGCCGTGACCGGAGAGCACCTGCACCAGACGGAAGGAGAGGAATCCGTGACGCCTGTCGAGCCAGTCCTTCAGGACCGGCCCGACGGCGTCGAGGGTACGGCGGCCGAACACCGCGGAGACGAGGTCCCGCGTCCAATGCTGGACGATGGCGTCCCTCGCCTCCCGGCGGACGGCTTCCCTCACTTCTGGGGCCGGACGCTCGCCCAGCGCCCTGCGCCCCGCCGTCCACTCGTACACTCTGGCGAGCACCCACGCCTCGAGCTCCCAAGGCGGGGTGCCCGCCAGAGCGCACGCCGCTGCGAAGCCCACCGTGCGGTAGGCCCGCGATGCCCGCTGGGAACATTGCATCACCTCGCTCAACTGCCGTCATCCTTCCTATTCCTAAGTTTTTTAAGTGAATAGGCTTAATAAACTAGTGCGCTTTACCATCAACGATTGCATCTCTGCTCATCAGGCGGATCAGGCGGGATTGCAGTCAAGCACTAGTTTATAATTATTTAAAAAAAAATTAAACACACATATTATTTTGCTTTGCTTGAACCAACTCGGTCATTTTAAAATTACCTTATAGTCTAGATGTAGCTAAATATTAGTATTTTAACATGACGTGGGCGAGACTACCGTCCGATATTCGCAATCCAATTTGTGAGAAATTTGGACGGAATTAGTCAATCTGTCAATTTTGAGTTTCCGAATAACTATTGGTAATTGAAGCGCAAACTATAAACACTCATGGTTCCAGACTATTGTAGATATTTATGGATGGTATTAAAAGAAAAAATGTGCTTGCTTGCTCGTTTGTTTGTTTGTCCGTCTCTAACTCTTTGGACACGAGTGAGCGGCTCATTACTGTAAAATTTCCCACCGTTTTCAATACGTTCGTTCGCTCGTTTTTTTCTTTTTAAAGAATATCGAACTAAAAAGTTGAAAATAAATATAGATTAAAAAACTAAAAAAAGTGCTTTCAATTTTTTTTTATCAACCATAAAAGTTAAACATAATTTTTAAAAAAGCGTGAGGCGCTTTGTGCCATAATTTTTGTATATTAAGCGCCTCACGCTTTTTTCAAAATTATTTGTAACTTCTTAGTTTGATATTTTTTAAAAGCATGTTTTTTAGTTTTTTAAACTATATTTTTACGTTGTTGACACCACTACGATCCGGGCGTTTCGCCTCGTCTTATATTGTACAACGAAGGACTGGAACAATTTGCCTGCGGTGTTCTTCCGTAAGCGCCTGCAAGGCTCATAATTAACTAGTGCGCTTTTCCATCAAAGATTGTAGGTATCACTGCTTACCGTCAGGCGCGATTGCAGTCAAGCACTACAACGTTAAAAAAAAGAAAAGTGATCAAAAAGTTTAGAATGGACTTTTTTAAATTAACTTTATTTTTTACATTGCTTAACTATGAAAAATTTCAGCGTGGTAAAAATAAAATATTTTGATTTTGATTCGAATCAGCAATACAGCTCGTTAGGTTCAATGGTCGCATCAGATATCATACCTATGACTATATCCAATAGGCTAATAAAAGTTAGAGAAATGTATTGATTATATTATTTTTATATTCGTATATTAGCACGTCAGCCTTAAATCTGTCTGTTAATAGGTGAGGACGGTACCGTCACAAAGGTCAATGTCCAAATATAGATAGAAAACACGCGCGAACAAAAATGTATGCATATTATACGCAGTGTTAACAGAAATATATGTATACTAGCTTTCCGCCCGCGGCTTCGCCCGCGTAAATTACGGTTATATCGCGCTTTTTAGATTTCCCTCGGGAACATCAAATTTTTCCGGGATAAAAGGTAGCCTATGTCCTTTCTCAGGGTCTAAAGATTGTGTGCTTTCCGCCCGCGTCTTCGCCCGCGTGGTGTTCGGTTATATCGCGCTTTTTAGATTTCCCTCGGGAACATCATTTTTTTTCCGGGATAAAAGGTAGCCTATGTTCTTTCTCAGGGTCTAAAGATTGTCTGTGCCAAATTTCATCAAAATCGGTTGAGAGGTTTAAGCGGGAAAGCGTAACAGACAGACAGACAGACAGATAGACAGACAGACAGAGTTACTTTCGCATTTATAATATTAGTATGGATTATAGGTACTATTAAGATAGTGGTAGATATTCATACCCTAAATATAAATATCTTTTACAGAATATTTTTTATCCCTATATCCCAAGTAAAAAAAGGTATAAAAACTAGCCACATCCTATAAGATGGGCCTGGTTATAAACTATGTGTATTCCAACTTTCATTCAAATCCGTTCAGTAGTTTTTGCGATAAAGAGTAGCAAATATACATCCATACTTTCACGTTTATAATTTTAGTAGAAGAGTAGGAATTACTATACGTATACACATTTATCTGGTAGCATGTGCTACCAGTCGTGGTGGCCTAGTGGTTAAAACACCAGCCTCTCAAGTATGAGTTTGCGGGTTCGATTCCAGGTCACGCAAGTACCAACGTAACTTTTCTAAGTTATATGTAACTACTTTCTAAGTATATCTTGGACACCAAAGACTGATTAAAAGATGAAGGAAAACATCTTAAGGAAACCTGGACTTTAAGTTTGAAATCGCCAACCCGCATTGAGCCAGCGTAGTGATTACGCTCAATCCTTTTCTGTATGAGAGGAGACCTGTGCCCAGCAGTGGGATGATAAAAGCTTGATGATGATGTGCTACCAGATAAATAAGTAAGTATACTAATTCCTTCAATATCGGGATAAAAAATATTCAGTGTAATATCTGGTTTATCAACAAGCCCAACAAGGTGGACCGATGACCTGGTGAAGGTCGCGGGAAGCCGATGGATGCGGGCAGCACAATACCGGTCAGCGTGGAAAGCCTTGGGGGAGGCCGTTGTCCAGCAGTGGGCATCTATAGGCTGAGGAAGAAGAAGAATATCTGGTTTAAAAACTATCTGTGTGCTAAATTCTACTTCCTACTAACATTATAATTACAATACACTGGTACTGGTAGGGTAATTGTGTAACACACTATCAGGAGCGATGGATTTCATTACATTAATTGCGGTATTTACGATATCGAACAAACAAATTTTTCGAACATATAAAGCAATGGATTAGTAATCTTTCAAAATGATTCAAATTGTGATTAAAAGTGTGTTACACAATGATCGACAGCCTCCGTGGCGTAACGGTAGCGGACGCGGCCGCTGCACAAGGTGGCGCAGGTTCGATCCCCGCACAGTGCAAGTATTTGTATGCATGAATATGAATTGCACTGGTCTGGTCGTGCCTCGGAAAGCACGTTAAGCCGTTGGTCCCGGTTGCCATACGAACACAGTTGTTGGAGCCCTCATAAGTCCAACAATTGGTCTAACTGCAATGCTTCGATGTCGCCTTCAGGTTGTGGAGGTCAGACGGCAGTCGCTTCACGGAAAATGTCGTTTTGCCATATCAGCAGTTGGACTGGTAAAGCGGACCCCAGACTCCAAAGCTGAAAAGGCTTCGGATGCGACTGGGATTAACGCTGGGATGATGATGATGATGACGCAATGATTGATACATGTGTACACAAAAACACACACACGCACGCACGAATATGGCCGCACACCTCACACACGCACGCACTCATACAATTAATCGCATTTTGTTTTGTATTATAGTTTTCTCATTTCCCTTTTTGTTGCTTACGTATCTAAAATGTACAGTAAGAGCGAAGCCTTCAACTACAGACATTTCTATGCCTAAATGGAGACTTCTTGACATCCAATGTAAGCCAAATTGATCCTTACTAATCCTTATCCTTATTAATATTATAAATCGGAAAGTGAGTTTCTTTGTTTGTTTGTTTGTTCCGCTTTCACACCGTAACTACTGAACCTATTGCTTTGAAATTTTTGAAACGTAAAGTTAAAAGTATTAATTAAAATATTAGGGTACTTTTTATCCCGAAAAAAATTATGTTCCCGAGGAAAATCTAAAAAGCGCGATATAACCGAATTCCACGCGGGCTAAGCCGCGGGCGGAAAGCTAGTATAATTTTATAAATCAGAAAGTGAGTTTGTTTGTTTGTTCCGCTTTCACGCCGTAATTACTAAACCGATTACTTTGAAATTTTGCAGACCTAAACTTAGAAGTCCGGATTAATAAGGACCAGATCTCCGACACGTAGCTCTATTCCAGGTTGTCGCCATTTTGTACGATGCTGAAGTTCTGTGATGTATTCATGCTGCCATCTGGCCCAGAAATGCTGTCGTAATTGCTCCAATTGTTCATATCTTCGAAGTCGGTTACAGGGTATGTCTGTCAATACAGGTGAGGGCAGAGCCACCAATGGTTTACCGACGAGAAAATGTCCGGGGGTCAAAGGTTGGAGGTCAACGTAAAGTTAAAAGTATTAATTAAAATATTAGGGTACCTTTTATCCCGAAAAAAATTATGTTCCCGAGGAAAATCTAAAAAGCGCGATATAACCGAATTCCACGCGGGCTAAGCCGCGGGCGGAAAGCTAGTATAATTTTATAAATCAGAAAGTGAGTTTGTTTGTTTGTTCCGCTTTCACGCCGTAATTACTAAACCGATTACTTTGAAATTTTGCAGACCTAAACTTAGAAGTCCGGATTAAATAATAGGGTACATTTATCCCATAAAAAAATTATATTCCCGTGGGAAAACAAAAATATTGTTAACTTCATACCAGTTCGGTGATAGATAGCGCTGTGTGTCGTTTAAAACAATACTTATTGCAAACGAATATGCACTTGTAAACTTAGAAGCTAAATGATACGATACTTAATCTCCGAAAATGAAGAATCGAACTCCACGCGAGCGAAGCAGCGGGCGGAAAGCTAGTATGAAATAAACTTATTGTATTTTATTTATTTTTTACATATATATCAGGTAAAAGTATCAAAACATATAAGTGTAAATTCCGAAGTAGATAATTAGCAATAAAGCGTGCGTCACGGCTGCGACAAAAAGGCCCAGTTTAGAAAAAAATCTACACAACCAACGCCTTTTTTTCAGGATGGGAAATCATCCAAGGACCTCTCCCGTTCTGAGCGAAGTGGAAGGGCGTATTAGACTTTTACTGACTAAAATCCACCCTTGTTCCTTCATTTGCCTGTGCGCCAGGGCCACGGTATCTCGTTCCAAGAACCCGCTTCCCTGGCAGACACAACCAATGCCGGAACACAACGCAACAACACCTGCTAGGATCCTTACCGCTTTTGCTTCGTTTATTTGTCATACGCGCACAAAGGCTGCGAGTACTACGCACCCGACCTTTCCGAAGAACATCAACAATAAGGCCATTATTTCGTGTTTGAAAAATGAGCGTTGTCATTTTTCATAAACCCATTGTCATATTGTGTATTCGGGTCGATCCCCAACAATTACAACTTTTGTCTTCTATAAAACGTTTATATTCTCAGAACCAAAGCGTGTCAGTTTATGAAGTTCTATTTAAAATAAAATAAATAAATGCAAACGTTTATACACTGGCAGAAATCAAATCAAAAGTCATTTAATCAAATTAGGCTGAAAATCAGCACTTTTTGAACGTCAATATTACATAAGACAGTCCCCTTATAAGGCCCGCCCTTCGCCACTTCCTAGTGCTTCAGCAAGCTGTCTGTTCATTTAAAAAAAACACATGACTTTATACAATACTATACAGTAATAAATACACACAGCTTTGCAGCAGCAGGTCACTTATCACAGTGTAAGTCACGCTTACAATCGTAGCCTTTTCTTCTTTACTTTGTACAGGGCTAGGAGGGAGACATTGGCCACCCTTGACAACCTTAAACCTGACTCCGGGAATGTCATCAATAGCGTGACCCATACGACCGAAGACTGCCACTAGCACTTCGTCGTTCTCTTCAATGTGGTTGAGACTGCCATCCCAATAGCCGAAAAGAGAATGAGGGAAGATTGCGATGAAAATATAGATGACGATGAATTTAAAACAGTGAGAAGAAACCCAAAACGGCTAAATCGTAGTTCCTCGTTGAACTATAATATTAACCGTTCATTGAAAAACAATTATGAGGTTTATATTTCCTTCTAGGAATACCTACCAAAACAAATTGATCTTGCCAAGCTCTTAAGATCCGGAAATATTCTGGGTATTACCAAAATTAATTATAAAAAATCGTTTAGAGTACGTATACAATTGAAAGCCGGCAACTTCCTGAGAAACTATTGTCTTGCGAAACAATGAAGGAATTTAGTTACAGGTGTCAATTTGCTCAAGGAGTTAATCTGGAGTCGTCAGGAATATCGAATTGGAGGTAGGTGAAATAGAACTGACAGAAATATTACACTGTGAATATGATATTGTTTCCGTGAAGCGTTTGAAACGATTCACGGAACAAGGAAAATGGGTGGATAGTGAAACAGTTCGCATTTATTTTAAAAGCCTTTAAAACAAATGGGAACTGTTTACCGGTACCCCCGACGGGTGAGCTTTACGGCTGCAAGTTTAAGGTAGATTTCCAGTAACAGTTCGAACTGCTGGCGTTTTGGTCATCTATTACGTCAGTATCCTAATAAAAGGCCTATATGCCCAAAGTGTGATGGATTTAATGCGAACTGTGAAACAATACAATATCGATGTATCAATTGTAATGGTACACACATGTCCTTCAATAAGAGTTGTCCCATTTTCTTGAAAGAAAAAGAAATACGTCGAATTATGTTTGCTATGAATTCCACATATAAAAAGCATAACAAAGCTTGATATTTACCTTAAAGAGAGAGAAACTGAAAAGTTTATAATTTTACACTATGGGAATTAAAATGATGAACGCGAAATACAGTCAATTATAAGTAATTATAATAACACCGCAAATGATTGTCAACAAACCCCTTCCTTTAGGGACATTTTAGTGGGAGAAACCCAAAAACCAAAGGCACTAAAGTATGAAAAGAAAAATACTGCCCAAGTAAATATGACATCAGTAAGAAAGAAGACAAAAGGAAAAAATGAGCATGAGCACAGTGAAATTTTAATTATTGGGGAACAGGGTATTGAAGAGGAATTGGTAGGAAGTCAGAAAGATGAGGAGCAGAAGCAGAATGATGGAGAGTCTAATCGGAAGAAAAACAGACAGGAAAATTATTCGTTTTGGCAGTTAATAAAACGGATTAAAAACATCATGCTTTCAAGGAAACAGTTAGATGAGAAGATCGCTGAACTATTGAAACTCTAAAACACTTTTTAGTAGAAACAATGAAAGGTGGAGAATGGTTAAATAAGATTTTCAATGGATAGTCCCCAGCACGAGTCAACTTTAAACATTTTACTAAAATTTGTAGAATTTATTTATTTATTATTTATTTATTTATTTATGACACTTACAGCTGTCCTTACAGGCCTTAACCTAATGCGACAGTTCAGTTATCCACTAATACTTAAATATATACTAATTCTTAAATATAACTAACAATATTTAATAAAACACTTGCGAGTTCACTCAAAGAACACGAAATTATATCCAGTCTTTCATGGATATCGTTCAACACACGGATTGCTCGGGTGAGGGGTGTTTTCGCCATTAGGTTGGTTCTGGCCACAGGCGCGTTTAGCAGTTGCGGGCGTCACCGCCTCCACACGTACCGGTCTGGCACTTGAAGCTCTAGCTGACGTAGCACTCCTGGGTTATGTGCTACGCCACGCAATAACTTAGAGAATAGAATAGAATAGAATAGAATACTCTTTATTATGTACACCATATAGATTACAGAACATAAATAAAAATATTTTACAAAGGGTGACACAATGGGCGGTCTTATCATAGATATTAGATCGCTCTTAGCGATCTTTTACAGACAACCTTTGGATGGAATTCTAAGGGGAAGGATAAAGAAATAATGTAGGTAGTCTACAGTGTACTATTTACATAGATTATACAATAAACATATACGTTAAGTGTATACTAGTTTAAATAATTTTATACATCTAATTAATAAATATTATACAAGAGCATATAAAATATAATAATATGTTTAAAGAGAGAGGAAGTGCTTTTTCATCATAGTTTTAAAAGTAAACAGTCTTTGAGCACGTCTTACGGACACGGGCAAGGCATTCCAAAGCCGAACTGCTTGTACAGTAAAGGATTTATCATAGAAAGTAGTGGAATGCATCGGCATCTCTAATTCCAAGCTTTCCGATGACCTCAGATATCTATTATGTGTTAAGTGTAACTTAATTACATATGCAGCAAGACTGCGCTCTTGGCGAACCCTGAGCTCATTATACCCCACCATACCAAGTACAAACAGTGAATGACATGTGTTGACGCTTCCTGGAAGGGTCGCTGCATTCTCGTATCAACCCCAGGGTCTCAAAGCAGGGAAAACAAACATGCAAAGCACTAACCTGGATCCAGTTGGACAGGAAAGGAGTTACCAACGACGAGTCAGGTGCCGGTCGGTCAGTTTACTCCTTCTTCGTGGACTTGATGCTGCTTGCTCACTGCCTACACTCGTCAAGCACAGACACACCACCAATATGGACACTGAGGGTTTATTTGGCCAGCGAAGCCCTTAGGAAGTCAGATATTCGATTTTATTTAGAGTACACGCGGCGTTGGATGAGCTGAGATCGCCATCTTTTTTTGTACTAGTTCTTTTTCTTCCGTTCGGGCGAATGGAAAAGGCGAAGGCATAGTACGCCATACAGCCAAGTTTATTTTTATTTCTTCCTTTTCTTGGCACTCTTGAGAGAGGCGCCACCAGCACGAGTTAAGAGAAGCCCGCGCTTATTTAAATCGTCGTTGGCGTGACAAGGATGGAAAATGGAAATGCCTGGATAGATTATTAGGATAGCTAATGCTCACACATTTCCCCCCACCTGAAATCCACAAGGGTTTCAAGAAGAATGCAAAAAATTAAGAGTGAAATCAGCTATAGCTGGACTATGAGCTACTGCCGAAAAAATGCATAAAATTCTAGTTAATAAGGGTAAATAATTGGTGGCTTATTTTAAATAACCCAAATACAGTGTGTACTTATACTCTAGTTAGGTATATAAAAAGAAAATAAACTAATTATTTGGTAAGGGACAAACCTTTACCACCGGCCTACGAAACGTCTTTCCGTTAGCAGTTTGGAGAGTAAATAAATATATAATATTTTTAAAATAAGATTCCTTTTTTATCCAGTGTATTTATTAAAAAAAATAGAAGTCTCATTGTAGACTTTTTTTTTAGTGTAGTATCTATAATCTATATATTTGCTATAGGATGTCTTCGCTGAATAATAAACAAGTATTATAAAGGAAGCCTAAACGAGTGTTACAACGCAGCGTTTCTCCGCTCGTGTGTAAATCCCTTAAAAATCGAGTCTGCCTATTGTTTTTTTTAATAAATGTTGTTATTTTTAATAAAAAAGAGAAACAATGAAGTGTGTAATGCATTACATATTATGAATCATTAAAAATAAATGCATGTTGTAGTTGGGTTTTGACTAGTTTCGTTATGATTATGACTAAATACAGTAATGCATATTTTTTAGTTTACATAAAGAATTTTACGGAAATATCTACCTAAAATCTACATAGTGTAGGTTATGGTTTCAAGCCCCAACAGAAGGCGTGTTAACAAGGTCAATAACAAGTACAGACGACAGCACATTAAGCCACTACAATCTGTCAGATTTCCCTATCAGATTCCAACTTTATTGCTAAGGCATTAAGGCTCAAGACCGATTGGGAATATTTGAGAGTTTAGGACAGGGGTGGCCAACTTGAGTAGACTCAAGGTGTACTGTTTACCAAAGAAACCTTGTGCGATCTACCAAACACACGTACTACTTGAAACCATAAATCAACAGCGTAGTTTTAAGATCGACTGGACTAGCAGTCGCAATCGACTGGACTAGCAGTCGCGATCGACTGGACTAGCAGTCGCGATCGACTGGACTAGCAGTCGCGATCGACTGGACTAGCAGTCGCGATCGACTGGACTAGTAGTTGCGATCGACTGGACTAGCAGTCGCGATCGATTTCCCTATTAACAAACTGGTCATGGTTACATTGATTATTATTTTATTACTGATAGATCTCGTACTTATAACATGACATAAAACATTAAGTAAATAATTATCTTCCGTCATAAAACTTTTATGAATTTAATTCAATAATTGTATAATAATAATTGTTAAATAATTTTGTACTATTATCACAATTTCAGAATATATAATAAATAAAATAAAATATACAGCAATTCAATAATCTGCGATATTATTTTTATTTTTTGTATTAAGGTCTTAGAACAATAGTGTTTTTAATAGTATAAATTACAAACCATAAAATGTGGTTAATTATTTTTGTGAGTATTAGGTAAGTACATTATCTTTTTCACAGTTTTTAACTCATTTTGACTAGCAAGTCTTTTTTTCCAATTTAGAAAACGATTAAACGCTTGTTTATATGATTTTCCTAAGGCTGGAGCATCATCTTTAAGCATAATTGGGACAACATAACGCCCATCGGAGGTGCGATGCGTGCCTTCTTTATATTTTTGTTCGCATTTTTCATCCTCGGGGCCGGAAATTTTACATTTCGGCGGCTCCTCGGACTCCTGAAACCGTTGAACGATCTCGTCGGGCGCACTAGAAGACGCGACGAGGAGCGTAACGGGTGTAGCCGGAGTTTTAGCTACCACGTTTTGAAGAAACTGACCACTTATCACCCAGCCGAATACACTAGAGAGTGCGCATGGAAAGCCCGGGCCTGGACTGAAACGTGAGCCAGTATATATCTGGTCAAAACAGTCTACTCCTAACAACAGATCGATCGGACCGGATTTATCAAAGTCCTGGTCGGCGAGATCTAGATGTGTAAACTTATCCTTGACGATTGTCGGCAACGACATCGAAGGAATCAGGGATGTGATTTTAGGTAGAACCACTAATTGAATATCAAACTGAGGGGTGTCACTCAATCGAGGTCTTATTGAACCGAAGGTGTGACCTTTAATGCTACACCCATAATTTTGACCGATGCCACTTACATTTAATTTACATTTCTTGATATGTAAACCTAATTGTCGCGCACAGCTACTTGTAATAAATGAATCCATCGAGCCACTGTCAATAATTGTGCGGACATACTGCCACGAACCATCCGCTCGCTTCAAACGAACTACTGCTGTACCAAGGATTTTTTTGCTAATAGGTTGATTTGAAATGTTTGACTGGGTAGCACTAGTTGGAGTAGTGTTCATATCGGGATGCTGGGATGAATCCAGTTCACTAGTATGAGACAGTAAACTCTTATGCTCTTCATGTAACAAGGTATTATGTTTTGCATTACAAATGAAACATGTTGACTTAGATTTACAATCGGTAACAGTGTGACCCGGCCTTAAGCAGTTTTGACATAATTTTAAATCTTTAACTAATTGTTGTCGCTGTGTCATATTCATAGAATGCAATTTACTACAACGGTAGATTGAATGATTTTCATTACAACACACACAAACAAACTGATTAACTTTATTATTATTGTTGGAAGAAATTAGAGATGAATTTGGTTGACGCGATAAATAATCTTTATTTGTATTAGGCCGATTTTGTTTACTTGTAGAATTTGATGATGGAATATTAACTGGTTGGCTAACTTCTAATACTTTTAGGTAATTTTGTAAATAAGTAATGAAGTTATTAAATTTAGGAATTTCTTCAGTGTTTTGTAATTCAAACCTTTTTTTTTGTTTCTGTATCTAGAGGTCTAGACGCAATGTAGAATAAAATAAATTCGCATAAATCATCAATACACAAACCGCGCAAGGCACTAACGCATTCATAAAGTGTGTTAGATAACTCAGATAAGTTAGATAATGATGGTTTTTGTATGGGATTAATTTTAATTATTTTTTCTAAATAAGCTGTTGCAAGAATACGCTTGTTGTCATATCGGTCCAGTAAAGTTGCAAAAACCACTGAATAATTTGCCGATGTCACTGGCACGCCCTTCGCTAATGTCAGTGCATAGCCAGATAAGCATGACAGCAAATAGTGAAATTTCTCAGTGTCGGACAATGAACTATTATTATGAACAAGTGCTGTATAACTATCTTTAAATGTTTGCCACTTCTCTAGATCACCATCAAACTTTGGGAGTTCCAGCTTGGGTAACCTCACCTGCGAACGCACGTGACCTTGACCTAATTCCGGGCGACAGTCGCTACCCGCGCTCGCATCGAGAGAATCCGCAAACTCGATAACACAGTAATACAATTCATCGAATGACAGTAACACTTTATGATCGATAACAAACGAAGGTTTAAGCTTTAATTGCAACCGGTTAACATCATCGTTGCATTCCAAAAATCTATTACGAATCTCGTCAATCTTTTTGTACCTAGCTCGAAAAGCTGCAAATTTAGTTTTAGTTTCCTTAACTGTATTGGCTAAATCGTAAAGTATCTGCATACTTGTATACTCATATTCCCGCCTTTTAATAGCGGTTATTAATTCCACCTCGCTCATAGTTCACGTGGAATACGATATCCGCACGCTCAAAAAGATAAAAGTTATAAAAGTAGGTAAAACGGAAAGAACGTAAGCCGGTTGGCAGCAATGCACGCGCGAACGTATTGAATGAAATCCAAGCACACACGTCTCAAGGTTATTTGTTAGAATATAAGTTTTGACTTTGAGGTAGTTCAAAGCTAATCCGTCTCCCGCCGGAGACAAGTACTACGATTGTAGGTACTTCGGTACTAAATTCGAGAAACTTCGAACTCACGTTTTTTTATAAGTAATTTATGCAATTTGTTATCTAATACAAATAAATGCAGCCTATTACAAGGGAATGAACGAGGTATGAATGTACGATTGAATAGTCAACCGGTCTCAAATAAGAAACAATAACTAGGTATCATGGAATGACCTAGGTTTTATTTAGACACTTAGAACTTGAAAGGCAAATTGAAATTGCCTTAAGTAGGTAAGTATACAAATAAATTAGAATTGGGATTACGTATTTAACGTAATAACGAGAATGGAAGGATTTAATTTCCGATAGTAGGTATTTTTGAAATAATTACGCGAGGAAGATCCTCACAGGAGGCACCATAATTAGTGTTGACGCTTCCTGGAAGGGTCGCTGCATTCTCCTATCAACCCCAGGGTCTCAAAGCAGGGAAAACAAACATGCAAAGCACTAACCTGGATCCAGTTGGACAGGAAAGGAGTTACCAACGACGAGTCAGGTGCCGGTCGGTCAGTTTACTCCTTCTTCGTGGACTTGATGCTGCTTGCTCACTGCCTACACTCGTCAAGCACAGAGACACCACCAATATGGACACTGAGGGTTTATTTGGCCAGCGAAGCCCTTAGGAAGTCAGATATTCGATTTTATTTAGAGTACACGCGGCGTTGGATGAGCTGAGATCGCCATCTTTTTTTGTACTAGTTCTTTTTCTTCCGTTCGGGCGAATGGAAAAGGCGAAGGCATAGTACGCCATACAGCCAAGTTTATTTTTATTTCTTCCTTTTCTTGGCACTCTTGAGAGAGGCGCCACCAGCACGAGTTAAGAGAAGCCCGCGCTTATTTAAATCGTCGTTGGCGTGACAAGGATGGAAAATGGAAATGCCTGGATAGATTATTAGGATAGCTAATGCTCACACAACATGACATTTGAATGCCTACTACTTCAAGAAAATGGCCATGTTGCTATTGTTAGTGAAACATGGATGGAGTCGGAATCTCACAGCCACATTAGTAGTTATACTTAATATATTTAGAAGAGACAGGTGCGACTCATATGGTGGTGTAGCAATTATCACTCATCATTCCACAAAGACTCAAGTATCGTCTTTCATAGTGAATGAATGCAGCTATTTTACTTTACGAAATAGTTTATAAGGTTTTGAAGTCGAAATAGTGTAAATCTTGTATTAAGTTATGATGGGGCCAGCCCCATCATAATTTAAAAATTAAAAATTTAGGGGTTTTTGGTCATACCAGTATGGTGGTATTGTGACCAAAAACCCCTAAATTTTTAGTATATAATAAAAAACAGTTTTGTATTTTTATAGTTTTAGGTGTATTTCTTTTGCTGTAATGCCAATAAACGCATTTTTACATGCTTTTTATTATGTATGTTTGCTTGCTTGCTTGTTTGTTTGCTTGCTTGCTTGCTTGTTTGCTTGTCCGCTTGCCCGTCTCTAACTCTTTGGACTACGAGTGAGCGGTTCATTACTGTAAAATGTCCCACCGTTTTTAATACGTTCGTTCGTTCGTTTTTTTTTTTTTAAGAATATTGAATTAAAAAGTTGAAAATAAATATAGTTTAAAAACTAAAAAAAACTGCTTTTAAAAAAAATCAAACTAAAAAGTTAAAACACAACAAAACGCCTCACGCTATTTTTTGCTAAATGCGTGTCTTGTATTTTAAGTAAACAATCTATGTTCAAAATATCAAAAAGATATTATTAGAAACCACAACGTTATGAGCTTGTTATCTTACTTGGTTGTCCCAACAAAAAGCTCGCGCGGGTGAGCGGTGCGTTGATCTGTGGCGTCACCTTATGCCAAGTACAATGACCCACCGTAAGCTGCGTAGCGCGCTCGGTAACCACACTGCAACAATTTCTAAATGTATTTGGGAAAAATATAACATGCTGTAAAAGTGATTGGAATCGATTCAGTTGCTTATTCTGAACAAACTAAATTCAGGTTTCGTATAAAAAAGTGTGTGTGTCAGCTCCGACGCACGACTGGAGTTTACTCCTTAAGTACGAGTATCTAACTAAACGCAAAAAGAGTTTAATAAATTAAAAATTAATAATTATTATTTATATTAATAAAATAATAATAATAAAAAATAACAATAATTAATTAATAATAATTTATTATTATTTTTTAATTAATAATTAATTTAAAAATAATAATCTAGTAATTAATTTTTAATTTTAATTCATTTTAATAATATTTTTTTAAATTAATTTTCATTTTTTATTTTATTTATTATTATTTTTAATTAATAATAATTTTTTTATTTATATATTTTTTTTTAAATAATAGTTTTTAATTTTATTTTATTATTATTATTTTTTTAATTTATCATTCAATTATTTTCATTAAATCTTTTAATCAAGCCCAATAACATATAGTATATAGGTATAGTCGCCTATACAGCATACCCTATGTACGTCTTAATACACTCACAGCCAGATTAGAAAGTTGCGCACCAAAGGTGCGCACTAAAATAGTAACGCTTAAAATTCGTTACTCGTTAGTAGGTTTTACCCCTCGGATTTTTCTCATACCGGGCGCCTTATATATGAAAATCGATTCTTAAGGAGTAAACTCCAAAAAAAATAAAGTTGTGTATCGACGAATGAAACCAAAACATTTTTTGGTATAATCACTAAAGAAGCTTGTTAAAGAGCTTGTTATTCACGTTCTTTTTCTACGGCGGGATTTATTCCCCATGCCGTAAAAAATGTATGTATTGTGTTTAGAAATGGTCGTAAATTTATACAAAAAGATAAATCATATAGTTTGAGTCTAAAAAAAAATGTAATACACTAACAGTAGAAGTTATAACTTTGACAGTTCCACAATATTCATTACGTCATTAGCATAATCAAATCAAAAGTATTTTTTTCAAATTACCCTGAGAATCAGCACTTTTTGAACGTCAATATTACATAAGACAGTCCCCCAAAACGCCCACCCATCGACACTTCCTAGTGCTTTCGCTAGGAAGAAGAAGTGACGGAATAAACTCCCCAGCAGCACAGCTGACTGTTCATTAAAAAAAAAAAACACGACTTTATACAATACTATGTAGGTACAATACAGTACAATACAATACAGTATTGAATAAACAAAAAAAACAACAATGAAATTATTTATCATAGTTTAGCACACAAATACATAATTCAAACTTCTTTCTTTCTTTCTTTTTTGGCTTCGCACGGTTTGTGCATTTAGCCAATGTCACGTAATGAATTATTCATGTCGAAAAAGACGGCCACGTGAATCGTCTTACAAGGGAGGTTTGAGGCAAAGTCATGATGTGGCCACTATGCTGCGATATTTCACTGTTCTATAAGAAGTATTTACTGAATGCACTTTTTATTACATAAATCACGCACTTTTATTTAGTAAACCACACTATAAATAATTTTAAAAGTCCAATGTAAAATGAGTGTAACACTCACAGCTTGACTTTCCCGGCAAAACTCCTAATTCAAACTTATGAAGTATTCGAAATTTGCTTTTAAATCATGCAGATTGCAATTGGAAATGTGTTCCATAATTACTAAGATGCGCCACGCCAGTAGAGAGTACTAAGCACTTGACCTTACTGAAGGACATCTCCAATGAGGTTAAATAACAAATTAAAATACTGTTTCATTCCTAAAATAAATAAGTAGATGGATAAGTTCTGCAAACTAGCATAGCCATTCACAACCATTCGATACGCTTCCGTACCAAATCGAATAACAATCAATACAATAACTATATTCTACATCTATAGAATTCTCGAAAGACCGTAAATGTTGTGAGTTTAAATCATATTGACGACCTCTCCTAGAGAGGAGGCCTGTGTTCCAGCAGTGACAATATTATAGGCTGAACCTGCAGATTACATTTAGACGACCGCTATTCTAAAGAAATCTGATTGCTGTCTGGAGAAAGGCAAACAAACGTAAAACACTATCAGTAGCAATGGGTTTCATTTTGACACTTGAAGAACATTCATTGAGTTATTTACATTGCACATTTTTGAAAAAATGGATTGGGTTGTATCCAAAAAAATAATTTAATGTCCATCAGATGGATTTATAAAAAATAATGAACACGTACTTTTTGTTTTTCTTTCATTCAAATACTTAGGAAGATATATTGATTTGAAATGTCGCATGACGTCACGCCGTGGTACAAAATATCCTATAGCCCCCACTCCGTAACTTTAATACGCTCTCAGTAGTTTTTGGTAATTTCGACAAAATAAAAAATACGGGTCTTAATTTTTTTTATTATCTATGTATGAGACGGACATTTTTTTTTTATTTCCATACCTTGGATACATCCCTATTATCAATATACTTCAATAATAGTGTATTACCCAATTAGTGTGCGGGTTATTGAAATCAGTCATTCGATTGATATTCATTCATGTCTTTTGATATTCATTTAACTCTATTTTTCGATTTCGGATGGTTGTGAATTGGCCGCTAAGTCCCTATAACAAGCCGAAGCAGAACCGGAACAAGTTCAACGAATGATAGCACAAAGTTTTAACTAAACTTCACCTCAGATTATACGGTTAATTTGATCGCGCGCTTAATCCCCCTCGTAATAACTTTAGATACCCTTCTAACACAAGGAATTATTTTCATTTTCGTTTAATTACCATGCCAGTAAATTCTGACTTTATATGGCGACCGTATGGATGTGAGCGCCAAGGGTGCTGTAATCTCTTATGATATTTACTGAGTGGGGATTACAGGGGAGTGGCATCCGTCCGCAGTCATCAATAATGGAATAGAATGTCTTAGCGTTGCTCACTGTACGAACTTTGCTGTTAGGAGTTTCTCTAACAAGAGTTTAGTTAGGTAGGTAAGTATATGTATATTTCAACATTTCGGGTGTCTTGATTTAGCACCGAGGGTTGTTTAATTAGCTTTGAATACTTGATATTGACTTCGAGACCGAATTAGAAGGAAACCCGAAGAAGAATTAAACTTACCGATATAGACGCGGTATCGAAGTCGGGTGACGGGTGTGACGACTGACCATAACATCGGCTGCCGGCAGAAGTTACCACCTTTTTTTTGTTTTCGGGGGGAAACCTTCAAAAGGCACCCGACCCCCGAGGAATGAGGTCGAGTAGTGTGGGATTTTCACCTCACTAAAACCACCCCGGTGATCACCATCTGCGCCTAGGGGTGGTCCCGGTTCCTCTTAAAATACCAATTCCGGAACCCTTCACCAGACAAAATTTTCCCGCCAAGCGATTCGTCGTGTTCCTGCATGATATCTGATGAAGCCGCACGGCGGACGGGTCTGAGCAGTTATATTGCTATGTGTGCCGGGTACAATGCACCAAATGTTGTTGTGTCGTGAGTTTGGTCGTGGAGAGTCTCCAGATCAATCTTCCTCTTATGCAGCATCGTTGGTCGTGTTATTGGGTTTGACATTGCATCACCTCACTCAAATGCCGTCGTCCTTCTAATAAACTAGCGCGCTCTCCCATGAACGATTGCATCTCTGCTTACCAGCAGGCGGGATTACGGTCACGCACTAGTTTAAACTATTATATAGTTATAACTATCCTCACAATATTTTACTCATTTATCCGCTCACCATGACAACCTAGTAGCAATGTGGATAGTCACCAGATAAGATGCACCGACAACCTGATCAAGATTGCTGGATGACTCTAGCTTAGGAAAACTAAAGACGGAGAAAAGTGGCTTGCATTAGAGAATGCCAATACTCAGCACTGGGTGGCGAAAGGCTAAAGAAGAAAACCATACCTACTGTGTTCCACACGGTGGAAGCCTGCGGGTAAACGGCGCCGCCGTGGCTGGTTCAGGAAGAATTGGCAAGGCGATGTAAGGGTGTCCCCGTAAGGGATAGATCGAAGTGTCTGGAAAAGGAAACCTAAAAGTATTGGAAGGAGGCCTTAGCTCAGTGGAACAGTGTATAACGAACTTAAAAAAAAACTTAAATAAAGAAGCTACAAGCAGAAGACTTGAAGACAAATTAAAGAACTTTATCTTAATACAAGACGGCGACCATGTCGCGACTTGCACTATGCGATCTTTAAACTTAATACGCGGAGCGTGGCGTACGTGGCACGACGGTACGCCTCAAACATCTCACTACGAATAATATACGAACGATACTACGCGATAATAAAATTTATTTCCACACTTAACAAGTTTCGCCTTGCAAGTTATTTATCGACGTTGATATTCTATAGTGAACAACTATATGATATTTTAAACAGAGTGACTAAATTTAAATATCTGGGTCACTGGGTCTCTGAGGATCTGAGTGATGACCGTGATTTGGAGAGGGAACGCAGGGCGCTGTCTGTGCGCTGTAACATGCTGGTACGCAGGTTTGCACGGTGTACCGAGCAAGTCAAGGTGACTTTATTTAGGGCCTTCTGCCAGTCCTTCTACACCTGCAGCTTGTGGACTAAGGACACGCAGCGTACATGCACCGCTCTGCGGGTCCAATATAATAATGCGTTCAGGGTACTGTTCGGACTACGGCGCTGCTGCAGCGCTTCAGCAATGTTTGCTGAAAAAAGAGTGGATGGTTTCCATGCCATCATGCGGAAGCGCTGTGCATCTCTCATGAAGCGAATGCGGGCTAGACCGAACAGACTTCTGAGTGTGTTCGTGGACCGCTGGGACTCGCCAATGTGGCGGCACTGGATGCGACTACACACTACGGGTGGTCGCGTCCTAGGGCATAACTTGGCACTTCTGTGCGGTTCCATTTCATTGTGTTGTATTTCTGTTTTGTGTACTAACAATAGATTTATAAGGTTTTATTTGTATTTTGAATTTTTGTATTACTAACATTTTATGGACTTCGTCTGAAATAAATTATTATTATTATTATATGGACTTTTAGTAGGTATGTGTTATTATGAGTATTATTGTGTACGCGGTATAAAAGATGAGGCGAAACGCTTCGTCCGGATCGTCGTGGTGTCAACAATGTAAGGGTTAATACTCGCCGTACATCGTGCAATAAGATTGCATATATGTACGTAGCATATGTAAAGAGTTACATGATGAATGCATACTTACTAATACCTATAACCTACTACAGAAAGCTTATCTTCTACTTCAGCCTATAGAAGTCAACAGCTGGCCAAAGGCATTTTTTATAAATTACAAACTAGCGCTTGACTGCAATCCCGCCTGATGGTAAGCAGTGATACAATCATTGATAGGATAAGGCGCGCTAGTTTATTAAACCTACTCACTCAAAAGAACTGAGTAAATAGGAAGGAAGACGGCAGTTGAGCGCGGTGATGCAATTTTAAACCCAACAACACGACCAACGATGCTGCGCCAGAGGGAGATTGATCTGGAGGCCCTCCACAACCAAACTCCCGACACAACAAGATTTCGCGCATCGTACCCGGCACGTACATCGGAACACAACTGCTCAGACCCGTCCTCCGTATGGCTTCTTCAGACATCACGACGAATCGCTTGGCGGCATGACCTTATCTGGTGGGTGGTAACTTATGCCGGCGGCCGATGTTGTGGCCTACCACCGAGAAAAACCTCCCCCAAGGCTTTCTACATTGAGGGGTTTGCCATAATTCCCACGCTTGGCAGGCTGGTTGAGGATCGCAGTACATTGATATTCCTGAGAAGAAGCGCTGCTGCCCGCTTCCCTGTTGAGAGTTCCCTTAGTCGCATCTTACGACACCCCCGGGAGGATATGGGTTGGTACCATTCTAAGTCCGGTACCACATGGGCAGAAGGGTATTAAGTGTTTATTCTATCAAAATACGAATTCCCTTTTAGTCTGTCATTATATGAACCACCCACAAATTAACAAAATTGAGCATCGCTGCTCTGTGATCAAAGTCAAGAAACACTTTTCGACAAAGTCCCCCAAAACGCCCGCCCTCCACCACTTTCCAGCACTTTCCTTAGAAATAAATGTCGCAACAAACTCATTCAGTTATAAAAACTTTATCCTTTATAGTATAGTACATAGCAGGAATACAAAACATGCATTATTTTTACATGCTTTTTATTAGCTTCGCTTGTATGTTTGCTTGCTTGCTTGTTTGCTTGTTTGTTTGTCCGTCTCTAACTCTTTGGACTACAAGTGAGCGGCTCATTACTGTAAAATGTCCCACAGTTTTCAATACGTTCAATCGTCTTTTTTTTTAAAGTATATCGAACTAAGAAATTGAAAATAAATGTAGTTTAAAAAACTAAAAAACCATGCTTTTAAAAAATATCAAACTATAAAGTTAAAAATAATTTAAAAAAAGCGTGAGGCGCTTAATATACAAAAAATATGACACAAAGCGCCTCACGCTTTTTTTTAAATTATGTTTAACTTTTTAGTTTGATATTTTTTAAATGCATGTTTTTGTATTTTTTTAAACTATATTTATTTGCTTGAGTATGTGTATCTACATTACGAAACAGAACAGAACATCGAATTTTTTGCCATATGTCAATAAACCACACTAATATACCAAACACTACAAACTAATATAAAATACAAATTCAATGAAAACTAAAGATTTTTAAACGTATAAGTAGTATTTTGACTGTCTTCTTCAAAACCAGTATGTTATGTCTTGTATCATATGTGTGTGGCGAGTCATAGCAAATAATGTTATTTTTAACATTTGCAAAATGATACATGTTATCGGCACGCAGAATCGTTTGGAGAATCGTCCGTCAATCCCATTCACGTACGATTCTCCAACGATTCATCCCAGACTTCAAACGATTCTCCAAAACCAAAAAGGGCGCGTTAAATATTTTAAACAAAAAATTCTAGAATCTAAACGGGCGGGAACGGTACAAAATGGTTCGCGCTATACAGAATGGTCCAACTAGTGAGGAAAACAATTTTTTTTTTTAGATTCCTCGTCCGAAAATACTCTATGTATGTTCTGCGATTTTCGTTAGTTTTCGAGTTATAATTTTTTATGTGTTGTGACTGATTTCCCCAGCGAGGTTTCAAAAATTCATCTTTTTTTGTAGTAGATATTTTGCAGTCTTTTTTTTGTGACATAATTTTCTTGAATGTTGTCTTACTAAAAAAAAAAACTCCACCTTCCTGAAATTACTTAAAGTTACCCAAAAGAGGTTTGAAAGTTGAAATTTCTGTTTTAGTAGGATTTACTCAAACTAGCAACACGACCAAGGAAGCTGCGCCAGAGGGAGATTGATCTGGAGGCCCTCCACGACCAAACTCCCGACACAACAACACTTGGCGCATCGTACCCGGCACACATCGCATCGCAACACAACTGCATAGACCGGTCCTCCGAACGGCTTCACCAGACATCATGCGTTACTATCAGACTCAGGCAAAAAATAAAGCATAAAAACGTAAAAAAAGCCTAACGAATCCAATACCAACACATATGAACTCTATTAAAATATCAAATTGTATCCGTATGTTCTATACTACACTATACTATTAAATTGCAGTGCAGTCCTGTGGTTTAATTTCGTGTGCGCCAGGAGTTACGGATGGCAGTCAACTGCACATATTTGTTGCCGATGTTGGAATTATAATAGAAATGTCTCCCGTACACTATTAGGTTGATAAAGACTGGAATTTGTTCAAGAGTGTAGTTTGTGTCTTATTTACGTTAGTTGAAGCACATATTAATGCCGCTAAACAACTCGGGAGATAGGTACGTTTGTACACGGTTTTCGCGTAACAAGTTTGTTGCTTGTATTGTTGTGGAAATCTGAAGATATTTTGGAACTAGAAAGCTTGCACCGGGGTTTTCAGCAAACAGTTAAATGTTTTCAGCGCTAGAGTGAATAGGCTCATAATAAGTTAGTGGTCTTTATCATCAACGATAGCATCACATACCATCAGAAGGAATTGCGATTAAGCAGTAGTTTCTAGGCATAAAAAAGTTTTTGAAAAAGAATTCCCTGCGACATGCGACAGAAATAATATTAAAGTTTTAACAAACTGCGGTTTATAATATTACTAGCTTTCCGCCCGCTGCTTCGCCCGCGTAGAGTTAGGTTATATCGCGCTTTTTGGATTTCCCTCGGGAATATCATTTTTTTCCGGGATAAAAGGTAGTCTAAACCTTCCTTAAGAATCACTCTATCTATAAAAAAAAAACCGCGTCAAAATCCGTTGCGTAGTTTTAAAGATCTAAGCATACATACGGACATACAGCGAAAGCGACTTTGTTTTATACTATGTATTGATACACATATTTTATTTTATTTGTACAAGGACAATAAACAGCTACAATATGTGTTAACTTATAACGGAGGAAAGATAATGTAGCGGCTATGTATTTGCAGCGTCAAGAGAGTGTAGGGACGTGCGGAATGCCTACGCATGCAAATCGTCCGGCGGCCGAGCCGAGCAGCGGTAAGCCACTGAAGCCACGCCAGTCGGTTCCGGAGACCCAGTATGGTCGTACACAATGTAATCCTTCTGATATATATATTAGAGAAATGAGAAAGTAAAACATAGTAACAGTGCAAATATAGTTTCATTCATACCAGGAGTCACCCCACCCCTAAAGTGGTGACCCCCGCTGTGATCATGAAAATTAGCGAACAAGTGTTGGACAGTGATGACGCAGTAACAAATGTACTTTGAACCCGGTGTCCGGAAGCGACTCCCTGCATTGCACCCCTTACAACGGGAAGCAGGTAAAACAGGATGGCTCTTTAACCTCCCGTTGATGGAGGCAGAGTAAAGGAAACTTAAGAGCGGCGAGAGGTTACATAATGGCACGTGGAAACACAGCACGTGGCGCCGGAAGTGGCCTAGACAGAGGCCTTATGAAGAATATGAACACGCTGGCACTGGAAGAGGACTACGTAATGAAGCCAGCGAAGGAAATACAGCTGCAACGCGAAGGTCCTTGATAAAGGATAGACAAGGGCAGCACAGATGTGGGCGATGGAGGCGCCCCAGCCCCGCAAGGTCAAAGGACAGGCACCTACTGCGGAGGGAGTAGCGGATTTTTTTTACGAAGTATGGGTTTTCGTTTTGGCCCCCCGGTAAGCAGAACAAGTGACAAGGGACGGCAATTAAAAAGTGAATGTAGATCAACCCCATACCATCCACAGAGTCATCGTCACAGAGAGATCATGGTGTTAAAGAAAAATATGTGTTAATTGTATCGAAAGATCTCCACGACGACCGGTCCTGCGCCTCCCGCATCCAACGGTTTCCCGCGATCTTCACCAGGTCGTCGGTCGTCCACCTTGTCGGAGGCTTACCCTCGCTGCGTCTTTCGGTTCGAGGTCGCCACTCAAACACCCGTCGGCCCAATTGGGCATCGGTCCTATGGGCAATATGCCCGGCTACTTAAGTGTTGCAATTCTTAGGGCTATGCCGGTTACTCTCGTTCTTCTGCGGATCTCCTCATTTCGTTGATCACAGTGAAACCCCAAGAATAGCCCTCTCCATTGCCGATTGCGGTTGATTTAAAGCTGTCACATCGTATCTTTCATTGCATTTTAACAACAAACGAAATGGTGTTCGACGCTACTTACGAATCACACCTGTAATTTTTATGATGACGAGATACCTACCCTTTTTTAATCAATAGTAGGTAATCCGTCCGTTTATCTACAGGACACTGGCTTTAGGTTCAGCTCACATTACATTTCCATTTATTTCATAACTACCTTTCCGCCCACGGCTTCGCCCGCATGGAGTTCGGTTATATCGCGCTTTTTAGATTTCCTTCGGGAATATCAAATTTTTCCGGGATGGAAGGCAGCCTATGTCTTTTCTCAAGGTCTAAAGATTGTATGTGATAAATTTCATTACAATCGGTTCAGTAGTTTTGGCGTGAAAGCCGGACAGACAGACAGACAGACAGACAGACAGCAAACAAACAAACGAATTTATGTTCGACGCTACTTAGGAATCATATCTGTAATTTTTATGATGAAAAGATACCTACCCTTTTTTAATCAAGAGTAGGTAATCCGTCCATTTATCTACAGGACACTGGCTTTAGCGTCAGCTCACATTACATTTCCATTTATTTCATATTCTGAGAAAAAATATCTTGACAACAAAACCACAACATTGTGTGCACTGAATGAATAATAACAACAAGATAAGAATTACACGAAGACGTAAACATAACTACAACAAAGAAAATATTTTCTTTATTTTCCTTTCCTTGTTTTCCTGAAGAAGGTTTTGTTACAAAAGTCTTGTGACAGGTTCCAGTAGAGCGCAACGATCAGACAACAAGTTATCAAATTCGCGATACACGCCTTTTTTATTCAGTCGTTTGCCTCATTAATAACCACTGCTAAGCATGGGCGTACCCAGGGGTGCTGGGGGGGGGCAACCGCCCTCCCCCTCTTCATCCCCGAGAATATTGCAGGACATGTATGAACTCCCTTAATTACAAATCAAAGTATAAACGGGGACTTATACAGGATCATTTGCGCCTATTTGCCCTACACACTAAGTAAACTACAAATACTTACCTAATGTTCCATGTAGATGTGCTTGTGTAGTTTCTAAGACAAAATAACTGGGGATGATTCGACCCTAAAAATCTGACTCCCCCTCCCCCCTCTGGCCCTTTTTTTTTGACCCTGCGGACATGCCTTTACACTCCATACCCGCCGCTAGCTAGACGACCGACGGGCGTGTGTGGGACTCGCCCAGCCGAAGCCGGGAATACCCACTAAAACCACAGCGTCACAACGACATCGCCTTGGTGGTGGGGTCGTGGGAAACCAGCAGAGCCTGCGCTATCAATCCCCCGCCGGCGATTCCCGCCTAGAAGGCGGGCCCACAGTGGTCCCTCCATAGGGAGGGGCCGGGCTGGGTACGCCAAGGGTTTTTAGCGAGGCGTCTTTCCTCTTAGCCCCACTCATTTGCACGGATGCAAACGGGACCGCCAGCTCCCCAGCCACGTTAGCCACCTGGAGTGGTGACCGACCCACCGCACGCATGACCGCCGAAGCGGTCCTCACGTCTGGTTTTGGTCCGCGCCGGTAAACTGGTAACCCCCATGTCTGGGGGCCGTTCCCCTATTCGCCACCTGGGGACGCGTTCGTTGGCAGACCAGAAACTGCACACGGAGCCTTCTTTTTTTTCCGCTTTGGTAATGCATTTACGCAAAATGCCCCGAAGGGCGTGTGTGGAACTCGCCCAGCCGAAGCCGGGAATACCCACTAAACCCACAGCGGCACAACGACATCGCCTGAGTGGCGGGGTCATGGGAAATCGACACAGCCTGAACAACCGATCCCCCGCCGGCGATTCCCGCCAAAAGTCGGCGGGCCCGCAATGGTCCCCCCATAAGGAGGGGCCGGACTGTGTACGTCTTCCAGTGCGAGAAGACGCAGCAGCCAAGGGTTTTTTTAGCGAGGTGTCCTTCCTCTTAGCCCCACTCGTTTGCCCGAAAGCAAACGGGGCCCCCAGCTCCTCTCAGTGAGGAGACCGGGTTGCCCGACGGTGACCCGGAGTTCGGGTCACGTCAGCCACCTGGAGTGGTGGCCGACCCGCCGCACGTGTGACCGTCGAAGCGGTCCACGCGTCTGATTTTGCGCGTCTGGTACGCGCCGATAAACCGGTAACCCCCATATCTGGGGGCCGACCCCCTATCCGCCACCTGGGGACGCGTCCGATGGCAGTCCAGAAACTGCACACGGACCCCTCTCTAGCCCTGACTTAACCCCCATAGGCCAGAAGTTGAGTACCTACGCCCATGCTGCTAAGCATAAGTTCCTTAGTGCAATTCCGAATTCAGTAAATGTGTTATTAGGTTTTACCACCTGTAATTTCTCCGTAGCAGTCTTGAGTCTGGATATGTGAGCGGTTGATTTATTACATGGGAGTTAACATAACTAGAGCGAAGTCTGATTTTACGATAGAACGTAAACTATTTTAATCTATATCTATCTTTATATATATAATTCTGCTGTACGTGTGTATGTCATTGAACTCCTCCTAAACGGCTTGACCGATTTTAATGATTTTTTCTGTATGCGTTTGAGTGGCGACCTGGATCGTTTAGATTCACAAATCAACCCGGCAGATGGCGCTAATCGCTTGAAGAAGCATGTGATCTCGGAAACGGCCCTAACGATTTCGCTGAAAATTAATATGTGGTGGTTTTCGGGGACGAAAAATCGATCTAGCTCAGTCTTATATCTGGGGAAGCGCATATTTTCGAGTTTTCTCTTTCGCAATATTTCACGCATAATATGGGCGCTAATTTCGCGCGGCTTGACATAGCGGCTGTAGCGTAGTCAATATTGGTATGGTCTACTCGCGATGGCTGGTGTTCCTCGGTTCAAACCCGGTCAATCACAAGTTTTTTTTTTGTTTTTAGACAAGTTTATAGTCTTTTTAATTTTTTTAGTTACTTAAAATTATAATTGTACATAAGAACTAAAAGGCGAAAAAAAAAAAAAAATATTTATCTAAATTTGTACTTATGAACTAAAAGAGAAAAAAATAAATAGAAATAAATAATTATTTAAGATTTTTTATTTTACTTAAAGAGACAGAAACAAGAGCTCTAGGGGTAGAGAGAGGTATGATATCTTTGTTACAAATGTAAATGACAATGCTTTCCATGGCTTTCTTCTTTCCATCCTAAATCTGCTGTACGTGTGTACGTCACTGAATTCCTCCTAGGCTGGTCCGATTTGAATGAAGTCTATGTATATAAATGAAAGTCGTGTTAGTTACTATATTTATAACTCAAGAACCGCTTAACCAGTAGGTATGGCTCAAAATTGGTAGGGAGGTAGATAAGAACTGGGAGAAGGACATATCACGATACTTTTTATCCCGTTCCCGCGGTTCCTGTCGTTCCCGTGTGACGTGACATAAGACATCGTTTAATATAATAACAAAACAACTCAGTCAAAATATAAGTTAGCGGTTCATTTGTTAAAAATGGTACAAACACACTCCTACACTACTCAGCATATTAAAAAAAAGTCTTACCGGTTGAATGTTGATGCATTTATTTAAAGCAAGGAATATAAATGCTCTCTGCCGGTTTAATTTTTTTAATAAAAGCCCCAAAGCAAACTTCAACTTCAAAACTTCTAATATTGTATTGCTGAGCCATTTACCACTTCACTACATACTATAAAACAGTTACTTTCTCTTTCTCTATGTTCCTTTGTATGATTAAATCTTTAAAACTGCGAAACAGATTTTGATGAGGTTTCTTTTAATAGATAGAGTAATTAAAAAGAAACGTTTATATGTATAAAAACATCCATTAAATTGTGGAGAAACACTATCCCTCGCCCACATGTGGGAGTGATGAGAGGAGGCATAACTCTGTTGCCGCGAAAAATCGCAGTACAGCGGACAGAGCTCCGGCGGGGTCTCATGGCGACATGGAAAGTGTGATTGTCGCAATCCAGCACTGAGTACGCCGCAATGGCGGCGGTAAGTCCTCTCTTTGAGGAGTAGCTAGAGAGGCGCCACGGCGTCCTCACCTTCCGACTGACGTAGGTCCTCACCGGACACGGCTGTTTCGGGAGGTTCCTGTTCCGTATAAGGCGGGAGGAAACGCCAGGGTAACCACTGTGTGCATCACCCTGAGGACACGGTGGAGCATAAGGTGGAGGTCTGCCCGGCTTGGATAGAGCTTAGCCGTGTTCTCGTGGCGGCGATCGGCGGCGATCTCTCGCGTCCGACCCTGGTCCGGGCCACAGTCCGGAGCAAGAGTGCATGGCAAGCTTTCACCTCCTTCTGTGAAGCAGTGATGCAGGCAAAGGAGGAGGCGGAGCGGGTGAGGGAGCGGAAATCCCACTACACTCACGGCTCAAACCGCCGCAGGAAGCGCCCTGGTCGGGAGGCAACATCGGACTCCCAATCGCCGTAGGCGCGGGCTTGCGGGCGGCGAGGGATAGGCAGCTCGCCTCCTTGTAAGAACCAGGCCCGGATTGACGGCCCATTGTGTTTCACACGTGCCTCAAAGAGATGTCAGCATACCTTGACGGTGTCCACGAGGACTGGTCCACAGGGTTACGGGTTGATAAAAAAGAAACCATGGCACTGGCCGTTGCACAGGCAAGTGAAGGAACACGGGTGGGTTTTAGTCAATAAAAGTCTGACACGCCCTTCCGCTCCGCCCAGAGCGGGAGAGGTCACTTGATGATTTCCCATCCACAACAAAAAAAAAAAACTGAAGAAGAGCAAGAAATTGCACTTGAAGGCGCAGCCTTAGTATGGCTCGACTTCGTGCTTCTCACTCACCAGAGCAAAGGGAGGCAGCCCGTGAAATGGCTGGGTTGGCAATGCGAAATCGTCGAGCAAACCTCAGAGATCAAGCGCTAGATAATTTACGAAACACAAGATGAAATTCATCAAATACTGATTTGAATCGGGCAGCGTTTCAATACGCATATAATATAGCGCAATGGCGTTCGCATTGGGCCAATGGTTGTTGTTTGCGAGTATTGTAGCACATTAAAGATTTCCGGAGAATCGCCAGGATTGTGCTCCCAAATAAAGAATCATTGAATAATAATATTAATTTATTTAAAATTATCCTAATTTAAAAAGTAGTCATGTGATATTGCCTTTAAGGCGGAACGAAGTTCGCCGGGTCAGCTAGTACTAATATATAAAGCTGAAGAGTTTGTTTGTTTGAACGCGTTAATCTCATGAACTACTGGTCCGATTTGATAAATTATTTTTGCGTTGGATAGCCCATTAATCCAGGAAGGCTTTAGGCTATATAACACCATGCGACGCATAGAATCTGAGCATAACTAACTCCACGCGAACGAAGTCGCTGGAGGCCGCTAGTATTTAATATTCTATTTCATACGGGGGTATTTCGCAAAATATTGTATAATGTATTGCACAATGTCATATCGCTGTCGTAAAGTTATTTAAATTTAACAACTGGGTCCCACTATTTATTAAGATATTATATTAAAATTGGCATTATTTTTGTATTTTATCTATATTTTATGGCATCCTACGGCCATTTAAAAGTGGCTATTCTAAATGTTTAATTTTTTTTTTTGTTTTGTCTCGCGAACATAATGCGAGTTTAAAGAGAAAAAGAAGCAATTAGGAGAAATATACAATAATGAAAAAAGAAATAACTGAGTTGTGCTATTTTTTCATTTTATTCTCTACTTTAACTCGGTATTAATGAATATAATTTTAGTTTTTTTTTTTTTTCGTAAGTTATCATCATCATCATCTCAGCGTTTATCCCAGTCGCATCCGAAGCTTTTTCAGCTTTGGAGTCTGAGGTCCGCTTTTACCAGTCTAACTACTGATATGGCTAAACTTCGACATTTTCCGTGAAGCGACTGCCGTCTGACCTCCACAACCCGAAGGCGTCATCGAAGCATCGCAGCTGACCAATTGTTGGACTTTTTGAAGGCTCCAACAACCCTTTAACGACTGCCACTAGATGTTCGTATGGCAACCGGGACCAACGGCTTAACGTGCTTTCCGAGGCACGACCAGACCAGTGCAAATATTCATATTCATGCATACAAATATTTGCACTGTGCGGGGATCGAACCCGCGTCACCTTGCGCAGCGGCCGCGTCCGCTACCGCTACGCCACGGAGCCTGTTTTTTTCGTAACTTATGTAGTGTAAAAACCGATATAGTGAAAGTGATATTAATACCAAAAGTTTATTTGCTCCATTAAATGAATAATTTCGATATACAGCGTTATTTTTTGTTTATGCGAAACATGAATATACAATTATAAAGGGAGACACCCTTTATAATTGTATATTCATGTTTCAAAATTAACGCAAGATTTGAATTAAATAGAAAACACAGTTTTTAGTCTTTTGATTTTAATTTTTTATTGATTCATAAAGTACATAGGATAGGGTTATTTATGGAATAACACATCGGGCAAATGGCCTCCGCGCCTCCTCACCCCTTACATAACTATATCCAATAATTTTTACACCACGAGCGCGCACTGCCGACGCCAGAAGTCAATGCACCGCGCTCGCCCGCCCATGCGAAGCTTTGACCATAGTTTTGTTGGGACAACCAAGTAGAATAGGAAGGTCATAACTTTGTGGTTTTTCATTTTATCTTTTTGAAATTTTGTACATAGATTGTTTACTTAAAAATACTATTGAACCACATTATTACGTCACACGTTATTTTAAAGAAAACTTAATGTGGATATAAGTAATTTTTTTATTAATTATGTTTTTTGGAAAAATCCCTCAAAACAAATAACTCCACTTCTCCTTTCCCTTTTTCATTAGGTCTAAAATCTTTTTCCCTTTTTCACAAATAAGGGACAAAATTGATCAAAATCAGTGAATTTCGCTTACAATCCCCTAAGTTCTAACGGTGAGATTTTACCTAAATAGATCGGTTCTTATCCTTCACTTAAAAAACGAGATAAAAATGGCTACGTAAAACTAAAATCCCCCAAGATCCAAACGCCTTCAATCTTACAAAAAGCTTTAAAGTGGCGACAAGATGACGGCGCAAGAAATCTCGTTTGAATCACGTTTGCGTAAGCCACCCCATTAACCATTTAGGTACATCGGTGTTTAAATAGATCTACTCTATTTCTACACTATTATAATAAATATTTTCTATTCTATTTGCCCAGCACACTATTACCATTATTTACAGCCTCAGTGCCCCCGCGCAGTCCAAATATTTGTATGCATGAATATGAATTTGCACTGGTCTAGTCGTGCCTCGGAAAGCACGTTAAGGCGTTGGTCCCGGTTGCCATACGAACATCTAATGGTAGTCGTTACGTGGTGTTGGAGCCCACAAAAGTCCAACAATTGGTCTAACTGCACTAATTCGATATCGCCTTCGGGTTGTGGAGGTCAGACGGCAGTCGCTTCATGGAAAATATCGAAGTTTAGCAAATGAGCAGTTAGACTGGTAAAGGGGACCCCAGATTCCAAAGCTGAAAAGCTTCGGATGCGACTGGGATTAACGCTGAGATGATGATGATGAGTATTAATATTAATAAATATTTATTTCAGTGTAGCTACCATGAGTTTACATTACGAGACTCGATCGTCGATATCGACCGCGTTTGATTCATCGATTGGCCCGCTTCAAGGTTGTAAGAACTCTCAACCAATGAGAGCTCCAAACGCGCTCGATATCGACGATCGAGTCTCGTAATGAAAACTCATGGTAGCTACACAGACCAGTAGGCCTAGTATGAGTTTTCATTACGAAACTCGATCGTCGATATCGAACGCGTTTGACTCACCGATTGGCCCGCTTCAGGGTTATAAGAACTCTCAACCAATGAGAGCGCAAAACGCGCTCGATATAGACGATCGAGTCTCGTAATTAAAACTCATACTAGGCATACAGCACCCAATACTACAGTTTTTACAGTTTACTGTTTTTATTAACAAATTATGGAATACAGAGTTTTTTTTTTAATCTAGTGCTTGACTGCAATCCCGCCTGATGGTAAGCAGTGATGCAATCGTTGATGGTAAAGCGCACTAGTTTATTAAGCCTATTCACTTAAAAAACTTCGGAATTGGAAGGATGACGGCAGTTGAGGTGATGCAATGTTAAACCCAAGACCAACACGACCAAATGATGCTGCGCTAGGGGGAGATTGATCTGGAGACTCTCCGCGACCAAACTCTCGACACAACAACATTTGGCGCATCGTACCCGCCACACATCGCAACACAACTGCTCAGACCCGTCCTCCGTACGGCTTCACCAGACATCATGCCGGAACACGACGACGCGGCAAGACTTTGTCTGGTGGGTGGTAACTTCTGCCCGAGTAAATGCGTAACACACTATCTTAATCATAATCAGCCTATAATGTTCCCATTATTGCCATCACATTAGTCGACCTTCGTGGCGCAGCGGTCAACACGCTGCCTGCGACGTAGAGGCCCCGGGTTCGGTCCCCGGCCAGGTCATGATGGAAAAGGATCTTTTCCTAATTGGCCTGGGTCTTGGATGTTTATATCTATATATTATGTATCTATTATAAATATAGTATCGTTGAGTTAATATCCCATAACACAAGTCTCGAACTTACTTTGGGGCTCAATCAGTGTGATTTGTCCGTATATATTTTACTAGCTGTGCCCTGCGGTTTCACCCGCGTATCCTTCTAGCCGAATGAGCTCAGTTGATATAAAATAAGCGCCTGTTAAAATAATGGGAGCAATATGTAGTACATCCGCGTTTGCTCCCGTTTTCGCAACATTTTTGGTTCCTGCTCTGCTCCTATTGGTCATAGCGGGATGTTTTATAGCCTATGTCCTATCTCAGGCTCTAGACTATCTGTGTACCAAATTTCATTACAATCGGTTCAGTAGTTTTGGCGTGAAAGCCGGACAGACAGACAGAGATACTTTCGCATTTATAATATTAGTATGGATTACTGGGACACAGGCCTCCTCGCGGTGAAAGGGAGTCGGTCGTAATCTAAAACGCGGGCCCTGTGCGGGTTGGTAGATGTCACATGTCTTCGAAGTTTTTGGTTCTAGTGCATGCTGGTTTCTTCACCACGTTTCCCTTCACCATTTTGAAAGCATTGGTTAAAAAAATAATTTACACAAAGTAAAGCGCCTGATGGGGTTCAAACCTACGTCCTACATACAACTTGTAAGTCTTGGCCGATACCACTAGGCCACCGCTGCTCTCTCGCAGACTATTAACATAGAATAAAGAGAGGGAAGTACGTTATCTTCATACAAACGGACCGCGCGCGGCTTGTATGTGTGCGCCATAGTATCTATGCGTCGCCGCACGCACACCTAAACACAATATTAGAGTGCCTATGACTGCGCTAGTCGCGGCTAGCACGGAACGAGGTTCGCGCGTCACGGCTTTTCGGCACATTAGCTTTTAAAAAATGATCACATAAACTGCAAAGTTGGTATGTCTATTTATGAACAAATAAAAGACTTATATTTTTCAAATTATATTTCTAAAACTTATGTATAAGGATACGGATATATTACACATTAAAGTTTAATAACAACGCGTTTCGTAATAGTCGAAACCGAAGAAAGTAGGTATTTTTCTGTAGCTAATTTGTAATTTTGTATTAAATGTGTGATTCAATAGATGTTATGTTTGTATTATTTATATTTGTATTAATTAAAAATAAATATGGTCTTTATGTGTACAAAACTAAAAATAAAAATTACAAAAAATAAAACTGACTAGTATATGTAAACTAAATACTAAGCAAATAATTTAAACATAAGCTCTTAGGTGCGTATTACAGAACGTCACTCAAAACTCAAGCTCTACTTAAGTCTCGTTTCAAGCCATTTGATTGGTTGAAACTAGTTTTAAGTAATGTTTAAACAGAGATCAATGCTTGAGTGACGTTCTGTAATACGGACCTTAGTCTATAAATATTTGTTAGCGGTTTGGGCGACAACCGTAACCGACGAAGCGCGGACAGTCGTCAACCCTAAGACAGTAGGCAATTAAATCGCGGATTGGGTCGCAGATAACCTACTTCCCCTCTTTATTCTATGCTATTAATAGCAATATTTTTACTGATTAATGGGAGTCCCCCGAGCTACAAAGGTAGGTGCGGCTTCATGTCATATTTTAATTTTGTTGCCAATATTAACATTAGTGTTTAGCCGCACCCACATTTGCAGAATGAGGGGGAGTAAAAACACCCATTACAGTGGGTTACCTTTATTATATTATCTGTTACTGACAGAATTTTTTTGTTAATCAAGATAATACTCGTATTGTTTTTTTTTTTTTTAATTATAAACTGGTTGTTGACCGCAATCCCACCTGATGGTGGAACAGTGATGCGGTCGTTGATGGTAAAGCGCACTAGTTTGTTAAGAGCCTATTCACTCTAGCCTTGAAGACATTCAAATTGTAGTGTGACGGAAAAACCGCCGGCGGCAAATTGTTCTAGTCCCTCGATGTACGCGGTATTTAAGAAGAAGCGAAACGCTTCGTCCGGATTGTAGTGGTGTTAACAACGTAAGGGTGGAAAGTCGCCGTATGACGCGACGGGTCGTCCGATGGTGGAACGCAGATGGGGGAATTAAATCTTGCAATTCCCTTGTACACTCACTAAATTCATTACACAATATAAGCGTTAGCATATATAGTAGGGTTGTAACGGAGCTTCGCCTCCGCTTCCGTTACTGCGGAAGTTCCGCAAGAAATCGTATCTTCGCATCCGCCTCCGCCTCCGCACAATTTTGTGCGGAGTTATAACGGAGGTTTACTTACGTATTTAAAAAATAAATAACGCGCAAGCTGCGACGCTAGACAACCGTCCGGCCGCGTTTGGGCTCGAAATGGTCAAGAATCAATTAGTGCGAGGCGGGAATGCAGCAAACATAATTTGTTTCTCCTTAATTTTCATTTCAAGAACTATGGCAATTGTGCTGCCAAACCTACTATATTCCGCTGAGACGTGGTGTGTGTACCGCCACCACATACGTACTCTAGATCGTTTTCACCTTAAATGTCTCCGATCCATTATGAAGATCAAATGGTCTGACAGAGTGCGAAATACTGAAGTCCTGCGACTAGCCAATGTTGGTGGCATTGAGGCTTATTTAATGCGTCGACAGCTTCGGTGGTGTGGACACGTATCACGTATGGCGGACGAAAGAGTGGCTAAGCGCATCTTCTTCTCTGAGCTGGAGGAGGGCAAGCGAAAGCATGGCGGACAACTCCTCCGGTTCAAGGATATCTTAAAACGACACATGAAGAGATGCAATATAGAACCCTCTGAATGGGAGCGTTTGGCAGCAAAGGTCAGAATGGCGCAGAATGGTGTACGGACAAGTACGCGAGTTTGAGGAGCAGCGCAAAGCTGACCTCGATACTAAACGCGACCAATTAAAGGCCCGCCCATCTGCTGCCATCACATACAACTACGTCGACGGCGTGCTTACGTGCCCTCGGTGTGCACGAAGTTTCGCCGCCAAGATAGGCTACATAAGCCATCTTCGGGCGCATGAGCGCCAAATCATCGGCTAGGAGTCGAAGTGGTCGCCGTGGCCGAAATCGGTCGGGAACATCATCATCATTTTTTTACCAAGTATACTACTATTAATGTACGTATTTAAAATAAAATAAAAATGTTTTATTTAACCATAAATTTCAATTTTTTCTATATGTACTTTCACCTCCGCCTCCGCCTCCGTTAACCTCCGCATCCGCGGAGGTGAGACTCGTCGCCTCCGCATCCGCCTCCGCCTCCGCTAACAAGCCTCCGTTACAACCCTAATATATAGCGCTTATATCGTCAACCAACCACTTGGCGATGTATAACTAGGTATGATAGGTTTATAACTAGTTTCATTTGATACTAAGTATGACCGGATCGGGACACCGTTCACGCAAAATGGCCGCATTATTTTATTCTCAAAGCATTTATTCGAATACGTTAAACGTTTTAATATTCATAACTAAACGTTTGAACTTCATCAAAGAAAAACTAGCTGGAAATTCAAGTATACTGAAAGGTCTTACAAAATCCAAAAAGACATTGCAGAATTGAATAATAAGAATCCATTCACAAAGTCCAAGTCAAACGGGACTTGGACTTTGTGAATGGGTTCTTATTATTCATTTAATTCTTTGCCCTTTAGAATCATTCAAGCGGCACTTATTCAAGTTGTAAAATAACGCGCTTACATTTAACACCGTCGTGAAGTTCGTTTGAGTAAAACGCTATGCTAATATGAGCATTCCTGAAATAAAGACTCCAAACGTGCCAACTTTGACGGGTCTTATCACAAACACCTAAACGCTTGTTCAACACGTGTCTAGTGTCTGTGTTACGTCAAAGTAGGGTTACTAGATCGAAAAATCGAAATTCCGAAAAAAAATCCGGACGTCGGATGAAATTACTCGATTTCTTCACAATAAATCGTGCCAACTTTGACGGGTCTTATCACAAACACCTAAACGCTTGTTCAACATGTGTCTAGTGTCAGTGTTACGTCAAAGTAGGGTTACTAGATCGAAAAATCGAAATTCCAAAAAAAAAATCCGGCATCGGATGAAATTTCTGGCTTTCTTCACAATAAAACGTGCCAACTTTGACGGGTCTTATCACAAACACCTAAACGCTTGTTCAAAACGTGTTTAGTGTCAGTGTTACGTCAAAGTAGGGTTACTAGATCGAAAAATCGAAATTCCAAAAAAAAAATCCGGGCATCGGATGAAATTTCTGGCTTTCTTCACAATAAAACGTGCCAACTTTGACGGGTCTTATCACAAACACCTAAACGCTTGTTCAACACGTGTCTAGTGTCAGTGTTACGTCAAAGTAGGGTTACTAGATCGAAAAATCGAAATTCGGAAAAAAAAATCCGGACATCGGATGAAATTGCTGGCTTTCTTCACAATAAATCGAGCAAGTGTAAAGCAAACAAATTTTTGAATTTTTACGCGGGTTCGCCAATCTTGATTCATAAATTCATGAGGTACCTACGCAGTCAAAGCACGTCACAACAAAACTGTGGCGTGGCTATGATTGTGAACGATTAACACGAGCGGAGAAGGGCGAGGAGAGGAAAACGCCTCTTCTCTGCTCTGCAGCACTAAATATGAAAATATTTGAATTGTTATTTTTTATTGTGGTTTTTACTTAAATTGTAGAAATTCCTGGCGGCTTAGGATTCCCCCCGCATTCCCGACCGAAAATTCCCGCGGATGGCAACCCTACGTCAAATTCGATATTATAATGTCGTATTTAAAAGGCTTTTTAGCCTAAACAGCTGCTAGACGGGTCGATAGTTCATACTATCGACCCGTCCGAGGTTTTAATATTATAAGTTTTATCTGTTACTAGCGGCCGCCAGCGACTTCGTTCGCGTGGAGTTAGTTATGCTCCGCTCCTATTGGTCGCAGCGTGATGTTATATATCCTAAAGCTTTCCTGGATTAATGGGCTATCCAACGCAAAAAGAAGTTTTCAAATCGGACCAGGAGTTCCTGAGATTAGTGCATTCAAACAAACAAACTCTATACCTTTATATATTAGTACTTGCTTTCTACCCGCGGCTTCGCCCGCGTGGAGTTCGGTTATATCGCGCTTTTTAGATTTCCCTCGGGGATATCAAATTTATCCGGGATAAAAGGTAGCCTATGTCCTTTCTCAGGGTCTAAAGATTGTCTGTGCCACATTTCATCAAAATCGGTTGAGAGGTTTAAGCGGGAAAGCGTAACAGACAGTCAGACAGACAGTTACTTTCTCATTTATAGGTAGTATTAGTATGGATAGATTAATCTATATAAAGAAAACATAGTCGAATTCGTTTCACTATTTATAAATGGAGAACATCTAAACTGATTTTATGACCTTTGATTTGTTTGATTTAAGCCCCAATAAGAAACTTCCAACCATACCCAACAACATACATGATACATATGAGCGAAGATGGAAAATGACCTCGTTGGACACGCGGAATACGGATTCTCGCTTCTTCACTACTGTGTGCGTACACCTTATGATTTTGTTTGTAGCTCTCATATAGGGTAAAAATTATTTCATCTGAAAAAAGAATTTCCCGATATTTTTTCCTGTGTACTTCTTGAACAAAGCGCGGCATCTCTTCAGTCTGAGATCCATTAAACGAACGTTCAAATGATGTCCTGTTTTTCTTTGATATGCCCGAAATCCTAAGTCTTCATTTAACACACTTTAAATCATGGTTCTGGTTAACCCCTTCTGAAGAGCCAACAATTTTTGCTTACGTCTGGAATTTCTTGAATTTGCGCCTTCACAATTTTTATCACTGTTGAAGTTCTAATAGAGCATTGTATCGTTCTTTTTTCTTTCTTCCTTTTTTGGCTTCGCACGGTTTGTGCATTTAGCCAATGTCACGTAATGAATTATTCATGTCGAAAAAGACGGCCGCGTGAACCGTCTTACGAGGGAGGTTCGAGGCAAAGTCATGATGTGGCCACTATGTTGCAATATTTCACTGTTCTTTATGAATTATTTACTGAATGCACTTTTTACTACATAAATCACGCACTTTTATTTAGTAAACAACACTATAAATAATTTTAAAAGTCCAATGCATAATGAGTTGACGGTACGATAAACGAATCTTTTGGTTATATTCAATTTTTTTAGTTGGTACCTATGACAAAAATTTTAAAAAAAGCCTTCTTTAAACGTCCACTGGGCACATTGCTCGTAGAACCGATGGCCGATGGGGCAGTAAGGTTCTGGAGTGGCGGCCACGTACTGGAAGACGCAGCGTAGGGAGGCCCCCAACAAGGTGGACTGATGACCTGGTGAAGGTCGCAAGACCGGTCAGCGTGGAAAGCCTTGGGGGAGGCCTTTGAAGAATAAGAAGAAACGTCCACTCCATATTTAAAAATGAAAAAAATTTTAAAAAAGTACAAATTGGTATTTTATTTTCATGGAAAGTTTATGGAATTCGAATTTCGAATTGAATTCGAGTTCCATAAACTTTTTGTGGCCAACATTCTAAAAAAAAGTTTTTTTGTGTGCAATACTTATGACCTGATTAAGTGCATAATATGTAGTTATATGCAAAGAGTATAATAATATTAGGGTAAGTTATATGTATGTGAGAAGTGATTCTAATCTGTCAAAATTACCTTTTATTTCCCTGCTACATTATATTAAAGGTATGGTGGGAATTATTTGACAACTTTGTTGCCAAGATAGGGCTGCTACAAAATTTTGAACGTTTTAAATTACTCCAATTGGCTTTTTGAGCAAACAAACACTTGACCAATCTGAGAAACATTTATTATGTTTTAATTGTCCCTCGTAAATGAACATCAAGTAAAAATAATATAGTATCCCGATTAAATAACAGTATATTTAGCATATTCAATTAATATAACTGTGACGCCAATTCCAGCCCACAAGCGCTATAACATTATTATTGAATCCATTTTACGCTTTGCACTCAATTCAACGCAGATTAAATTAATAATTACAGCCCTGTAAATTAAACACATTTTGTTTGTTCCTTTTTACGCTGTGAAATACGGCGCAAACCCATTATGGTAGTCATAAATGATCCAATTTAAATCAGCCTTAATGGTTTTGCGCTTCAATACACATTAAACTGATTGAAAATAAATACCGGTGATATGTGAGAGATGGGAAATATATATTTAAAGGAATGAGGAACAGGCTTTAAAGTACGGACGACAGCATATCAAGCTAACCTAAACTGCCAAATATTCCCAATCAACCTTGAGCCTTAATAACTTAGAGATAAAGTTGAATATCTAATAAATAAATCTGACAGATTGTAGTAGCTTGATGTACTTTCATCTGTACACTCAGCCTCCATAGAAAAGGGAGGATCCTCCGACCAGACGGGTGTTATGTCTGGCGGGCGCTTGTCCGACCTTTAATGTCGATAAATTGTTTACAACATGTAATATAGTTAACGCACACCCTCAAACATCCCATTTAGAATATTATGTTATAATCATAATACATACACTGTTTTTTTTTATATATAAATTATAAACTAGCGCTTGAGCGCAATCCCGCCTGATGGTAAGGAGTGACGCAATCGTTGATGGTAAAGCGCACTAGTTTATTAAGAGCCTATTCACTCTAGCCTTGAAGACACTCAAATTGTAGTCCGACGGAAACACCACCGTTGGGAAATTGTTCCAGTCCCTCGATGTACGTGGTATAAATGAGGAGGCGAAACGCTTCGTCCGGATCGTAGTGGTGTTAACAACGTAAGGGTAGAAACTCGCCGTACGACGGGTCGTCCGATGGTGGAACGCAGATGGGGGAATTAAATCATGCAATTCCCTCGCACACTCCCCAAAATGCATCCTATAGAACACCGAAAGACTGATAGATGAGGGCAGAGATGTCAGCACATCGTGGCGGGGACCACCAAGGCCGATGCCTCCTGGGTCAGGGTTGTGGGTTAGTTAAAAAAGAAACCGAGGCCCTGGCACACAGGCAAGTGAAGAAACACTTGTGGATTTCAGTCAGTAAAAGTCTGACACGTCGTTCCGCTTCACCGAGAGCTGGAGAGGTCATTTGATAATTTTCCACCCAGAACAAAAACAAATAAAAAAGAGACCCATAAAAGCGCCGTTCCTCTTTTCTACTTAGTTAAAGTTTTGATGTGTCCGACAGGGTCCATAATTGAGTCCATCAATTTACATATTATACTCACCACCTGTAATTACATTATGGGTGGAATGAAGATTTGAATTGATTGAATTCATTTGATTGAATTCACAGGACAAATTTTGACGACATGGTTGATGCAGTGGCTGAGCGATCGACTGCTGCGCTGCCTATCGCGGGTTCGATCCCCGCACGGAACAAAAAAATTTGAATAGATTTTACACTTTAAAGTCTAACACTTTGTTTTTGGACACCTTCATTTCTAAGACTGGTACAAATGTCAAATTTGCATGTCATTTTATAATAGAACGGCTTGCGTATGAAACCCAAGTAGGAGGTGGTAGGCAACAACATCAGCCGCCGGCATAAGTTACCACCCACCAGACAAAGTTTTGCCGCCAAGCGATTCGTCGTGTTCCGGCATGATGTCTGGTGAAGCCGTACGGTGGACGGGTCTGAGCAGTTGTGTTGCGATGTGTGCCGGGTACGATGTGCCTAATGTTGTTGTGTCGGGAGTTTGGCCGTGAAGGGTCTCCAGATCATCCTCTGGCGCAGCAGCACGCTAAACATTGCATCACCTCGCTCAACTGCCGTCTTCCTTCCTATTCACTGAAAGTTTATAAGTATTAAAAAAAAAAAAAGGTGACAACGTCAATTTGGGGCTCATTTAACTCAAGCAACAGAAATAAGTATATCTAACTACCAACAGAAATAGCATTCTAAATTCAAACACATTAAAGTAAGTACCAATTTGGCTCCATCGTAACAATCCATGTATCCGCGAATTGTGTGCCGTGGCCACGACAAGGCTACACGCACCGGACGAGCGCCGGCTGCACGCATCCTGCACTTACGGTTTCCGAGCCGGATGTCTCTCCTTTGTTACGTCACGCCGGCAACCGTACTGCACTTGTAAACCGATTGCAAAGGCTATGCCTGAGACATGTATTCGGAACTGCTCAGCTCTTGTTTGGTGTCTCGATTGGTAATTGCATTTTGTATGGCATTTATTGATGTCAATTACACAGGACAGCCTCTGTGGCGTAGCGGTAGCGGACGCGGCCGCTGCGCAAGGTGGCGCGGGTTCGATCCCCGCACAGTGCAAGTATTTGTATGCAGGAATATGAATATTTGCACTGGTCTGGTCATGCCTCGGAAAGCACGTTAAGCCGTCGTTGGTCCCGGTATACGAACATCTAGTGGCAGTCGTTATGGGTTGTTGCAGCCCTCCAAAGTCCAACAATTGGTCTATCTGCAATGCTTCGATGTCGCCTTCGGGTTGTGGAGGTCAGACGGCAGTCGCTTCACGGAAAATGTCGAAGTTTAGCCATATCAGCAGTTAGACTGGTAAAAAGCAGACCCCAGACTCCAAAGCTGAAAAAGCTTCGGATGCGACTGGGATTAACGCTGAGACGATAATGAGTATTCAGCGGATCTGAGAATCATTACGCACCCGTGATATTGCTTGTTCGTCTTGATACAATGAGTTAACGGCGACTAACAAAAGGTCAAGGATAGGCAAATGTAAATGGATATGTCGGGAGGGGACACCCTAGAACGACGTAATAATAATATAGTGACCTTCTTGGTGATGTTCTGCACAAACGATCTCAACGACAAACACATGGTAACAAATATATTTATTTTTTTAATATAATTATAAACTAGCGCTTGACTGCAATGCCGCCTATGGTAAGCAGTGATGCAATCATTGATGGTAGAGCGCGCTAGTTTATTAAGCCCATTCACTTAAATATCTTAGTGAATAGAAAGGAAGACGGCAGTTGAGCGAGGTGGTGCAATGTTAAACCCAACAACACGACCAACGATGCTGCGCCAGAGGGAGATTGATGTGGAGGCCCTCCACGACCAAACTCCCGACACAACAACATTTGACGCATCGTACCCGGCACACATCGCAACACAACTGCTCAGACCCGTCCTCCGTACGGCTTCACCAGACATAATGCCGGAACACGACGAATCGCTTGGCAGCAAGACTTTGTCTGGTGGGTGGTAACTTCTGCCGGCAGCCGATGTTATGGCCTACCACCGAGAAAAATTTATGTGTGTGTGTTTGTCTTTAAATGTTCGTAAACTACCCACGATACTGCCGATCGCACTCTAGAAATCATCATCATCATCATCAACCTTTTTTTTATCGCCCCACTGCTGGGTACAGGTCTCCTCTCATACAGAGACGGATTGCGCGTAGTCACAACATCTTGAGGAAACAATCTAAGCTGAAGAGTTTGTTTGTTTGTTTGAACGCGCAAATCTCAGGAACTTCTGGACCGATTTGAAAAATTCTTTTTGCGTTGGATAGCCCATTAATCCAGGAAGACTTTAGGCTATATAACATTACGCTGCGACCAATAGGAGCGGAGCATAACCAACTCCACCCGAACGAAGTCGCTGGCGGCCGCTAGTTTAACATATTTGTATATGTAACACAGGATACTAATCAGAAAGTTACCAAACATTATGTACATCAACGATCCACTCACGGTACCTCTAACAAAACGGTTTTCTTTTTTCTTTTTACTGACGACGTACAAAAGCATAATTCCGTTTTATAAATCCAGGTAGAAAAGATCTTCCATTCAGTAAATCTCTGTCATCTTATAAAGAACACGCACTTAATCTTTCTGAGATTAAACGCTTTCTGTTTGAAGCCTCCCATTCGGCCTCAAAGACAAGGTAAATAATAATATTTAACGTGAGAAATCAAAACCTCGTTTTAACTGGATCACATTTTTTATTAAAATTTTTTCATAGTTGAGTTTTCAGGGGGGCAATCGCGCTAATATAATTCAACCAAAACAGAATTGGATCGCAACCACACCATAACTTTTGTTATGTTTCGTATCGCGCTAACCTTTTGACAAATGGTTTAACCATAACTGGATCGCAATTGTTTCGTAACCGCTGCCAAATGAAAAATTTAAACAAAGCTAACTTTTTCTATGCCTTGTCAAACTTATGTCTAAACGAGTAGATTTACTTATAATTTATTTAGTTTTATTTATTATATCTGACGAAATGTAACGATGATCTCGGTGGTAGGCCACAACATCAGCCGCCGGCGTAAGCTACCAGCCACCAGACAAAGTTATGCCGCCAAGCGATTCATCGTGTTCCGGCATGATGTCTGGTGAAGCCGTACGGAGGACGGGTCTGAGCAGTTGTGTTGCGATGTACGTGCCGGGTACGATGCGCGAAATGTTGTTGTGACGGGAGTTTGGTTGTGGAGGGCCTCCAGTTCAATATCCCTCTGGCGCAGCATCGTTGGTCGTGTTGTTGGGTTTAACATTGCATCACCGCGCTCAACTGCCGTCTTCCTTCCTATTTACTCAGTTCTTTTGTGTGAGTAGGCTTAATAAACTAGCGCGCTTTACCATCAACGATTGCATCACTGCTTACCATCAGGCGGGATTGCAGTCAAGCGCTAGTTTGTAATTTATATTTAAAAAAAAAATTATATATATCTACATTGATTTTACTTCAACCGAAGTTAAAAGTTTAGCGCGATACGAAATGTGATCAAACCATAACCATACCAAACCAAACCATAACTTTAACTGGATTAGATATGAACAAGAGTTGAACTTCTACCGTTTTATTTAGCGCGATCACCCCCTGGACAACAAAAGTTATAGTATGTATTTAGAAAACTAATAGGCAAAAAAATCGTTTCAGAACGTAGGTACGCAGTGCAATTTTGTAACTATCTCAGAATTAAAACAGATAAGAATAGAATACTCTTTATTTCTTCTCTGTATGAGAGGAGCCCTGTGCCCAGCAGCGGAACAATAAAAAAAAAGGTTGATGATGATGAGTCTTTATGTACACCATAGGTATAGATTACACAACACAAATATAAATATTTTACAATGAGTAACACAATGGACGATCTTATATCTAAGAGCGATCTTTTACAGACAACCTTTGGATGGAATACTAAGAAATGAAATGAAATCGTTTATCAAGCAAGTAGGATCACTGATCACTTTTACACGTCATGTTTTTTTTTTAATGGATGAAGCCGGCATTTCCTAACTGGCTACCTCTGAGAAGAAATAGCCAAAACAAACTCAGGGATCATCGTCTTTTTTCAAATCCAGACATTAAAAATGAAAATGTTTACACTAATTTCCGTTATAATTAGGCATATTGCTTAATAACAATGCTTAACAGAGCGAGCAGCTCAGTCCGAAGCTTTTTTTGTCTTCTAAATAATCTGTGATTTTATAATACAAACTTTGGCCTTTAAATAGTTTTTAAATCGTTTAATGGGTAAGTTTCGAATGTCCATGGGAACCTTGTTGTAAAAGTGTATACATTGACCCAAAGGGGAAGGAGAGAAATAATGTAGGTTCTAGGCTCATTCCACTCTCACCTCAATTATGTATAAAAACCGTACGGAGGACGGGTCTGAGCAGTTAGGTTGCGATGTGTACTGAGTACGATGCACCAAATGTTGTTGTGTCGGGAGTTAGGTCGTGGAGGCTCTCTAGATCAATCTCCCTCTGGCGCAGCACTGTTGGTGTTGTTGGGTTTAACATCGCATCACCTCGCTCAACTGCCGTCTTCCTTCCTATGCACTAAGTTTTTTTGAGTGAATAGGCTCTTAATAAACTAGCGCTCTTTACCATCAACGATTGCACCACGGCTTACCATCAGGCGGGATTGCAGTCAAGCTCTAGTGTATAATCATGAAAAAGGTGAATCAACACGTAAATGTTCTCCATACGACATTCCACCCTACTAATATGCAGTAGCCGGGAGTGACAGCACACATGTGTGATTTATTCACCCATGGGCACTCGAAAAAAAGCGCCACAATGCCACAATACACAAATCAGACCGACATACAAGTGGTGACCACACATTGCGGTGACAACGGACGGATATGGGCCGTTTTTATCCGCAAAATGTTCGGCTATGATTGGACATCCTATACTACGCTATAGGAACATGCCTAAAGGGTGGAAGGCGGTACATTATAATTCACTGCTTCCGGCAGCTGTCTCTAATTTTGTTCCCTTGACTTCAAATGGCTACGCTGAATAATAAATGCCGAGACTTTGCAAATAACACGGGTACTGTTCCGGCATTAATAGTTCTTTTAACTTTTAGTGGAGAATCTCTCAGCTACAGAGTGCTAGTAAACAGGGTTATTTTCAATTGGCTAGATAAACTTTGCAGTCGCTTTGGATTTCGTATTACAAACACGTTAATAAAGAGACTTGATGTTTTATTTTGTGTTCTGTAACTGATATTATAGGTACCCCCTTATTCATAAACGCTGCTTAAAGTTAACTAGTGATTAGCGATTGTTTAAACATGCATTTAAGACATTCGCACGACACTTAACTTTAATCATCGTTTATGAATAAACTCCTTAAACGCTGTGGGGTTTATTCATAAAGGATGAATAAAGTTAAGTGGCGTTAAAAGGTCAAAAATGTATGGTTAAAGAATCGCTAATCAGTAGTTAACTTTAACCCTCCCGCTCGCAGATGTTCACATTTGACGTACTCGCTTCCGCTCGCGAACATGGCAGCGGCAGAAATAACCGAAATCGCAATAGTTTGAACTTTTCCTCCTATTATGTTATGGGGCACTATTTTTCATTGAAACTTTCAGGTTTTGTTGAGGAATAAACAAGGAAGGCATTTTTTTTTTACTGATTGCGAAATAAATACAATAGCTTACATAAATGGCGTACACAAGATACCAATTATAATTCTCAGCACGAAAACCCGCAGCTTTTATGAATAAGGGCGATAATGTACAGATGACAGTAAGTTAACTTACCTGACAAATATTACCAGTCACCTTGGGCCTTAATACTTTATCGATAAAGTTGAAAATTTAATAAACAAATTCGACAGATAGTAACTTGATTTATTATGTACTACAGCGGTCGATGACCCCACAAAAACCGTGAAATTATTTTATTTTCTATTCTATTTGTCCAGCACCCTAATTAAGTAACACACCGTTACTATTATTGACAACCTCCGTGGCGTAGCGGCAGCGAACGCAGCTGTGAGCAAGGAGGCGCGTGTTCGATCCCCACGCTTTGCATATACCTGTATGCATGAATATGAATATTTACACTGGTCTGGTCGTGCTTCAGAAAGCACGTTAAGCCGTTGGTCCCGGTTGCCATACAATCATCTAATGGCAGTCGTTACGAGTTATTGGTGCCCTCAAAAATCCAACAGTTGGTCTAACTGCAATGCTTCGATATCGCCTTCAGGTTGTGGAGGTCAGACAGCAGTCGCCTCGCGAAAACTATTGAAGTATAGCTAAAATCAGCAGTTATACTTTTAAAAGCGGAAGCGCCCAGATTGAAAAGCTGAAAAAGCTTCGGATGTGACTGGGATTAACGCTGAGATGATGATGACAATTACATATTGGTATAATTTTGAAGCCTATTGCTAATCCATGGCTCCGTATGTTCAAAAAATGTATATTTTCAACAACGTAAATAACGCAATGAATGTTGTTGAACTGTCAAAATCAAACCAATTGCTACTGATAGTATGTTACGTAATTACCCTTCCGTTTAGATATCAAAGGCCGTCACAGATGTGGAGTGTAACTAAAATTTAAGGGTTCCGCCCGTACCCAAAGGGTAAAAGCGGTACCTTTTTACTAAGACGCTGTATTTCATGAACCGTGAAAAATTGCTTCATTGTTAAATTTTAACAGATGACATATTTTTATTTTTGTTATAGCGTAACAACACATACTAAAAACAGTTTCTTTTTACATGCTTTTTTGCAAGCAAGCAAACATACAAGTGAAGCTAATAAGCTTCACTTGTTTGCTTGCTTGCTTGTTTGTTTGTTTGTCCGTCTCTAACTCTTTGGACTACGAGTGAGCGGCTCATTACTGTAAAATGTCCCACCGTTTTCAATACGTTCGTTCCTACGTTTTTTTTTTTTTGAAAAAGAATATCGAACTAAAAAGTTGAAAATAAATATAGTTTAAAAAACTAAAAAAGGATGCTTTTAAAAAAAAGCGTGTGGTGCTTAATGTACTAAAATTATGGCACAAAGCGCCTCACGCTTTTTTTTAAAAGCATGTTTTTTTAGTTTTTTAAACTATATTTTGTCATGGGTAGGTAATGGTACGAAACGCTCCGTGGTGAATCTGACAAGCAATTGGCCGCAAAGGTCCTGCGATACTTCACACCAGGACAACTTCTAATGTCCGTCCAAACCACAGTTCCGATAGTATGTGGAGTACTGCAGATACATTTGGGCTGTTGCTGCAAAATGCCACCTGGCTACTTTGTATTCAGTGCAGAGAAGTGCAAAGAGGCTCATTGGCGACCCAGATTTAGCTCAAAACGGTCTCCGAAGCCAGGAGTACAGGCGAAGAGTAACCAGCCTGTCGGTGTTCTATAGGATGCATTTTGGAGAGTGTGCGAGGGAATTGCATGATTTAATTCCCCCATCTCCGTTCTATCATCAGACGACCCGTCGTACGGTGAGTTTCCACCCTTACGTTATTAACACCACTACGCGTCGGACTACAATTTAAGTGTCTTCAATGCTAAAGTGAATAGACTCTTATTAAAATAACGCGCTTTACCATCAATATAAAACACACTAAAGTCTGCAGTATAGTCCGGGAGGCAGCGGCTATTTTGATTAGTGTTTTTATGCCGATCTTTACTTCACAATACTAGTGAAGAAGCTGTTCCTAATAACGAAAGTGAAGGTCAGCTGACGCACTTGCGGGGGCGCTTGCTATGAGAACCCATAGAACACGTAAACAAATAATAATCTGAAAAATATTTTATACCACATGGAACTTTTTTCACGTGTTATTGACATTGATTACAATTAAAAGAAAGTAGTCAGCTGCACGACTGAGGGTGGATTATGCGTCAGCAGAGCGTACGAACTAGCCAAAAAAAAAAAAATTATACCGATTGAAATTTTTTGACATGATTTTAGACATTTACAGAAACTCGATATTGATAAGCAGCTGCATATACAGTGGGGGAAAACACGTCAGCTAGAGCAGGAATGTATGACCGCGGCGTCAGTCGGAGCATTGAAAATTTCGCGGGTCACAAAGATATATGCGCGCAGTCATACATTCCTGCTCTAGCTGACGTGTTTTCCCCCACTGTATATGCAGCTGATTATCAATATCGAGTTTCTGTAAATGTCTAAAATCATGTCAAAAAATTTCAATCGGCAAAATTTTTATTTTTTTTTTATTTTTTGCTAGTTCGTACGCTCAGCTGACGCATAATCCACCCTCAGTCGTGCAGCTGACTACTTTCTTTTAATTGTAATCAATGTCAATAACACATGAAAAAAGTTTGATGTGGTATAAAATATTTTTCAGATTTTTATTTTTTAACGTATTGCGCAGCTTCCCAATCTCGCATCCACCGCAACTGAACCAGCTGACGATCGATTTCGTCATAAGCCACATGCATTCTGTTTTCTATATTAACCTCAGCCGGCATAAAATGACTTGTTTTAAAAGCCGCTGCCTCCCGGACTAGTAGTTTTAAACCACTTTTACAAAAGTTTCGAAAGCATGGAGGTTCTAAGTTGAAGTAAACTTCTTTATGCTACAAGGGTGTCGTAGAATTTCCAAAAGACGGTGATAAAATAAATTGTATTTGTCATGTTTCAACTCTTTCAATTCAACTGAGAAATATTAGAAAACTGGATAAGTAATTGATAAGAACTCAGGTAGACATTCTCGGTGGTACGCCATAACTACGGCTGCCGGCAGAAGTTACCACCCACCAGACAAAGTCCTGCCGCCAAGCGATACGTCGTGTTCCGGCATGATGTCTGGTGAAGCCGTACGGAGGACGGGTCTGAGCAGTTGTGTTGTGATGTGTGGCGGGTACGATGCGCCAAATGTTGTTGTGTCGGGAGTTTGGTCGTGGAGAGTCTCCAGATCAATCTCCCTCTAGCGCAGCTTCGTTTGGTCGTGTTGGTCTTGGGTTTAACATTGCATCACCTCGCTCAACTGCCGTCATCCTTCCTATTCCTTAGTTTTTTAAGTAAATAGGCTTAATAAACTAGTGCGCTTTACCATCAACGATTGCATCACTGCTTACCATCAGGCGGGATTGCAGTCAAGCACTATACTCTGTTTTTTAATCTCGTAGAGTAAATTGACACATGCAAATGTCAAATTTACATTATTAATTTTGTATTATTACGTTTTTAATAAGTACCTACACATTATTTCAGGATAACTTAATGTAAAAAAAGATACTTGATTTTATGAACGCTAAGTTTCGGCACTATTGCACCTAATTGCAATAAACTGCCAACACTCGTAATGTCAATTTACTCTACGAGATTAAAAAACAGAGTATAGTTTATAATTATTAAAAAAAAAACATATTTATAACAGGTTTATTGGTTGATTCGTATGAATTAAATCGCCCGAATGACACGTTTTTGACAGACAGCGATGTCTTAGTAATTGGATCCCATTTTGCTCTCAGGTATGTAACCCTAATCAACGAGTAACTTACCATATACAGTACTAGCTGCGCCCCGGGCTTTCGCCCTTATAAGTTTTGATCCCATGGGAATATCGGGCTAAAAGGTATTCCAACCAAACCATCTGTGTGCGAAATTTATAATGTAGGATTTTTCAGTTTTTAGGGTTCCGTACCTAAAAGGAACGGAACACCCTGTTGCCGCTATAACAACAAATAAAAAAACAGTTAAGGGGGCTCCCAAACAACAAACGTGTTTTTTTTGCCGTTTTTAGAAATAATGGTACGGAACCCTTCGTGCTCGAGTCCGACTCGCGCTTGGCCGGTTTTTCACGTTCCACTTTTCCTTGTCCTGTGCTTTCTCCATCCAATTAGGTAGGAAAAACTACAAATGGTCCCGAATACAATATTTTTTGTGCATTTACACCGGCACAAACTTCTAAGTGTGAAACCTTATCCATTTATGCTAGACAATGAAAGAAAGTGCAAGAAAACACCGCTTATTGGCTGTTCTAATTTATCGCACTGTTGCACACTATCATCATCATCATCATTTCAGCCGAAAGACGTCCACTGCTGGACATAAGCCTCCCCAAGGATCTCCAAGACGACCGGTCCTCCCGCATCCAGCGGTTTCCCGATACTACTATGATACTGTACTAGCCCCGCACGATGATATTGCGATGGAACCTTGTCACAATAACAGCGTTGTGACGTCATCTGTCACACAAAAGGACAGCTAGCAAAAGAATGTTAAATGCAAAATTAATATTAAGGTTAAGGGTTTATTTGTATTTTATAATTTTATTACACTCTTTATAAAGAGTGTATGTATAAATTAATATTAGGGTTAAGGGTTTATTTGTATTTTATAATTTTATTACACTCTTTATAAAGAGTGTATGTATAATAAAATTAATATTAATTTTGCATTTAACATTCTTTCGTAGGTATAACCCATATTCTGACAAATAAATTTTCATTATTAAGAATTTCAAGGAAATAATTTTTGTAGACGTAAGAAAAATATACTTATTCGTATATCTTTCTTACATGTATACTATTTTTTTCTAACTACATTTCTGTTAATTTGCGAGCGGGAATTGAACCAGAGTCCATTGTGTAGTAGTCATGTTTTAATTACTACCTACATCTATCAGCTTATAAATAAAACCAGGATAATATGTAAAAAAATGTATATAGTCTTCCGAATCATAACTGCTTTCTGTGTCTGTCGTTTCCGATTCACTATCGTCGCCGTATTTATGACAAATAACTCGTCAGTTATTCGATCTTTATTCCAGTATTTATTCCTCTTCAAGCCGTTTAACATGATTGACTTCCTTTCGCCAGTCATCTGGAGTTATTGACGCCAACGACTCCAACGTCAGAGCTTCAATGCGACTTTCCAACTGCTCCACATTCTTTTCTGACACCCTTTTCTTTACCAGGTTCCAGATGTACTCAATGGGGTTGAGGTCGCAGTTGTAAGGTGGTAATCTAACGACTTCATGGCCATTACCAGCTAATAAATTGTCAATTTTATAATTTTTCGGCGGTCTGTGCCGTTTAATTAATAAATACAGTTCAGGTTTTGTAGTGTCGTTGGGAAAGTCTCAACAATCAACTGTTTTTTATTGTTCATACTTGGTGGCCTATTCTCATCCGCTGCGTGGTATGTTGGGTACTATTTTTTCTGTAAGCCACTTGGTGAAATTCTCAGCATTCATTTGATCATAGTAATCCCCCGTTTTGGTGTCTGATTTAAACATTAAAAGGGCATTGTCAACAAAACCGCTTTAACTTCCCGCGTGAACTATTATTTATCGGCGGCCGGGACTGTCGTTCCGTCTCACTCCATCGGTTGTTGTTTGCCAACATTTTTCTACCGTGTAGTGTGCATGTATCCACGTTTCGTCGAGATAAATAACGGGTCTTTTGTTATTACCAAGCGAGTCATTTTCTTTCATACGTCGTAAATATTTAGCCCTCCACGCTTGAATTTGGGGTCTTGGTTTAAATTAGTAGCCTAAATCACATTTAATTATTTTTCTTAATGTAGTTTCACTACCAGTATAATTAAGGTCTACTTTTGAAGCCGCCAAGATATTGCGCATTGTGGGTATTTCTCTCCTCACCGTACACATTGAATCTATAATATTTCTTAAAGCTGTTATGGAAAACCCGTCGAAATATTTCTTCTTTTGTCTTTTTCCTTTAGTAGGAGTTCTCATTTTGCTGCCACTGGCTGTTGCGGACTCATGCTCTCGTCTCAATTTCGTCACAGTATTTTTTGCAACGCCTGTGGCACATGCCACACACTCCGTGACTTTGATAGAATTTTGCAAAATATTTTTAATAACTGTAAGCAGTTGCTTCGGTATTAAAATGTCCGAAGCACTTCTTAAAGCACGGTTTATACTTTCAAGAACTAACTTACAATCCTCTTTCTCTTTAACAAAATAATTGTCCACTTTAATTATAATTTCACGAGTACGACTATTAATTCATTTCTTACTCATTTTAACGAGTAACAGTTAACAAAACTAAACAACAAAACTCAAGAACAACAATAAAACAGGATAACAAAAACAAAAAGCTAACAAAAATATTCGATGTGCGTAAGTGGGTAAGCGCGGACTGAATTTGCGAACGGTACCGACGGTGCGAGTTCGACTACGTCACCAAGATGGCCGCCAATCGCAATATCATCGTGCGGGGCTTATAAAATGTTAGAATTCTTGTGAAAATAATGTATGACTGATGTTAAATAAATTATAAATACCCCTTATAAACGAGATCCAACTTTAGTTCCAGACTTAACCTTTCAGTCAGTATTTAAATGTCGAACTTTATTGAAGTTGAGTCAAAGTTCTGAATACAAAAATTACAACTTAGTACTGAACTAAGTTGTCTAGTTTTTGGCGGGAAAGTCAAGCTGAGTGTCACGCTCATTTTTCATTGGACTTTTAAAATTATTTAGTGTTGTTTACTAAATAGAAGTGCGCGATTTATGTAGTAAAAAGTGCATTCAGTAAATAATTCATAAAGGACAGTGAAATATCGCAGCATAGTGGCCACATCATGACTTTGTCTCAAACCTCCCCCGTAAGACGGTTCACGCGGCCGTCTTTTTCGACATGAATAATTCATTACGTGACATTGGCTAAATGCACAAACCGTGCGAACCCATAAAAGAAAGAAAAAATCTAAGCTGTCATTTTTTATATAAAGAATTTTCTATAACTATTAGGTGCATAATTCATTTACAATTTAGATGGTTTCATCCTGATTTAAATAAAATCCATGTTTCATAATAAAGGGATAATGTTTAAATAGTGTATTTCTTTATTTGGCCGTTCTGTTTAAAATAAAATAAATTAAACCTCTTCTCTCTCAATAAATCAGTGTTCAAAGTCGCTCTTAAATTGCTTTAAGTATTTGCGGAGAATAAATTCTCTGATATTCGGTAGGTTAATAGTCTGAACCCCAAGTTAAATAAAAAAAAAAGTGATTACATATCAAAAGCATTCTACCATCAGCCGGCGTACAATTGGAGCGGAATGCATTACGGATGCATTCATGCAAATTCCAATTAGTTCTTGTTCATTTCATTTCATTTCCACTGCGTATTGCACTGACATGAAAATAATATACCTATTTTCACGTCTCACAAAGAACTCCGGTACATGAATCTGGTAATGTGCGTTTCATGCCAAATTTAATGGTATTTGCTGTAATTAATATGTTGAATTTGGGCTTTCTGCAGGCATAATTTCTGTTATGTACGAAGAAATCACTATTCTATGGCATGCATCTAATGGAACCTCAAATAATTCAAATTTTCTTTTTCAGGGCTGCGACATTATTTTACATTAAATGTCGAATCTATATGCTGAGATACGAAGCTTTTGGTCTCGTAAGGGATTTTCTGAATTTTTGTCACATTGTTCTTGACAAGTTGTTTTATTTTTAACTAGCTTTCCGCCCGCGGCTTCGTTCGCGTGGAGATCGGTTATATATATATATATTTAATTATTTTTTTTATAAATTATAAACTAGCGCTTGACCGCAATCCCGCCTGATGGTAAGCAGTGAAGCAGTTGTTGTTGGTAAAGCGCACTAGACGCGCCCTGGTATATCGCGCTTTTTAGATTTCCCTCTGGAACATCATTTTTTTTCCGGGATAAAAGTACCCTATTATTTCGGGACTTTTAACTTTACGTTTAAAAATTTCAAAGTAATCTGTTTAGTAGTTACGGAGTGAAAGTGGAACAAACTAACAAACAAACTCACTTTCCGATTTATAATATTAGTAAAGATTGTTTAGTGTTTTAAACTGTTCCTGTGCGAGTTACAATAGATGCTTTTTCTTTCTTTCTAAAAATATTACTGAATACTATTATCATCACTCAAACATCGACACGAACATACCATCGTTTGCTGTATAATCTTTTAAATTACATAATTATTTATTTTGTGTTTTCATTTTTGCATCTTTTTTATTTTTTATTTTTTTTCAATTTTCTTTCATCCCTTAATCTTTGTCATCTATTAGTATTACTAGTATACGTTTGTGTTAGTTGTGACACGACCGTGTAGTCAGGAGGCCTGGAGACCTGTAACACAGGTTGTCCTAGTACAGGCTCCAGTTTCCACTACAACGTTATATCTTGTATACTTAATTTTGTGTTAAACTTATGTTTAATTATGTGGTGGAAAAAATAAACGTTTATTATTATTAAATTTGTCGTGTTATCCACGACAAATTTAATAATAATAGTGTACAAAAATCATTTTACTAAAAGTTGCTAATTTGATTTTAGTAGTAGTGGGGCAAAAACGCTGTGACATTAATATGCAATGGCGGCACGTCGCAGAGTCGTTTGGAAAGTAGGGATTGTCGAACGGTGACTTCGCATTGAGACGCGGCCTAGGGCTCTTCTCCGGGCCGGAACTGTCGGTTTGCCTATTTAAATTGTTATTGTCAAGGTTGGAGGGTATATTTAGACTTTGTGCTTTCATTCATAACTTCATCTACGAAATGGAGCCCTAACCACCACACTGAGATGGCGACGACCCTGTCGCTCCACTCTCGCTGACGTCGTCATATTTATGTTGTTTTGTTCATCATCATCATCATCAGCCCCTACTCGTCCACTGCTGGACATAGGCCTCCTTCATGGCACGCCAACAAGCTCGATCCTGAGCAGTTCTCCGCCAGCCACTACCAGCCACCATTTTGATGTCGTCGCTCCATCTCGCCCAAGGGCGTCCTACGCTACGTTATTTTGTTATGTTGCGTTAAATATCTCTCATATCGTAATATATGTATCTCAACAACATAAAAGTCTTATAGAAATGGTCATCCAATGTATGTTGCTAGTGATGACCTCTGGCACTGAATCGTTGTCGTAGGGAAGGACTACTGTGAGCGACCACGATTCAGCGATTAGAAGGCTAAACGTTACCCAAAGGGCTATAGAGAGATCTATGCTTAGAGTTTCCTAACGTGATAGAATGAGAAATTAAGAGATCCGTGGGAGAACGAAGTGAACTGACTTAGCACGATCAATAATGACAAACTCAAGTGTAAAATAACTTTTTGAGGCTCTGGAAGTCGATGGCGAGCTAAACAACAGAAACCTCGAGACACCGACTTCTAGAGCCATGACAAAAGTAAAATTATTTTTTCCTTTTAAGTGTTTTTTTTTTTTTTGAAGTCGGTGTCTATTTCTTTTGTAAAACTTTTTATTTCATGCTTTTCAGTATCATAGTCGAAATTCTAAAATTACTTTTTTTCACCTCATCACAATAATGGCAGCCATAACCCATGCTAGAATAAGTCCTCATCAATACGAAAACAATCCCTATCACAGAAACTACTGAAGCGATTTTGATGAAACTTATAGTATTCCCTAACTTGAACAATACATAGTACAACAAAAAGCAAGAATTACTTAAATCGGACTTGTAGTTCCGGAAATTTGCGCGCACAAACATACAAACATACACTTGAAATTTAGCTTACATATATACGGGTCGAATTGATAACCTCCTTTTTTTGAAGTCGGTTAAAAAACAGATGTTAGATTGTACCGTAGGGTTTTAAAGGCGACCGCGTGCCGGAAGACGTTGGAAGGTATCCAAAACGTGGACAGGTGACCTTGTGATGCAGAAAGCACAGAAGAAGTCGAAGTGATGAAGGCAGTGTATTTCCAGCAGTCGATGTCTTTGGGTTGAGATGACTATGATGATTAATTAAGGCTGATTTACACGGTGCAATTTAATTGCCTATGGCATACAATAAAATTGATGCAACAAATGACTTGTATCGTATAAATGGTGTTTAGACAATGCAACTTTTAATGTTGCTTCAACTTAATTGAAGCTATAGGCAATTAAATTGCACCGTGTAAGTCAGTCTTTATTATTTTAAAGTCTTAATACTAAACGGATGAAACTTGGATATACACGCCACAATAGCGGCGGTAAGTCCCCTCTTGAGGAGTGGCTAGAGAGGCGCCACGGCGCCCTCACCACGGTTGTTTCGGGAGGTTCCTGTTCCGTATAAGGCGGGAGGAAACGCCAGGGTGTCACCATTGTGTGGATCGCCCTGAGGACACGGTGGAGCATACGGTGGAGGTCTTCCCGGCTTGGGTAGAGCACCACAGTGTCCTCGTAGCGGCGATCGGCGGCGACCTCTCGCGTCCTACCCTGGTCCAGGCCATGGTCCGGAGCGAGAATGCATGGCAGGCCGTCACCTCCTCCTGCGAAGCAGTGATGCTGGCAAAGAAGGAGCGAAGTGCGTGAGGCAGCGGGAATTCCAGCGCCCTCACGCCACCAGCCGCCGCAGGAGACGCCCTGGTCGGGAGACGACACCGAACTCCCAGCCACCGTAGGCGCAGGCCTGCGGGAAGTGAGCAGTGGGCAGAAGCAGAACGCCGCCCGGTAAGGAGCAGGCCCGAGTCGACCGCGCGTCGTGTTTCACGCGCGCCTCAAAGAGATGTCAGCATATCGTGACGGGGTCCATGAAGTCCGATGCCTCCTGGGTCAGGGTTGCGGGTTGGTTAAACAAGAAACCGTGGCCCTGGCCGTCGCACAGGCAAGTGAAGAAACACGGGTGGGTTTTAGTCAGTAAAAGTCTGACACGACCTTCCGCTCCGCCCAGAGCGGGAGAAGTCATTTGATGATTTCCCATCCCAACAAAAAAAAAAGCAGTCGGGCCAGTGGCTCGGTATCGTTTGCTTCGTTCGCACGTTACGTCACAGTTTCAAACTAACCTAACCCATTTAGTCTGGGTATCCTAACTTAGTTACCGCTACATTCAGTAATAAAAGGTTAGAATGTTAACATTTTAAAACATATATATCTATCATTAGATGTCTAAAAAGTTTAGGGATTTTATTTAAAAGCGACGTCTTGTAAAAGTCAATAAAATCTTTGTAAAGGATAAGTTAAATATTTCTGGCCATGCAAGGAATAAATGAGTTCAAAGTCTGTGAACCAGTCTTACTACGTATTAGCTAGTACCTGTTTTTTTTTTTTTTTTCTTCGCACGGGTGCAATGCTGATACTAAATAAACTACAGAAAAACTGTGAACGTTGTATAAAAAACATAGCGGCCCGCCGCTCCCGCTGCCCCGGTCGGTCGGTATCGCCGCATACGTAACGCCCCAAAATTTTTAAATCTTTCTATACTAATATATAAAGCTAAAGAGTTTGTTTGTTTGAACGCACTAATCTCAGGAACTACTGGTCCGATTTGAAAAATTCCATTTCGTTAAGAAAAGGATAGAATATAACATTTTAGTTTAATCCTGTCAAATTAAGATACTCCATAGACAGTTTAGTGTCGCGACACATCTGCGGAACGTCCGGGGCCGAAAGTTCCGCTAAATACGCTCGCAGTGTATTTCAAGTACTCTATGATACATCAGCCGCAATTACGCCGCGTTCGGCGTAGGGCCTAACCTCCCTTCGGGTGGTTGTTTCAGCTAAAACGCATTTAATGTATTTTGCATAGCAAGCGATACATCACGCTATGCGTTGCGCGACCGAAAGTTCGGCGGGCGTAGCTGAAGGTTCGGCGTGTGTGACATCGCGCAGGTGATGGTAGCAAAGAGCGGCAACGGCTTCTAAGCCCTCTATAATAGCTAATATTCTAATTAAATCCATTTTTCTGGGCAATTCAGGTACGTTACAAAAACCGCACACCATAAAGTGTCGACATAGACAGACTGACGATGACGCCACGTAAGTTTCCGTCGCGTAGCGCGCTGAACAAGACGCCGTGTTTTGACCGTTTGGTTTGTCATAACAACTGAATATTGCTACTGACACTTCAGCCGCTGAGCTTTCAGCGCCATACGTTCCGCAGATGTGTCGCGACCCTTAGACGCGTTTATAAACATGGCGACTCAAAAGACGCGCACTAATTTGACAAGTCCAAACTGACATTTTATCTTCTGTCCTTTTCTTAGTGAAATAGAAACAAAAATATGCACTGAACTAATATTTAATGTAGTTTGTGTATAAGGGAATCGGGGCCATTATCCCATATTGTGCTGAGAACTTCATCGAAGTGTGATAAACGCAACCTCCTAAAGCGAAACAATTAATTAAAGCAACACCAAGGCGCTCATAAATCACTCTATAAGCTCATTATTAAATTGAGCATATCCTTATTATCCCTCGAGGTGCGACTATCTGTCAACAAAGCTTGGCCTCCCACTACTTGTGTAAGTTGTACAACCCGTAGGAAGGTACTAAATATTCCCAATCAAACTTGAGTCTTAATGTGTTAAAGATAAAGTTGGAAATCTTATAAAGAAATCTGACAGATTGTAGTAGCTTGATGTGGTGTCGTCGTTACATTCAACGCGAGTTATTTGCAAAGCGGAAGGTGTTAGCGGGACAAAAGGTTCCATTTGAGGTGTCAGTCCAACTGTCCATTTCAATCCTTTTGATATAATTTGTGTGTGACATCACAGGACTAAAGGTATGTGCTTTTAACCCTGTGGTGTCATGGAAGAGGTACCTGTATCAATTCCACCCATGTTATAAATGTAGGTACCTCTTTGTAAGGTCCCCCGTAGTCAAAAGGGTAAAAACCTTACCTTATAAATAAAACTAGCGGCCGTCCGCGACTTCGTTTGCGTGTAGTTATTTATTATGCTCGGCTCATATTGATCGCAGCATTATGTTATATAGCCTAAAGCCTTCCTGGGTTAATGGGCTATCCAACACAAAAAGAATTTTTCAAATCGGGCCAGTAGTATAATAGTATCCTGAGATTAGCGCGTTCAAACAAACAAACAAACTCTCCAGTTTTATACAGTATGTTAAATAACAGAGGGCGTTCCCTTAAACTCGTTAATATATATCATTAATAGATTAAAATAAAAATATCAGCATAGAGAAATAAGCATAAAAAAATCCGAATAAAAAAAATCTAATTGGAAATAAATTTGAAACCTCCTGTTTTAAATCGAAATAGTAGTCGTCATGTATAAATAAATTGCGACGTTGCCGTCTTTCATGTTCGCGTGTACAGTGTGTTTCTTTTACATGACAATTTAAAATTTTTATTGAATATTTTCATATTGGAAAAAATTTTAAAACATTTTGTTTTCGAATGGAAATATTTTTTTTAGCATGTATGTATGCTATACTATTTCGGGTTAACGGGAACGCCCTCTGTTAGTTAACATACTGTATATTAGTATAGATTCCATTGCCTATCTGTCTCTCTGTCTTTCACATATTATGTATCTCTGTTACCCCTATAACATCAAACACTAAAAACAGTTTTTTTTTTTAATTATAAACTAGTGCTTGACCGCAATCCCGCCTGATGGTAAACAGTAATGCAATCCTTGATGATAAATTGCGCTAGTTTATTAAGAGCCTATTCACTTTAGCCTTGATTGTAGTCAGACGGAAACACCGCCGCCGGCAAATTGTTCCAGTCCCTCGATGTAAGCGGTATAAAAGACGAGGCGGAACACTTCGTCCGGAGCGTAGTGGTGTCAACAAGATAAGGGTGGAGACTCACCGATGATGGAACGGAGATGGGGGAATTAAGTCATGCAATTCCCTCGCACACTCTCCAAAATTCATCTTATAGAACACCGATAGTGCCTGTGCTCCAGGCTTTGGAGACCGTTTTGAACTAAATCTGGGTCGCCAATTAGCCTCTTTGCACGTCTCACCACCAAATCCGAAATTGTCAGGTGTCATTTTGCAGCACCAGCCCAAATGTGGCTGCAGTACTCCACTCACGAACGGACCTGAGCTTTGTATAACATTAGAAGCTCTGCTGGTGTGAAGACCTATGCAATAACGCCAAGTTTCCTGGCAGCCACCTTGGCTTTGGACTCAATGAACCGCCCTAAGTTTAGGTTCAAGGAAATCTCAATTCACAAAAGCTGAAGGCGGTTGGTGCACTCTAAGAATACATTCCGAACAGTAGGAGCCAGTGTGAACGGGCTTCTTTGGCGATGAAAAGACGTTTGTGTTTTATTTAGTTACACGTCTTGGTTCCCACCACCCAGTAAGTAATACATATCATCATCATCAATCTTTTTTTTATCGTCCCACTGCTGGGCACAAGTCTCCTCTCATACAGAGAAGGATTGAGCGTAATCACCACGTTAGCTCAATGCGGGTTGGCGATTTTAGACCCAAAGTCCAGGTTTCCTCAAGATGTTATCCTTCACCTTCAGTCATTGGTGTCCAAGATATACTTAGAAAGTACATATAACTTAAGAAAAGTTACATTGGTACTTGCCTGACCTGGAATCGAACCCGCGCACTCATACTTGAGAGGCTGGTGTTTTAACCACTAGGCCACCACGACTAGTCGGTATACATATAACTAGTCTATATACATACAACAAAGTTAAATTGAGTTCAACACAAAACCATAAGAACATTATCATTTTGAAATAGTTACCCATACAAGAAAACTAGTGATGAATACAGAAATAGTTACGTAGAGTTTTTTGTCTGTTTGTTTCATACTTCCTCAGATTGTCGCCAAATCAGCTGAAATGATTTGGCACTCAAAAGTCAAAGAACTTATATTCTGGACTAGCGGCCGCCAGCGACTTCGTTCGTGTGGAGTTAGTTATGCTTCGCTCCTATTAATCGCAACGTGATGTTATACAGCCTAAAACCTCCCTGGACTAATGGGCTATCCAACGCAAAAGATTTTTTCAAATCGGACCAGTAGTTCCTGAGATTAGCGCGTTCAAACAAACAAACTCTTCAGCTTTATATACTAGTACCAGCGGCCGCCAGCGACTTCGTTCGTGTGGAGTTAGTTATGCTTCGCTCCTATTAATCGCAACGTGATGTTATACAGCCTAAAACCTCCCTAGACTAATGGGCTATCCAAAGCAAAAAGTTTTCAAATCGGACCAGTAGTTCCTGAGATTAGCGCGTTCAAACAAACAAACTCTTCAGCTTTATTTATATTAGTATAGATTAACAATAAAAAGAGCAAATGAGCTTGCCTCAGACACTTACACATCAGATATCTCTTCTTGAGACTTGATACTTGATCTAGGTACATATTATACAAACAAGAATCCGAAAAACACTTAAGCCCATATCCAAAGTTCAGCAGCCTTGTCATGTAAACACTAGAACTAATCCACACACATAAAGCAAGAAACTCTAACACGTAGGCTATTACGTAACAGAATGGCCACATTAGATAACAGAGGATCTGCCCTATCGTGCCATACAATTGATTTAATATGCACCCTTTGAAGCCAAGGGTCGGCAAGTTTCCAACAACTCTCGGTCTTAACACGACGTTTATCACTGCTACGAGGGACACTGTAAACTGAGTATTCCCATCCAAAGATGATAAATAATATCTTAAAATATGCTGTCACATTACCATTTAAACATCATAAATTTAAAAGATCTAAACGGTTTTTGCGAATAAAAACTGCAAAGAACAAAAGTACCTTGGATATGCAAATAAAGAGCGAGCAAGACATTCGTATGCAATTCACGATTTACATAGATAGGTACAATTATAAAGATGTCGCGAGGGTCACTTATACTTACATTAGCTTGGAAACAGGGTCAGAAGGGGACTAAGTGGGCCACTGCAATAATGGGCCACGGCGACCGGCTGTAAGTTCATGGCCAGTATAATATACGTCGTCTGCACGCACTGGAGTAGCGTCAGGAACTCGGCAATCAGAATCTCGCCACACTTCACTTGACACTCTACCGCTATAAAATTCACACCATTAACGATGAAAGGGGCAGCTAAGCCTCCCCTAAAAGGTATCAAGAAGTACCCTTCAAATTTTGATGAATGTTTCAGAACATTTCGTTGGGGTTTCAAAAAACATGATTTTGTTGGCTAAAATTGTTTTATACTTAACATTGTATCACGATAACTTAATATTATAAATGGGAAAGTGAGTTTGTTTGTTTGTTTGTTCCGCTTTCACACCGTAACTGCTGAACCGATTGCTTTGAAATTTTGCAGACGTAAAGTTAGAAGTCAGGATTATATAATAGGGTTTTTATCCCGGAAAAATTTGATATTCCCGAGGGAAAACAAAAATATTGTTAGTTTCATATCAGTTCGGTGATAGATGGCGCTGTGAAAAGCGCGATATAATCAAATTCCACGCGGGCGAAGCCGCGGGCGGAAAGCTAGTTGCACAAAAATCAAAAAAACATGAGTCACTAAAACAGTCTTCCAAAACTTTAAAAAAAAAATCAGTCCAAAAACCTGCAAACCTAAAATAATTAAATCCGAAAGTACACTAAAGAATTCATCATAAAATTTACTGGATAAAGTTCAGTGCTAAAATAACATGTAACGGGAACATTTTGCAGAGTTTTCTCGTGATTTTTTTCCAAACGAAATCTGTCGAGTGAAACTTTTACAGAGAGATTTATTTCAAGGGTCGCCAAGCGGGTGTTCCATCTTCATTTGATGGCGGCGACGCGTCACCGGTAGGTGTCGGGTTACAGACGAACGATAAATGACACTATTTGTAGAGATTTGCGCTCACGCTCTGGACCACTGACAAATAACTGAGTTGAAATAAATTCGACCATTTTAAAATAATTTACATGACAATTATCAACAGTAATTTGGTATAAACTTGTAACCCAAAATTACATAATATCATCATCATCATCATTTCAGCCGAAAGACGTCCACTGTTGGACACAGGCCTCCCCCAAGGATCTCATATACGTCACTTATCATCATCATCTCAGCGTTAATCCCATTCGCATCCGAAGCTTTTTCAGCATTGGAGTTTTTTTTTTTTTGTTAGGATGGGAAATCGTCAAATGACTTCTCCCACTGTGGGCGCAGCGGAAGGGCGTGTCAGACTTTTACTGACAAAAACCCACCCGTGTTTCTTCACTTGCCTGTGCGACGGCCAGGGCCACGGTTTCTTGTTTAACCAACCTGCAACCCTGACTCACAGCATTGGAATCTGGGGTCCGCTTTACCAGTCTAACTGCTGATTTTGGCAAAAAATCGATATTTTCTGTGGAGCTACTGCCGTCTATATGTATACGTACCTATATGAAATACATCGTATACTAATTCGCTTAAAAATTCGTCGCAGCTGAGAGCAAAGTTATCTATATATAAATGTATTCAACAACATACACATAGCCGGCTCACATATTTTATTCCCCAATATTTGGAGAAGAGAATACACGAAGCGATGACTCTTGAATATCCCCAGAGAGTGCCGAACGTGTCGTTTCTATAAAAAATTCAGCGGAATGTTCGTTATGATGAGCGGTGCTGCCGTCGCATTGCAGGTTGCACCGATGACCTACATCCACACAAAGCCGGCCGAACTACTCTGAAGATTAACTTACATGATTCGTGAATGTTTAACACCCCGCCGCAGGTAAGCATCGTTGCATACCTGATCCCACTTCAAAGGATTAAATCCATATTATACGTATAATATAATACATGTTCAATACATGAATGGTTTACTTTATACTAAACGAATTACAACGTTGGGTAATATAGTTTTTAATTAAGTAATGCAACAATGCCCTTATTGAAAACATACATAAATCAAAGTAAAAAAAGTCATAAAATAATTATTTAGCACCAGCTTCCCGCCCGCGGCTTCGCCCGCGTGGAGTTCGGTTATATCGTGCTTTTTAGCTTTCCTTTGGGAATACCAAATTTTTCCGGGATAAAAGGTAGCCTATGTTCTTTCTCAGGGTCTAAAGATTGTCTGTGCCAAATTTCATTAAAATCAGTTGAGAGGTTTAAGCGGGAAAGCGTAACAGACAGACAGACAGACAGACCGACAGACAGACAGAGTTACTTTCGCATTTATAATATTAGTATGGATTCATGTGCTTTGCTGGTATTTTGGCGTGCTGGCATATGATAAATAAATTCATTTTTGTTGTTTTTTCTTGTGTTCATTATAAATGTACTTGTATAGTACTGTAAAAAGTAATGTGTTTTTTTTTTAATGAACAGACAGCTGTGTTGCTGTGGAGTTTGTTCCGCCACTTCTTCTTCCCAGCGGAAGCACTGGGAACTATCGATGGGTGGGTGTTTCGGGGGACTGTCTTATGTGTGAAAAAAAAAGTGCTGATTCTCAGCCTAATTTGAATACATGACTTTTGATTTTGTAGGCTTTATTTTATAGTACACGAATTTCAATTTAGGGTAATATAGTTGTTACTTAAGTAATGCAACAATGCCTTTATTGAAACCATACATAACTAAAAGTAAAAAAAAAGTCGTATTATTATACAACATGTTTTATGATCCTTTTTACATACAAGGTGTGAGTCGTATCCTAGACACAGCTTAAATTTCAAGTTCAGAATCCTTTTGCGTAATAAGTATATTTTATTTTTACTCTCTATTTGAATAATTTTCAAACATATTGCTAACCCATTACTCCACATGTTCGAAAAATGTGTCAACTCAACCACGTAAATAAGTCGAGTAATGAATTTTGTTAAAAGGTCAAAATCTAACCCATTTCTACTGATAGGGTGTTCCGGGATGATAGTAAAATGTTACTATAAATAATAAGATGGACTTAAAACTACATGAAAAATATAAGATCTTCATTCTTTGCTTTTATTTCTGTGTGCACCGAACCAACCCGAGAATCACCTGTCTGTATCGAAAGGTTTGAGAAATGGGTACAAACTAGTTATACTAGGTATCAAGACAGATAGACACTTTAACAGACAGTGTTTTGATAAGCCTACGGTTTCCGTTCCGTATTCACAATTTTACAACGGAAAACTTAAAGAGAATTCCATCATCAGTGTACAAAAATCAATCTACAATATGTAAAGAAAACCCTGTCCGATCCGTGAAGCTATTGTTAGGTATCGATAACTGATTCTACTAATGCCCACAAAGACAGGCAAAACTTAAAAAAAAAATCCCCTAAAAAAATAAATATTATTTCGCAAAAAGAGGTAACTTAATACATGTGCGGTATGCAACCCCTTTCCGCGGGCGGCGGGGGGCAGTGACGTAGTCGCGTCGCTATTCGCTTATAATAATACCGGTGTTGTCACTTTTTTTAAAATTACCAAATTTCGGGGAAATTGGAATTAATTCCCGGGAAAAAAGGATTATTTCAAAATTCATTAGTATTGTTACTTTGATGATTATGTAAAATTGTATATTATATTTGGTCAAGCGTTTACCTAACCTTTATTATACTTATGGGTCGGACAGGGTTTTCTTTACATATTGTATACAACGTTATTTTTTTGTTAACATCATATCATCCCAGCGTTAACCCCAGTCGCATCCGAAGCCTTTTCAGCTTTGGAGTCTGGTGTCCGCTTTACCAGTCCAACTGATGATATGGGAACTTCGACATTTTCCGTGAAGCGACTGCCGTCTGACATCCACAACCCGAAGGCGACATCGAAGGATTACAGTTAGACCAATTGTTGGACTTTTGAGGGCTCCAACAACCCGTAACGACTGCTACTAGATGTTCGTATGGCAACCGTGACCAACGGCTTAACGTGCTTTCCGAGGCACGACCAGACCAGTGCAAATATTCATATTCATGCATACAAATACTAGCACTGTGCGGGGATCGAAACCGCGCCACTTTGCGCAGCGGCCGCGTCTGCTACCGCTACGCCACGGAGGCTGTCGTACCTATACCCTGGTGTAACTACATATATTCTTTACTTAAAAATACTGTACACGTGTTTTCGGGGTTCACATAAACAAAAAATAATGTTGTGCAAAATGTTAGCAAGGACACGTGTGCACCATAACACCATCAAAACGTGGGAGGCTGAAAGCGAGATAAGGTTGCCGCTTCCGGGAATTCCTTTCACCCTTCTCAATTCACCAGATAATATTTTACAGGGGGATAAAGCACAAAGCCTCTTCAGCTCTCAGTAAAATATATACAACTTTTTAATAAAGTAACATTAGAAGACTATAGGAAAGTTAACAGAATTTTAATAACGAAACTAGAATCACTTTGAACTTGTTTTCTTCGGTCGGTTTCGTTATTATATACTAGCTTTCCGCCCGCGGCTTCGCCCGCGTGGAGTTCAGTTATATCGCGCTTTTTAGATTTCCCTCGGGAATATCAAGTTTTTCCGGGATAAAAGGTAGCCTATGTTCTATCTCAGGGTCTAAAGATTGTCTGTGCCAAATTTCATCAAAATCGGTTGAGCGGTTTAGGCGGGAAAGCGTAACAGACAGACAGACAGAGTTACTTTCGCATTTATAATATTAGTATGGATATGGATTTGTACCCCAGGGTCTATACCATCGGCAAGCGATTACGAACAAAAGATCAATCGCAATTATTTATTTAAAGATTCAAGCCTCGTGACTTGTGTTTATTTTCATCAACCATACAAATATGCCGCTTCATCATCAACCCTTTTATTATCCCACTGCTGGGCACAGGTCTCCTCTCATACAGAGAAGGATTGAGCGTAATCACCATGCTTGCTTAATGCGGGTTGGCGATTGCAGACTTAAAGTCCAGGTTTCCTCAAGATGTTATCCTTCACCTTTTAATCAGTCTAGGACACCAATTGTCCAAGATATACTTAGAAAGTACATATAAATTAGAAAAGTTACATTGGTACTTGCCTGACCTGGAATCGAACCCGCATACTTACTCATACTTGAAAGGCTGGTGCTTTAACCACTATGCCACCACGACTATCCATTATCCATACTAATATTATAAATGCGAAAGTAACTCTGTCAGTCTGTCTGTTACGCTTTCCCGCTTAAACGTCCCAACTGATTTTGATGAAATTTTGCACAGACAATCTTTAGACCCTAAGAAAGGACATAGGTATGTCCTTTCTTTTACTGAAAAATTTGATATTCCCGAGGGAGATCTAAAAAGCGCGATATAACCGAATTCCACGCGGGCGAAGCCGCGGGCGAAAAGCTAATATATCTTATAATATCCTAAAACTTATGGAATTGTAATAAACACTCTTTCCCTTTAGGTAAGTAATCTATTTCCTTGAGTGTTTATTCATGCCTCAATTTATTGTCCCCGCTCGATCGTATTTTCTAAAGAGCGACCTTATTTTCTAAGAAGCTACTTTACGTCAGGGGAAAACAACCGAGAAAATGGCTATGTCTTACAATAATATACGGGCTCCGTACAGTTCGATAAAATATAGCTTTTGTTGCTGCAGACCGGCCATCATAATCGCTGAAATAGTGAAGTTTGTAGAACAAACAAGTGTTAGAAAGTTTCTAGACCAGATCAAAATGGTTTCCGTTTGCCAGGGTATTTTATATTACAAATAACTTTGGACGACTCTATGGAATTTCTCATCATTTTACAAAGAACCGTTTGATAGCAAATTAAAATATCTTACTTGGTCTCTCGGTGGTAGGCAACAACATCAGCCGCCGGCATAAGTTACCACCCACCAGACAAAGTCTTGCCGCCAAGCGATTCGTCGTGTTCCGGCATGATGTCTGGTGAAGCCGTACGGAGAACGGGTCTGAGCAGTTGTGTTGCGATGTGTGCCGGGTACGATGTGCCTAATGTTGTTGTGTCGGGAGTTTGGTCGTGAAGGCTCTCCAGATCATCCTCTGGCGCAGCATCGTTGGTCGTGTTGTTGGGTTAAACATTGCATCACCTCGCTCAACTGCCGTCTTCCTTCCTATTCACTCAGTTTTTTTGAGTGAATAGGCTTAATAAGCTAGTGTGCTTTACCATCAACGATTGCATCACTGCTTACCATCAGGCGGGATTGCAGTCAAGCACTAGTTTATAACTATTAAAAAAAAAAAAAATTTTTTACTTTCACGGTTCAACTAGTTTACGAATATCATCATCATCATCTCAGCGTTAATCCCAGTCGCATCCATAGCTTATCAGCTTTGGAGTCTGGGGTCCGCTTTACCACTCTAACTGCTGATTTTGGCTAAACTTCGATATTTTCCATGAAGCGACTGCCGTCTGACCTCCACAGCCCGAAGGCGATATCTAAGCATTGCAGTTAAACAAATTGTTGGACTTTTGAGGGTTCCAACAACCCGTAACGACTGCCACTAGATGTTCATACGGCAACCGGGACCAACGGCTTAACGTGTTTTCCGAGGCACGATCAGACCAGTGCAAATATTCATATTCATGCATACAAATATTTGCTCTGTGCGGCGATCGAACCCGCGAGTCCTTGCGCAACGGCCGCGTTCGCTACCACTACGCCACGAAGGCTGTCAACTAGTTTACGAATATGACACACGTAGGTAATTGAAGGTAAAACTTAACTGACATATGTATAAGGATTGTGATTACACCTGAGTGGATAAGTTGGTCATCTACCAAATAATCATCATTATCGACCTTTTGACGACGACAAAAGGGTGGGACGATAAAAGGTTGATGATGATGATGATGATGATCGACCTTTTTATCGTCCCACTGCTGGGCACAGGTCTCCTCTCGTACAGAGAAGGATTGAGCGGAATCACCATGGTTACTCAATGAGGGTTGGCGATTTCAGACTTAAAGTTCAGGTTTCCTCAAGATGTTTTCCTTCACCTTTTAAACAGTCATTGGTGTCCAAGATATACTTAGAAATTACATATAACTTAGAAAAGTTACATTGGTACTTGCCTGACCTGGAATCGAACCCGCACACTCATACTTGAGAGGCTGGTGTTTTAACCACTAGGCCACCACGACTTCCAAATTATATAACCAAAACCACTAACAAAAACAATAACTATAACCAAAACCAGATTAAAATACACCTTTACGACAATCAATAAATAAATATTACGATATTAATGAAAATAACAGTGATAGCGGCGGTTTAAATTAATACGCATGATAAAAATCCTCACATCAAAACTACATTAAAAGCTTCATTATAGCCAGTGACACGCCACCAACCAAACGTTATCATTTACATCGCATACATACTCCATGTTTGATTGCTAGAATTACGTGTGACGTGTGTGTACAGGCCTTTACGTGGCCGCGTAGGCCTATGTGGAGCTGCTACGAACTTGAAGTAGTCGGAGCGTAGACGTTGCAGACCTACACACGACTTCGCTCTTTTAGTGCCACGTTTTTTTTTATTGATAAACATATTAATACTTTTTAAAAAGGTATTTTTTTTTTATGTTTTTTTTTTTCTTTGTTAAAAGTACGATACGATAAAACATGAAAGTTTTGAATTCAGATGCTGCCAACCGCGGCAAAGTTCCGCCTTTCGAGGATTGTCGCGAGTGCCGTGGTTTTCATCTCGGTCGTATGTTGTGAGTATTCATATAGATTATTTCGCTAACTTTCGGATTTCTAATAAAGTGAAAACTTTTGCAATAAACGTTGAGTGTTGTTGTTTTAGATCGAGCTATTTCGCTTGTATTTGTCGGTAATATTATATGCGTCCATGTTGAAGGTTTTTCACATGTTTCTCCGGTCTATATGTTTTTTACGAACATTTGAGCTGTCACGCCCTTTACGCCTGGGGTTTTATTTAGGTAATAAGTTTTGACTTATTTAAGTACATTTCCATTTTAATGATATTTTATTTTTTCGTTTTGCTTTGCTGGTATTTTGGCGTGGCTAACTCGCATATATGGTAAATAATTTCATGGTTGTTGTTTTCTTGTCATTACTGTAAGTACCTACATACTTACATAGTATTGTATAAAGTCACGTGTTGTTTTAAGTGAACAGACAGCTGTGCTGCTGGGGAGTTTATTCCGCCACTTTTTCTTCCCAGCGAAAGCACTAAGAAGTGTCGATGGGTGGGCGTTTTGGGAGACTGTCTTATATAATATTGACGTTCAAAAAGCGCTGATTCTAATTTGAATAAATGATTTTTGATTTTGATTTACTGTCTTAAAGTTTTGTGGTGCCATTGAAGTCATTTGAAGTGCCAAATGCGATTGTAACTTACGTTTTCGCCAGTTTACTAAAACCAACATTCTAAGCCATAATCCATACTAATATTATAAATGCGAAAGTATCTCTGTCTGTCTGTCCGGCTTTCACGCCAAAACTACTGAACCGATTGTAATGAAATTTGGTACACAGATAGTCTAAATTCTGAGAAAGGTAAAATAATGGGAGCAGAGCAGTAACAAAAAATGTTGCGAAAACGGGAACGAACGCGGACGTACATATTGCTCCCATTATTTTATCAGGCGCTTATTTAAATCAACTGCACCCTTTTTAATTTTTTTTGGAACGGACTACAAGTTTGGCAAAAACTACTTAATGGATTTTGAGGAAACCTTGCAGTGATGTAGGCATTTATCTTGCCATTCCCACGGAAACGGGAACCAGATCGAACGGGAACTAAAGCTATGACCGTCGTTAGGCAGTCAAAAGCCCAAAGGGGTATCGTCTGACCCAGTAACTGGGTTGTAGTGGTATTCAGCTGGATCCGGTTAGAATAAAAGCCAACCCCAACAATGTAATGCAAAAGCTATGCGAATGATGAGATGATGAATCAATCATACGTACAGTAACATTGGCGTACCCAGCTTCTGACCTAGGGGAGGTCAAGACAAGCCTAGGGGGGGACAAGTCAGATTTCTAGGGTCTAATCGTAGTCGTGTAGTTACCAACATAGCTCTTCGGGTCGCTAAAATTAAGTGGTAGTGGGCAGGGCACATTGCTCGTAGAACCGATGGCCGGGCCGGTGGGGCAGTAAGGTTCTGGAGTGACGGCCACGTACCGGAAGACGCAGCGTGGGGAGGCCCCCAACAAGGTGAACCAATGACCTGGTGATGCGGGCAGCACAAGACCGGTCACCGTGGAAAGCCTTGGGGGATGCCTTTGTCCAGCAGTGAACCTCTAAAGGCTGAAGAAGAAGAAGACTTTTCTCGGTGGTAGGCAACAACATCAGCCGCCGGCATAAGTAACCACCCACCAGACAAAGTCTTGCCGCCAAGCGATTCGTCGTGTTCCGGCATGATGTCTGGTGAAGCCGTATGGAGGACGGGTCTGAGCAGTTGTGTTGCGATGTGTGCCGGGTACGATGTGCCTAATGTTGTTGTGTCGGGAGTTTGGTCGTAAAGGGGCTCCAGATCATCCTCTGGCGCAGCATCTTTGGTCGTGTTGTTGGGTTAAACATTGCATCACCTCGCTCAACTGCCGTCTTCCTTCCTATTCACTCAGTTTTTGAGTGAATAGGCTTAATAAGCTAGTGCGCTTTATAATCAACGATTGCATTACAGCTTACCATCAGGCGGGATTGCAGTCAAGCACTAGTTTATAACTAATAAAAAAAAATAAAAAAAATAAAGAAGAATCGTAATAGTACATTACGATATTAGTGCGTAATGATGGTTATAACATGCGAGGCGGAATTTCAGCCCGAGCCGAAGGCGAGGGTGTAATTGAGCCGAGCATGTTATAACCAATACGCACGTATATAGTACGACGTTTTTTAACACACTTGCGAGGAAACAGAAAAAAATGTATTTTATATTTTGTTCATTTTAAATAAACTCAATCTGTGAATGCACACTGTTGCTTTCCCGCCATTAGTATTATTATTTACCATTTCAAATATGGAACAGCGCGCAGCGCGAGTCGTGCGGTGGCGATCAGTTCCATATTTACTTGAAATGGAAAATAATGCTGTTATGGAATTTGTATGGACTATAACTTAACTATTTGCTTTGATAACACACGCGTTTGTTATGGCCCGCTTTACATATTTAAAACCGGTGGAATTACATCAGCTTTACGAGCAAGGGTGTTAAAAAATAAAATAATAGTCACACGCAGTCTTTGGCAATTACACCGTACATTTTGCCAGTGTGTACTGCAAGGTTTAAAAAGTTACAGATAAGTATCCATTTATTTATACCATCAGGCAGGATTGCGGTCAAGCGCTGGTTTATAATATGTAAAAAAAAAACGCGAATAAATATATAATTACATTGATACATAATACACGAAACAGACATTTTATTAAATTAATTAAATTAGGTATACTAGTCATATAAAAATTTAATTAAATAAATAGAAATTGCAAATCTTCAATGGTATCTGGACATTTTTATTTTTTCATATTGAAAGTAAGAAAAAAAAAACATTTATTCAGCACAAAAATAAAGACACATAATACATCTCAAATAAATATACATCAAGTAGCAACAAAATAAAAATCAAATAGAAAGTAAAAACCACCATGTAAAAAAAAATATCAGCAAATTGTGCCTTACAGCTGCACCAAAAAGGTCCAGTTTAGCAAAAATGCTAGACAACTTTAACATATTGATTTTTTGTTCTTATTTTAAATGTATCTAAGTACATTCTCGTGTGGAGTTTTGGCGGGAAAGTCAAGCTGAGTGTCACACTCATTTTTCATTGGACTTTTAAAATTATTTATAGTGTTGTTTACTAAATAAAAGTGCGTGATTCAGGTAGTAAAAGTGCATTCAGTAAATAATTCATAAAGAACAGTGAACTATCGCAGCATAGTGGCCACATCATGACTTTGTCTCAAACCTCCCTCGCAAGACGGTTCACGCGGCCGTCTTTTTCGACATGAATAATTCATTACGTGACATTGGCGAAATGCACAAACCGTACAAAACCAAAAAAGAAAGAAAGAAAGATTCTCGTATTGTAAGTTGTTTATATGTATCAAGGCTGTGCTTGCAAGATGCAGCATTTGCGTGACGTCAGATGACGCATTGATCACTTGTGGCATAGATAAATTAGAGAATTGTTTTTCTTCCCTTCTACTCTTACACACGTTGTATATACCTATCTCTTTTTATCAATTGTCCTGTCACATCATCACCTTTGTGACGTGTGTATTAATGTTCCTCTCTTCTTGCCTGTTTATATATTTGTGCTGTAAAGGTTATGCTAAAACAAACTATACCTATGTAGTACATGCGGGCTATAATTTCGCGCCGATTTCATTCTAACAGTCAAGCTCAAGCTCAACTCTTGATCAATAGCCTCTGTGGAATATATACCACAATTTTGCCAATAACACGTGTAACAAATTATAGAAATTCTTTGAAAATTTTATTTCACAATAATGGCGGATATCGCCAACGAAAGTTGGAAAAAAAAGTTTAGAACGCGATGTCAATACTATTTTAAGGTTCTTTATTTAAAAAAATAAGAATAAAAAGACAGTGTAAGTTTAGTTGGCAGGATGTAAGTCAGAAGTTTAGAACGGGATGTCAAATATTATTATAGGTTCTTTATTTAAAAAATAATAAGAGTAATAATACATACAAGATACGCGCTAAAAACATAACCCGACTGCCAGGAGGGTAAAAAGACAATGCAAGTTTAGTTGGCAGTAGTCAAAATGAACGTGAAGAAATCGTAACTTTGTTCCATTCTCTCGAGGGACTAATATATCCTTCATGTTTGGTGGAGGAGATAAAGTACAGTTAAGAAAAAAAAACCTAATAAAATAGTAAAATTCTTACATATGATTAAATAAAACACACGTTATTTTTAACGTAAAATAAGTACAATAATTATCATGAAAGATGAGGTTTTGACGTACTAGCTACTTCATAAGATATTCAGCAGTCGCCGCGGCCTCGACCACATATGGATGGCTCCCATGAACGTTTACGTGTAGACTATTTAACGACACATTGCATTTTCCTTTGATACAAAGAATTAAACGCCTTAGTTCTTAGAATCGATCATTTCTTGTAAACCAAATAAATTGTTGTTCTGATATGACTCATATTTTGAAATAGGAAAGCGATAAGTCAGTTTATTGTATGTTTTAGTGTCATATGTCGTACAATAATGTTTTTAAGAATAACCCGTTATCCAGAATGTGCAATCAATATACATCCATACTAATATTATAAATGTGAAAGTAACTCTGTCTGTCTGTCTGTCTGTTACGCTTTCCCGCCTAAACCTCTCAACCGATTTTGATGAAATTTGGCACAGGCAATCTTTGGACCCTGAGAAAAAACATAGGCTACCTGTTATCCCGGAAAAATTTGATATTCCCGAGGGAAATCTAAAAAGCGCGATATAAACGAACACCACGCGGGCGAAGACGCGGGTGGAAAGCACACAATCTTTAGACTCTGAGAAAGGACATAGGCTACCTTTTATCCCGGAAAAATTTGATGTTCCCGAGGGAAATCTAAAAAGCACGATATAACCGAACACCAAGCGGGCGAAGACGCGAGCGGAAAGCACACAATCTTTAGACCCTCAGAAAGGACATGGGCTACCTTTTATCCCGGAAAAATTTGATGTTCCCGAGGGAAATCTAAAAGGCGCGATATAACCGAAAATTACGCGGGCGAAGCCGCGGGCGGAAAGCTAGTAATACAATATAGTAGACTTTTGCCTGAACAGTTTTAACGAATTTAGAAATTATTTGAATAAATTGTAATTGTTTGTATAGTGTCATTTAGTAACTGCTCCATATCGCTAACGAAGCATATTAATCATTGTATGTTCTGTACAGGAATAATTGGACTTCAGATTTATGTACCGTTTAGTGTATGAATGGTAATTGTCATGGTCTGTAGTTTGTCATTGTACTCCAGCGACTTCGTTCGCGTGGAGATGGTTATGCTCCGCTCCTATTGGTCACAGCGTGATGTTATATAGCTTAAAGCCTTCCTGGATTAATGGGCTATCCAACGCAAAAAGAATTTTTCAGATCGGGCCAGCAGTTTCTGAGATTAACGCGTTCAAACAAACAAACTCTCCAGCTTTATATATTAGTATAGATTATAAAAATCTGCAGTAGATTTGATGATGAAGACCGACGATGAGACAGTCGAGGGAACTGCTCAACGATTCACAGCAGCCACCTTGCGTTTGTGCTTGATTAATTTGTATTTATAAGAACTTTGCACCTATGTGGGTTAAAATGAAGGTCTGTCGCTCGTGTCCGTAAATCTGATGATGAAGACCAACAGGAGTCGAGGAAACTTCGCAATAATTTACAGCATTAAAGTTTAGCACTGAAGAACCAGTACCTACTTGTCATGCGTTTTTAGAAACAAAAAACAAATTGGTCCAGTACTACCTGAGATTAGCGCGTTCAAACAAACAAACAAACTCTTTAGCTTTATATATTAGTACAGATAGGGCGAGAAATTTCTTAGTAAGAAACGGGGCCGTCCAAAACCACGTTCTTTCATTTTTATTTAAAAAAAAATCTTAGCCTTGCACTCGGAATTTCTCCTGTATGGTGGATGCGTTTACAAATATTAAAACTCACACAAACAGCCAGACCCAGGACAACTACTTGTAGGTCATAGAAATATTTGCTGAAACAAATGGTCATACAAATGTTGGTCTGTGTTTGTTGGGTTGACGATACTTATCGTTAAAGTTGCTGGAAATACCTGGGCCTGTAGCCAATGTAACATCGCTTCGTAGCGAAGCGAAATCGAATACCAAAGCAACCAAGGGCGGGAAAGATTGACCAAGTGATTTATCGCGTCGCGTGGTCAATCGTTCCCGCCATTGGTTGGTTTGGTATTCGATTTCGCTTCGCTACTAAGCGATGTTACATTGGCTACAGGCCCTGGATAAGAGACGCATAGAACAAGGAAGTACCTATGCGAAAAGCAAGGGGAGGCCTTCACCAAGCATTGGATGATTCTAGACGGAAAAGATGATGAATACGGTTGTGGAGGACTCTGGAATAATAGGCAGTCTCTCCATATAAAATACTGGTATTTAGCTACATTAGGCTAGACTGTAAGACGACCAGTTTGCAACTAGTTACAATTATATAGGCTGATTTTAGTAGTTAATGTTAATCGGCCACCCCGTACATAAATATTTTCAGCCCATATTTTTGTTTAGGAATTGGACGAAATTTTAAAATAGGTTTAACTTGAAATAACATGGTTTGTAGGCAAAAAGGACTCCTAATTATTTTACTATACATATTATGATTAACTTCTTTGTTATTTTGGTAATTTACTTTGTTTTTTTTTTATAATTAAATTTATTCGGTATTAGAAGTTTGTAAATAATTAATATCTTTAATTTTAATCCTTACATCTTAGTAATATATACCTATTTATGTAAAAATGTTATAAAGTGTACTTTTGATATTACAAATGGTGACTTATTTCGACTCGGCCCAGAACTCGGATACTTGTTTGGCGCCATCACCAGCGTCCATCAGTTCCTATAACATGCACCTAACAGGACACGCAGGACACGTTATTAAGCGTCCCATCATTTGTGGAACAGCACCACATTTACACACCAATGCAGAGACACTTATTATATACACAAATATTTATTATTGTCCTGTATATTCATTAGATCAAACTGATACAAAAAAAAACGTAAGGGCTACCTTTCTTTTATGTGGATGGGAAATCATCAAATGACCTCTCCCGCTCTGGGCGGAGCGGAAGGGCGTGTCAGACTTTTACTGACTAAAACCCACCCGTGTTCCTTCACTTGCCTGTGCACCAGGGCCGTGGTTTCTTTTTTAACCAACCCGCAACCCTGACTCAGGAGGCATCGGTCTTCGTGGACCCCATCATGATGTGCTGTCACAGTCTTGAGGCGCGCGTGAAACACAACGCGCCGTCGACCCGGGTCTGGTCCTTACCGGGAGGCAAGCTGCCCACTGCTCGCCGCCCGTAATCCCGCGCCTAGTGGCTGGGAGTTCGAAGTTATCTCCCGACCAGGGCGTCTCCTGCGGCGGCTAGAGGCGTGAGGGCGCTGGGATTCCCGCTCCCTCACGCGCTCCGTCTCCTCCTTTGCCAGCATCACTGCTTCGCAGAAGGAGGTGACGGCCTGCCATGCACTCTCGCTCCGGACCATGGCCTGGACCAGGGTCGGACACGAGAGAGTACCGCCGATCGCCGCCACGAAGACACGGCGGTGCTCTACTCAACTGGGAAGACCTGCACCGTGTCCTCAGGGCGATCCCCACACCTCCTGAAACAGCCGTGTCCGGTGAGGACCTGCATTAGGCGGAAGGTGAGGATGCCGTGGCGCCTCTCTAGCCACTCCTCAAAGAGGGGACTTACCGCCGCTATTGTGGCGTGCCCAATCTGTCTACCCTCAACCCTGACACTTTCTTTCGCCATAAATGACTGCCAAAATTAATGATTTCTATTCGTCCAACCCACCTATTGACTTTTTGTAGGCAGACTTCAATTCGTGGCCTCATTGTGCCTGACATAACCGGATTAAGTTGTCAACGCCGCCCCAACGTGTTCCTAAAAATGACTGACATTTATAAAAAAACATCCAAGACTGTAACATTTAATAGCAATTAATGACGGAAAACGTGACCTTTACCTTTTCAAATATTTACCAAAGAAAAATGTTTCTAATTTGTAAGTAATTGAAAAACCTATATGGTGAGTACGTAGGTCCGTTAGGTAGGGATAGCGCAAGTAGATATTATTTTTTTCAAAGTCAATGTTAAACTATTTCATTTGTTAAATAGGTATAGGTAATATGGTACATGGTATACAATGTGTGTTTTGTCACTGCGTTTTACTTTGCAAGGCGTACAAATTAATTAAGAAACAAAATTAGAGATGAAAATTATTACGATTGAACATTTTCTATTTTATGATCTTAACATCTAAATCTCATTGGTAGAATAGTAAGCCTCTTCAATCAAGATTTTTTTTAAGATGTAATTTAAAATTATTAATGTTAGTCATACTTTTTAAAGCCCTTAAGTATTTTATTTAAAAAAAAATGAACCCATAATTGGTGATATAACTCTATTGTGTCTTTTCGTCTTTTATGTACTTTGGTGACGTAAATATAAATAATTTAATTATGTATTCAGAGCATGTAACTGGCCTAAATTGTCCTACAGGAGCAAAAGTCCCACTCTCCCTTTTGCCCATTATTGTCTTTTGTGAGACGCCAGTCCTTACGCTGGGAGTCAAATTCGTACGGCCATCTTCTCCCATTCATGAAGAAGAACTTCAGAATATTCACCTACAGGTTAATTAATCGACAATATTTAATCTATGGTGATCTATGGTGATTAAGTATGCATTATAGGATAATATGTATTATACAAATTAAACATTTATTGCATTGGTGATTCTTAGTATAAATAAAAACAATTCTAAATTTTTTATTTACAGGAATTTTACATTGTGAACCAAAAGTCCATATGCAATCTCACTAAGCAATAGCTTGACGTCTCTTTTGACTTACGTCCTTCTAGTTTCATAGAAATACATATACACATGTATCATTGTCATCAGTAAGTGATTGTAGTTTAATCATTTTGGTCACAGTTTGGCCAAGTCTACCGCCGAAAACGAAACTAAACCGAAACTCGTGTTTTTACCGAAACTAAACCGAAATCGAACATTCGGTCGGACACTAGCACATGATATATTTGCCTCTAAATGTAACAGAAATATAATGATATTTCGCGTAGAGTGACAACAGTTCATTACTATGCGTATTGAGTGTTATGCTGTGGAATGTCGAGGCATCACTCATACACACACACGCACACGCACTGGCTACGCGCTCCCACATTTGTTGGCAACGTAGTCCTTAGCATGCCACTGGGATTTTGTGCCTTTTGTGTATGAATAAATTAATGAGAACCGTACCTATATTATTTTTGAGTCCAAAATTGGGTAAATTTTGGACTTGGTAAGACTCTGATTAACGAACTCAGTTTGCCTAGAATACATAACTAGGTGGTCAGAGAAATTGTGATATTGTTGTTACGCTAATAGACACTACCTCAATTTTCTGTATTATAGCCGAACCAAAATGACAGAAGTGATTTGAATATTTATGAAGCTATCTGAGAATAATTTACCAATTTTCTTGACTTTCATCCAAAATTTACTCAAATAGTATGTCAGTTTCCCAATTCCTTCCATCCACTGCTTACAGTAGCTAATACGCTGGATCCGCGTAACAAAAAATCAGAAAGTTCTTTTCATAGAGGACTTTCTGATTTTTTGTTACTTTTTCTTATACATAAATTATAAGACGGGGAAAACCGTCAGGAAGGCGGGGCCAAAGGTTCCGAATAGTTGAGTTGTCTTCACATCCGCATGATCATCCATCGTGGGCGGTATTTCGAGAAAACGTTGAACAATAACTATAGTGTGATGTTCGATTCTTATTATTTTAACTGCACAGACACTTACATCACTTTAATATTAAGGGATTACAATGATAATCTTAGATTAAAACATATAAGAGCCACTGGGTTTGGGCATGACCTACACACACTCGATCGAAGCTTGAGCAAAGACTGCCCGCGCAAACAGTCGAACGCTATGTCAAACGCAACTCCAGTTGGTGTTACCATACGCTCCATGGTGTTACCCGCTCTTAATAAAAAAAAAACATAATTTATCCGAATACCGGTCGATTCACCGGCTTCAAAAAATAGTAGAGTAATTTACGGACAATTGACACTGACACAAAACACACCACAGTATTCAAAATTAACCAGTCCAGCGCCGTTATATAATTTATTTTTATTTTTAATTGTGTTTATCTTAGTTTAGTTTTATGATTGAATAGTTTTATGATTGTTTGATGATGGTTTTTTTTTATTTCTCAATTGTTGTTTTTTTGTGTTTTCCATAATGGACGCTCTCAGCGTACAATATATTTCAGCATCGTTCTCACACGGTTTATTTCAGCATGAATTATGTAATCAAATATTTGTATCAATAGCTTGATAATTTTAAAAGAGTGTAAATGGAGTTTCTTGCCCGTTCTTCTCCATAGGTACCTACTCTTTGGAATGGGCGACTAGCTATCATCATCTTACTGACTGACGGACCTTCTGACAATTCAGAAGTGCCTGTACTGGTTTCTTTGAAATAAATGCTTTGATTTTGATTTTGATGATCTTCCCATACGAGTCAAAATCTGAAATCTTTCTTTCTGGATAGTTTACAGCCATACACTTATAGCTACAGACAACAAACATTTACATCTGATACACAAAGAGCAATCAACACAGAAGCCAGCTGGAACTGCATCGGGTGAATTAATGATTATATGGCATCCCTCGGTCAGTGGCGACTGAATTATACAGCAACGTGCTATTGGGGCCGTACCTAACGGGACACATGCGTACATACATCGTACACGTGGACAATTCACTGCGGTAACCTAATTTCGAGTATTGATGGCCTAGTTTTCGGTATTAGGAACTATTAATCTATAAGTGTGTACCTAGCCTTTCGTTATTTTTTTTTATACAGGTTGTATCTGACATCGTAACGCAAACTTCGCGAAAAAGCTAGACCGCATGCCGCTAATAAAATTATGATAGTCATTTATGTCGTTAATAAACGGTTACAGAATTAACAGTGTTTAAAAAAATTTATTTTATTTAAAAAAAAATGAACCCATAATTGGTGATATAACTCTATTGTGTCTTTTCGTCTTTTATGTACTTTGGTGACGTAAATATAAATAATTTAATTATGTATTCAGAGCATGTAACTGGCCTAAATTGTCCTACAGGAGCAAAAGTCCCACTCTCCCTTTTGCCCATTATTGTCTTTTGTGAGACGCCAGTCCTTACGCTGGGAGTCAAATTCGTACGGCCATCTTCTCCCATTCATGAAGAAGAACTTCAGAATATTCACCTACAGGTTAATTAATCGACAATATTTAATCTATGGTGATCTATGGTGATTAAGTATGCATTATAGGATAATATGTATTATACAAATTAAACATTTATTGCATTGGTGATTCTTAGTATAAATAAAAACAATTCTAAATTTTTTATTTACAGGAATTTTACATTGTGAACCAAAAGTCCATATGCAATCTCACTAAGCAATAGCTTGACGTCTCTTTTGACTTACGTCCTTCTAGTTTCATAGAAATACATATACACATGTATCATTGTCATCAGTAAGTGATTGTAGTTTAATAATTTTGGTCACAGTTTCGCCAAGTCTACCGCCGAAAACGAAACTAAACCGAAACTCGTGTTTTTACCGAAACTAAACCGAAATCGAACATTCGGTCGGACACTAGCACATGATATATTTGCCTCTAAATGTAACAGAAATATAATGTTATTTCGCGTAGAGTGACAACAGTTCATTACTATGCGTATTGAGTGTTATGCTGTGGAATGTCGAGGCATCACTCATACACACACACGCACACGCACTGGCTACGCGCTCCCACATTTGTTGGCAACGTAGTCCTTAGCATGCCACTGGGATTTTGTGCCTTTTGTGTATGAATAAATTAATGAGAACCGTACCTATATTATTATTGAGTCCAAAATTGGGTAAATTTTGGACTTGGTAAGACTCTGATTAACGAACTCAGTTTGCCTAGAATACATAACTAGGTGGTCAGAGAAATTGTGATATTGTTGTTACGCTAATAGACACTACCTCAATTTTCTGTATTATAGCCGAACCAAAATGACAGAAGTGATTTGAATATTTATGAAGCTATCTGAGAATAATTTCCCAATTTTCTTGACTTTCATCCAAAATTTACTCAAATAGTATGTCAGTTTCCCAATTCCTTCCATCCACTGCTTACAGTAGCTAATACGCTGGATCCGCGTAACAAAAAATCAGAAAGTTCTTTTCATAGAGGACTTTCTGATTTTTTGTTACTTTTTCTTATACATAAATTATAAGACGGGGAAAACCGTCAGGAAGGCGGGGCCAAAGGTTCCGAATAGTTGAGTTGTCTTCACATCCGCATGATCATCCATCGTGGGCGGTATTTCGAGAAAACGTTGAACAGTAACTATAGTGTGATGTTCGATTCTTATTATTTTAACTGCACAGACACTTAGATCACTTTAATATTAAGGGATTACAATGATAATCTCAGATTAAAACATATAAGAGCCACTGGGTTTGGGCATGACCAACACACACTCGATCGAAGCTTGAGCAAAGACTGCCCGCGCAAACAGTCGAACGCTATGTCAAACGCAACTCCAGTTGGTGTTACCATACGCTCCATGGTGTTACATGCTCTTAATAAAAAAAAAAACATAATTTATCCGAATACCGATCGATTCACCGACTTCAAAAAATAGTAGAGTAATAGGCTATTTGACAGATTTATAATTTTTATCTTGAATTACTTGGTTGCGGTTAAGAAGTTCACCGAAAGTATTGATTTTAATTTTATATACGTATTTCGTAAGAAATATGCAAATAAAAATTCGAAAACGATATATATATAGCAATATGGCTTCGCGCTTTAGTGACGTCACAAGCGGTTTTCGGTTTTCAGTGGTGTTTGTTTTCATTTATTATTTGTTGTTGTTATCTAATAAAATGGTTTACAAGTGGTGTGCTGTACTGGGTTGTACAAATAAATCGATTAAAACCCCCCGAAAAACAGTTTATAAGTTTGCAGAAAATAAGCGTTGATGCGCGTATGACGTCATAGCGACATTAGCCAATCCGGATCGTTTCACAATGTGTGGCGCGATATACAAAAAGCCAATCATATTTTTGTGTATTGGATATATTAATTGTTATTATTTTTTATTAAAACTCATGTAAATGACATAAAGAACCCTCATTTTATGCAATTAAAGCAAAAAATCACAAAAAATTGAATACTGTCAAATAGCCTATTTACGGACAATTGACACTGACACAAAACAGACCACAGTATTCAAAATTAACCAGTCACGCGCCGTTATATAATTTATTTTTATTTTAATTGTGTTTATCTTAGTTTAGTTTTATGATTGTTTGATGACGGTTTTTTTTTTATTTCTGTTTTTTTTTTTGTGTTTTCCATAATGGACGCTCTCAGCGTACTCACACGCACAGCATCGTTCTCACACGGTTTATTTCAGCATGAATGATGTAATCAAATAATTGTATCAATAGCTTGATAATTTTAAAAGAGTGTCAATGGAGTTTCTTGCCCGTTCTTCTCCATATGTACCTACTCTTTGGAATGGGCGACTAGCTATCATCATCTTACTGACTGACGGACCTTCTGACAATTCAGAAGTGCCTGTACTGGTTTCTTTGAAATAAATGCTTTGATTTTGATGATCTTCCCATACGAGTCAAAATCTCAAATCTTTCTTTCTGGATAGTTTACAGCCATACACTTATAGCTACAGACAACAAACATTTACATCTGATACACAAAGAGCAATCAACACAGAAGCCAGCTGGAACTGCATCGGGTGAATTAATGATTATATGGCATCCCTCGGTCAGTGGCGACTGAATTATACAGCAACGTGCTATTGGGGCCGTACGTAACGGGACACATGCGTACATACATCGTACACGTGGACAATTCACTGCGGTAACCTAATTTCGAGTATTGATGGCCTAGTTTTCGGTATAAGGAACTATTAATCTATAAGTGTGTGCCTAGCGTTTTGTTATTTTTTTATACAGGGTGTATCTGACATCGTAACGCAAACTTCTCAAAAAGGCTAGACCGCATGCCACTAACAAAATTATGATAGTCATTTATGTCGTTAATAAACGGTTACAGAATTAACAGTGTTTAAAAAAAAGTGTCGGCTCCGCCTTTGAACGTTGCAAGCGTGCCGCCATGCGGGTTTGTAGGTATGACGTTGATCCCTGTTGTGAACTGTATTAGTTCAGCTGATAAGATAGTTTTCGAGTTTTGTTTTCATTGGGTTTTTTTGTGTAATTAGCGAATTACTTAATTAATTTTTACTCTAAAATCTTATTGGGTTATAAAAGTATAGCAATTATGAACGGTCTAAAGTGAAAAAAACTTCTTTTTTTTAATCATGAAAAAGCCGACGAAAAATTCCACCACTGGGGGTTTCAGAATCATGTACTGGATCCATGGTACTCGTTTCTGCGTCGATGACAGATACATCCTTTATAAATCATAAACTAGCAACCCGCAATCCCGCCTGATGGTAAGCTGTTACGCAATCGTTGATGGTAAAGCGCACTAGTTTATTAAGAGCCTATTCACTCTTAACCTTGAAGACACTCAAATTGTAGTCCGACGAAAACACCGCCGCTGGCAAATTGTTCCAATTGTTTCTTGTTGAATGGTATGCTGCAGTTTTTTCTAGTTGGTCTACTATATTCGATTATGTTTACGACGGTTTTAGTGCCGGCGTAGAGTGATAGCAATTAGGAACCTGGGTGTGTTCTGTAAAAATGTTCCTGGAAAAACTTAGGTAAAATGTCATGTCAATCCTCAGACTAGGGATTGACACTGATGGTCACTATTAACACCTGATTTCGATTTGCCAATCTTCCTATAGTGGTTGACTGCTGGACAACGGCCTCCCCCATGGTTTCTTGCATTAGGGGGTTCGCCATAAGCCCCACGCTTGGCAGGCGGGTTGGGGATCGCAGTAATTTGATATTCCACAGGAGAGCGCTGCTGCCCGCTTCCCTGGTGAAAGTGCCCTTAGTCGCCTCTTACGATACCCACGGGAGGATATGGGTTAGTACTATTCTAAGCACGGTACCATATCGATTTTTTCTGTAAAATCTCACCATGGAAAGTTAGCTGAAGTGACATATCAATAGTGTCCAGCCCTATTTTCCTTTTCATTTATTTATTTATTTTATTTATTTTTTTTCTTTTTATTATTATTTAGAAAATACATTGCCCCACACTAGGAATGTATTGTCAGTGCGTTAACAAATATATAAACTCACATACACAAACAGCCAGACCCGGAACAACTACCTTTAGGCCATACAAATATTTGTTCCGTGCGGGAATCAAACCCTCGACAAGCAGCGCAACAGTCGATCACTCAGACACTTTTTTTTTCCGAGCGGAAAATCCTCAGTGATGTCCGCCGCCCTAGGATGGATGGCGGTATCTGTCATAATCTTAGTAACTAAAAACCACTCCGATGTTCCATCTCACACCTACACCGGGGAACAAACTCTGCCTCTTCAATCACCGATTTTTGGGTGACGGCGCCCGCCGGAACCGCCCGGACTGGCCTCCGACTTGTTGAGGTAATTGAGGACCACCTCCAGGCGATCACTCAGCCACTGTACCAACCTTATCGTCAATTAGTTGGTTTTCGCGGTGATGGTAACAGAATATGTAAAAATCAACATAGTTAGGAAAAGCAAGCAGATGAGGCAGGGGATAAGATTGGGCATCGATTTCTTTGTCACCCTACATATTAAGCAGTCGATCAATTCTGTGTAGGATTCTTTGTCACCCTACATATTAAGCAGTCGATCAATTCTGTGTAGGATTCTTTGTCACCCTACATATTAAGCAGTCGATCAATTCTGTGTAGGATTCTTTGTCACCCTACATATTAAGCAGTCGATCAATTCTGTGTAGGATTCTTTGTCACCCTACATATTAAGCAGTCGATCAATTCTGTGTAGGATTCTTTGTCACCCTACATATTAATCAGTCGATCAAGGATTCTTTGTCACCCTACATATTAAGCAGTCGATCAATTCTGTGTAGGATTCTTTGTCACCCTACATATTAATCAGTCGATCAATTCTGTGAAAGCAATTCTGTGTACACCTGGTGTACACAGAACTGCGACCTGATGAAGGTCGTGGGAAACCGCTGGATGCGGGAGGCGCAGGACCGGTCATCGTGAAGAACCTTGGGGGAGGCCTATGTCCAGCAGTGGACGTCTTTCGGCTGAAATGATGATGAATTCTGTGTAGGATTCTGTGTCACCCTACATATTAGGTAATCAGTCGATCATTCTTTGTAGGCTTCTTTGTCACCCTACATATTAATCAGTCGATCAATTCTGTATAGGATTTTCTGTCACCCTACATATTGTTACGGGCTAGGGGTACTAAAATGCCGGTTAACGGTTACGAAGTTTTGGCAACGAAGGTACAGTCGATCGTAGGCAATGACAAGTAGAATATAGCTGACGTTGCACCGAACTCTTCCCTTACGTCCACGAAGTCCGTGTCGTAAACACACAATAACACTACAGATGTTACTTCACGTAGTACTCAGAGTTCTCGTTACAATGAGCCTGGCCCACTGCTACTTAAGTGTTGCAATTTTTCGGGTCCTCGAGTGGCGACCACGCACCGGAAGATGCAACGTAGGAAGACCCCCGACAAGGTGGACTGACGACCTGGTGAAGGTCGCGGGAAACCGCTGGATGCGGGAGGCGCAGGACGAGTCGTCGTGGCGATCCTTGGGGGAGGTCTATGTCCAGCGGTGGACATCTTTCGGTTGAAATGATGATGATCATGAGAAAGTAGTCGTAGGTACCAGTGTATCAAAATAATGTCGCCTTTGCAACAGCACGTAATACCTATAACAGCATTTTTAATGTACCAAAATATTTCGTACATCATTACTGTAGGTACATATTTTTCTACCATAGCTTAGCCTAATGAAATGGAAAAGTAGATACAAAATTCGAAGCCATGTTTTGTTTTGTAACCGAAGCAAAATGAAGGATAACGGCACTTTCTCTCTTGTGTATTTAATGAGGACTAAAGCTAAAGCCCTGATCAAAATGAAAAGATATGAAAATCACACCCAGGAGTGCAGAAGCGACCCACTTTACAAAATTAAAAAGGGAGGACACAATTAAATGTTAATTAACAAACTTCGCACTCGGCGAGAAACAAGTTAAAAGTGTACTTAAGTACTCACTTAGTCCGTACGGTATACTTAGGTATCTATTGCAGATTTGGACCATAGATTTCGGGTTTAGGGTGCGGGCCGAGCTTACCCGCATTATTTTCGATGCTGTGAAAATTTGGGAATAAAAGACGACAACACATCAAGCTACTACAATTTGTCAGATTTCTTTCTTAGATTTTCAACTTTATCTAAGTACTAGCTGCGCCCCACAGTTTCACCCGCGTAGGTTTCAATATGTTATTTTTATAAGTATACTCCGCTCCTATTGGTCACAGCGTGATGTTATATAGCCTAAAGCCTTCCTGGATTAAGGGGCTATCCAACGCAAAAATAATTTTTCAAATCGGTCCAGTACCTAGTTCCTGAGATGAGCGCGGTCAAACAAACATACTCTGAAGTTTTATATATCACTAGCTGCGCCACGCGGTTTCACCCGCGTAAATTTCGATATGCTCCGCTCCTATTGGTCGCAGCGTGATTTGTATAGCTTAAAGCCTTCCTGGATTAATTAATGGGCTATTTGACCGCGCTACTCTCAGGAACTGCTAGTCCGATTTGAAAAATTATTTTTGCCATGGATAGGCCATTAATCCAGGAAGGCTTTAGACTATTATTAGGCTTAAGACTATTATTTATTTTTGTGTAAACACCATCAAAATGGAAACAAACATCTGCGTACTGAACCTGTTTCGCTGTATATTCCTCTTTGAATATTCCAGTACCGTCGGAGGCCGAGACCCGACGCTGCTACTGGTGCGGGCCGCTGGCGGAGCAAGTCCACCGCAGCCAGCGAGCGCCGCCGTGCAGCGCCCCTCACACAGAGATTACTGACTGCGACCCTGGCTTCCCGTACTGCGCCATCGTGGCCACGGCACCGCGTTAGTATGAGACTTTATTTAGATAACCATCAATATCGTACTTCCTGCCCTTATGCCGACTACTACTACTCCGTGGCATGTCTTCGTCCTTAAATTTCCATACTAATTAACATCCCTCATCATCATCATCATCTCAGCGTTAATCCCAGTCGCATCCGAAGCTTTTTCAGCTTTGCAAGTCTGGGGTCCGCTTTATCAGTCTAACTGCTAATTTTAGCTAAAGTTCTATAGGTATTTTCCGTGAAGCGACTGCCGTCTGACCTCCACAACCCGAAGGCGATATCGAAGCATTGCAGTTAGACCAATTGTTGGACTTTTGAGGGCTTCAACAACCCGTAACGACTGCCATTAGATGTTCGTATGGCAACCGGAACCAACGGCTTAACGTGCTTTCCGAGGCACGACCAGACCAGTGCAAATATTCATATCATCATCATCATCAGCCTCTACTCGTCCACTGCTGGACATAGGCCTCCTTCGTGGCACGCCAATAAGCTCGACCCTGAGCAGTTCTCCGCCAGCCACTACCAGCCACCTTTTTGATGTCGTCGCTCCATCTCGCCCAAGGGCGTCCTACGCTACGTTTGCCGAGCGAGACACGGTCTCCACTCGAGGACTCGTTTACCCCAACGGTTGTCGGTCCTGCGGCATATGTGACCAGCCCATTGCCACTTCAGCTTGCTAATCCTCTCAGCTATGTCGGTGACTCCGGTCCTCTGTCGGATCACCTCATTTCTGATGAGGTCCTTCAGAGAAACGCCTAACATAGCCCGGTCCATAGCTCGCTGAGCGGCTTTAAACTTATGGACTAGTCTGACCGTTAGTGTCCACGTTTCGGCTCCGTAAGTCATGACGGGTAGGACGCACTGGTTGAAGATTTTAGTCTTCAAACATTGGGGTATGGGCGACAAAAATACCTGACGAAGTTTACCAAATGCTGGCCATCCCAGCTGGATCCTTCTATTTGCCTCCTTCTCGAAGTTGTTTTTCCCTAATTGCAACGTTTGCCCGAGGTATACATATTCTGAAACAACTTCGAGCGGTATTCCATTTACGGCAACCGGTCCCGGAGTGACCCGTTCATTGAACATAGGTAATTTTGGTCTTGTTCAAGTTTATCCGGAGACCAATGCGTTGGGAGGAGTCAGCTAAGTTGGCCAGCATAAGTTCCAGCTCTTGCTGCGTTTCCACCATGATGACGATATCGTCCGCAAATCGCAAGTGTGAGATGTACTCGCCATTGATGTTAATGCCCCGACCCTGCCAATCCAGTGTCTAATATCCATATTCATGCATACAAATATTTGCACTGCGCTGGAATTGAACCCGCGCCTCCTTGCGCAGCGGCCGCATTTGCTACCGTTACGCCACGGAGGCTGTCAAACCTAATTAACATCCCTATCACCCAATATCTGCAGTCAACAAAGGCAAATTGCCAAATACACCTAAGTAACAGTGGGCATGACACATTACTCGCAAAGCAGATCGCCGATGGGGCCGAAAGAATCTAAAGTGGCGGTCATGTACCGGAAGACGTACTGTTAAAAGGCCTCTCAAAAAGTGGACGGTTGACCTGGTGAAGTCCGATGACTTCCACTGCACGCGAGAAATTTCGAACCGATCGAAGTGGCGGTGCTTGGGGGAGAATTTTACGTCCAACCGTGGACGTCTTGATGTTGATGATGATGTAGTTAACTCTCATCTACTTGTAGTCATTTAATCTCTCTAAGTTCTATCAGTTACTCGTAAGTTCTATATCAGCGGTTCCCATCAGATGGGTCGAGACCCGGCAACGGGTCGCGAGGAAATGCTGCGGCTTTAAATAAGTACACTTAGGAGATGGTCGATATCATTTATTGACTAACGGGACAACGATGATCGCTCGAAGGGCGGAATGTAGGTATTTTAAGTAGATAATAGCGCGCGCGGGCAATATTTGTGTTTTATTTTGCCTAATACCGATTTTAGTTCGGTCCAAAAACTTAAGTGGGTCACGAAGGAGGAGCATGAAATTTACCGGGTCACAGTACAACAAAGTTTGGGAAACACTGGTCTATATCATCATCAGCCTATAATGTTCCCACTCCTGGGCCTCCTCTCTGTGAGACGGAGTGGGCCATAATCTACCACGCGGGCCCAGTGCTGGTTGGTAGTTGTCACATGTCTTCGAAGTATTGCTTCTAGAACATGCCGGTTTCCTCACGACGTTTTTCTTCGCAGTTTTGAGAGCAGTGGTGATGAAAAAATTTACACAAATTAAAGCACCTGGCGGGGTTCGAACCTACGACCTACATCTACACACCTAGTCCTATCCTATATCTACTCTATATAATCCATTCTAAAACCGAGTTGATATTTCCTCGAACCTAAACTTTGGGCGGTTCATTGGGTCCAAGCCCAAGGTGGCTGCCAGCTTGGCGTTATCGCAAAGGTCCGGCGGTACTTCACACCAAGGCAGCTTCTAATGTTGTACAAAGCACAGGTCCGTTCGTGTGTGGCGTACTGCAGCCACCGCTAGGCCACCGCAAGGCCACTTTAGATTCAGTAGAGAGGCGTGCGAAGAGGCTGATTGGCGACCCTGATTTAACTCGAGACGGTCTCCAAGGCCTAGAGCAGAGGCGTAGATTAGCCAGCCTTTCGGTGTTCTATAGGATGCATTTTGGTGAGTGTGCGAGGGAATTGCATGATTTAATTCCCCATCTCCGTTCCACCATCGGACGACCCGTCGTACGGCGAGTTTCCACCGTTACGTTATTAACACCACTACGATCCGGACGAAGCGTTTCGCCTCCTCGTTTATACCGCGTACATCGAGGGACTGGAACAATTTGCCAGTGGCGGTGTTTCCTTCGGACTACAGTTTGAGTGTCTTCAAGGCTAGAATGAATAGGCTTTTAATAAACTAGTGCGCTTTGCCATCAACGATTGCGTCACTGCTTATAATCAGGCGGGATTGTGGTCAAGCGCTAGTTTATAATTTACTAGCTGTGCCCCGCGGTTTCACCCGCGTAACTTTCTAGCTGAATGAGCTCAGTTGATATAAAATAAGCGCCTGTTAAAGTAATGGGAGCAATATGTAGTACATCCGCGTTTGCTCCCGTTTCCGCAATTGGTCATAGCGGGATGTTTTATAGCCTATGTCCTTTCTCAGGCTCTAGATTATCTGTGTACCAAATTTCATTACAATCGGTTCAGTAGTTTTATCGTGAACGCCGGACAGACAGACAGACAGATATACTTTCGCACTTATAATATAAGTATGGATATAAAAAAAAAAATCACGACACAAATCATTTTGATAGTTTAAAAAACTAAAAAACATGCTTTTAAAAAATATCAAACTAAAAAGTAAAAAATAATTTTTAAAAAAACGTGAGGCGCTTTGTGCCATAATTTTTGTATACTAAGCGCCTCACGCTTTTTAAAAAAATAAGTATTTTTCACTTTTTAGTTTGATATTTTTTAAAAGCATGTTTTTTAGTTTTTTAAACTATATTTATTTTCAGCTTTGTAATTCGATATTCTTTAAAAAAAAAACGAACGAACGAACGTATTGAAAACGGTGGGACATTTTACAGTAATGAGCCGCTCACTCGTTGTCCCAAGAGTTAGAGACGGACAAACAAACAAGCAAGCAAGCAAGCAAACATACAAGTGAAGCTAATAAAAAGCATGAAAAAAGAGAGCCATTGCTACTGATAGTCATCATCTGCCGCATCAGCATCAGCAGACCTCAACATAGTAGAGGAAAAGGGCCTGCCTTTTCCCCGACTACGTTGGGTTCGGCTTCTAGTCTGACCGGATTAAGCTGAATAACTGGTATTCAGCTTCTGTTAGACTGGAAGCTTTTACATGGAGCGACTGCCCACTGACCTTGCTATTGCTAGTACGCTATACAATTACCCCGCTATAAATTAACGTAAAGTTATTTTTTAAGTAAGAATATCTTCATATTAAGAGGAACTCTAGTGGCGTTTTCTCCATACAAACGTATTCCGCTGTTTTCTTCGTGGATAACGCTTTTAGAGCAATTATTTTTTTTCCACAATTTCACACCTTGATTATACGTGCCCCTATTATTTGATTTTTTTGAAAACTTATTTAATAAAAGAAATATGATGTTTCCAATCCCGAAAAATGTTCAGACGTCTATTACACAAATGTGATAAGTTTTTGAAAAAAAAGAAAATAATAGAGGCATAGGTATACTCATCCTCTAAATTAAGATCTGTCGTGTTTTGAAAAACTTTGAAAAAGAAAACAGCGGAATACGAAACATCTTTTGGTCAACGTTTTAGTAGGTAAAATCAGACTCGAGTTGTAACTGTCCCTTTCACACTTTACGGGGAAAGGTTGAAAGCGGCGCGACCGTAATAGTTTCTTCAATACCTATTTCTCAAATTCCTCGGCACTAGAGTCCACTCTTAATTAATACCGATTGCGGATCAAAGGTGTATAAAAATATCTTTAAAAAATAATTTTAAAACAGAAATACTAATAGGTTGTCTTTTATTTGTCACAGCTTACGTAGAATCAAGATACTGCGTCAAGTTATACCAGGATGAATGTTACTCGTTGTACTGCAACTCAACCAGAACTTGGAGAATGAGTTGCCCATGCCGCGGCGATCTCTGCAACGGACCCAACACAGAGCGCGAACTTGATGCCTTCGCAGGACTAGCCAAACTAGTGGAAAGAACACAACACACTCGAAACAGAAGAGCGCTTATCACTATGACTGGCTTCATAAACATGAACTCTAACAGAAAAAATGTAGTAGACAACACCACTGTCGAAGAAAGTAAAGACATTCTAAATAATTTGACAGACAACAATGAACCTGATGATAAAAACAATGAAATTCAAATGAATGGTGTTAATACTACTAGAGATGCTAATGTCAAAGACATTGATAGTCAGATTTATACAATAGAAGCTGAGGCGCCCCCTAATGAAACACAAATGATTGAGACTACTATTCCAGCATTGGTAGCGGACGTCGAACATAATAACGGCGAAGCTACAACAAATTGTCCTAGTGATATTACCGAAGAAGTTATGAAAACCAGCGATAATTATATGAATGAAACTAGCATTCAAATAGACATTCCAAGTGCTAATGTTGAAAGCAGAGATCTCAAAACTGAAATTATACTAATGAGTAGCGAAGCAACAAAAGTCCTAAATGATGCTAAACTACCGGAAATTTCAAGCCCCAATGTACATAACCCGGACGAATTAACCACTCAAGAAATCATAAGCCACACGGCAATTGAATCTAAGGCTATAGCAGAAACAACCACTGGAGCTACTAAAACTGTACCAACTGAAGTAAAAATTAATGAAAATAAAATGAAACCCAGTGAACAGCTTCCTACAGTGGGACCACCAGTTACCGTACGCCCCCAATACAACACACCTGTAACTAAACCAACTCCTACTGTCAAACCGATGACTACATTAAAACCACAAAATAATACCGCTGTGCGATATTGCTCACACATTGTCACACGCTTTACATTTGTCATAGGTCTTATTTTAAATTACATTTAAGTTTTAAATTTACACTTCATGCAAAACTTTTCGAATTGTCATTGTCAAAAAATTGATCTCTGTAAGTGAAGCTTTAATTGTTAGAAATTAAATGTAGAATAGTAGTGCTCATTCCATGTGATATTAGCATAGACTAATTGTAAATATTTCTTATTATTCTGCAATATTTTTAGTAGATGTGATTGACATTGGCACAAGAAATAAATACGCACAGAAAAACTTAATTGTTTTATTTAAATTCTTAGTCGAAGGTAAAATCATAATGCTTAGGCAACTGCCGGCCGCTAGACTTCGTTTCTAAACTTTTCGCTCCTTGACTGTATGCTTCTCTTATATCTGATTCAAAAGGTTTATCAAACTTAGTTTGCTTTATGGTCGGTCCATAATACTCAAATGTTGGAGGCGGTGGTACTTCCACACTCTCTGGATCGTGTTTTCTTTTTTCTGTTCTAGCATTATCTGCAACTGAATCTGTAGCGTCTGTATCATCTAATTCATCAACAATAGGAGTTGGTTCCTGGGCTTTAACAAAATTTCTATATTTAAAGCTGTTACCATCATTTTTCTTGGCAGACGAGAAATATAGTCCTTTATTTTGTGGAATTTCATTTAGATCACCTATTTCGGGAGCAGGCGGGGTTTCAGGTCGAGGTCTAACGTCCGCCCAAGTTTTAGTAGCAGTTGCATTATTACTGCCCACTTTATTTCCTTTATCATCAAATTTTGAGTTTGCCCTTGAGTTACCAGAAGTGGATGCTTGTGGTGGAGCAAATTCTTCTATCCGTTTATCTCTCTGTTGTTCGACATATTCTTCTTGCGTCATTTCTTTGAATTTTTTCAGTTTTCCTTCTACTCCTTCCTTGCCAATATCCCACTCTCGAACGTACGCCTCGCGTAGCCTTTGTCTTTCTTTTTCTTGCTCTTCTTTGATTTTGATTTCTTTTTCTTTCGCTTTGGCATCTGCTTCGTTCTTTTGTTGTGTCAAAAACTCCAGCAGACAAGTAGTAAAATCTTTTTGGTTTTCTGAAATTAGAAATATGTAATCTATAACGATCAAAATGTTTTGAGTATGCTTACGAACAGGAATGTTTTGAGTATGAATGTCGATGGCCCCAAAGTTTAATAAAAAGATAAACTGACTGAATGAAAGACGATACAACGAAGAGGGTGACTACCAAAATGACAACTGAATGAAAAGGATGAATTCTGCTGTAGTGTTCAATCACAGCAGCTTTCAACTACAAAATATCCTCAAAAATTGGTGAGATAAAGCAGACCATTTTGAAAGCTAAAATATAACTGGGAAGTTGCTTGTAATTATTCGCGTGTTTGTACGTGTGTGTACGTGTTCATGTGCAAGTGCATGTACTTATAAACGCGCTTTTTACGTGTGCGTGTGCCTATGCGTGGTCGTGTGCGTGTACGTACCTATACGTGTGTGTGGGGGGGGGGGGTGTTTATATGATGTACATAATAAAGAGTATTCTATTCTATGGGGGAATGTGACATAAGCCTTGTTATTTCAGAAATCAAAAGCTACTAAAGAATAATCTCACCTTTAGGTTCTTCAGGCGGTAGACCGGCCCTGGCTCTCTGCCTGGCACGCGCAGCCGCCACTCTTGCTGCAATCATCTCATCTCTCTTCTTGCGCATCTGTTCAGCATCTTGTTGCGCTTTCAGAGTTTCCTGTCGTCGCTTTAGCAGCTCTTCCATTTGTTTCTGGCGTTCCGTTTCATCGGTACTGAATGAGAAGTAACCAACGCCGTGGATTCGGGCCTCTGTATAAAAGATTAAGTTGGTATAGAACAGAACGGTCCGAAAGTTTGCGTTAGATAATTTTAATAAATTTATGTTCTATTAAATTAAATAATTTAGGCAAACATGGTATGGCATGATAGTTATGGTTTGCTCAAATTGAGATTATAATGAGAAGATCTGATGATAAAGGTACTTAATAGACAGACGACTATGGAGGTCACTAGGTACTATCCAGGTCAGGCAAGTACCAATGTAACTTTTCAAAGTTATATGTACTTTCTAAGTATATCTTGGACACCAACCATTGAAGGTGAAGGAAAACATCTTGAGGAAACCTGGACTTTAAGTCTGAAATCGCCAACCCTGATTGAGCAAGCGTGGTGAATACGCTCCATCCTTCTCTATATGATAGACAGGCGACTTGGCGATTGACATGGCAACTATAAATACATCAATTTACATCAGGCTCTGACTAATGTGACCAAAATGCGACCTAAAAGTACATAAAGCATTAACCGAAAGGTTTACAAACGACACAACAAAGCTACGCTTGTCGCGGTTTGTCTGTGGATGGATGAGCATCTTTATATACACATATATATATTTATCTTTATATTCAGTACAATGATGCGTTCAGAGTGTTGTTGGGTCTGCCGTGGCGGTGCAGTGCATCCGGGATGTTTGCTGATGCTCGCACTGATGGTTTCCAGGCCATCATGCGCAAAAAAGCAGCTTCCTTGCTGGCCCGTATACGGAATAGCAACAACGGCATTCTGAACGCAATAGCTGTGCGATTTGACTGTCCCCTTCAAACACACTGGATACAGTCGTGTGTGGGAGTGGCAAGTCACAGCAAATAACGGCTTCATTGGCCGCTGTTTGCTGTGAATTGTACTTTTAAAGACTGTTGTTTTAAATTATAATTGTCAATAAGCCAACTATATGGGTCTATGCCACCCGAAATAAAGTTTTATTATTATTATTATTATATACCGAGACCCCTACGTGCCTCGGAAAGCTTGTACCTTCTTTCTTTCTTTCTTTTTTGGCTTCCCACGATTTGTGCATTTAGCCAATGTCACGTAATGAATTATACATGTCGAAAAAGACGGCCACGTGAACCGTCTTACGAGGGAGGTATGAGGCAAAGTCATGACGTGGCCACTATGCTGCGATATTTCACTGTTCTTTCTGAATTATTTACTGAATGCAGTTTTTACTACCTAAATCACGCACTTTTATTTAGTAAACAACACTATAAATAATTTTTAAAGTCCAATGAAAAAAGCGTGACAGCTTGACTTTCCCGACAAAACTCCCGAAAAAAGTTGAAAGCACGTTAAGCAGTTGGCCCCGGCTGTCATTAGTAGTTGACATATTCGTTATGGGTCGTAGGAAGCCTGAAGATCTATGACCACTAATCTTACCAAGGGGTAACAAAGATTACCCCTTGGTTATCCTTCTTACTTATCTTCTATATCTACTTCTTGGTTATCTTGGTTGCGGAGGTCAGATTGGAAGCTGCACCATGTAAAATATTGGTGTTCAGCTGAATCCGGGTAGGCCAGAAGGCGACCCCGAGTTGAGAAAGGGCTAGGCCAAGGTACAAAGATGGTGGTATCATCATCATCTCAGCCACATGAAGTCCACTGCTGGGCCTCCCCCAAAGATTTCAAAAAAGAACGATACGACGACGAACGGATTTCAATAAAGATATACAAAGTACAAACCATCAAACAGCAGGTCTTGATAATGAATGTCTTTATCTTTGGCAAGCAGTTCCTTCTCTTTGTTTTCCCATTTCTCTCTTAAGGATTGCAAATAATCATTCGTAGTTTGAACTAACAGCGGTTTTTCCTTTACAACTGTAGGAGACTCCTGTGAGCAGAAACAAACATAATTAAATAACAATTTTTCTGTTTTTTTAATTGTTAAAATATGTTTATAAAATATGTAAAGAAAACCCTGTCCGATCGTTGAAGGTATTGTTAGGTATCGATAACTGATTCTACTAATGCCTACAAAGCCGGGTTAAACTTTAATAAAAAATCCCCCTAAAAGGATAAATATATATATACGCGTACATCGCGAAACTGGAACAATTTGCTAGCGGCGGTGCTTCCGTCGGACTACAATTTGAGTGTCTTCAAGGCTAGAGTGAATAGGCTCTTAATAAACTAGTGCGCTTTACCATCAACGATTACATCACTGCTTACCATCAGGCGGGATTGCGGTCAAGCGCTAGTTTATAAATTATTATTATTTCGCTAAAGGAGGTAACTTAATACATGTGCAGTACGCAATATATGTGCGGGAGAAGGGGTGCAGAACACGCGGCATGTGGTCGCATCGCTCATATAATAAGGTCGAAAATGGTGTTGTCACTTTTTATAATATTTCTAAATTTTGAGGAAGTTGAAAATAAACCGCGAAAAAAAAAGATTTTTTCAAAATTCATTAGTATTGTTACTATGATGATTATGTAAAATGTCATGTTTAATTTGGGCATGTGTTTACCTAACCTTTATTATCCTTATGGGTCGGACGGAGTTTTCATTACATATTGTATACATGTATATTGTAGTGTTAGCTAGTTTCATTTCAAATGTTACATAAGTAAGAAATTTTATGAATAAAAGGAAACAGTTTTGAAAATCAACTGCAGGATACAGGTTTTAGATGTGCACAAGGATATAAAGAAAAATAAGAGCAGACAAAAGTAATGGTGAGTTTATATGGTAGAAATCAAGAAAAACTACCAGATTTATTTAAAAAGTTCTACCAAATAGTAGTATTATTTACCTCTGGTTCAGCTACTTGTTCCTCATTTGTAGAAGGTCTATCTTTATTTATGGCCCTCATAAGGTCAATATCTCGTTTCAAAAACATTCCTATGTCTGATTTGTGACATTTCCTTGTCCTGCCCAGGCAATCTGTGAACTCGGTCCTGCAACAACAAGTTAGTTAAGACTTTTTTTTTGTTCCGGGGTGGAAAATGCTCATGCATGTCCGCCGCCCTGGGGTGGGCGACGGGGTCTGTCAGACTTCTACTGACTAAAAACCTTCCCAGTGTCTCTTCTAACACGAGCACGCGTGGGGCCGCGGGAATCTAAATTCTTCCACGGCCCCACACTCTCGTACTGGCCCGGTCCGGCAGGGCCTCGTCTCCTGCACGGGGTAGTGGGGTGTTAAACTACGCAGGAACTTCCCCATGTCCCTCGCCCCTGGACCCATTCATAGGGGCCGGAAGAGGGCGTTGTCCGCCCTTCCTCGGCGCCCGGTCCGCCTTCTGCGGCCCGGGAAGGGAGTTGAGATCTGCCTCTCCCGCTCAGCAGCTTCCCTCTGCGACATCACGTCCTCGCAGAAGGACAGCACCGCGTAAGTTAGTTAAGACTGCGCCAACCTTTTTTACTCGGTGAAACTAGCCTCACCATGAAATTTTGAACAATGTCACTTATTTTAAAACAAAATTGCACGAAATGGCTCGCAAAAATTGTAGGAGTTTTGGCGGGAAACTCAAGCTGAGTGTCACGCTCATTTTTCATTGGACTTTTCAAATTATTTACAGTGTTGTTTACTAAATAAAAGTGTGTGATTTCTGTAGTAAAAATTGCATTCAGTAAATAATTCATAAAGAACAGTGAAATATCGCAGCACAGTGGCCAAATCATGACTTCGGCTCAAACCTCCCTCGTAAGACGGTTCACGCGGCAGTCTTTTTCGACATGAATAATTCATTACGTGAAATTGGCTAAATGCACAAACCGTGCAAAGCCAAAAAAGAAAGAAAGAAGAACTTTTAAAGATTTTTATTTTACTTGAAACTGGCACAAAGTCATAACTAGTGCCAAAAAATGAAGTACACGGGCGTAACTTCTGACCTAAAAGGGGGCAAGTCAGGCCTAGATTGCACTCAGATTTTTAGGGTCGAATCGTCTAGATTCTATAATCTTTGTATTTAGAGGAGTTCATACACAGTGGCGGCGTAAAGGGGGGGCGGTGGGGGCGGTCCGCCCCGGGTGCCAAGCATCAAGGGGTGACAACAAAATCTTACTCAAGATCTACAATGCGCCAAACACGACTTTCCAGTCTATCCATATTGTCCATTGAAAAGGAGAGGAAAGTAAATTTCGATAATGTCATTGAGTCATCATCATAATCATCTCAGCGTATAATCCCGGTTGCATCCGCGGCTTTCGCGTTGGAGCCCAAGGTCCGCTTTCCTACACTTACTCCTCCATTTCGCACGATCTCTGGCATCCCGTGGGGTGAAATTGTTGACACGCATGTCATCTCTTACAACGTCAAGCCAAGACTTCTTTGGTCTACCTCGCTTGTTCCGGCCCATGTCAAGACATTTGTTACCCACGTAACGGTTTTCGAAAGACGTGACCGTACCAGCGTAGGGGACCCTGTTGCAGTTGTCTGCTATGTCACGGACACGAAAACTGCGACGGATGCGGGAGTTCCTGATGCGGACTTTCTGCGTAACTCCACAAATCCACCGCAGGATATTCATCTCCGTGACACGCAGATCCTGCTTGTTTCGCTCAAGCACAGGCCACGCCTCATACAGAATATTACTGCCATACAGAAGAACAGGTCTAATGATGGTCTTATAGACCTGTCCCTTAAGCTTAACCGGCATTTTGGAGTCACAAATGACACCAGCTGTCACCTCACGCCATTATGCCAAGCTGCGGAAATACGTGCCGCCATCAATGTCACCGGATGCGTGGAGCACAGACCCTAAGTATTTAAACTGGTCTGTGCACTCAACCATGTCTCCGCCTATGCACAAAGACATAGGGTCTATCTTATTACTGATCATATACACCGTCTTCGCCACATTGAGTTTAAGCCCTCTGTTCTCAAGCCAATTCTTCCACACATACACCCGCCGCACCAACCTTTCCCTGTCCGCGTCTGCCAGCGCGATATCATCAGCATACATGAGCAGCCAGGGAGGTTGCTCATGTGAATTCTTGATGCTGTCTGACAAGACGTCTAATATCACGTTGAACAGAAACGGACTAAGGACGGAGACCTGGTAAACTCCGACGGTGATGGGGAAGGGTTTAGTGTCGCCAACAGCGGTCCTAACAACGGAATCGGAATTGAGGTACATGTCTCGAATTATGTCAACATAGGCTTCTGGTACCCCTTTAGACCTCAGTGCCCACCAGATCAGCATATGCAGAGGCGTGATCTTCGATCTGTATCTCCCCATGGTGATTCTTAGGAAGAAGATAGGGTCCATGGTTCCGTGCCCTGGACGGAACCCATATTGACACGTCGAGACAGATCACTCCTGCTGGATCCGGAAGTCTAAAATCCTCTCAAAGATCTTCATGGTGTGGGACATGACCTTTATACCGCGGTAATTACCACACTCCTGTACCGATCCCTTGCCTTTGAAGACTAGAGTGATAATACTCAGCCTCCATTGGTTCTAGATTTTGCTGTACAGGCGCACGCGGTTCAGGAAGTTCGTTAACATGCCCACACAGCGAGGACCCATCCCCTTCCAGGGCTAAATGGGGACTCTGTGAGCTCCGACAGCTTTCTGATTCGCCATGCGACGAAGAGCAGTTTGGATTTCCTCAGTTATCGGGGGCATAAATCCAAGGTTCGGAGGGAGTTCTGATGATAATGTCATTGAGTGTTTTTGCAAAATAAAGTCACGTAAACACGTTTAATATTTGTCGTTTTATTTTGAGGGTGCTCGATAGTTGGGCACGCCACAATAGCGGCGGTAAGTCCCCCCTTTGAGGAGTGGCTAGAGAGGCGCCACGGCGCCCTCAGTTTCCGCCTGACGCGGGAGGAAACGCCAGGGTGTCACCATTGTGTAAATCGCCTTGAGGACACGGTGGACAGTGGAGGTCTGCCCGGCTTGGGTAGAGCACAGCCGTGTCCTCGTAGCGGCGATCGGCGACTATCTCTCGCGTCTGACCCTGGTCCAGGCCATGGTCCGGAGCGAGAGTGCATGGCAGGCCGTCACCTCCTTCTACGAAGCAGTAATGATGGCAAAGGAGGAGGTAGAGCGCGTGAGGCAACGGGACTCCCAGCGCCCTCACGCCACTAGCCGCCGCAACGGGAGACAACATCGAGCTCCCGGCCACCGTAGGCGCGGGCCTGCGGGCGATGAGCAGTGGGCAGCTCGCCGCCCGGTAAGTACCAGGCCCGAGTCGACGGCGCGTTGTGTTTCACGCGCGCCTCAAAGAGATGTAAGCACATCGTGACGGGGTCCACGAAGACCGATGCCTCCTGGGTCAGGGTTGCGGGTTGGTTAAACAAGAAACCGTGGCCCTGGCCTTCCCACAGGCAAGTGAAGAAACAAGGGTGGATTTTAGTCAGTAAAAGTCTGACACGCCCTTCCGCTGCGCCCAGAGCGGGAGAAGTCATTTGATGATTTCCCATCCAACAAAAAAAAAAAAGGGTGCTCGAATAGAAAGTCGCCCCGGGTGCCAACCTATGCTACGCCGCCACTGTTCATACATGTCCTGCGAGATTTCCAGAGGGGGCAACTGCCCTCATCTGCTTCGAAATCATCTGTTCTCAATCTGACTGTGACTTTAAATGTTCGTAAACGCACCCATGAAACAGGAAAAATTCTTCAAATACAACCTTATATAAAGTGTAAAATATTTAGGGTTTCAGTGGCACGCATCTAGTAATATTATATCATCATCATCTCAGCGTTAATTCCAGTCGCATCAGAAACTTTTTCAGCTTTGAAGTCTGTGGTCCGCTTTACCAGACTAACTGCTGATTTTGGCTAAACTTCAATATTTTCCGTGAAGCGACTGCCGTCTGATCTCCACAACCCGAAGGCGATATCGAAGCATTGCAGTTACACCAATTGTTGGGCTTTTGAGGGCTCTGACAACCCGTAACGCCACTATATTCTCGCCAAGCTCCAAAAAGAATAGAGATAAACAAACCAATTTAGGTTATCACAACTCACGTTTTACAAATCTCCTGTTATTTACATGATTATCGACTTTTACATGCCAACTATTTATTAACAATTCCTATTGCAGCATTTTTCTATAGAATCACTAAAATAACATGCATTGGGACTTGGGATTACGAAAACCATTAAAAAGTCGAGATTAATTTTATGTGATAAAAAAAAAGTTGAATGAAATGCAGATATTAAACACATTTTGTGGAATTCAACCAATAAATAAAGTTGAGGCATTTGTCAATACAATTTTGCGTATTTTAATTACATACTTTCAAATCAACTGCATAACACATGCATTGTAATACTTTCAAGTATGGACTAAGTATAATACCTACATATACAGTGAATTTTGGTTATAACGACGCCGGAGGGACCTCTTTAATTCCGTCGCTATATCCGGAGGTCTCTATATCCGAAATAATAAAAAATCATGTGCATATGTATTTATTCTTCATTTATTTCATTATATTATACACGGGTGTTAGTGAAAAATCGATTTCTCCTTTTTTGCAGCCTCATTTCGAGGCTAGAAAAAGTTCTCGTCCTCTTTTTCTTTCCGAGTAGGTAAATTTACAGACGACAGCACATCAAGCTACTACAATTTGTCAGATTTCCTTATTAGATTTTCAACTTTATCTCTAAAGCATTAAGGCTCAAGGTGATTGGGGTCGTCCGTACGTCGAGGAGCCATTTTTACAAGTTTAAGAAACATTGTTCACTCACTAGAATTTGCTGTCTAACTGATTCAAAAGTTTAACACACATGCAGTACACGTGGTAAGCAGACATACATACAAAAAAAGCAATTGTTTGACCATTTATGAATGTAAACAAAAGATAAGAAAGTTGAATTGATCTATGAATGAGTTTTTGTACCTTCACGGACTCAGTCGCAATATCCGCATGGGATTTCTAGGAATCTGTTATGAATGGTTCATAAAAACAAGTCGCTATACACGAAATCGACGCTATATCCGAATTCGCTATTACCGAAAGAATTTCTTACGGAAGTATGCTTTAAATTCCAGGGACTTAAGTTTGACGTCGCTATAACCAAAAGGTCGTTACAACCAAGGTCGTTATTAATGACATCCACTGTATATGTACCTATCAAAAAATTTAACCTATTAGAGAATTTAGCTTACATATGTATCATATTTCATTGAAATTGGCTAAGCGTTCTATGCAAATCATAAATATCTAAACAAATAAACTGTTTACATTAGTAGGAAGTAGAATTATTACTTTTATGAAAATCGTCTATCTAGAAAAGGTTGTTAACATCTGTCTTTTAGGCGTAAACTACTCGTTGCCTAGCAACGGTTTGTTTACCTCTATTCTTTATCGAATTTGGCCGACATATAGATGTTCGTATGGTATGGGAACCGGGACCAAACCAACGGCTTAACATGCTTTTCGAGGCAGAACCATATCAGTGCAAATACTGCGCAATTGAACACGCGCCTCCTTGCGCAGCAGCAGCGTTCGCTACCGCTACGCCACAGAGGTAATATTACTTACATACAGAGAGGTGCTGACAATACGACAATAAATGAAAACAGACCATACTGGTTCATAGGAATAATCCTGAACCATAGAAAAAAACCTAGCATCAAATATAAAAAAATTAAAATTTCAAACAAACTAAATCGCATAAAATTACAAACGCAATAGAACATCCTTTAAAATATTGGTTCAATGACCTCCGATCAGCGGGCGACGGCGCGGTCCTGTATCGACTTGCTTTTTCGCGCCATTATTATTAAAGTTTAGTACCGCTGGATGCGGCGGTCACCAACCTGTAAGCGCTTCCTTATCAACATGTACATCATGTAGAAAATGTGAAAAATGAAAAATAATTTCCTGTGACTAAACTAATCCATATATTAATATATTTTATTTATGGATAGACTGAGAATGTGTTGAGGTACACGATGTTTAATTTACTGTCGTATTGTCAGCACCACTCTGTATATGTATATAATATAGAAGTGTAAATTAGAAAACTAAATACCATTCATCATCATCATTGCCAGTACTTTCAGTCTGATGCTCAATTATTTCTTCTACAGGCACATTTTCAGGCTCTTGCTGCTTCTTAGTATTGAAGTCAACAAGAAATCTGTTAGCTAGCTGAGAGTTGCCTGTACTGTCGGCTAAATGTTCATACAACTCTGCTTTCTTCTCCAATGCTATCCTGTAACATTAATTAAACAATTATAAGAGGCCAAGGCAACAATAATGTTCAAATAATATGTTCATGTAATTATAGCCTGTTTTTAAATAAAAATTATACAGTAGGTAGTTTCTAAATATTTCTTCGTGGACTGTTTTAGCAGGTATTTGTCGTAAAAAGTAAATGACAAAAAAATGTTATTCTGGGATATCCATAAGAGATAGACATATACCATCTTACAGACTTTTTTGTAGACCTTATCAATCAACAACATATTTTAGTACATTTTTCACTGCAAACACAGAAAAAATGGAATTATTTACGATATCACATTAGAAACCTCAAAAATAATAGTATTTCTCCACAATTTAATGGATGTTATTATACATATAAATATTTTTAATCACTCTATCTATTAAAAAAACTGCATCAAAATCCATTGTGCAGTTTTAAAGATTTAATCATACAAAGGGACATAGGCAAAGATAAAGTGACTTTGTTTTATAATATACAGTGAAATGGTGTACAAAACGTACAAATTTAAATGTTATTTTTTTACTTACTTGGATTTTCTACAAGCCTCTAACTCTTCTGTATCTACTGATTTCAAACTGTCTTTAAATGTCTTTTTATATGCCTTTTTTTCATTTTTTTCTTGACTTTTATCTTTAGCTGAAGGAGGCTTGAAGTTCTCAAGCTTGTGCTGAGGCAGTTGTCTCTTTTCATTGACTTCCTCTTGCTTTCTTAGTAACTCTGCCTTCAAGCTGAAAAGCTGAAAATAAAGTGTGATTGTCATTAAATCACTATAATTTCTTTGTTTACATAATGTCCCAAATCAGAAAATGAGTCTTATTACACTTCATTGATTTTGATAATTAACTAAAGGTGACAACTGATCTTTTTTACTTTTGTAATTTTGACTTTCAAAAGGTGCTGATTGTCAGTGTAATTTCAATGAATGACTTTTATTTTTATTTTGAAAGAGTTATCACATCACTCTACCTTGGTTTACAGTCATTCTTAAAATAGACCAAGTTTATCATTCCTTATCTGCTTCTTGTTGACCACTATACAATATGTAAAGAAAACCCTGTCCGATCCGTGAAGGTATTGTTAGGTATCGTTAACTGATTCTAATAATGCCTACAAAGCCGGGCTAAACTTAAAAAAAAATCCCCCAAAAAAAAATAAATATTATTTCGAAAAAGCGAGGTAACTTAATGCATGTGCGATAGGCAAGCCGATAGCCCCGCCCCCCTTCACCCGCGCATGTATGCGCGGGTGAAGGGGGGCGGGGCATGCGGCACGTGGTCGCATCGCTATTCGCTCCGTCACAAATGGTGTTGTCAGTTTTTTTAAAAATTACCAAATTTCGGGGAAATTGGAATTAATACCCGGGAAAAAAAGATTATTTCAAAATTCATTATTATTGTTACTGTGATGATTATGTAAAATTTTATATTATATTTGGTCAAGTGTTTACCTAACCTTTATTGTCCTTATGGGTCGGACAGGGTTTTCTTTACATATTGTATAATTATATGTTTATCGCGACTTTGGACATTCTGGTGTATATTGCTCCAGAATTGACATTCATTGCGCATATTGATGCATCCCTCTCCCAACTAATTTTCATACCCTACTTTCCCACTTCTCCACTAAATTAATAAATCTTTTGGCCAGATTCCTAGTTGAGTATGATTTAAAATTTTAATTGGTGCGTAGTTTGTGTGTTGATAGTCTGTATATAGTATAAGCTAGTGTAATTATTGGATAATGTGTCCTTGTAAATTTGATTACTTGTTTTACTAACCCATGTGTTTGTCCATGCAGTACTAACACCTACCACAAATGGAAAAGTTCGACGGCCTGCCTCTGTTTGCTGCCGTCACCATGTGACACTGGCAGAATAGTCGAAACCGGCTCAGTTGCCAAAAATGAAAAGAGAAAAAAAAAAAACAGCCTAATAGGCTAATATTAGAGTTTTAGTTTAATTACAGGTTTCTTGTTTTCTTTTTTTAGCAATGGTGGGCTGGGTGATGGGATTGATGGTGGGATGAGTGGTGTGATGAGTGGAGCTTGTCTTTAGCACAAAACGAATAAATAATGTACAGACGCTAGCGAGTTATGCGAGACGAACCTGTAAAATTATCGCAATCAACCTTAAATTTTTATGCTGATTGTTGTAGCTTTATGTACCGCTGGCGTGTGTATGAAGGAATGTATACTTACTGTAGATTTGTTGAATAGTATCTTTTTGGAACCACTATCATTCATTTTGAAAGTTGGTAAATAAAAATCCGTAGGTCATGAATAGCTCAGTATAATTGCATGTAACGCAAGGAGCGAGTAAAAAGTGACATTATATAAAAAATGTATCATCTGCCCATTATTGTTTACACTATTCATACGTAACACTATTTACGATAGAAACTAGTTCGATTATGCACAAATTACGTATATAAATTACATATACGTATCATGACAAAACCAATATTTAATTATGTATTTGTTATAAATCTATTGATTTTAAACCATTACCAAAATAATTAAAATCAGCGACGAGCAAAGTAGGTAACCATTGTAACCAAAATTAAATAAATTGTCAACAATGACATGACAACTAGCTACAACACCAAGCAAAATATTTTTTTTTTTTTTTTTTTTTTTTAATTTAATGACCTGGTTACTAAGACCTTTAGGTCATATCTTATTTATGTAGCACTTCACTATGTTACACTTGCACTTATTTATATGTTTTTAATAGTATTTTTAATATATTTGTATAATGGTTTGTATGTATTTCTGTCTTTAAGTAGTTCATAGAGTGGCGGCGGGCGGGATGAAGAATCACATTTAATTTCCAGTTCACTTAATTCACTTGCCAACACCAATCGATCCAGTAAAAAAATTTGACAGTCAAATATAAGATGACTTGCGGTGCATCCGTTCTCTCCACAATGAGGACAATTATCCGTAGGAACAATGCCCAGTTTTGCTAGATGTGACGGCGTCTTATTATGCCCAAAGCGTAATCTATTGATTGTGGTAATAAAGTCTCGACTGGCATCTTTAGAACCATTGTACCAAGGTTTCACAGGTAGAGTATCTTGGATGCTCCCATACCACTTCCCTTTCGTTTCTTGATCGTGTTTCCACATTTCTAACCATAATTTGTTAATATTTTGATCTAAGTATTGCTTAAAATCAGTCATAGGTACCTCTGTAGTATTTTGAACATCCACAGCATTTATGCCTTCATATGCGGATTTATCAGCCATTTCATTACCATAAATACCTCTGTGAGAAGGTAGCCACAGAAATTCAATATGAATATCTCTAAGAGAGTATTGATAGATGGTTTCTTTAATGTAATAAAGTATATAATTAGTTTTGTAGGTTATTTTGAATCTTGATAATGCTGTTATTAAACTGAGTGAATCAGAAGCTATAAGAAAATGTTTATGATTACGAATCTCTCGAATTCGCAATAATGCCTGATAAACCGCATATGCTTCCGCCGTATATATAGAGCAGTAATCTTGCAGAACAAAGCTTTGAGAGAACTTTGTATGGGGGTCGAATAAAGCAGCTCTTACATTAGTACTTCCTTTACTGCCATCAGTGTATATAACATAATATAAGTCATTTTCTTCTAAAAATTGTTGCATGTCAGAATTATTGTTTAATTTTATTTGTACTGTTTTAATTGGATGTGTGATAGATTTATAAGAAAATGAATAACATGACCACGGCCATTGCTTTCTAATTTTAGTAAATTTATTATTTACTTTCAGCAAAATTTGCGATAGAGTTGGTGAGTTATTGTTCAAGAGAGCTTCTCCTGTCACCAGTGGCTCAGAAATACTATCCTCGGGTATAATTTTACTAATAATTCTATTGTTTTTTGAAGATATTATTTTCACACAATATCTTTCTGCAAGCAATATTCTTCTTAAAATCAAGGGCATGACTTTGGTCTCAACTTCCATGGCCCTTATGGGGGTTGAGCACATTGCACCAGAAATTATTCTCAGAGATTTATTCTGCAAGATATTAAGTTTTTGTGCATGGAAACTATTCATATATGCAAGAGCACTATAGTCAAAATGACTACGTACAATAGATTTGTATAATAATGATAATATTTTGGGGTCTGCTCCCCAAGATATACCAGCTAGACATTTCATAATATTTAAACCTTTATGAGCTTTTTTTGAAATGTGTCTGATGTGTTCCTCAAATGTTAATTTTTGGTCAATAACAATACCCAAGAATTTTTTTGAATGAACTCTGTTTATAATTTCTCCATTGTAAATAATGCTTGTGATTGGATTTTGTTTACCAAAAATCATCATGCTACTTTTAGATGGATTTATTCTTAAATGTAAAATTTCATTATAATACTGATGTAATTGGAACAAAGCTCGGTTAATATTATCAATAGCTATTTGTATATCATGACTACTACTATACAAGGCAATATCATCAGCAAATTGCAAAATATTTACATCTCTAATATTTACATATTTACAAATTTCACTAGTGTATATATTATACAGTAATGGTGAGGTACAACCACCTTGTGTTGTACCTTTTGATGCATATTTTGGTCCATAAAGTGTATTATTGTGTTTTATATAAATTGTTCTTTTATCCAAAAAGGTGAAAATCCATTGACATAGTTGTCCAGGGATACGTAGTCTGGACATAATTTTGACCAGTATACCAGGGTCAATACTATCAAAGGCTCCTTTAACATCTAAGAATACACAAGCAGTTTGTAAATTTTTTTTCTTTGCTAATTTCAGATCAGAGATCAAAGAGACAAAACTATCAGCACAACTAAGTCCTCTACGGAAGCCATACTGTACATGTGGAATGATGCCATTAGACTCAACATACCAGTCAAGACGTACTTTAATCATATTTTCAAAAAATTTTCCTATACATGATGACAGGGATATTGGTCTATATGAATCAGCTAGCTCTGGTGACTTATCTGGTTTGAGTATTGGGATAATACACTGTGTTTTCCATGTTTGCGGGATAGATTTATTGTGCCAAAGAAGATTGAGAATATCAAGGAAGAGTCTCTGAATTGATTCATCTAGATTTTTAATAATCATGTAAGGATAATCATCTAAACCTGGTGCTGTATTCCGTCTAGAGTGTAAAGTCATTGTAAATTCAGACCATGAAAAGGGTTCTAGTAAAAATTTTGAATTTCGGTTATCATTGTTAATTTCAAAGAAATTATTTATGCATGTAGAATCAATTAAATCACTGTTATCTGATAATTTTTCTAATAATGAATTAATAAACTCATCTTTGTATGATTTGTTTCTATTGTTTTTGCATTTAAATATTTTTAAGAGATTCCAAATTTTGGTTATAGGTGTAGTTCTGTTAAATGTGTTGCATAGATTATTCCAGCCTATTTTTTTCTGTTCTGAGATGGTTCTTTTCTTTAATGCATCTTTTCTTTTGTATTCTATGTAATTGCCAATAGTAGGTACCTGTCTATATAATTTTAAAGCTTTGTATGAGGCGATTACACTTTGTTCACAAACACTATTCCACCAGGGAGTTGGAGATCTACTTAAAAATTCATTTGTTTTTGTGTACTTGGGTATTGTACGCTCTTTGAGTGTATTTAAATGAGAACAGAAGACATTGTAGGAATCCATAGGATCATGTTTTCTAAGCTCAAAGTTCTTAAATATTGTTTTAGAAAGAGTTTTATATGATTTCCAATCTGCCTTTTTATATACAAATCTATCTGTTGGAGGACTAACGTAATATTTATCTACACCCAGGGAAATCTCTGTTATAGTCGGGTAATGATAACTCCCCATGGAGTCATCATGCACATGCCAATCACAGAGTGGTGCTAAGCTGGCACTTATAAAGCTAACATCAATAGCAGAGGGATTTTGTCTAGGGTGATTAATAGTTGTAAAGCTGCCATCATTTAGGATACACAAATCTAGCTCATCTATTAAATTAAATAAATCATGACCCCTTCCTTTAGTGGATTTACAACCAAACGCAATATGATGGGCGTTAAAATCGCCACTTACAAAGATAGGTTTTGGAAGAGTATTAACTATATTATATAATCTGTTAATGCGTATGTGTCTGCCTGATGGTGGACAGTATACACAGAGCACAGTCAAACTACTATGTTGTGCAGTGGATAAACATAAAGCAACTGTTTGAATATCTTCATAAAAAGTAGTATTTACAACATTACACTTTATGGTTGGCCTGATCAATATTGCTACTCCATTGTGTGTATTTTTAGAGTTTTTATTATAAATATTATATCCAGGAATTTTAAAACTATTGTCTTTAAACCAAGTTTCATTTAATAAGCAAATGTCAATGTTTTGTTCTTTTAAAAATTTTATCAGTAATGGTTTTTTGTTATTTGCACTTTGAATATTGTACTGAGCAATACGTATTTTAGATATTGTGGAACCTAAATCCATTATTTGAGATTTTTAATTAACACATCTTTGATAGTGGTGAGAGTAGTTGGTGTATTATCACCTTTATTACCCAGTTCCACCAAAGTCTGTACCAGGGCCATAAGTACATCCTTATTGGAAACAATCTGAGTTTTAATATCTTCTATTGAAGGGACATCTTTTAATTTATTTACACTATTTACAGGTCGGGACTTATTGACTAATATGTGTACAGGTTTATTTACAAGTTTTGGAGGCGGAAGTGGAGGGAAGTCAGCTGTTTTGTTCATTTTGGTTGAGGTGGCACTTGCATATGTTATGTTATTTTTCTTTTCTAAAATCTTCTTCATTTTAATTGGACATAATCTAGAAATCGCTAGATGGGGTCCACTGCAATTTAGGCAGCAGATCTCAGTTGGTTTGTCACATTCCTTAAATAAGTGTTCACCTCCACAAATAGAACATCTTTGCTTGCTGTTACAAATCTTAGCTGAATGGTTAAATTTGAAGCACCTAAAACATTGTTGTAGTGGTGCAACATATTCAAACACTCTATAAGAGAACAAATCATACTGAACATTATCAGGTAGTACATTAGATAGGAAAGTAATGCTTACAGTCTGTAGTGGAACACGCTCTTGAGCAACTTTCTTGGTGAATCTTCTTACTGCTATTATTTCGTATATTGAGGAAAGTCTGGTATACAACTCTTTATTAGAAATGTTTGCTGGTACAAACCTAATTATGCCAGTTTTCTCAATTTGAGCTGCTGGAATAAAAGCTCTCATGCCATGTTTTTTAAGGAAAGCTGTATTGTTAATGAAGTTGTTTGCTGTATTGTATTGTTTAAAAATTACTGCTATTTTATTGGCATTTACTCTTTGAATGGCCGTCACACCTTTAATTTCTGTAGAAAAAATGTGATTAAGATATATTGGGCTCTTGTTGCCCAGGCGATCATTGTTGGTCGCTTCTACAAACACTTTGAAGTCTACATTATTAGAGTTTTCTGGATATAGTCTCTTATAACTTGGTTTGAAATATGGTAAGTAAGAGTCACCGCACTCACCGCCACCAGTCATACTATCTATTAGATCGTCACCACCTCGGTCCTCAGTACGAGGACGCTTAAGTAAGGTGGGCGGATTATCTCCGCCCCCCTCATTTCCCTCCATTATCACCGCTTACTACACCTCTGTGTGTGATTTTTAAATACTTTTCAACAAAAAATATACAGAAGATTTGTTGAAATTAAATTTTGAAAAATTTTCGCTGCCGCTCTTTTTCAAAGTTCCCGCCGGAGCAAGCAAAATATTGACATTGACAATTACACTAGAGGTGGCCACATTCATAACTAAAATATCGACATATAAGGTGTCTGGATCAACCATAATGTGATATGGAATTTAGTTTGCGAGAATATCAACCGAAGTGAAGTTACACATAAACCAAAGCAGAATTTGACATCTCTGTATTGACCAGTTGCAGGGTTTTTTATTGCTAATTTCATGGTCATCTGACAACCATCTCGCTGGCCGTGACGACAGAAATTTCTACACAACGACAAAACTGAATCTTTTGTGTACAAGCTAAACCTACATAGTTTGCGAATTTTGTCATATGAAAAGTTTTATACGAAATTCACATCGGAATCAGAAACTATACCTTTATTAAATTAGTGGCCTAGGTGCTTGAGACCAAAATGTCAACTCCAGCCAGAAGACGCCTGATGAGAGATTTCAAACGGTTTGTATCTAAATATTTCTCACGTTCTCGTATACATCTGCAAACAGCAATGGATTCTAAACATCCTAGTTGCCATTTTCAACAAAATTTTCTTTGTGCGAAAGTGTAGTGCTGATTCATCAAATTACATCACAGTCATTTTAATTGATTTCTATATTTCGAATTCCAGTGTAATCAGCCTAGTTTTAATACGGTCGAGCTCTTTGTGTCCTACGCACTGTATGCAGAGCTATAAGTAGACATAGCTACGTCACTTTCGATGTATATACGTCGTTTGTTGGTAGTCATTATTTAGGTTATCCTAATACATTCAATTTATTCGACAAAACGAAACATTATGGCATCGAGAAAATTCGCCACAGATGCCTGACTATCTGAATATGGCTAGCTTGCATGAAACCTAAAAAGTCATCTTATGACCTTGATTATGTTAAAGAGGTTTCCATGAGAACATGGAGCTTTGTATGTAAATTGCAGTTCATGTTATTGTTTTGTAAACTCATATTTATATGATACCAATTAGAAAATATTTAACAAATACGAAATAGTAAAAAGTTGTGTTTTTCCTATATCAGTGTTACACATTACCATATAAGAGTCAAATAGCATAATTTATTATGAAATGAAAAAAAAGAATTTAGAAATATTATTTTTACAACATCAGAACAGAATAGACTGTCTACTGATTATTCTAGACCACTAACAAAAACAAATAATGACTCATGATTTGCTTGCTACCCACAGCTTGCAAGAGGACCCCCCCACTGGAGTCTCTGGTGCTCCCACAGACAACAATATCATGATCTGGAATGCTGTGATATTCGGACCCCATGACACTCCGTTTGAAGATGGCACATTCAAGCTTACAATAGAATTCACAGAGGAATATCCAAACAAACCTCCAACAGTTCGATTTGTGTCTAAAATGTTCCACCCCAATGTATATGCTGATGGAGGAATCTGTTTAGACATACTGCAAAACAGATGGAGCCCAACATATGATGTGTCAGCTATATTAACTTCTATACAGGTCAATATTCATTTTAATTCAGAAAAGATGAAAATTTTATGTCTGAAGTTTGTTTATTAATTAGAAAAAGATACCTACTACTAACTACACACATCAAAAGTGTCTAGGGATCAACATATATTTTTGCAATAACTTTTCTCCTGATTGATATTAATTAAAATTTTCTTTAAGGATTCATCAAATAAAGTGTTTTCGTTTGTCACAGTAACGATAAACCAAGTCACCTTTGCATTAATAAAGAAATTTGCCATTTTCCTAATAAAGGGATATTTGACATTTGAACCACTAACACAAAAGTTCGAAAAAAAGACTGAAATAACAGTTTTCTCTAAAATTTTATTGGGTAACTTAAACAATTAATAATCCGTGTTTCTACCGCGAACACTAACAACACAAGAACATCGGTTTGGCATACTCAAAATGAGTTCATCCAAATCACGCTGTGGAATGGCCGCCCATGTTCGTTGCAACAACAAAAAAAGGTCTTCTTGCGACTGGATACCCTCCATATTCGGCAGAGCTCTTCTCTGTAGCATATCCCATGCATGTTCAATCGGGTTCAAGTCTGGCGACTGAGCAGGCCAGGGCAGGACATTGATGTTAGCTGCGGCGAGAGTCTGTCTTACAACTCTTGCGGTGTGCGGTCGTGCATTATCATGCATTAACTGAAATAAGGGACCGATTTGCACTTGTAGAGGAACGATGACGTCTGATACAATCGTTTCAGCATAAATTTGAGCGTTGAGGTTGCCTCTGATCCAAATCAACTCAGTTCTTCCGCCGATCCAAATACCCGCCCATACCATGAGGGTTCCACCACTATAAGGATGGACTTCCTGGCAGGATTTTAATCGCTGTTGGCGTCCAGGGGTTCTCCAGTGTCGTATACGTCTTGTATCCGGTCTCATACCAAAACGAGACTCATCAGAAAAGCACACGAAACGCCATTGTTCTTCTGCCCAATTTCTGTGTTCAAGAGCCCATTGATATCGAATCCTACGATTGTGCATTGCTATAGGTGGTACCCGTAGCGGTCTTCGGGAATGAAGGTTCACTTCATGCAAGCGGTTTCTGACTGTTTGGTCGCTAATTAAGTTCCCTGAAGAGTGATGAAGCCTCACGGCTAACATCATGGCGGTTATTGTTGGAGCTCTTCGAGTTAAGATTTGAATGTATCGGTCTTGTCTCCGTGTGGTGCAGCGATACCGTCCTCCATGGCGCTCAGCCACGGTACCAGTGCTTCGGTAACGTGTCCAAAGTCGACTGATAACACTCTGACTTGTATTCAGAGCTAAAGCCACAGTACGTTGCCGGGAACCAGCTTCTATCATTCCCACGGCTCTGAGCATTTCTTCCCTGCTTAAATGACGTCGCCGCTCCATAATAACGTTGGTTTTAATCAGTAGTAGGGAAACAGTAGCACTAATAATGTCTTCAATGCGTTGTATGTTTTTATAGGGAAAATATTGACAGCTGATTTTCATCTTTTACTCGAATTTGATTCACAGTTCCTGATTCAAATTATGAAATGCACCAAAAGGATCCATATAAATTTATAAAATCATAAATTTATTACAAAGCCACATCTCAATCTCAAGAAATCCGCATAAAAATGCTTGATCCCTAGACACTTTTGATGTGTGTATATTAATTGTATGACTAATAACAATGCAGTGTGGCAAATAAAACAATCACATTCTTCAATAATTCACAATATGGTTACATATCTAAAACCTTACTATTTTATAAATCACAAACTCCTTTCTATTTAATATTAATAATCTACTAATTAAGACTATACTTTCAATGGTTCTCTATTTACATCTCAAAATATTTGTGTTATAAAAACCTCATATTGTATGTTTTTTGTTTCAGTCCTTACTTAGCGACCCTAACCCCAATTCGCCGGCGAACTCTATGGCAGCACAACTTTATAAGGAGAACCGACGAGAATATGAAAAACGGGTGAAAGCATGTGTAGAACAATCATTTATTGACTAGCAGGGGTTGGCTTGGATCTCAGTTAAATGTGGTGTACACAATACCTGTGCTGTCGGCCACCGGCAATACCTCCTTATAAATTTCATTGGGACAACCTCGTAAATTATAATTACATACATAATACACCAAGTTCATACTACAAAAGTATACCAGTTTAATAATTAAGTATGGGTTTTGGTAACTAATTTAAATAATAATAGATAAGGAACCAAAATTTGATTCAACCAGTGATAGATATACATAAATAGCTCCACATTTATACAATTTAATGATCATTGACAATATTAAACCTTACTACATACCAATAACTGTAAGAATAGTATCAGCATTATACTCAAATATATCTTCTCATGTGTGAACTATTTCATAGAGAACTGTAATCCTTTTTTCTTATCACAGTATTCCATGTTTATTGTATATTTAACAGAAGGAACAATAGTTATATTGATAAATGGAAATATTTTTCAATAGAACTATATTGTTTTTGCTAATTACTTACAAAAGTATGAACTTTCCTTATGTAACAGCACAGATAAAAATTTAACTAAGCTTTGCTTGATTTAAATTTAGAATCACTTAAAACAATTTTTTGTAAATTTGCTTACACAAAAATACAAAATCTTCCTTCTAACTTGATTGTTGCAATGTATTAGGTAACTTTTGGAATAGTACTTGTATTTTTATTATTGATGTACTATACAATAATGTAATGTAGAAATTATAATTATTTGCTGCTGAATTATTATAATTGTTAAATATTCACCCTGGTGGGATTATCAAGTGTTTACCTAAAATAGTACAAGTTTATTTTTAATTTTCAAAATTATTGTCTATTGACTCCAGTTTTTTTTTTTACTACTTAATACATATTAATATTGTTATTATTATTCTGCTGCACAAAATTAGATCGAGTCTCATTCGTGTATATTATAAGCGTCCCAATGGATATTTTTGAAAAGTGTAGCAGTTTTCTTGTTTTCTAACAAAGCTGAATGTTTGAAATGTCCTGTTTCATGGACATTTTAAGTATGTGTAATATTTCGTCTTCTAGTAAAATATTATTTTCGGTTTTACAAAATGTCTTTTATTTTTTATAGTAACTATGTAGAAAGTTTACCTGGCAATATTAGAGTATAAAGACGCCATTAGATGCGAGTGTAACACGAATATCTCTGGCGATAGAATGATTTAACTTTTTTGTGGATAAAGCTCATTTTAGCCTATCCCCTAAACTATTAAATCTCTAATGTAGATTCGCTTCTGTAGAAAATTACACAACATGTAGGAATTTACACTGTTTTCTACATGCGCGTTGCACATACATCGGCAATGGCGTGCAACTGCGACTAATACACGAAAACCGATGAGATCGAGATTTATCTTCTATTATATAAAATTCGTAACGGTAGCGAACGCGGCCGCTGCGCAAGGAGGTGCGGGTTCCACCCCCGCGCAGTGCAAATATTTGTATGCGTGAATATGAATATTTGCACTAGTCTGTCTGGTCGTGCCTCGGAAAGTACCTACCTTAAGCCCTTGGTCCCGATCGCCATACGAACATTTAATGGCAGTCGCTGCGGGTTGTTGGAGCCCTCAAAAGTCCAACATTTGGTATAACTGCAATGCTTCGATATCGCCTTCGGGTTGTGGAAGTCTGACGGCAGTCACTTCACGGAAAATATCGAAGTGTAGTCAAAATCAGCAGTTAGACTGATAAGCGGACCCCAGACTCCAAAGCCGAAAAAGCATCGGATGGGACTGGGATTAACACTGAGGTGATGAGGATTTTATCTATTTTATATTATTATTACGCTGGTGAAACCTTGGGGCGAAGATTGTATACTATAAATGTATGTAGTGTTGGAACATGGGACTTTCATCTACAGGAAGATGATTTTACCTGCACTTGCTGCACGACATCAGAGACTATGAGTATCTGCTTTATCACCCATCTAATTATGGGTTACACATTGTAACTTACAACTTGTTAAATGGGGTTCAATTAGGTGCCTATAAATAAAAAAATAAAATTTGTTTATATCAGGTTTCCCCATATTTTGTTAGTAATATTATGACTTAAAACAACTACGTTAGTATCTAAATATAATAAAACATATAACAGAAAATACAAAAAACAAAATAGAATATTAAAAAGAAAAAAAAAGCCTAAATCATGAACCTGCCACCTTCAGGGGCACCTGGAACAAGCACATGCGATCGTATCCAATGCCGCTGAATGGGGCAGTCTGGCTTGTCAGCAATGGCCGACAGGATGGTGTTGGTGCTCCCCCTCACCCTGCGCATTAGCGAGGCCACGCGGCGCCTCACTGTCGCCCCGAACCCGTCCGTACGGGCGTGTGCAAACATGGCCGATGCGCTGCAGTACCGTGGGAGCCCCAGCATCACCCTAAAGGCATTGTTGTATTGTACTCGGAGCGCGTTGAAGGCCCGCAGCGTGTAGTTGACCCACAGACTGCACGTGTATAAGCTTCGACAGTATGCTTTGAAAAGCGTTATTTTTACTTCCACGTTGCACCGCGCGAATCTGCGAGCCAGCATGTTGCAGCGGACCGTCAGCGCCCTCCTTTCCCTTTCCATGTCTTCCTTGAAATCCTCGGTAATCATATGGCCTAAAAAACAGAAGTGGGGACCGCTTCGGCGGTCACACGTGCGGCGGGTCGGCCACCACTCCAGGTGGCTACCGTGACCCGAACTCCGGGTCACCGTCGGGCAACCCGGTCTCCTCACTGAGAGGAGCTGGGGGCCCGTTTGCTTTCGGGCAAACGAGTGGGGCTAAGAGGAAGGACACCTCGCTAAAAAACCCTTGGCAGCTGCGTCTTCTCGCACTAGAAGACGTACCCAGTCCAGCCCCTCCTTATGGGGGGACCATTGTGGGCCCGCCTTTTGGTGGTAATAGCCGGCGGGGGATTGGTTGTTCAGGCTGTGCCGATTTCCCATGACCCCGCCACTCAGGCGAAGTCGTTGTGGGTTTAGTGGGTATTTCCGGCTTCGGCTGGGCGAGTCCCACACACGCCCTTCGGGGTATGGTGCCTAAATGCATTACCACAGCAGCAAAAAAAAAAAGGTACCTATGGAATGGACGACAGCAAATCAAGCTACCTGACCTCCTCCGTGGCGCAGCGGTCAACACGCCTGCCTGCGACGTGGAGACCCCGAGTTTGGTCCCCGGCCAGGTCATGATGGAAAACGATCTTTTCCTGATTGGCTTGGGTCTTGGATGTTTATCTGTATATGTATCTATTACCTATAAATATAGTATCGTTGAGTTAGCATCCCATTACGAAAGTCTCGAACTTTGGGGCTACCTCAATGTGTGATTTGTCCGTATAAAAAAAAATATTCCCAATAAACCTTGAGCCATAACCGATGCGTTGCCACATTCATTTTCATGAAATTGAAAATCTAAATAGTTTGACAGATTGTAGACCTTTGACCTATCTGGGGGAACATAAGTAAAATAAAACTAATTAAATAAGAAAAATAATTTATACAGGTGTGTTCTTAGAAAAGTGTAACTTAATAATATACTTACTACCACATAATTGTAATATAAAATAAAATTAAAATAATTTCGTTGATAATTCCACATCAATAAATGAAAGTTCTCTCGAATAGAACCTGGGAATTTTTTTTTGGAGTTTTGTACACTTTTTATAAATTTCAGATAAACACATTTATACATGTATGAAAGTACATTGAACCAAGCTCAATTTGGTTAAACAGTTAATTTTTCACCTTGTTTTAAGGTCTTCTTTTAATTTGTAATGTATTAATTCCATACAAACTATGGCATCTTCCGCACTGTCGTGCCCATCTACAGAATTTTGTATTATTTTCTTCAAATATTCAGATGACAAATTTCTTAGTGCTCGTTTATACGGAGGACCCATTTTATGTGGAAAAAGAACACTTGTATCAATGACGGTGTCATGAATCAATTTAAGTACTTTACAATCCGATTCTAAACTATGCCCTATTAATATTGTTTTGCTATTAAACATAGTAAGGAGTGTGGCTTGAACATCCAGTAATGTTGTAGTCACTCCATACAAGTGTTCTTCTGTTATTCCAGAATACCTAGTGTTGTAGTCTATAATAGGGTGCAATGGTCTAATAAATGTTTCATACACAACTTTACATTCAGAATTTATCACTGTTACTCTAGTTAAGTCCAAACCATGGGTTGTATAACACATCTCACAATCCAATGCATAAATACCATAATCATCCATTTCGGTTTCTGGAGGCAAGGTCTTCACAAAGCCTTTCAAATTCTCAAAGTCAACATATTCATAAACATGACTGGGAGCTATACAACAGCCATCAGATGTACCATCTTGACTACAGCACTGGTACCTCGCTTCACCTCGAACTCGATATTTGTTATTAGGATGGTAAATGCATTCCTCCTTTGTTGCTGCAAAACCAACTTTATTCACCATGTATTCTTTCTTGCATCTACAACAAGTTCTGAAAAATCCTTTTGGGGGTTTCTGTTTATTTTGGCCATAGATAATAGCCCTGCCTTTTTGTCCACTTTCATGAGGCCGAGGAAAGCCATTTTGTTTAAGTTGTTCCTCAGTTAAAATCCATTTTGCTATATTATTATATAACTTTGCGCCTATAAACTCTTTTGAATTATCTGCATTTTTTCTATTCTTGCCTTCTATACTCCATGAGCCCATTGGTTTGCCAGATGTTGTGCCTGGCATACTTTGTAATGTTAAGCAATCAGATGCTGATTTCTTTACCCCTTTGCATTCCTGCAACTCTTTCCTTAAGCGACTAACTGCTAATACTGCAGAATTCTTGTATATAGGTACAGTTGAACATTTTTTACTAGTATTCAATTCTTCGTGCTGAGCCCGAGCATAAGCATCATGTGGAGAAACATACAGTTTTAAACATTCATCTATCATCATATTTAAATATGTAGACCTTATATTTGCAGCAATTTTAGAACCTAGAGGTTCTAAAACACCTGGTCTGTCTATAAATTTTTCATTAGGTACATGAGCAACTCTTTGAGCTCCTTTTTTTACTGTTTGTGTGATAGTAAAACTAGTTGAAGGCTCACTCTTGGCTGAACTCTGACTGGGTGTTATAGTTTTTTTAGCATTTAATAAAGTGGAAGCATATGGCACATGAGCTATGCGGATCTTGGTATTACCAGTAGTTGGAGGGATGAAGTTATTTTTAACTGGTGTATTTTCACTGTTTGAGGAAGCACATGCAATTATTTTTGAATTATGATATTCCCGAACTTTTGCTAACCTTTGGGCCATTGCTTGAGCTGCACTTGCTTTAAAATCTGTTTTAATAGGTGCTTTAGGTGCCACTTTCATGGGTTTATCAGCTGCTCGAGATATTCTTTTCTTTCCTATGATAGTCTCCTCATCATTTGTGTCCTCTATCTTAGTTGTCTCTTCAACCATTTTAGGCTTTTCTAAGGGGACATATTCATCAAATATTTTCTTGCATTCTAATGCAATAGTTTCTTCATCAGATTCCATATCAATTTCTTCATCAAGTAATTCCTCAGCATTAAAATCATCATTATCAGATACATTATTGCTTTCATTAAGCTTGTTATACACTTGTTCTTTTTTAGATTCTTTATCTTTAGAACTTTTATGGGAAGACTTGTGGTCTTTATCTTTAGTTTTAGATTTATGTTTGGAATTAGAGCTATGTTTCTTTGTGTCATGTTTTCTAGATGAGCGATGTTTTGAATCCTTTGAACTACGATCAGAACTTTTAGAACTGGAATGCCTTTTCTGTTCTGATGTGCATTTCTCACTGTTGTTTTTTTCTTTGTCTCTGTTTGAACTTTTGTGTTTGGATTTGTGTTCTGAACTCTTAACTTTGTCTTCATGTTTATTTTTATCTTTAGACTTAGATTTATCATCAGACTTAGATTTATTTTCAGACTTAGTTTTATCTTTCTTATTGGAGCTGCTTCTATGATGTGACCTACTATTATGATTTTTATCTGAATGGCTTTTATGTGAATCACTTTTTTCATCAAGCTTTTTATTGTCATTATTATTGCTTATACTATTATTAACATTAACCTTTTTTGAGTCACTACACAAACTATCTTTTTTTACTATATCATTTTCAGACTTTTCTTCACTTAGTATTTGATCTAAAATATCAAATTCTGGCCCCAGGTCATCCAACTCATTGAAGTCTGAATTAATTTTCTTCTTTTTTATTTCAGGTTCTTCTTCATCACTGGAAAAACAAGGTGCAAGTGATCTTGGAGTTGGTTGATAGGTAACTGATGTTTTTTCACTTTTTTTGCTAACTTTGGTAGGTTTATATTCTAGTATTTTCTTCTTACTCGTATTTTTATCAGACGGAACATAGTTAAGTTTACTAGTGTTATTAGAACCTTCATTAGGAATATATTTTGGCAGTTCTGTCTCAGTGCCCGGCAAGTACTTTTCAGTAGATACAGTTGATCCTGTAGGTGTATATTTGTCACACTGCACATTTTCAGTGCTACCTGGTGTATACTTCACTGGTGGGGGAATGTAAATAAAAGGCTTGGAGGACCCATTAGTATCTATGGGTCGTTGAATAGATAGACCTGAGGGTTTTCTCGGCGTATAGGGTACTGGAATATGTCTCTTTCTTTGTTCAGGAACCTCTTCATTATTTTCTACTGTGACAGGATTACTGATCTTTTTCAACTCAGCTATGGGTGTGGGGTTATATGTCGCTTTGGCAACATTTGGAACTAGATTTACTGAATTATTGTCTTGCGGTGTAGCAGTCGTTGCTGTCGGTGTTGGCGTCGCCCCAGAGGATTCCTTCTGTTGAAGAACTTTTTGTACAGCAGCAGACACTAGTTTCTGTAATATTGCTCCACTTTCGATTCCATCATTAGATGTACTCTGAGATTCTTTCCTAACGTGTCGAAAATGACAATAAGGTCTTTCGCATAGACCATTATCATAAAAAGGGCAGTTATATCCTTTAAAATACCCTGTCGATGGAAGCATTCTACGATAAATTATTTTTCAATCCACTGCTAGTGAAGAACAAACAAACCAAATACCAAATACTAAAATAAAGTGCTCTGCTCTGTTCTCAGTTCTGTGCACAGACTACTAAGAAGATACTAGTTCTGTGAATTTGTGATCATTCACTACAGAGTACAGATTATACAGATTACAGTCTTTTTTTTTTTTTTTCTTCTTGGCTTTGTCCCTCTGGGGAAGAAAACGCAAAGCTATTTGCAGATGTCGCTGATGGCGTTTGACTCAAAACAATAGTCGAGTCGTATGTCGTATCACGTTTTATGTTGAGTTTTTTAGGTAAAGCCATTGAGGTAGAAATTTATGGAGATGCTGTTGTCAAGCTATACAATTTTTCATTATACATATATATGTAATTTAGGGTACAAAACCGTAATACATTATTTTGTCTCTTTTTTTCAACAGTACATTTGCATTTGGCAAAAGAGACAAATATATTTTTGTTACTGCGGAATTATGGTAACACTATTAAAATGAACTGACAGTTGTTGGCAGCGTGCCAACGCCGGCCATCTTAGGTGACAATTTCGTGGTAGTTGTGCTGTCAACGGGATACGTAACTTAACGAAAATTAAGTTTTTTGATAATATACAAGACATTTTAAAGTGGATTTGTTGTGTACCGTGTGACAAAACTATTACTTAATATGCCTGCGTGCTGTATTGTTATGTGTGGTGCCAGAAACAACAGAAATCAAGCTCAATTAACGTTTCATAGGTTAGTTACCTCTTTTCTAGCTAAATCACCATTTATCATTCTAATTTTCAAACTAAAATGAACCATGATTACTTATTAGTCGTTAAATTACTACATACACACTTATTTACACTATACAAGCACGTTTCTCTTTATTGTAAATGTTTATTTGTTTACGTAATTTGCTGACATATGTTAGGGTTGTCCAAAATTTTTTTTTAACCGACTTCATAAAAAGGAGGTTTTCATTTCGAACTGTTATGTATGTAATATTTTCAAAAATGCCTTGTTTTCGGATATGTTAGTCTATATCAGCGTTTGCACAAATGTGCCGAATTGTATAAGTGTAGTATGTAAATATGTATGTATGTTTTTATGTTTGTGTTCGCATATCTCTGGAACTATTAGTCCGATTTCGGTATTCTTTTTTATATATTAGACATTGTTCAACTTAGTGAATACTGCAAGTTTCATCAAAATCGGTTCAGTAGTTTTTGAGATAGGGAATTTTAACTATTTCGCTTAAAATGAAGAAATAAATTATTTTAAATAAAAATAAAACAGCTTTCAAAGTCGGTGCCAATATGTTAGATGCGCAGGGTGTAGCGGGGACCAACATATGTACTTGGTTTAGCACCGATTTCAATTATCTATTATTGGTTGTGTTTTGAAGGCGGTTTTATTTTTATTTAAAATATTTTTTTTAATTTGTCACTTTAAAGGAAGAAATATGATATTTTAAATAAAAATAATTTAATTATCTATCTACTCAATTATTTTGATAATAGATATTGATTTTATCTTTTGTTTATAGATTCAAACAGAAGAAGAACATATAATACATGTTTACCACATGCACGAACATTGTGCAAGCGGCATGTTACGTGGGTAACAAATGTCTTGCCATGGCGCCTCCGCCGGGCCGGAACAAGTGGGTTAGACCAAAGAAGTGCTGGCTTGACGGTGTAAGAGATGACATGCGTGCCAACAAGCTCTTACCACAGGATGCTAAAGATCGTGCGAAATGAAGGAAAATGTGCAGGAAAGCGGACCCCGGGCTCCAACGCGAAAGCCGCAGATGCAACCGGGATAAACGCTGAGATGATGATGATGATGACGACGGGATACAAATGACGTCATAGATCACCTTTTAAAGGCGCGCGAACCCGCTTATGGAAGCTAGTAGTTTAATAAACGAATATATTTAAAAAATATAAATGTATTTTATTATTATTGCACCTTTTGCACTTAATAATGTCTATCAGTGGCGAAGAGTCCCTACAAGCCGATTCCCACCGGGTTACCTTTCAAAAATCAGTTCCATATTCATACAAAAGTATTTACATTCTATTTCATTAACAAAGTATTATTAATTAAATGCCTGCGCGATTTACAATAGCAATAGTAATTCTTAGCAATACCCTAAGTATCACATTTCATTTTATAGTCGTAAAGGTAACTCGACGAATTACAGCTTATCTCGGCCAACGTTTTACTATGAGGCGAAAAGAGACAGAGCGTGTCACCATCTCTTTCTAATGCTCGCTAACTGTACGTAAAATTTAAAGAAAGATAGGCTATTCGCGACCGGGTTGCAGTTCTCTCCTCTCCTCTATTAGAAAGAGACAAAGAAATTATTGTTATTGAAGCACGGCACGGGAGAAAGAAAACACGACAAAATTAAAAAGAATTAGCGTTATAATGAAATCCTTCGCAAGTCATATTCTTTTTATTTTGGCATATTTTCGTGTTCCATTTCGTAAGGTTGAAAATAAATTATTGTTAGTATGTGACATGTTGCTATACCACTGGTGCGTGATAATTTCGTTTGTTATATTTTAATATTTGTGTTATTTAAACTGTGACTGATTCTGTAAGGTAATTTAATCGCAGATTTGGTTAAATACTGTGGATTTTGTTTGTTATTATGGCTTATATTATTCTACCGGCAATATTATTCAAGATATCCTGCAGTAGGTAAGTGTTTAAGTGTTTATTTTTTTGGACCGGCTTCCCTTTGTCAAAATTTCACCCTTCGCCACTGATGTCTATACAATATAATTACACTTAGATACTTTCAAACAAGGATCATAATTGAGAGGAGGGAGGGAGAGGACCCTTTTATCTAGTAACCAAATCAAAATAGACATTTGACTTAGCCAAAATTCAAACTTTCTTTATTACAATAGATCGTGGAGTATAGCTACGGGGGAAACCACGTTATAAAAATGCGCCAAATACACACATTTCCGCACCACTTATGAGTTAATCATAGGTGGTGTGGAAATGTGTGCATATTATGTAAAATATGAATTTTCTAATGCTGCTTCTCATCCCATGCAGACTGTAAAAACCGGTCGAGGGAATTGGCCAAGTTTAAGAATCATTTCATTAAGCGATGAGGTTAGCAACCCATCACTATTTTGATTCCATTTTCTATCTATGTCTATGCACCTACCAACGCGCTAAACGTAGCTTTTGTTCTTATAACCTCAAGCTCTGTCTACCCCGTAAGGGATAAAGACGTGACGTTATGAATAAATGAATAAGTACTTTATCTAAGAAGCCGACAGAAAACGAGAGAATTATATAACAGACAGACTATATTAAAAAATTATAATAATAAAAAATAATAATATATTAAAATCTTTGGAAACAAATACACAGTGACAGCCCTAGAAAGAGGCGGCCATATTATGTTCGAACAAATGTCAAACGATGGCACGTTTTTTCTGTAGGTATTTCACGTCTATATACTAGAAGTCTATGGGTAAAGCAGAGCAATGTATTGCACATGAACTGTTTCAAGTTAAAAAATGAGTTAAAAAGTCTAGAGGAGCTTCAGTAAAAGGACGAAAATCTGATCTAATTACCAGGCAAATAACAATGCCCAGACTTTAAACTGAATGCAGACTTATTAGTGTTTTAAGTTACACTAATTTTGTATTAGGTTTAATGTTTCTTTAGTTATATTTAAGTCAATATTAATGTACTTATTATTGTCATATTTTGAAAGTTTCAACCCTATTAACCTAAAATTATTATCCAGACTTGAATCGTATGACCGAAATCTTAACTTCGAGGTTCCTCAAGAACGTGAAATTCAAGAGAAAAAGAATTGATTTACCGTTCCCAGAAAGCTTCAGGACATCAACATAATCTTTACTGAAATCTATTTATATATTCTGTTCTAAATTGAAATGCATATCTTTAGGGAAAGAGTGATTTCCATTATTATTGCAACAAATTGCTACACAACGCAGCATATTTTTAATTTTTTTATAAACAGCGTAAACTCGAACAAATTACAATGGGTTTTGACAGTTTATTTGGGTCTAACGATATTAGCGCCTCTAGTGGCGGGATTTGTCAGTTTTCTTCCCCATTGACAACATAAACTGATTCATTCCTAATTGTTTCTTTTTTTTATAGAATTTTTCTGTACTTACATTTTCCATAACTGTGGTTGAAAAAGACAAAAAAAGTTAGTTAAAGTTAAAATGTTGTTTTGATTTGAAGAGAATGAAGAAAAAGCGCGGGAAACCTCAAATTTGGCGGACGTGATTTTTTCTTGGTTTTTAAATTAATTTTTAAAATATTGGATTAGATTAAGTTTTTGTATATATTTTATCTAAATGCTAAGTAGTGTAGTTAGTCGTAGTGTTTTCTCCTATTTGGTAAGTGTTTTAAGTCTTTTTTCGTTATTTAATATGGATCCTCCGGATGATCCCGGAGGGACACTGCCGCCTGAAGTTGGGCATTATATCACGGTGTCAAATAACGACACCAGTGTAGACACTGATGGTTCTGTCAGTACCACCAGCACAAAAAGAAAAAGGGTTTCTACTCGCCCTATTATTTACAAACATTGCAACAAAAAAAGGCGCAAAAGTGGCGGGAAGCGTCACAGCGACTGTAGTTGCGGCGAGGTGGAAATGGAGATAGAAACATTAAATACGCCATCCAATCCTCCCCTTAGTTGTCAGATTAACTTAAATGAAGCACCACAGAAACCCGTTTCGGTGGCCAGAATATTGTACAATTCTTCAGATGCGGCACCATTTCTAGTGCATGTGCAAAGGGAGCAAACTGCTTCCAATGATAATACGTTTTTAAATCCCATATCATTTGGTAGGTTCTTGAGGAGAAACGCATTTAACGGTATTGTTAATGGAAGTTTGAAAAAAATTGGACGTAATCGGCTTGTGATATCTTTTACAACATTTCAAGATGCCAATTCTTTCATTACCAGCAAGTTGTTGGAAAAGGAAAACTTTAAATCTTTCATCCCGACGTTCTCGGTCACTCGCATGGGCGTCGTCAGAGGCGTTCCCATGGAGTGGTCTGATGACGAAATTCTTGATAATATCTCTGTCCCAGTTGGTTGTGGGAAAATTCTAAAGCTTAGGAGAATTAAACGGAAAGTAATAACAGATGGTATACCTCAATTGAAAAATACAGAAATAGTAATTTTGACGTTTGATGAACAAATCTTACCTAAGCGGGTGTATATGTGTTACACCTCTCACTGTGGACTTATAAATTTATCCAACTATACAGTGCTACAACTGCTGCAGGTATGGACATGTTAAAAGCCAATGTAGGTCGACACCTAGATGCTTTAAGTGTGGTCAAGGTCACTCTGGGGATGAATGCACCATCTCCGAGGAAAACTTACATTGTTGCCTTTGTAAGGGTTATCATGAGGCAACCAGCAAAAAATGCTTGGAATATGAGAGGCAAAAGAATATTAAGGAGTCAATGGCTAAGTCTTGCATTTCATATGCTGAAGCTTCCAAACTTCATCCTACAATTTCAAAATTATCATATGCTGATGCCTTGATCTCCACACCCACTATTTCTAGTAATATAAATGCTCCAGTCCAACATCATTACTCTCCATCAAAAAATAAAACTTCATATAAAAAAACAGTTTTTATTAAACCTAGATCACCACCAACATTTTCTAAAGGTTATGATCAGCAATTCCATCAGGATATTAATAGAAGCATGCCTCAACCAAAAGATGGTTGTGCTCTCATACCCAGGGATGATCTATCTGCAGCATCTGTAAATGAATTAATCATTGCTTTAATTAAAACATTAACCCAATCACATCACCTCTTACCGAATTTCGCTGCCACTGTAATGAATACAGTAACTGAATCTTCTAGTATTATTAATGGACAACACAGTCAAGGCAATCCAGTGGAATTGTCGAAGTGCAATAAGTAAAAAATCAGATATAATATATATTATAAATAAATTTAAACCCTTTGTATTTGCTCTTCAAGAGACATGGCTTAAACCAGGGTCTTTGTTTAAGGTCCCTGGGTATGCCTGTCTTAGGGAAGACCGCTCAGATGGGTATGGCGGTGTAGCCTTACTCATCAAACATCATCATCCATTTTCACTCTTCTCACTCCCATCTCATAATAATAACTTTTCCATAATTGCAGCAGTTGTAGATAATATCTGTTTTGTTTCTGTATATATTCCTCGGCCTTCTGCTGTAATTTTTAATGAAATTGTAAATATTTTTTCTATACTACCAAAACCATTCATAGTTCTAGGAGATTTTAATTCCCAAAATGAAGTATGGGGAAGTTCGTCAACAAATAGCTTTGGTAGTTCTTTGTTAGATATTGTAGATAACCTCAATCTTTGTACTAGCCCCGCACGATGATATTGCGATCGGCGGCCATCTTGGTGACGTAGTCGACCTCGCACCGTCAGTACCGTTCGCAAGTTCAGTCCGCGCTTACCCACTTACGCACATCGAATATTTTTGTTAGTTTTTTGTTTTTGTTATCCTGTTTATTGTTGTTCTTGAGTTTTGTTGTTTAGTTTTGTTAGCTGTTACTCGTTAAAATGAGTAAGAAATTAATTCACAATCGTGCTCGTGAAATTATAATTAAAGTGGACAATTATTTTGTTAAAGAAAAAGAGGACTGTAAGTTAGTTCTTGAAAGTATAAACCGTGCTTTAAAAAGTACTTCGGACACTACTGAGGACATTTTAATACCGAAGCAACAGCTAAACCAAAGTCACGGAGCGTGTGGCATGTGCCACAGGCGTTGCAAAAAATACTGTGACCAAATTGCGACGAGAGCATGAGTCGGCAACAGCCAGTGGCAGCAAAATGAGAACTCCTACTAAAGGAAAAAGACAAAAGAAGGAATATTTCGACGGGTTTTCCTTAACAGCTTTAAGAAATATTATACATTGAATGTATACAGTAAGGAGAGAAATACCCACAATGCGCAAAATCTTGGCGGCTTCAAAATTAGACCTTAATTATACCAATAGTGAAACTACATTAAGAAAAATAATTAAATGTGATTTAGGCTACCAATTTAAACGATGCTACCAAAAAAGACTGGCTCTAATTGAAAGACCCCAAATTCAAGCGTGGAGGGCTAAATATTTATGACATATGAAAGAAAATGACTCGCTTGCTAATAACAAAAGACCCGTTATTTATCTCGACGAAACGTGGATACACGCACACTACACGGTAAAAAAATGTTGGCAAACAGCAACCGATGTCGGAGTGAGACGGAACGACAGCCGCGGCCGCCGATGGATAATAGTTCACGCGGGAAGTGAAAGCGGTTTTGTTGACAATGCCCTTTTAATGTTTAAAGCAGACACCAAAACGGGGGATTACCATGATCAAATGAATGCTGAGAATTTCACCAAGTGGCTTACAGAAAAATTAGTACCCAACATACCACGCAACTCCATAATTGTGATGGACAACGCAAGGGGCGTTGTCCATCACAGTAGGGAAGAGAATAGGCCACCAAGTATGAACAATAAAAAACAGTTGATGGTTGAGTGGCTACAAGCGCACAACATCGACTTTCCCAACGACAGTACAAAACCTGAACTGTATTTATTAATTAAACGGCACAGACCGCCGAAAAATTATAAAATTGTCAATTTATTAGCTGCCAATGGCCATAAGGTCGTTAGATTACCACCCTACAACTGCGACCTCAACCCCATTGAGTACATCTGGAACCTGGTAAAGATGAGGGTGTCAGAAAAAAATGTGGAGCAGTTGGAAAGTCGCATTGAAGCTCTGACATTGGAGGCGTTGGCGTCAATAACTCCAGATGACTGGCGAAAGGAAGTCAATCATGTTAAATGGCTTGAAGAGGAATATTGGAAAAAAGATCGAATAACTGACGAGTTATTTATCATAAATACGGCAGACGACAGTGAATCGGAAACGACAGACACAGAAAGCAGTTCTGATTCGGAAGACTGTATGAGTGGAATTGAATAAATGGGGTAAGATTATATTGAATTATATATAAAAAAAAAATTACATACTATCCTGGTGTTATTTGGTACTCTGGTTTAATTCCCGCTCACAAATTAACAGAAATGTAGTTAGCAAAAGTTAATAAACATGTAAGAAAGATATACGAATAAGTATATTTTTCTTACGTCTACAAGAATTATTTCCTTGAATTTTTTAATAATGAAAGTTTATTTGTCAGAATATGGATGAGTAGGTATGTGTATGTATAATAAAATTATAAAATACAAATAAATCCTTAACCCGAAAGAATGTTAAATGCAAAATTAATAAACTATAATTTTGCATTTAACATTCTTTTGCTAGCTGTCCTTTCGTGTGACAGATGACGTCACAAAGCTGTTATTGTGACAAGGTTCCGTCGCAATATCATCGTGCGGGGCTTATATTTTAAACACTGGGTCCCCTACTCGACGCACCTCTCCAAATCAGGGTGTTAGTGTACCTGACTTGTCACTATGCACTGTTATATTAACTTCGCGGTTAAGTTGGGAAGTTATGCTTTCCACATATGGCAGCGATCATTTCCCCATAGTTCTAACTTCTAACATTTCCTTACAACCAAAAATCTTATACTAAAAGACCTCCGCGGCTGAAATATAAACTAACGGATGTAAATTGGTATACTTTTAAGGAACATTTGGATAAAACAGTTTCAATTCTTCCGGTAATTAAATGTGGAAATGAACAGTTGTGCGCTGACGCTTTATCTGAAGCCATTATAAGAACCGCTGATAAAATTTTCCCATTGAAAACGTCACACAATAACAATAAAATCCCATCACCACCATGGTGGGACAAAGATTGCACAAATGCAATAATCAAAAGAAAGCAATCGGAATTAAACTACTATCATAATTCTACCGAAGAAAATTATAATATTCTGTGTGAAGTTATTGCACAGACTAAAAAACTTTTTAAAAAAAAGAAATTTGAAAGCTGGAGATCATTCTGCCTCTCTATTTCACCTAATGTTCAACCATCTGTTGTTTGGCGCAATATCAAAAGGTTCAGATCTGCGTTTTCAGAATCATCCGCCCCATTTCTTCCATCACAGTTAAAACATAATTTTTTAGATAAATTAGCTCCCTCGTTCGTCCCAGAAAATAATACTACCTATTCTATTCCGTACTCATTCTCAGACTCTTCGTGTGAATTTAATAATCAATTTACTCTTGAAGAGCTGAAATGTGTCGTTTGCAACCTCAAAGACTCCGCACCAGGCGCAGATGGAATTCCGTATTCTTTTCTCTCGAACATGAGTGACCTATCTCTCTCATATTACTTAAATCTTGTCAATCAAATTATGCTTACTGGAAATATTCCCATTTCTTGGAAATCGCAAGATATTCTCCCTATTTTGAAACCTAACAAAAGTCCATCTGACAGCTCATCTTACCGACCAATAGCCTTATCATCAGTAATGTTAAAAATCTCGGAACACTTAGTTAAAAATAGGTTAGAATGGTTTATAGAAAGTAAGAATATATTAAGCGAAAGTCAATTTGGTTTTAGGCGAGGTAAAAGTACCCTAGACAGCCTAGGTATTTTTGTCACTGACATTAGATTAGCATTGTCTTCCAATCACTCCATAGTTGCAGCTTTTCTCGATATAACTTCGGCTTATGACAATGTTGTTATATCAACGTTAAAATATAAACTGCTACAGTTAAAAGTACCTATTTTACTTTCAAACTTTATTTTAAATATATTATATGAGAGGTACATAAAACTTACTCTTGAGAATTCTTGTGAAACTAGAATCGTGTGGAAAGGTCTCCCTCAAGGTTCAGTACTTAGTCCTCTACTTTATGACATTTACACTTATGATCTTGAATCTTCTCTAAATAATAAAGTGAAGGTGCTCCAATATGCCGATGATCTTCTATTGTATTACCCTCATAGCTCTACTTCAACAGCCTGTAACACATTGACTTTAGGACTTAACCTTTTAAAAGAATGGATGGATAGCAATGGTCTTGAGTTATCTACCGCAAAAAGTACAATCGTACTTTTTTCTAGAATGCGCCTTCCTCCTCCCGTTTCTGTGTATTATGATAATATTCCCATACCTGTAAAATCTTCAGCAAAGTTTTTGGGAGTGATTTTAGACAGTAAACTTACTGGAATTCCACACTGTGGGTATATTGCTGCAAGGTGTGAACAAAGATTAAATATATTAAGATGTTTGTCTGGGGTCTGGTGGGGGGCCCATCCATTTTCTTTAAAATTAATTTATAATGCAATAGTTAGAAGCGTACTAGATTATGGTACATTTTTACTAGAACCCGGAAATTCTGCCGCTTTTAAAAGATTGGATGCTATCCAGTCAAAGGCTTTACGGATTGTGACTGGAGCTATGAAATCCAGCCCAATTAATGCCTTACAGGTTGAAACAGTAGATCCTCCTCTGTCACTCCGACGTCAGTATCTTTCTGACAGATTTTTATTCCGTGCCTTACAATTTACCAATCACTTATTACGTGTAAAACTTGCCTCTCTTTTAGATGAAATCAATTTCTCTCAATATTGGTCTCACAAATCTCTTCCTTGTCTTGTAGTTAGCTATAAAAAGTTTATAGCTCTGCAAGCCCGTACATATCACTCAATAAACTTTCCACTCTATAACAATTCCTATGAATCATTGGTGTTTACTCCGGATGTTATCTTGAACATAGGCATTAGTAAAAACGATAATTTTGCAAAAGAACTGTTTAACGTTTCTAACGTTTTTGCTTGCGTTGGGAGAATTGGCATCATATTTATACAGACGCATCCAAGCACTCTTCTGCGGGGAATGTTGGAGTTGGAGTTTTCCACTCACAATACAACATAGTTCAGAAAGTCAAACTCCCACCTGAATCCTCGGTTTTCACTGGGGAATGTTATGGCCTTTTTAAGGCCCTTGAGTACATCAACTTACTGAAATTAAAAAAGACAGTTATATTTACAGACGCTCTAAGTGCTTTACAAGCTATTAAAAGGAACCCCTTCAGATCAAAACCAGTTATTCCTATAATTCTATTAATCAGAAGTATTTTATATAAATTGAATTTTGAACAAGGCCTTCAAGTGGAATTGGCTTGGATTCCGGGCCATAGTAACATAACTGGAAATATCAAAGCAGATCTTCTGGCTAACGAGGCGGTGAATTGTGGTGATCTATTTCCCTATATTAACTATAGCCACGACCTGGCCAGTTTGCCTAAGAGTTATCTTTGGGCAGACTGGAGCAGGTTGTGGGCAGATAGCAGTATCACTAAAGGAAGCTATTATGCACGTATCCAATCATGTATTCCTAGAAAACCATGGTTCTCCAAATTCAGCCTAAGTAAAGTTGCTACCAGTTGCCTGATCCGCATGAGGTTGGGTCATAATTGTTCCCAGGTCCACCTTGCACGATTACAGATCGTTGATAGTGCCCTTTGCGAATGTGGTGAGGTGGGTGATTTGAACATGTTTTTTTCCTGTCCTCTTCTCAATCAAGATCCTTTTATTTCTAGTCTGTTGTTCTATAAAGTTCCTTTTCCTACCTCTATTTCTATCTTATTAGCAACGAATGATCCAGTAATATACAAGTATTTAGCATCATTTATCTCCTTTAATAATACACGTATTTAGTAATTTATATCCATATAATATCCACGTATAAAACATCCTATCCAATATCCATCCAAATTTCCGTATCCTAAATTTAATTTAATTTCTACCAAGTTTCCCCGTTTTTGTTAGTGGCATTGCGCAAATAGCGACTTGCCAAAGGAGAAAAAAAAAGAGAATGAAATGTATGTACTAATTGAGTGAATTTCCAATTCATTGCCGCCTGAAATTGGTTTTCTACTACTTCTGAAAACCAAAAGACAATTTAAAAAAAAATAGATTGTTACATAACGGATAGTCACTTCGAGTCATTGACGCTATGAATAAAAGGAGCAGGGGGCCTAGACAAAATCCTTTTTCTGTAAGCGTTAACGTCAACGCAAAAGTCAAAATGTATGGAGTTGACGTTTGCTTACCAGAGGTCACGTGACTGCTGCTAAATTGGTAGACAAGTCACTATTTGTTATGCGGAAAGGAACGTCGAAGCGAGCGTGACAGATACAAGTCTTAATTGTTCATCAAAATGGTAGACAAAAGCCACTTTTGACAAACGCATATGATATTTTAACGTTTCCGCGGCACGTTACATTAGCGGGAGCTAGGACGCTCACGTTAACCTTATAAATAGTAATTTTTGTTGGTAATTTCATTCAAATTAATTAGTAATAATGCATACTTTGAGACTATTATGGGCGGCTAATAATGAAGCAGCTTTGTGAAGGCGTCAAAGAAGATTAAATCGCCGTAACATGGAGCAAATTGTTGAGATGTCGGAATTGGAATTTATTCATCGTTTTAGACTGGATAAACAAAGTTTTTGGCGTCTTTGTGATGACCTTCGGCGTTTAATATCACCGCAAATTAGTGTTCAAATCAAGGGAAGTTCTAAGTTGTGTACTTACTTCCAACCTAAGATAAAAGTGGCCTAATTGTCTTTCTCAATTAATTCATCATATTTCAGGTTTTGTGTACATTGGCTACGGCTTCATATCAAAGTCCAAAGAACAGTTACTAGGTGAATACGCCTAGTTGTTGAAGCATTGTGCCATCCTGCTATTGTAAACAGAACAGTAACAAAAAATGTTGCGAAAACGCGGACGTGCATATTGCTCTCAATATTTTAACAGGCGTATTAATATCAACTGAGCAATAATTAAAAATGTTGCCAGTGGCCGAGGTGGTTTATTCTTTTTGGATTCTCCAGGAGAGGTACACGCAAAACCTATACTTTAAGATAAAGAAGTTGCTGTTGCAGTTGCTTTTTCGGGAATAGATGCTACATTACTTAGTGGGGGACGAACAGCGCACTCAGTTCTAAAGTTACCATTGAACTTAGCTCATGAAGAAATGCCGGTATGCACCATTAGTAAAAGCAGTGAGCGCGAAAGAATATTACACCAGTGTAATTTTATATGCCTGTTTGAAAGCATCTGCATTATGGGTTCACTTAAAAAAGTATTGTCTCACAACGAATATGCGAGTACTACTTCACTACGCTTCTCAAGCCGGGCATTATGCAGCTACTCTTCTAAAATTCGGAGAAGATCGTATGCCAACTAACAGGAACGGTATGATTACACTGAGTCATGAGTTCTGTCAAATTGGGGATAGCTCAGATGACCTATCAAATAATGTCTATCTGGATCTTCAAACAAATATGGCCAACCGAGAATGGCTATGCGAAAGGGCAATTTTGGCGCCGACTAATAAAATAGATAATAAAGTAAGTAAACAAATCATGTTAAATGTTAAGGGAAATGTTGTCGAATACTCTCAGTGGACAATATTATGGACACTGAACAAGTTACATCATACCCTATAGAATTTCAACTCTTTAGAATTAACAGGAGTCCCATAAGTTGATACTAAAAGTTGGTGTTCCTGTCCTATTAATGAGAAATCTTGACGCTCCAACGCTGTGTAATGGTACTCGGCTACAAATAACAGATTTGGGTCACAACACTGTATGGGCTACAATCATGACTGGAATGACAAAAGGACAAAATGTCTTGATTCCCCGTATTCCCATCATCCCGTTTTATTTGCCATTTCAATTTAATGTTAGAGTTTATGCTCTTGGAACTCTTTTTTGAAAACTTTTTTATTTATGTATGTATGATATATGGTTGCCTAGTTACGTTTGTCTGTTATATTATAATTTTGCTGTATTTATTCGACAATATACTTTTACTCTCATGAAATCGTTTTGATTAAAAAGCACGACCTCAACATGGTAGCAGAGCGTGGTTGAACGTTTATTCGTGTTAGAGGTGTAACCTAACCAAACGATTTGAGAAAATTATATATTCCTAAATATGCAAAGTTTCAAGATGGACATCGGCCATTTAGAAGGCAATGAAAATTGTCCGACATGGCGATATAAAGTCTTGCAACTGCTCAGGGGCACTGTTGGAGCACTGAAAGCAGTAGAAGGCAGACTAAAAAAGCCTGTCCTGCCCAAAGACGCCAGCCCACAAGAGATCGAATCATATAAGGAAAAATTACAAAAGTATAATGAAGCAGATAGTAAAGCCTTGCTATTACTAACAGCAAACATGTCGGATATGACCCTACAGAACATCATGAGACTAGAGACGTCTAGAGAAGTATGGGACGAGCTACATCGATTGTTTGATCGTTCAACAGACGACAAAATTTATACCTACTCACTGGATTTTTTCCAATAATGCAAGGATCCGCAGCACGATATGGGTACACACATTTCGAAGCTAAAGAATATGTGGCATGACTTAACAATTGAGCTGATGAAGGAGTACAAGTGTGAATTACCAGAAGTTTTACTTATTTGCAAAATTCTCGACACATTACCGGAATCATTCTTTCCGTTTAAGTCAAGCTGGTTATTATTATCAAAAGCTGAACGCAATATAGAAAATTTAACTGTACAATTATGCAACTTTGAAAAGTCTCTTACAAGTCAACATAATCAGGCTGGGTCTACTGAAGCTTTTGCTACACAAAACAGCAATGTAAAGTTTATCAAAAAGAAATGCAGCTATTGCGGCAAACTAGGCCACAAGATTAAGAAATGTCATAAATGGATGTCAGATGGTAGACCACCAAAACCTACATCTTCCAGTAACGAAGCCAAAGTAAACACTCTCTTGATGTACCTTGAAGACAAACAAGAAGTGAATGCAGTATCGGAAAATGATGTGGACAGTTGGTACGTTGATAATGGAGCGACCAATCATGTCACGAATCGGAAAGATTTTTTCACTACTTTCGAAAGCTGTACTTTTTGTAGTTATGAATAAATACACACATCAAAAGTGTCTAGGGATCAAGCATTTTTATGCGGATTTCTTGAGATTGAGATGTGGCTTTGTAATAAATTTATGATTTTATAAATTTATATGGATCCTTTTTGGTGCATTTCATAATTTGAATCAGGAACTGTGAATCAAATTCGAGTAAAAGATGAAAATCAGCTGTCAATATTTTCCCTATAAAAACATACAACGCATTGAAGACATTATTAGTGCTACTGTTTCCCTACTACTGATTAAAACCAACGTTATTATGGAGCGGCGACGTCATTTAAGCAGGGAAGAAATGCTCAGAGCCGTGGGAATGATAGAAGCTGGTTCCCGGCAACGTACTGTGGCTTTAGCTCTGAATACAAGTCAGAGTGTTATCAGTCGACTTTGGACACGTTACCGAAGCACTGGTACCGTGGCTGAGCGCCATGGAGGACGGTATCGCTGCACCACACGGAGACAAGACCGATACATTCAAATCTTAACTCGAAGAGCTCCAACAATAACCGCCATGATGTTAGCCGTGAGGCTTCATCACTCTTCAGGGAACTTAATTAGCGACCAAACAGTCAGAAACCGCTTGCATGAAGTGAACCTTCATTCCCGAAGACCGCTACGGGTACCACCTATAGCAATGCACAATCGTAGGATTCGATATCAATGGGCTCTTGAACACAGAAATTGGGCAGAAGAACAATGGCGTTTCGTGTGCTTTTCTGATGAGTCTCGTTTTGGTATGAGACCGGATACAAGACGTATACGACACTGGAGAACCCCTGGACGCCAACAGCGATTAAAATCCTGCCAGGAAGTCCATCCTTATAGTGGTGGAACCATCATGGTATGGGCGGGTATTTGGATCGGCGGAAGAACTGAGTTGATTTGGATCAGAGGCAACCTCAACGCTCAAATTTATGCTGAAACGATTGTATCAGACGTCATCGTTCCTCTACAAGTGCAAATCGGTCCCTTATTTCAGTTAATGCATGATAATGCACGACCGCACACCGCAAGAGTTGTAAGACAGACTCTCGCCGCAGCTAACATCAATGTCCTGCCCTGGCCTGCTCAGTCGCCAGACTTGAACCCGATTGAGCATGCATGGGATATGCTACAGAGAAGAGCTCTGCCGAATATGGAGGGTATCCAGTCGCAAGAAGACCTTTTTTTGTTGTTGCAACGAACATGGGCGGCCATTCCACAGCGTGATTTGGATGAACTCATTTTGAGTATGCCAAACCGATGTTCTTGTGTTGTTAGTGTTCGCGGTAGAAACACGGATTATTAATTGTTTAAGTTACCCAATAAAATTTTAGAGAAAACTGTTATTTCAGTCTTTTTTTCGAACTTTTGTGTTAGTGGTTCAAATGTCAAATATCCCTTTATTAGGAAAATGGCAAATTTCTTTATTAATGCAAAGGTGACTTGGTTTATCGTTACTGTGACAAACGAAAACACTTTATTTGATGAATCCTTAAAGAAAATTTTAATTAATATCAATCAGGAGAAAAGTTATTGCAAAAATATATGTTGATCCCTAGACACTTTTGATGTGTGTAGTAATTTGAGTGTAGACAGTACCTTCTGGGATCCTTTACATTTTAAATAACTCCAAAATCAATTAATACACCATTATAAGCACTTCATAATTTTTAATATTGTAAGCCCAACTTTCAAACACTCTATAAAAAAAACATTACAATATTAATATTATATATCAAACATTATCGATTGACTGCAGTCTTGTTACTCCTCATGCTACCGAAACAAACAATGATCACATAAAACAATGAATCTTTTTCTCCTGTCTCCGTAATCTTCCAAACTTAAAATATTTTTGCTTATAAAAGTTATCTGCCAGAGACAATGATCAAATTCAACCTCAACATCCCCTCTGAATTTTATTATTATCTCAAAGTAAAATTTAAAATCATCCTAAGACATAACTTTCAAAACATTAATTTCAATACACTCAATACATAACCTATAATCCCCTCAATACACAAAGACAACTCATATAAAACTTCAATACATAACCTGTAACCTTCCCCCGATACAAAACAACTCATATAAAACTTCAATACAATTTCAACTCACTATCTATAGCTTCGACAAACTTCCTATCGATAACTTCAACAAACTTTGACAGTCTCCCTGTCTATAAACTTCAACAAACTTCCTATCTATAACTTCAACAACTCCGACAGTCTTCCTACCTATAAACTCCCTATCGATAACTTCAATTCTATCACAAAACACCCTATCTATAACTTCAACAACTCCGACAGTCTTCCTGCCCATAAACTCCCTATCGATAACTTCAATTCTATCACAAAACACCCTATCTATAACTTTCAACTTATTACAAAACACACGCTATCTAAACTTCAGCTCTATTAGAAAACACACCCTATCTAAAACTTCCACTCTATTATAAAACATACCCCATCTAAAACTTCCACTCTATTATAAAGACATACCCTACCTAAAACTTCAAAAACTATTAGAAAACACACCATCTAACTAACCTCAACCCTACTACTAAAACATCATATCTAAAATAAACTCCCTGTCTAAAATGCAGCCTTTACATAACCTTCAATTTCATAAATATCACTAACCCTTACACTTTTGTTACATGTCACAACACTCACAACCCTTGAATACATAACTTTCAATTTTGCAGGACCCCAACTCATCTTAAAACCATTATTTGCAAAACCAACTAACAAACCCCTAATACATCTAGTCTAATTTTATTTATTAAATATAATAAAGACCCTATTAATTGCCTGTAACTAAGCACATCACATCAATATTCTTCCATTTTGTTGTTCTTCTTCAAAAGTAGAAAACTCCTCCTCCATATCACATCAATTTCCTATAATTATGCACATCAACACTAATATTCTTCCCCTCTTGATGTGCAACAATTCAAATATTCGGAAATGCTTTTTCTTTCAAGTTGCCGTATTCAAAATTCTTCATTCATTGTTCAATGTAAAACTTCTCATAAATTTTCAAATAATTTTCTCTCTAACCTCTATATCAATTCCAATAATTATTTAAATCTTCTAAATAAAAATTCTTTTTCCAGTCCTTGAGATATCAAAATCAATCTTACCAAATTACTTAAAACATCTACAGTAATTTATTTTTATTTCTTCAAAATCTGCCAAAATCTGCCAAATTTTCAAATCGTCACCATAATCTGCCACCATCAAAATTTAGGGCCGAAATCTGCCAAAATGGCAGAAATCTGCCACAAATGGTCATACTGGCCGCCACGCGAATGTGGCGCGGTCGTCGCGTCGTGTTAGTAGTTTGCACTAGCCCCAATAGATGGCAGTGTTATCAATAACTGATTAAAGAAGTCTTTAAGTTTGTAGTATATAAATTATTTTATTGTACTATATTATAAATTATTATATATATATTTTTTTAATTATTAGGGTACCTATGCAGTGCTTATCTGCCTCTATGGAGCGCACGCGCCTGTTTGGGCTGGTGCTGCCAAGTGTCACCTGGCCACTTTCAATTCAGTGGAGAGACGTGCAAAGAGGCTGATTGGTGACCCTGATCTAACTCGAGTTGGTCTCCAAAGCCTAGAGCACAGGCGTAGAGTAGCCAGCCTTTCGGTGTTCTATAGGGTGCATTTCGGGGAGTGTGCGAGGGAATTGCATGATTTAATTCCCCCATCTCCGTTCCACCAGCGGACGACCCGTCATACGGCTGGTTTCCACCCTTACGTTGTTAACACCACTACGATCCGGACGAAGCGTTTCGCCTCATCCTTTATACCGCGTACATCGAGGGACTGGAACAATTTGCCAGCGGCGGTGTTTCCGTCGGACTACAATTTGAGTGTCTTCAAGGCTAGAGTGAATAGGCTCATAATAAACTAGTGCGCTTTACCATCAACGATTGCGTCACTGCTTACCATCAGGCAGGATTGCGGTCAAGCGCTAGTTTATAATATATATAAAAAAAAATGCCTACATTACTGCAAGGCTTCCTCAAAATCCATTCAGTAGTGTTTTCGTGAGCAACAAACAAACACCCTCACAAATATTCGCGTTTATAATATTCGTAGGATTTAATTTTACCGGTTTTTTTAAGGTTAGCAAAGGAAAGAAACATCAAATATCATACTTTTAATTATTTTGCATTGATTAGTGTTTTGGTTTTATGAAAAGTATATTATGAAAATAAGGATTAAAAAGTATTACGCTGAACAAAGAGATTTAAGATAATATATAGAGAGGGCATGTGTCAAAATGGCATAGAAAAACTGTGATCCCATGGCTCAGTTCCGCCATCTAGTACAATAAAGCAAAATTAGATCGACAATTGGAGACATCAAATAGTAAAAATGAAATAAGTTTATATAAAATATATTCAGCTATTGCCCGGTAGGTGGCCAGTGTGTTCTATGTTGCCAGATCCGATTTAATACCCTAGTATAGTTCAAATCGGGTAAATAAATATTGAAAAGTAAACAAATTAAGTGAAGCTTGTCTTGTACAAACAAAAACTGTTTTAGAATTTTATTCGCTACTATTCATTTACCGTGACACCGTCTATTGGCATTTTAGATGTTTTATGCTTACGAATTACATTAAATTAATGGCGGCGTAAGCAGTCATAAAATATGCCTCTTAGAATTCGCATGTGTGAATAAAATTATTTGATTGTGTGTGTAAGCTTTTCATGTGTTGTCTTGCAATTTCATTCGGTTTATAAGCCCAGTTAAGCAGTGCCTACATTTTTCGCGGCCGAATCAAGAAGTTGACAAAACTAGCACAATTGTTGTTTGTGAAAATACCTTTTTATTTTATCAGCTTATGTTGTTTGGTTATTGGTGTATTTGGTAACATAAATATATTGATTGTTTTAAGAAAGATCTGTACTGATGATGTATATTTAGATAAATTTAAAACGGTGAATTTTTCAACGTTAACGTTATTATTTTGTTTCCCGTGTAGGTATCTATATTATTTTAAAACGCGGTATTGACAATTCGTTGTTATAAAAACTTAAAAGACCTTAAATTTTTCAACCTACTGCTATGAATTTCAATACTTTTATACTTTATATTGTAATAATTTTCTGAAGTTTACAAATTAGCAAAATTTAATAGTTATGATTCCAATGAGTAGCACATCACGTATATTTATGAAATACATAGGGTTAAAGTAGACTCCCAGATTTGTCTATATTTCTATTGAAAAAGAACTTTTAGCGATTTTAAAATGATCTTATACATATTTAATTTTTATAGAGTTATATAACCTTTTGAACGCCAATCACTTCTATACAAGTTCGAGATTTTCGTGCCCTCAGCGCCACTACTTGATTAGAAGTAATCACAGTATAAAATAAATTTACGACTTTTACAAGACCTTTTATTTTGTTTTTATGGAAATTTGCCCTGTTATCAACCATATTTTTAACTTTTTCACGCATAATAAGTTCTTATTTGTTTAATTTTCAATAGAAACCGTATCAAGTAAGCCAGTGATGGGACACGACGAAGACCTCGCTATATTTCATCTCGTCGAAATGATCATAAATACTATTATTGCAAGAAAATGACGTAAATACGAGTATATAATATTTTATAAATATTGTACACTTTAAACTAGGTTTTATTCACCTTAATCAAGAATTAATAGGTTTTCTAATCATTGTCGATAGTGAAACCCCGTTTGAAAAACCCATCCCTACAAAGTTAGTTAGTTAGCGGTCCGTACGCGCCACCGACGTGTATAGAAGGAAATCTGTGACGTCATAAGCGGACGGGTTTCAAGGTCATAGTGACTGTGCATTTTAGTGTAGTGCAATGTTTACATCTTGAGTTGGCGCACGTGTCCTTATAAAACAAATTGTGACTGTGAATATGACGAATTATTGCGAGTTGTTCAAGTCTGAATCAGAATTCTGAAATAGTTCGTTGTCTTGACATTCCGTTAAGTCGTCAACTTCCGTTTCAAGAATTTTCTTCAGTTTTCTATTAGTTTCTACAAACCAGAAAAATAATTGCGAGTATTTAGCGAAACCATTAAAAAAAAGGTCTTGTGTAAAACAGACACTTACCCTCCATTTTATTTTATTTTTTAAAACGTAGAAAACCACGTATTTAGCTTCTATTAATTGTATTTGTTGTAAGTAAACGAAATAAATTATGCAGGAATCGGTTGAGTTTATGCACGTGTAACTCGACCACAGTGAATATAAAATATATACCATAGAAATCTAGACATCCCTAGAACAGAAAGGATTTTGACGTGCCTCGAGCGCCAACTACTTGATATGAAGTAGAACACACGTCTAATAAATTTAAAATTCTTTTCTTTATTGTGGGGAATATATCCAGGTTTTCATATTGTTTTTTTTTTATGAAATAAAATAAAATATGAAATTACGATTACAGTTTTTATTTAGCTTCATAAATTGGTGAATAAACATTATTTTAAATGTATAATATTATTTGTCGATAGGACACTAATCCCATCCCTACGTTTTACTATACATACGTTATACAGTTGCGTTAATAATAACATTTTATTGTATTTTGACAGTCTCCATGGCGTAGCGGTAGCGAACGCGGCCGCTGCGCAAGGAGGCGCGGGTTCGATCCTCGCGCAGTGCAAATATTTGTATGCATGAATATGAATATTTGCACTGGTCTGGTCGTGCCTCGGAAAGCACGTTAAGCCGTTAGTCGCGGTTGTCATACGAACATCTAGTGGCACTTGTATAAGCACAGATATTTGGGTAGTGCATACCCTCCACAAAATCTCTGTGCACGCCCCTGAGCCCAAATGTGGCTGCAGTACTCCACAGCCACACACGAACGGACCTGTGCTTTGTATAACATTAGAAGCTGCCCAGGTGTGAAGTACTGCCGGACCTTTGCGATAACGCCAAGTTTCCTGGCAGCCACCTTAGCCTTGGACTCAATGAACTGCCCAAAGTTAAGGTCCGAGGAAATCTCAACTCCCAAAAGCTGAAGGCGGTCGGAACACTCCATTTATCCAAGCATTTATCTTGGCATTCCCACGGAAACGGGAACCATCGCGCGCTGTAAACTGAAGTCCACGCGGACGGAGTCGCGGGCAACAGCTAGTAATATTATATTTCTATTATGATTTCTATAATAACATTATAAAGAGATATTAGTTTGTTTTTAGGGTGTAATCTCCAAAATTACCAGTCGTATTAGAAAGATTAATTTTGTATTTGGTAACCATATTTATTTTGAGGAAAGTTATATTAATTGTAATGGTTTGTAGAGGTTCTGTTGGCGTACGATTTTGAAATGCTTTAGTCAGAATCACGCTGAGCGTATTTGCCAAAAAAATATTACAGTACAGGGGACGGGGTCGATGCTCTGCTGCTGACGACATCAACATAAACATTTTTTTTTTTGTTTCATTTCTTTCCGTTCGGGCGAATGGAAAAGGCAAAGGCATAGTACCGAGTACGCCATACAGCCAAGTCTTCAGTATTTTTTTTTCTTCATTAAATATCTATCCTAACTTATCCTAGCATAACTTAACCTAAACTAACTCCTTTCGTTTTACGCGTTTGGACGATAAGGAGCGGTTTAGCGTAAAGACATGATGAGGCCACTATGCTACAATATTTCACTGTTCTTTTTGAATTATTCACTGAATGCACTTTTTACTACATAAATCACGCGTTTTTATTTAGTAAACGACACTTTAAATAATTTTAAAAGTCCAATGGAAAATGAGCGTGACACTCATCTTGACATTCCCGATTTCCCGCCAAACTCCCGACAATACTCTAGAGTTGTTCAAAACGGCTATAAAAAAATAGCACGCTACAGACTATAAACTATTAATTTTTAGCGCGCTATGTTATAGCGCGCTATAAATAAGAAAGCACGTGGACTTCCAGCAGGCGCGATAATTCTTGCAACACGCTACATTTCGTAGCGCGTTACTTTACATAGCGTTCTTCGGTACATAGACCGCATGCTATAACGGAACGCTAAAAAAAGCAATATAAAAAGATATCAATGAACTCTCTTTCATACTTTTCAGGCTTAGGACTGTCTATAATTGGTAAAGGTTATTCTAACATTAATTTTAATAAATCTTAAATCAAATATAGGCGTATATAAAAGTTCATTGATTGTATATATACAAAAAACAACTATTTACATTATATACAGATATATACAGTACTTCTTCTTTAATTTATATTTTATTTACATTTAAAAACATTAGTTGAACTACTTTTGTAGTAGACAACCGTGTTCCTCGATTACTGATAGTATATCCTGATGTCGAAAAAATAAATTTAAAGGACAACTGTCAGTGACAATAATTCCAAATAGCAGTCTTGCTGCCGTCTGCAGATTTTTCAAAAAAGTTCCAGATTGGCAAACCACCACCTTTGCGATTAGACATTTTTACATAGAGTACACACTAAATAATATTCACTAGTTCGTTTTGCAACAGAATTTTATATTAATATTTACACACACTAATAATACCTTTGCAGACACTAAATAATCGTCACTAGTTCGTTTTTCAACAGAACTATACAGCGTGTAACAAAAAGGGTATATACATCAAGAACCCCTGAAGATTATAGGTGGTATAGAAACTCTACACAAAGTTTCAGCTCAAAATAAATTACTCGAAGAATTGATACCAAATTCTTGGTATCCTTGGTATCGCATGATTCTTGAATTCAAATATTAACAAAGTGTAACAACACTACGGAGGGTCAACAACATTCCAAGTCACTTGCTAATATTACAAAACATTTCTTCTGTAATTCTGATCGCCTAGTACCTGTCTGCCTACATATTGTTGAAACGCGCGGCTGCGACGCGCGCGTCCATGAGATGCTGACAATGGCCCGCCCGGTAATTTGTACCTACCTGCCTACTTAAATTTTGCCTCAAAAATAGCTAAACATAGTCCGAACAATCAGCAAAATAAATATGAAAATTAAAAATAATAATTTAATTAACTTACATTTTTTAGAGATGTGGTTCGATGTGACGCCCTTGGTACTGTACACACAAGGTCGCTCGTTTGTGTATCGACACCTGGACATTCCGTAGCATGTCTGGTGTCACTGTCCTGAAAGCGGCTTCGATTCGCTCTCTCATTTGCTCTGCTGTGTCACACGGCATTGCATACACTGTGTTTTTAATATACCCCCACAAAAAGAAGTCTAATGGAGTTAGGTCTGGAGATCGCGGTGGCCAAGGTACATGTCTGCTACCGCGCCCAATCCACTGACGAAATCGCATATTTAGATGCTCCCTAACATCACGTGCATAGTGTGCTGGAGCGCCATCGTGTTGGAAGATTAAATTGTTGCCCATCACGAGATTAGCGTAACTTAAAATTGATAGGCTTTCTGTGAGAGCATCGTCCAATTCGTTGGTTAAAAAATTTAAATAATTTTGACCGTTTAGGCGGTGCGGCAAAAAAATTGGTCCTACGACAATTTCTCCCGCAATACCAGCCCACACGTTTAGTCGCCATTGGTGTTGAAACGACGATTCCGTAGAAGCATGCGGGTTAGCGTGAGACCAAACATGGTCATTATGTATGTTGCTTATCCCAGCTCTTGTGAATGACGCTTCATCTGTCCACAGTACTCTTGAGCCAAAATCTGGCGAAGCTGCTACCTGACCGCAGTACCACTCGCAGAAGGTCACGCGAGGCAAAAAATCTGCAGGTGTCAGTTCCTGGGTGCGACGGAAGTGGTATGGGTGCTGACCGTCATTGTTCAACACTCGCCATACTTGCATATGGTTAGATGCACCCAGCGCTAATGCAGCTCGCCGAGTACTAGTACGTGGGTTATTTTCGAAATGTTCGAGTACGGCTTCCTCTAAATCTGGATCGGTAGTGTTCGGGCGACCCCTAATCCAGGAGCGTGAAAAGAACCAGTTTGGTGCAGACGATGTACCATTCTATGGAAACACGCCACCGAAGGGAGCTGTCGACGCTCACCTTCTGCCCTACCATCGATAAATCGCTGACGATAAAGTTCGCGAGCAGCACGCAGATTACCATCCTCTTGTCCGACACACAAGATCATCTCAAAATATTCAGTATTGCTAAGGGCCATGATTGTACACACGTCACAAGTTCACAACACAAAAATCGCGAAACGCGCATGCGACCGTAAAGTTCGAATCTTAGATCTGTACTGAACTAATAGGAATTATGAAAAATTGAACTTTATTTATTTAGGTACTTAATTTCTGTTTCGGCGTTTTAAAATATTTCGCCAAAGATAGTAGACAAATGGAACAAAACATTGTCATCTCTCTTAAAATATTCACGCAGATGGCGCGTGCGACCGAGACACAATATTTTATCATGTTCAACATGATTGCTTTCGACGCGTTCTAAAGTCACTCACACAACAATAATATATGTGTGGAATAACGGATAAAAATAACGGAAATATTGTCATCTCTCTCACAAAATGCACGCCGTCGGCGTACGCGACTGAGAGATAATATTTTATCGTATTCAATTTCATATGTTTGAGCTAGGACATTCAATTAGGGTTCTGTGATTGCGGAACCGCTGTTTAATTTAGCGATAACAATCCTCGTATCTGTTGCACTCCTAGTACATTTGCGTATTTTTTATTTATTTTGAAAAGGTAAATTAAGACTGTACTGTACTCTATCTATCTACTGCTGAGTTTTAAGCTATTATTTTTGCAAAAGGCAAAATCTTTTATATCGCAGAAGTGAATACGCAAAGACTAACTAAAATTTAATTTATCTACGGAACTCATGGGGTGTTTTTGTACTAGGACACACATGAGTTGTTTAGAAATGATATTTTGGGTTCATTTGAACAGATATGAAATCCTTTTTCGTAGTCTCTTTCGCACGTTCATCTAAGTAATTAATTTTTCATAAACTAAGTACCTACCTATGTATGGCAAATGGCAACCGACATGAAAAGAATTAGTTACGTAAGGAAATTTATAGGAATGTAGTTAATAGATTGGGTATTATTTAGTGTGTTGTAGTTACCAACTCGATTCTCAAAAACTACTGAACTGATTTGGATACAATTTGGCAAAGATATGGTTTATAACCAGGATTAACATAAAGGACACTTTTTATCTCGATATTCCCAGGGGATCGAAACTTACGCGGGTGAATCCGCAGGGAGCAGCTAGTATTTAAATGCGAAAATTTGTAAGAATGTATGTATGGATACATCCATCCATTCATCCAAACATTTTTACAAACTTTCGCATTTTATTAGTAGGAAGTAGGATTGAGTAGCTACTGAGTGAATTGCAGGTAGTTGACTGCACGATTGACGTAGTGGTTAAGCGATTGACTGTTGCACAGCGTGTCGCGGGTTCGATTCCCGCGCGGAACAAATATTTGTATGACCTACAAGTAGTTGTTCCAGCTTTGGGTGTTTGTGTGTGTATCCTCCGTGCTTCGGAAAACACGTTAGTTAAGCCGTTAGTCCCGGCTGTCATTCGTAGATCTGTGAGACAACCAGTCTTACCAAGGGATATCGTATTACCCAGTAACTGGATTGTGGAGGTTAGATGGCACTCGCTCCATGTAAAATACTGGTATTCAGCCGAACCCGGTTGGACTGGAGGCGGATCCCGGGCTCCAAAGCGAAAGCCGCGGATACAACCGGGAAATGCGCTTTAGATGAGAGAGAGTTACCAACTCGGTTCTATCGATTTGTTAGATAAGTTTACTCATTTATAAAATAAATTGCGTTTTTTTATTGTTTTACGTAGGTGACTAAAGCCGCTAGACGTTTTTCGATTTCCAGCGCACGCACTCGCCCTATTTTATGACTTGGTTTGTTGTTCACAAACATAAAGTTAGCTTTTGTAGAAAAAACTTATTTGTACGTAAAATTATTTTTCCGAAAAAAAAAATGTTAAGAAAAATAAACATCGGGAACCCTTTATCCACTGTTTGAAGAAATACCAGGGTAAGCAAGTAAGTAAGAGGTTTGTTTTTATTGATGAACTGTTCAATGACCCCGATCAGCTGGCTTTTTGCTAGTGTTGTATTGATTTCAGTTTGAAACTGCGGTTTCTGGTATCATATGTATTGGAATAATTCATAACTTCCTACCATGTAAACATAAGGTTAGAGAACCCTTCCCGTATCGTTTCTTATCTTATCAAGAGGCCGTCCACTTGGTATGTATATACCCTTTTTGTTACACGTTGTATACTAATATTTACACTAACAATTAAGATCGCGCGCGATGAAAATAGCGTGCTGCATTTTTTTTTTTTGATATGGCATCTCGTAGGTGCTACTTAAGAGACCGTTACTACTTAATCGAACTTTCCTGTGAATGCCTTAATTAAAAATTAAAGCCTCCAGCCAGGGCATAAGACTAACTTAAAACTAAGCGACTACGCACTAAGGGCACCCCCTGTGGGGTACGGACCTCGGCTTAGGGCGTCGCTGGAGAGGACAGCAAGGGACGGCTGGATCGAAAGTTATACTTGATGGTTTGATGACCACGGCGTTTCCTAGTACTAGCTCTGAGAAGAAACGCCGAAACAAACTCAGAGGTCATTGTTGGGACATTATTGTAATTACTGGCTCAGCTGCGGCGCGGGCTGGCCTTCATCGGACAAGGGACGGGGAAGGGGACTACTACGTGGAGCGCGTCGCGATGGACCTCGGCGGCGAGGTCGGTAGGTCGGTCTGTGTTTATGTAGTGTGCTGGTGGCCCTATTGGCCTCTTGGAGGAGGGTAATGGGGTCATCGGGGTCTGTGAGAGCATGCCGAGGGCAGCGAAGGCGGGAGATGGTGGAGGGAGTGTAATTAGCAGCCGCTGCTATGAGAGGATTGCGGTGCTTGGCAGCAGTGTCAAAGAAACGCTTGGAGAGGCGTTTCATGAACGGCTGGATGGTGGGGATTTTGAGATCGAGATGGAGGATCTCATTACGGACGAACCAAGGGGCGTTTGTGGCTTTACGGAGGAATCGGTTTTGGACTACTTGCATCCTATGGATATAACGTGGCTTGGCATGTGCGAACACTGGACAAGCGTAGGTCATGATCGGGCGTATGCAAGCTGTGTACAAGCGCATTTTGCACCTGAGCGATAGCTTGCTACGCGGGTTGAGGAGGGGGTGGAGTCGACCTAGAGCGAAGGCGGCGCGAGCGCGGACCGTCTTAATGTGCTCTGAGAATTTGAGGTTTTGATCCAGTATAACACCAAGGTACTTGGCTTGCTTCTCCCAAGGGATCGGCTTGCCGTCCATGGTGATGGGACGTGGGAGTGTGACGCTGACCCGCGGTTTCCTATAGAGTACCGCTTGGCTTTTTAGGGGATTGACTTCAATCCTCCATTTCTTAAACCAGCCAGCTAAACAGTTGACTGCTCTTTGAAGATGGAGGCGAATCTGAACTGGACTGTATCCCGAGCAGTAGATGGCTGTGTCGTCTGCGAACAGAGCGACTTGAGCTGTACTGCTTTTCGGGATGTCGCTGGTGAATAGCGTGAAAATGAGGGGGCTAATACAGAGCCCTGGGGGACACCTGCACGGATGGGGCGGGGGGAGGAGAGCGCTCCTTCGATTTTATAGCGAAAGGAGCGGTTTGACAGAAAGTCCCGTAAGATGAGGACGAGACGGTCAGGCACACCGAGTTGGTACAGCTTATAGATTAAGCCGTTGTGCCAGACTTTGTCAAACGCCTTCGCTATATCGAAGTAAACTACGCCTGTGTACAAACCACGCAGGAAGCCTGCGTGAATATGTTCAGTGATGCGTAGGATCTGTTGCGGACAGGAGTGCTGGGTACGGAACCCGAATTGTTCTAATGGGATAAGGCCCTTCTTCTCGGCGTAGGCTCTGAGACGCTTATATATAAGCCTCTCATAGATCTTACCGAGAACTTTGAGTAAGCTGATGGGACGGTAGCTAGTGGGATCGGCTTTAGGCTTACCGGGCTTAGGAATGCCTATAACAGTGGCTTCTTTCCACGTTTGTGGGAAAATGTTATTACCTAATGCACTATTGAAGATGGTGGTCAAGAGGATGATCAGGTGGGCAGGGAAGAGGCGGATCACTCTGTTGGTGATGCCGTCAGAGCCGGGCGCTTTCCTGAGTTGAAGACCTTTGACGATGTCCCGCACTTCATCAGGGGTGATGGGGGGCAGGGGATCCTCAGGGTCGTCAACAGGTGGGAGGGAGGTTCTACGTTCGACTTCAGCGTCAACCTCAAGGAGATGAGCTTGGTCTACTGGTAGGAGGCTGGGGGAACACTGGACTTCTAGGCAAGAGGCGAGGCATTCAGCCTTGTCATCGTCATCGAAGGCGATGGAATTATCAGGGCGAACCAGGGGAGGCATGGTCACAACTTCATTGGATTTTAATTTCCTCTGAAGGTTCCAGAAGGCTTGATGGGAGGGCTCTAACTCATCCAGCATCTTATCCCAGCCAGCTTCACGCCACTCCGATACACGTCTTTTTACAGTTCTCTGTAAATAGCGCATATGGGTTTTGTTGGCCGCGCAGGGGAATCTGCTGTAGGCACGGACCGCCGCGTTCTTCTCGGTCAACAGTTCACGCAAGTCAGCAGGGAGTTTCCAGCGACAGTCTTCTGTCACTGTAACCTCCCTTGAACATTCGTTCAGGACTGACTGTACGTGATCCGTGAACGAGTCGATCGCGGCTGTCGTGTCAGCGATAGAGTCGAGGCGTGCAGGTATGGAGTCCAAGTGGGGGGATGTGGTGGATTTCAGCCGATCGCTTACTTTCCTCCAGTCCGTTACCACTTTCTTCAGGGGTGCTAGACCTGGGTCAGGGAGGCCAGTACGGGGAGCCAGTCGAATGATGACTGGGCGATGGTCAGACGATAGCTCTGACAGCGCTTCTATAGAGTCTAACCGTAGGTTGACGTTCTTTAGGAGCGCTATGTCGAGGACGTCTGGGGTGAATTCGGTTTGATGCGGGAAGTGCGTGGGGGTCATGGGGCCTACGACATCGAAGTTTAATTGAGTGGAGAGGTCAAACAGGAGTCTGCCTCTGGAATTGATCCTGGTGCTATTCCAGGCAGTGTGTTTGGCGTTGAGGTCGCCCGCTATAATAACGGAGTCGCTCAACCCAAGAAGAAGGGTAATATCATCTGCTAGGAGTTGATGGTCCTCTGCAGAGTTGCTGGGAGGGACATAGGCTGACACTAACGTGATAGGTTGGTGCCCTGACATGCCGAGACGGCACATTGACACTTCGAGTCGTGAGAGGGGTGGGGGGTCCAAAGGGATGCAATGAAGAGCCCTTTTGAAGTAAATAAGGGTACCGCCTTTGTGACACCGCAGCCTGTCGTTGCGAACTACACGGTAGTTAGCAATTAGAGGAGTGCGGTGGCTAGGCTTCAGAAAGGTCTCCTGAGCGAGGAAGATGTCAACCTGGTACTCTCTAAGGAAGGTTGAGATCTCGAACTTCTGATCTCTGATGCCATCGGCATTGAAGTGAGCCAGTTTGAGGGATCGGGGCTTGGTTCTTTGTGTGACCGTAATATCCATAATTAGTTCTTATTGGAGGCGAGGGAGGAAAGGGCGTGCGTAATCTCAGGATACGCGTTATAAATATTGATAATGGCTTGCAGATTGCCTGCTGCCATGGCTACCTTTAAATCGCTTGCCATTTGTCTGGCGCGGGGCGACATAAAGATAAGGAAGGTCCCCGAGATGACGTTAAACGCATCTGTGGGGCCGTTTCCTGACAAGGGGGTCGAGGGAGGGGGTGTAGGGGTTGAAGCTGCAGCCAGAGGTGCAGAGGCAGGAGGGGACGGAGCCGCCTTTTGGGCCGTGGTAGGACGGATGCGAGGATCCTTGTCCTTCCAGGCGGGGGTGGCTGGGGGGGTCTGGGGAGCAGTCGCCACGAGGGCCGGGAAGGCCCTCTGGTGGTTCAACTGGTTCCAGGGACTGGGCCTTTGAGGGCACAGTCGCTCTGGGATCTGACTCCCTGGGGATTCACGCTTTTGGCGTGCGTTAGCCCGGGTGGCTAGCTTGGAGGAGGAGGACTTGGGGGCCTTGGGACACCCGCGATAGTTGGCCGTGTGGCCAGTCGCGCCGCAGAGGACACAACTAGGGGGCTCTTTACAGAGCGCTCGGTCCCTGGGGCGAGGGCACTCTGCCGTGCCATGATCGCCCAGGCACTTAACGCACCTGGGTTTGGCGTGGCAGTGAGCCTGGGAGTGACCATATAGCTGGCATCTGTGGCATTGGCCAACGATGCCGCTCTTGTGAGGCTTCTCTATAGTGATTCCTGTGAGAGAGCAGACGCTCTTCACTAGGAAGATGGGGTGGTGGGAAGTTCCCTCTGCTGGGTTGCAGATAACGAGAACCATATCGTAAGGGATTTTACCGCGTGCCTTGTGCATGCGGTGGACCTCCTTTACAGGGATTCCCTGAGAGGTGAGGTCCACCTTGATGTCATCGGAGGTTAACTCCTTTGGCACTCGGCGAATGACGATTCGTATGAGGCGTTCTTCCGGGAGGGAGTAGGTGTGGAAGGCCACACCTCTGTTGCGGAGGAGCTTGGTCAGCTCACGGTAGTCCTTGGAGGACGGTAGGGTTACCTTTATGCCAGTCTGTGTAGACCTGGCATTGGTGAAAAGATTTTTGATTCAGAACACCAGCTGGACACATTGGTCCATTTGGCCTTGTCCTGAATGAAGACAGGCGGAGGAGGAGGGATTTTGGTGGCGGCTCGGGGGGCTGAGCGGGCGGGGTTAAGAGTCGCTGCGCGCGGGGCGGCGGTAGCGTTTGCGGGGGCGGGGGCGGGGGTGGGTGAGCCGCTAGCGGAGGCAGCGGCTGCCAGTTTGGGGGCGGGATTGGAGGAGGATTTCTTCCTCCTCCTCTTTCCTGTGGCAACGATGAAGCCATCGGCTTCATCGTCCGGGGACGAGAGTGGAGACTCCTCGGAGGAATCCGAGGAGACGGGGATTGGGCGCTTTGCCGAGAATACCTCGGTGTCCATGGACACCTCGGTTTCAGCAAGCGCGGGCTGGGGGGCGGGGGTTGGCTGCAAAAGGGCAGCTAATTTTTGGCCATACTTGGCGCGGACTTCGGGGTCCTTTAATAAGACCTCGTTCACCAGAGCCAGAAGGGCCTGGTAGTAAGGGGCGGGGCTAGGACATGCGTCCATTATAAGATAAGGGGGGTACCTAGTCCTCCGGGTTATGGGCCCGGAGGGTGTGTGACCCTCCCTGTCCTAGTGACAGGGAGGTGTGTACCTCACTAACCTGACTCGTCCGGCGCCGAGCAGCTTCGGTGCACAACACGACACTACACTACACTGCACGACACACACACCACACACACCCGGGGGGAACGGGCAGGAGTACCGACGCCTAGGGCGCGTTGAGTCGGGGATTGATTAATCGCCCGGTAGTACGTTTGACCGTTATTCTGCCAAAGGAATATAAAGGACGTTTGACCGTTATTCTGCCAGAGGGATATGTAGAACGTTTGACCACTCTGCAGGAATAAGTTAGGGCGTTGCTGCAGCTTTCGATACAGCTCGGCAGGTGCAGCAACGAGACACTTCACAGTGCACTGACACTGACACTCCCGAGACTCTCAATGCACGCGGGCAGAGCAATCTGCGATAGCGCAGCGGGTCGAAAAGCGCGGCGAGCTAGACAGGAAGCGCACGTGGGCGGCACGAGCGATCTGCGATAGCACGGCGAGGCGAAAACGAAAAGCGCGGCGAGCTAGAGCGGCGGAGCGGAGGTAGACACGTCCGCACAGGGCGAGCGCGCGACGCGGAATGATTGATCTTAGCTATTTTTTTTTTTTTTTTTTTGATATGGCATCTCGTAGGTAGGCTACTTTAGAGACCGTTACTACTTAATCGAACTTTCCTGTGAATGCCTTAATTAAAAATTAAAGCCTCCAGCCAGGGCATAAAACTACTTAAAACTAAGCGACTACGCACTAAGGGCACCCCCTGTGGGGTACGGACCTCGGCTTAGGGCGTCGCTGGAGAGGACAGCAAGGGACGGCTGGATCGAAAGTTATACTTGTTGGTTTGATGACCACGGCGTTTCCTAGTACTAGCTCTGAGAAGAAACGCCGAAACAAACTCAGAGGTCATTGTTGGGACATTATTGTAATTACTGGCTCAGCTGCGGCGCGGGCTGGCCTTCATCGGACAAGGGACGGGGAAGGGGACTACTACGTGGAGCGCGTCGCGATGGACCTCGGCGGCGAGGTCGGTCTGTGTTTATGTAGTGTGCTGGTGGCCCTATTGGCCTCTTGGAGGAGGGTAATGGGGTCATCGGGGTCTGTGAGAGCATGCCGAGGGCGGCGAAGGCGGGAGATGGTGGAGGGAGTGTAATTAGCAGCCGCTGCTATGAGAGGATTGCGGTGCTTGGCAGCAGTGTCAAAGAAACGCTTGGAGAGGCGTTTCATGAACTGCTGGATGGTGGGGATTTTGAGATCGAGATGGAGGATCTCATTACGGACGAACCAAGGGGCGTTTGTGGCTTTACGGAGGAATCGGTTTTGGACTACTTGCATCCTATGGATATAACGTGGCTTGGCATGTGCGAACACTGGACAAGCGTAAGTCATAATCGGGCGTATGCAAGCTGTGTACAGGCGCATTTTGCACCTGAGCGATAGCTTGCTACGCGGGTTGAGGAGGGGGTGGAGTCGACCTAGAGCGAAGGCGGCGCGAGCGCGGACCGTCTTAATGTGCTCTGAGAATTTAAGGCTTTGATCGAGAATGACACCAAGGTACTTGGCTTGCTTCTCCCAAGGGATCGGCTTGCCGTCCATGGTGATGGGACGTGGAAGGGTGACGCTGACCCGCGGTTTCCTGTAAAGAACCGCTTGGCTCTTAAGGGGGTTGACTTCGATCCTCCATTTCTTAAACCAGGCAGCTAGAAAGTTGACTGCTCTTTGAAGATGGAAGCGAATCTGATCTGGGCTGCGTCCCGAGCAGTAGATGGCTGTGTCGTCTGCGAACAGAGCGAGGTGAGCCTTGCTTCTTTTCGGGATGTCGCTAGTGAATAGCGTGAAAATGAGGGGGGGCTAACACGGAGCCCTGGGGGACACCTGCACGGATGGGGCGGGGGGAGGAGAGCGCTCCTTCGATTTTGTAGCGAAAGGTGCGGTTTGACAGAAAGTCCCGTAGGATGAGAACGAGACGGTCAGGCACACCGAGTTGGTACAGCTTATAGATTAAGCCGTTGTGCCAGACTTTGTCAAACGCCTTCGCTATATCGAAGTAAACTACGCCTGTGTACATACCACGCAGGAAGCCTGCGTGAATATGTTCAGTGATGCGTAGGATCTGTTGCGGACAGGAGTGCTGGGTACGGAACCCGAATTGTTCTAATGGGATAAGGCCCTTGTTCTCGGCGTAGGCTCTGAGACGCTTATATATAAGCCTCTCATAGATCTTACCGAGAACTTTGAGTAAGCTGATGGGACGGTAGCTAGTGGGATCGGCTTTAGGCTTACCGGGCTTAGGAATGCCTATAACAGTAGCTTCTTTCCACGTTTGTGGGAAAATGTTGTTTCCTAGTGCACCATTGAAGATGGTGGTCAAGAGGATGATCAGGTGGGCAGGGAAGAGGCGGATCACTCTGTTGGTGATGCCGTCTGAGCCGGGCGCTTTCCTGAGTTGAAGACCCTTGACGATGTCCTGCACCTCATCAGGGGTGATGGGGGGCAGGGGGTCCTCAGGGTCGTCAACAGGTGGGAGGGAGGTTCTACGTTCGACTTCAGCGTCAACTTCAAGGAGATGAGCTTGGTCTACTGGTAGGAGGCTGGGGGAGCACTGGGCTTCTAGGCAAGAGGCGAGGCATTCAGCCTTGTCATCGTCATCGAAGGCGATGGAATTGTCAGGGCGAACCAGGGGAGGCATGGTCACAACTTCATTGGATTTAAGTTTCCTCTGAAGGTTCCAGAAGGCTTGATGGGTGGGCTCTAACTCATCCAGCATCTTATCCCAGCCAGCTTCACGCCACTCCGATACGCGTCTTTTTACAGTTCTCTGTAAATAGCGCATATGGGTTTTGTTAGCCGCGCAGGGGAATCTGCTGTAGGCACGGACCGCCGCGTTCTTCTCGGTCAACAGTTCACGCAAGTCAGCAGGGAGTTTCCAGCGACAGTCTTCTGTCACTGTAACCTCCCTTGAACATTCGTTCAGTACCTGACTGTACGTGATCCGTGAACGAGTCGATCGCAGCTGTCGTGTTAGCGATAGAGTCGAAGCGTGCAGGTATGGAGTCCAAGTGGTGGATGTGGTGGATTCAGCCGATCGCTTACTTTCCTCCAGTCCGTTACCACTTTCGTCTGGGGTGCTAGACCTGGGTCAGGGAGGCCAGTACGGGGAGCCAGTCGTATGATGACTGGGCGATGGTCAGACGATAGCTCTGATAGCGCTTCTATAGAGTCTAACCGTAGGTTGACGTTCTTTAGGAGCGCTATGTCGAGGACGTCTGGGGTGAATTCGGTTTGATGGGGGAAGTGCGTGGGGGTCATGGGGCCTACGACATCGAAGTTTAATCGAGTGGAGAGGTCAAGCAGGAGTCTGCCTCTGGAATTGATCCTGGTGCTATTCCAGGCAGTGTGTTTGGCGTTGAGGTCGCCCGCTATAATAACGGAGTCGCTCAACCCAAGAAGAAGGGTAATGTCATCTGCTAGGAGTTGATGGTCCTCTGCAGAGTTGCTGGGAGGGACATAGGCTGACACTAACGTGATGGGTTGGTGCCCTGTCATGCCGAGACGGCACATTGACACTTCGAGTCGTGAGAGGGGTGGGGGGTCCAATGGGATGCAATGAAGAGCCCTTTTGAAGTAAATAAGGGTACCGCCTTTGTGACACCGCAGCCTGTCGTTGCGAACTACACGGTAGTTAGCAATTAGAGGAGTGCGGTGGCAAGGCTTCAGAAAGGTCTCCTGAGCGAGGAAGATGTCAACCTGGTACTCTGTAAGGAAGGTTGAGATCTCGAACTTCTGATCTCTGATGCCATCGGCATTGAAGTGAGCCAGTTTGAGGGATCGGGGCTTGGTTCTTTGTGTGACCGTAATATCCATAATTAGTTCTTGTTGGAGGCGAGGGAGGAAAGGGCGTGCGTAATCTCAGGATACGCGTTATAAATATTGATTATGGCTTGCAGATTACCTGCTGCCATGGCTACCTTTAAGTCGCTTGCCATTTGTCTGGCGCGGGGCGACATAAAGATAAGGAAGGTCCCCGAGATGACGTTAAACGCATCTGTGGGGCCGTTTCCTGACAAGGGGGTCGAGGGAGGGGGTGTAGGGGTTGAAGCTGCAACCGGAGGTGCAGGGGCAGGAGGGGACGGAGCCGCCTTTTGGGCCGTGGAAGGACGGATGCGAGGATCCTTGTCCTTCCAGGCGGGGGTGGCTGGGGGGGGTCTGGGGAGCAGTCGCCACGAGGGCCGGGAAGGCCCTCTGGTGGTTCAACTGGTTCCAGGGACTGGGCCTTTGGGTGCACAGTCGCTCTGGGATCTGACTCCCTGGGGATTCACGCTTTTTATTTGGGGGCCTTGGGACACCCGCGATAGTTGGCCGTATGGCCAGTCGTGCCGCAGAGGACACAACTAGGAGGCTCTTTGCAGAGCGCTCGGTCCCTGGGGCGAGGGCATTCTGCCGTGCCATGATCGTCCAGGCACTTAACGCACCTGGGTTTGGCGTGGCAGTGAGCCTGGGAGTGACCATATAGCTGGCATCTGTGGCATTGGCCGACGATGCCGCTCTTGTGAGGCTTCTCTATGGAGATTCCTGTGAGAGAGCAGACGCTCTTCACTAGGAAGATGGGGTGGTGGGTAGTTCCCTCTGCTGGGTTGCAGACGACGAGAACCATGTCGTAAGGGATTTTACCGCGTGCCTTGTGCATGCGGTGGACCTCCTTTACAGGGATTCCCTGAGAGGTGAGGTCCACCTTGATGTCATCGGAGGTTAACTCCTTTGGCACTCGGCGAATGACGACTCGAATGAGGCGTTCTTCCGGGAGGGAGTAGGTGTGGAAGGCCACACCTCTGTTGCGGAGGAGCTTGGTCAGTTCCCTGTAGTCCTTGGAGGACGGAAGGGTTACCTTTATGCCGGTCTGTGTAGACCTGGCATTGGTGAATTGAATTTTCAACTCAGAACACCAGCTGGACACATTGGTCCATTTGGCCTTGTCCTGAATGAAGACAGGCGGAGGAGGAGGGATTTTGGTGGCGGCTCGGGGGGCTGAGCGAGCGGGGTTAAGAGTCGCTGCGCGCGGGGCGGCGGTAGCGTTTGCGGGGGCGGGGGCGGGGGTGGGTGAGCCGCTGGCGGATGCAGCGGCTGCCAATTTGGGGGCGGGATTGGAAGAAGATTTCTTCCTCCTCCTCTTTCCCGTGGCTACGATGAAGCCGTCGGCTTCATCGTCCGGGGACGAGGATGGAGACTCCTCGGAGGAATCCGAGGAGACGGGGATGGGGCGCTTTGCCGAGAATACCTCGGTGTCCATGGACACCTCGGTTTCGGCAGGGGCGGGTTGGGGGGCGGGGGTTGGCTGCAGAAGGGCAGCTAATTTCTGGCCATATTTGGCGCAGACTTCGGGGTCCTTTAAGAGGACCTCGTTCACCAGGGCCAGAAGGGCCTGGTAATGAGGGGCGGGGCTAGGACATGCGTCCATTATTATTAGAAAAAGGGGGGTACCTAGTCCTCCGGGTTGTAGGCCCGGAGGGTGTGTGACCCTCCCTGTCCTAGTGACAGGGAGGTGTGTACCTCACTAACCTGACTCGTCCGGCGCCGAGCAGCTTCGGTGCACAACACGACACTACACTACACCGCACGACACACACACCACACACACACGGGGGGAACGGGCAGGAGTACCGACGCCTAGGGCGCGTTGGATCGGGGATTGATTAATCGCCCGGTAGTACGTTTGACCGTTATTCTGCCAAAGGAATATGAAGGACGTTTGACCGTTATTCTGCCAGAGGGATATGTAGAACGTTTGACCACTCTGCAGGAATAAATTAGGGCGTTGCTGCAGCTTTCGATACAGTTCGGCAGGTGCAGCAACGAGACACTTCACAGTGCACTGACACTGACACTCCCGAGACTCTCAATGCACGCGGGCAGAGCAATCTGCGATAGCGCAGCGGGTCGAAAAGCGCGGCGAGCTAGACAGGAAGCGCACGTGGGCGGCACGAGCGATCTGCGATAGCACGGCGAGGCGAAAACGAAAAGCGCGGCGAGCTAGAGCGGCGGAGCGGAGGTAGACACGTCCGCACAGGGCGAGCGCGCGACGCGGAATGATTGATCTTAGCTATTTTTTTTTTTTTTTTTTTGATATGGCATCTCGTAGGTAGGCTACTTTAGAGACCGTTACTACTTAATCGAACTTTCCTGTGAATGCCTTAATTAAAAATTAAAGCCTCCAGCCAGGGCATAAAACTACTTAAAACTAAGCGACTACGCACTAAGGGCACCCCCTGTGGGGTACGGACCTCGGCTTAGGGCGTCGCTGGAGAGGACAGCAAGGGACGGCTGGATCGAAAGTTATACTTGTTGGTTTGATGACCACGGCGTTTCCTAGTACTAGCTCTGAGAAGAAACGCCGAAACAAACTCAGAGGTCATTGTTGGGACATTATTGTAATTACTGGCTCAGCTGCGGCGCGGGCTGGCCTTCATCGGACAAGGGACGGGGAAGGGGACTGCTACGTGGAGCGCGTCGCGATGGACCTCGGCGGCGAGGTCGGTAGGTCGGTCTGTGTTTATGTAGTGTGCTGGTGGCCCTATTGGCCTCTTGGAGGAGGGTAATGGGCTCATCGGGGTCTGAGAGAGCATGCCGAGGGCGGCGAAGGCGGGAGATGGTGGAGGGAGTGTAATTAGCAGCCGCTGCTATGAGAGGATTGCGGTGCTTGGCAGCAGTGTCAAAGAAACGCTTGGAGAGGCGTTTCATGAACTGCTGGATGGTGGGGATTTTGAGATCGAGATGGAGGATCTCATTACGGACGAACCAAGGGGCGTTTGTGGCTTTACGGAGGAATCGGTTTTGGACTACTTGCATCCTATGGATATAACGTGGAATAGCGTGCTGCGACAACAAACATACATTTATAGTCCACAGCGCTCACGCGATTACTGACTGCCCGTATAGCGCATAGCGCCATTCTATAGCACGCGATTTTTTCATAGCGCATAGCGCAGATAGCGGGCAGCGCCCGCGGAGTGCCGGCGCGCGCTGTGCGAGTCGTTTTTTAGTTTTTTAATATGGCATCTCGTAGTTGACCTTGAGAGGCCGGTACTACTTAACCGGACTATCCTGTGGCTGCCTTAAGTGAATTTAAAGCCTCCAGCCAGGGCTACTAAAAGCTAAGCGACTACACGCTAAGGGCACCCCCTGTGGGGTACGAACCTCGGCTTAGGGTGTCGCTAGAAGAACAGCAAGGGACGGCTGGATCGAATTTTTATTTTTATTTCGGTTTGATGACCGCGGCGTTTCTTAGTACTAGCTCTGAGAAGAAACGTCCGAAACAAACTCAGAGGTCATAGTTGGGAATTTATATTTACTGGCTCAGCTGCGGCGCGGGCTGGCCTACATCGGACAAGGGACGGGGGGGCGATTACTACGTTGAACGCGTCGCGTCGGACCTCGGCGGCGAGGTCGGTAGGTCGGTTTTTTGTGTTTTGTACTAGTGGCCTTATTGGCCTCTTGGAGGAGGGTAATGGGGTCATCAGGGTCGGTGAGAGCGTGCCTAGGTCGGCGAAGCTTGCTAATTTTGGAGGGGGAATAATTTACTGCCGCGACAACCAGAGGGTTGTGATGTACAGCGGCTGTGTCAAAGAAACGCTTGGAGAGGCGTTTCATGAAATGCTGGATAGTGGGGAAAGTGCGAGTCGTTAGATCAATTTCATTCTTAACGTAAATAGCGTTATAGCGTCTTAACGTCCACCTACATAGCGCTATGCGCTATATTAACCACCTCTACAATACTCAACAGACATTTTTTTTTTGGTTCAATTCTTTCCGTTCTTCTGAACGGAAAAGGCAAAGGCATAGTACGCCATACAGCCTAGTCTTCAGTACATATTCTCTTGAGTAAAATTCTATCCTAACTTAACCTAATTAATCCTAACTTATCCTAACTAATTTAACTCCTTTCGTTTCCCGCGTTTAGACGAAAAGGAGCGGTTTAGCGTCAAGACATGATGTGGCCACTATGCTACAATATTTCACTGTTCTTTTTTAATTATTCACTTAATGCACTTTTTACTACATAAATCACGCGTTTTTATTTAGTAAACGACACTATAAATAATTTTAAAAGTCCAATGAAAAATGAGCGTGACATCTTGACATTCCCGCCAAACCTCTTCTCAACATAAACATTTTTTTTTTGTTCATTTCTTTCCGTTCGGGCGAATGGAAAAGGCAAAGGCATAGTACGCCATACAGCCAAGTCTTCAGTAATTTTTTTTCTTCATTAAATATCTATCCTAATTTATCCTAGCATAACTTAACCTAAACTAACTCCTTTCGTTTTACGCGTTTGGACGATAAGGAGCGGTTTAGAGTAAAGACATGATGAGGCCACTATGCTACAATATTTCACTGTTCTTTTTGAATTATTCACTGAATGCACTTTTTACTACATAAATCACGCGTTTTTATTTAGGAAACGACACTATAAATAATTTTAAAAGTCCAATGAAAAATGAGCGTGACACTCATCTTGACATTCCCGCCAAACCCCCTCAACATAGACATCACAAATTCACAATCATTTTTTTTTTTGGGATTTTATGGCCTGGTTATTTTTTTTTTAATAGTGTGGCACTAGTTATGACTTTGTGCCAATTTCAAGTAAAATAAAAATATTCAAAGTTCTTCTTTCTTTCTCTTATGGCTTCGCACGGTTTGTGCATTTAGCCAATGTCACGTAATGAATTATTCATGTCGAAAAAGACGGCCGCGCGTACCGAACACAGATGAAGATTTGGTACAAAGCCATGATGTGGCCACTATGCTACAATATTTCACTGTTCTTTATGAATTATTCACTGAATGCAATTTTTACTACATAAATCACACGTTTTTATTTAGTAAACGACACTATAAATAATTTAAAAGTCCAATGAAAAAAGAGGGTGGCACTCATCTTGGCTTCCCGCCAAAAACTCCCGCCTGGTTATTCATTCACTATCACTCACTTTGATTTAATGTTACCAGAAAAAAAAAAAATATTGACGAATTATCTATTTTATTTTTAATATGGGCGTTTTGCATTACGGTACTATGATTTATTAAAATGAGGTTTCAGTTAAAATGCAGTACCTACTGATCATAAAATGAAATTAATTACCTATTTTAATTTGAATAAAAGAACCCAACCACAGCTGCTTAAACCTTTGAAAAATGATGTCAGGGTTGTTGTTGCGAAAACAGAGATGAGAGGTGGGAAATTCAAGGCAAAGTATTTACAAATTTCTCAATACCTCATTCTAATGGACATATTTTGTCGCTACGAAAAACGTATTATCTGATACGTGCAAGTTTCGAATATGGAGTTATTTTTAAAAGTATTACGTTGGTGTCCATCCTCATTTAGAGGGTTATCAAAACTTGTGTCAGATTTCGTAGATAAGCTAGTAAGTGTCATCGAATATTGCTATCCAGATTTCGAAGGCAAAGCTAGTTTTACCGAATAATTGCAAGATGTTGGACGAGCTGGTGAAAGATTACTCTTCATACTTGAAGTTGGATGTGCTTAATGGTTTTCAAACCGTCCAAGATGTTGTTGATAATATGCTGACAAGACTTGAAGAATTAACTAGTGTGCTACAAATGGTTAAACTGAAGAACAGTGATTGTAGCTCAGCTGTTTCAGAAGACATTAGCAAATACCGCAGTGAAATAACAGCACTCTCTAAGAAAATAGCAATATTAATTCATGTTATTCAGAAGCTTCAAAACAATGTAGAGCAACTTGAAAAACAAATGGACAAAGCAGAAATTGATTTTGGTGTAAACAATGATAACAAGATCAAAAGCTTTCTTAAACCATTCCTCAAAAGGAATAAAGAAGTTGTTTCAACAAATTCACCAACACAGCCTTATGAAAAACTAGTTTTTGAAAGTGTTTTAGATCATTTTGAAGATGGGAAACCTTATAAATAATATAGGTTAGGTATTATTTTGTACCTATTTTTTTAGATAGATTTTTGTGGAATTGGTAAATCTCCAACTCTAACACTAAATGTGTGTTCTTATATGGCTAATTTTGATCCAAATATTATATAAAACATTCTCAAGGGTTATTAAGGTGCTTTGTAAACTATAAAACAATGAGATAATACACTTTTTGTATTCTAACTTATTCCAAGGCGTGAAGTGAATGATTTTTTAAGTACATCTTTCCATCCATTGTTATATTTTTATTATAATTCAAAATCTGTAAGAATCAGTGTGTTATGGATACAAACAAAATAAATAAAAGTACCATGGAACTTTATTAGGGACTCATTAGAATAACAAAATTAAATCTTACAAACATTCAGCAGTTAAACACATTTGATGGCTTAAACACTTGGTTTCAACAACAAAGCGTATGTTCTTGCTTGTGTTGCTCTCTACAACTAACATCAAAAGAATATAAATTAATCAGGATTCCATAGGTGAAAGACAATTAAAAAGTTCATGTGCAATACAAAAGACATGTGCCTCACCTATTCATCATTTAATTTTACACCAATCGCTTACTGTGCCCCTGTACCCAGCTCAAAAACTACAAAGAACAAAAAGCATGCAAATGAAACAAAAATGGACAATAACCCCTTGTCTACTAGGTTTCAAAATTGAGTTCAAGATATCAACTGAACATACATTGCAAGTTAAAAGCATGTAACAATAGAAAAAGTATAGTCTTGTTAGCTCTTCATTGCAAAACATAACTCACAGTAAATTTCTTAGGTTAACAGATTCCATCTCTATACTACAAACCTTAATCATAATGGAACAAGTAGTCGAAAAAGTATAGTCTTGTTAGCTCTTCATTGCAAAACATAACTCACAATGAATTTATTAGGTTTACAGATTCAATCTCTATAGTAAAAACCTTAATCATAATGGAACAAGTAGTCTGTTTATTGACATTCCTTTTTATTGTACACATATATGTTACTTATTATTAAACCTATTTAAAAAATAAAACAATAATTTTTATTTCCCTGTTGAGCCAAACCCTCCTTCTGCCCGTTTAGTTTCTGACAAATTGGTTACTTCTCTCAGGACTGGGTAGAAGATTCTTTCACAAATTAGTTGGGCAATCCTATCACCTTTCTTAATTTCGAAATCCTTATCAGAATGGTTGAAGATAACAACACCAACATTGCCTCGATAATCTTCATCTATGACACCAGCTGTAACAAAAATTATATCAATGATTACTACTCCTACCTAATCAAGTGTGTTAAGTAATTTTTGTTTTTGGGTGACTACACACTAAGGGCACCCCCTGTGGGGTACGAACCTCGGCTTAGGGCGTCGCTAGAGAGGACAGCAAGGGACGGCTGGATCGAATATATTCTTAATGGTTTGATGACCACGACGTTTCCTAGTAGCTGCTAGCTCTGAGAAGAAACGCCGAAACAAACTCAGAGGTCATTGTTGGGACATTATGATATTACTGGCTCAGCTGCGGCGCGGGCTGGCCTTCATCGGACAAGGGACGGGGGAGGGGATTACTACGTGAAGCGCGTCGCGATGGACCTCGGCGGCGAGGTCGGTGTTTTTGTGTAATGTGCTGGTGGCCCTATTGGCCTCTTGGAGGAGGGTAATGGGGTCATCGGGGTCTGTGAGGGCATGCCGAGGGCGGCGAAGTCGGGAGATGTGTGTGTGAGTGTGATTGGCAGCCGCTGCTATAGTAGGATTGCGGTGCTTGGCAGCAGTGTCAAAGAAATTCTTGGAAAGGCGTTTCATGAACTGCTGGATGGTGTGGATTTTGAGATCAAGATGGAGGATCTCATTTTGGACGAACCAAGGGGCGTTTGTGGCTTTACGGAGGAATCGGTTTTGAACTACTTGCATCCTATGGATATGACGCGGCTTGGCATGTGCGAAAACTGGACAAGCGTAGGTCATAATCGGGCGTATGCAAGCTTTGTACAAGCGCATTTTGCACCTGAGCGATAGCTTGCTACGCGGGTTGAAGACGGGGTGGAGTCGACCTAGAGCGAAGGCGGCGCGAGCGCGGACCGTCTCAATGTGCTCTGAGAAGTTGAGGTTTTGATCGAGAATCACACCTAGGTACTTGGCTTGCTTCTCCCAAGGGATCGGCTTGCCGTCCAAGGTGATGGGTCGTGGAAGGGTGACACTGACCCGCGGTTTCCTGTAGAGTACCGCTTGGCTTTTTAGGGGGTTAACTTCAATCCTCCATTTCATAAACGAGTCAGCGAGCTTGTTGACCGCGGATTGAAGATGGAGGCGAATCCAGTCTGGACTGCGTCCCGAGCAGTAGATGGCTGTGTCGTCTGCGAACAGAGCGAGTTGAGCCTTACTGCTTTTCGGGATATCGCTAGTGAAAAGCGTAAAAATGATTGGGGCTAGTACAGAGCCCTGGGGAACACCTGCACGGATGGGGCGGGGGGAGGAGAGCGCTCCTTCGATTTCATAGCGAAAGGTGCGGTTTGACAGAAAGTCCCGTAAGATGAGGACGAGACGATCAGGCACACCGAGTTGGTACAGCTTATAGATTAAGCCGTTGTGCCAGACTTTGTCAAACGCCTTCGCTATATCGGATAAACTACGCCTGTGTACATACCACGCAGGAACCCTGCGTGAATTTGTTCAGTGATGCGTAGGATCTGTTGCGGACAGGAGAGTGTTGGGTACGGAACCCGAATTGTTCTAATGGGATAAGGCCCTTGTTCTCGGCGTAGGCTCTGAGACGCTTATATAGAAGCCTCTCATAAATCTTACTGAGAACTTTGAGTAAGCTGATGGGACGGTAACTGGACGGTTCGGCTTTAGGCTTACCGGCCTTGGGAATGCCTATAACTGTGGCTTCTTTCCACGTTTGTGGGAAAATGTTATTCCCCATTGCGCCATTGAGGATGGTGGTCAAGAGGATGATCAGGTGGGCAGGGAAGAGGTAGACCACTCTGTTGGTGATGCCGTCAGAGCCGGGCGCTTTCCTGGGTTGAAGACCCTTGATGATGTCCTGCACTTTATCTGGAGTGATGGGAGGCAGGGGATCCTCAGGGTCGTCAACGGGTGGGAGGGATGTTCTACGTTCGACTTTAGCGTCAACCTCAAGGAGATGAGCTTGGTCTATTGGTAGGAGGCTGGGAGAGCACTGGGCTTCCAGGCAGAAGGCAAGGCATTCAGCCTTGTCATCGTCATCGAAGGCGAATGTTAAGTAAAGCTGTAACTGCAAAGTGTTTTTAAATAAAGATATTTTTTAATTTTATAAGACAAAAGGTTAAGAGTTATTTGCATAATTGAAATGTCTCAGTTTTTGGTAACCTTTACAACAGATTGATTTTATATAAAATTTACATGGTTCTATTACAAGAAATGTTTGTTTTAGTCATTGTTCTGTAATAAGATGGGTATTGTTTTATTCAACAATAAGGAAATATTTTATCTGCAAAAACTTTGTTACATTATTTATCAAAATTAGTCTTCAGTTTTGTACTTTTATCATTTCCACTTTTGCCATCATGAACAATTCAATTGCCCAGCATAATACTATATATGACTTTATGCAACAGCCTAATGATCATTACTGTGCTACCCGAGATTTTGTTATACAACTGTATACAAAGGTAAAGCCCTAGGAAGTGGTGATTGTTTAACGAGGTGTGTTCACCTATTGTGGTATTTGTGTACTTACATTATCTTCACACTTTACACAAAATATTGCCATTTTATAAAGGTCAGGTGCTTGACCTCTACAGACAGGATGGGTTCACACTAGCTCAAGACAGAGAATAGTGGAAAGGAGAAATGGAAGCCTTTGCCCTGCAGTGAGACAACATACGATAAAAACCATATAACCTAAGTTACCATAGAGTTTCTTGCCCATTCTTTTCCATACAAACCAACCTTTGAAAGAGGTGGCAAATGAAGGCTTATGTTGCATTGGCTTACAGATAAAATCCAAGTCTATTGAGCAAGTCAGCACATACAATGATGTACAGTGATAATAATTGGTGAGTAATTATAGGTATTGACATTGTTATGTTTATGTAATAAAAAAATATCAGATAAGATAAAAACTGTATTAATGTGACATGTATTTTAAACCTGTATGTACATGTAATGGTCTTAAAAACAAATATCACTTTTGTTGTTGGAATACAATTAATTTATTTTAATGTTAGATATTGTAACAAGGGTTTTCTAGGTTTACTTAACGTTAATGTTGAGTTTGGACAGTTCATATTCCAACAGGAACTAGGTAACATACTCTCTAGTAGGTACATCATAACCTATCTTTACCAGAAAGTATAATCTGTTAAAATACAGACGAATGACACTCACCGCCGACATCAATGAAGTTTTTAACAGCTAGTCCTGACCTGGGTGCTACTCTTCCATAGCAACCGGCTGGTAGTTCGATTTGCAGGTCTGTCTTCACTAGTTCTTTACCGCGTGCTGGTACTACGTAGTCATATGCACTGTAACAGAAAGGGCGTTATAAACAGGTAATTTATTAAACATATCCAGCGGCCTAATAGTGATAACTACCTCTTTAGATCAAATCCTGCAGCTTTTTCAGAACCTTTCATCGGTGGAAATGCATTTTCACTCAAACGTGTGAATCGCAGTTCAGTTTCTAGACCTGAAGACATTTTGGGTATGTTAAACAGAATTAACTGAATAATCCGTGAAATTATGAAAGCTTAAAGGCCGATACTTCCAGAAAAAACTCGTAAAGTAAAAAATAAAGACGCTAAGGGAAATGCCAGAGAACTTTACAATACAAAAACCCGCCAGATTTGACGTTAGTGACTTTTGTTGGCGCCAAATCAAATTTCAAATGTCAAAATTATGTTGCCTGCTCCTATGCTGTTTTAACTGAAAATATTCAAATAAATATTATGTACCTAGGTACGATACCTATGTTTACGTGTAGATATTAGCAATCACAATACAACACTCGAATTCACTCACTTGCTTGAAACATGTTTCAATTTCACTTGCTATACAAGTGAAATTACTCAAACAAATAAAAATAGAATAGAATGTTTGAGTAAATTACCTATCAAGCCAAATCTACGTTATTTGTTAAAATGACCTCAATATTTTAGTTGCTCAGATACCATTTTAATCGGTATATTGTTTTAAGAGAGTTATGGCAGCACTAAACTATGCATCTAGAAATTCGACTGAAAGTATTATATATCTATGATCATGAAAAAATTATATTATTACATATAAATGAACTTGGTGAAATAGAGACAACATGAAATTTTAGATGTTTCATTTTTTTGACAACTTCTTCACAAGTAGCCCCGCTATCCACTATAATCATGTCGGACTGTGCACATGCGTCCATAAGAGCGTCGTTAGTGTGAGCAAGACAGAGCACATTCAAATCAGTAAATGGTAGTTTAATACATGCAAGTACATAGTGCTTACTCGTGTGCTATGCAGTGTCCTACTTACTTAAGCTTTCATAAATACAATCTCAGTCTGACCTATAATATATCTCAGTGTAATGACGATTTTTTTTTTTTGATATGTCATATCGTAGGTGGCTACTAAGAGACCGTAACTACTTAATCGGACTTTCCTGTAGATGCCTTAATTAAAATTAAAGCCTCCAGCCAGGGGCACTTAAAACTAAATTAAAATTAGGCGACTACGCACTAAGGGCACCCCCTGTGGGGTACGAACCTCGGCTTAGGGCGTCGCTAGAGTGGACAGCAAGGGACAGCTGGATCGAATGTGTTCTTAATGGTTTGATGACCATGATGTTTCCTAGTACTAGCTCTGAGAAGAAACGCCGAAACAAACTCAGAGGTCATTGATGGGACATTATGATATTACTGGCTCAGCTGCGGCGCGGGCTGGCCTTCATCGGACAAGGGACGGGGGAGGGGATTACTACGTGGAGCGCGTCGCGATGGACCTCGGCGGCGAGGTCGGTAGGTCGGTCTGTTTTTGTGTAATGTGCTGGTGGCCCTATTGGCCTCTTGGAGGAGGGTAATGGGGTCATCGGGGGTCTGTGAGGGCATGCCGAGGGCGGCGAAGTCGGGAGATGGTGGAGGGAGTGTAATTGACAACCGCTGCTATAAGAGGATTGCGGTGCTTGGCAGCAGTGTCAAAGAAACGCTTGGAAAGGCGTTTCATGAACTGCTGGATGGTGGGGATTTTGAGATCAAGATGGAGGATCTCATTTCGAACGAACCAAGGGGCGTTTGTGGCTTTACGGAGGAATCGGTTTTGGACTACTTGCATCCTATGGATATGACGTGGCTTGGCATGTGCGAAAACTAGACAAGCGTAGGTCATAATCGGGCGTATGCAAGCTTTGTAAAAGCGCATTTTGCACCTGAGCGATAGCTTGCTACGCGGGTTGAGGACAGGGTGGAGTCGACCTAGAGCGAAGGCGGCGCGAGCGCGGACCGTCTCAATGTGCTCTGAGAAGTTGAGGTTTTGATCGAGAATCACACCAAGGTACTTGGCTTGCTTCTCCCAAGGGATCGGCTTGCCGTCCAAGGTGATGGGTAGTGGAAGGGTGACACTGACCCGCGGTTTCCTGTAGAGTACCGCTTGGCTTTTTAGGGGGTTGACTTCAATTCTCTATTTCATAAACCAGTCAGCGAGCTTGTTGACCGCGGATTGAAGATGGAGGCGAATCCAGTCTGGACTGCGTCCCGAGCAGTAGATGGCTGTGTCGTCTGCGACTAGAGCGAGTTGAGCCTTACTGCTTTTCGGGATATCGCTAGTGAAGAGCGTAAAAATGAGTGGGGCTAGTACAGAGCCCTGGGGAACACCTGCACGGATGGGGCGGGGGGAGGATTTTTTTTTTTTTTTTTTTGATATGGCATCTCGTAGGTAGGCTACTTTAGAGACCGTTACTACTTAATCGAACTTTCCTGTGAATGCCTTAATTAAAAATTAAAGCCTCCAGCCAGGGCATAAAACTACTTAAAACTAAGCGACTACGCACTAAGGGCACCCCCTGTGGGGTACGGACCTCGGCTTAGGGCGTCGCTGGAGAGGACAGCAAGGGACGGCTGGATCGAAAGTTATACTTGTTGGTTTGATGACCACGGCGTTTCCTAGTACTAGCTCTGAGAAGAAACGCCGAAACAAACTCAGAGGTCATTGTTGGGACATTATTGTAATTACTGGCTCAGCTGCGGCGCGGGCTGGCCTTCATCGGACAAGGGACGGGGAAGGGGACTACTACGTGGAGCGCGTCGCGATGGACCTCGGCGGCGAGGTCGGTAGGTCGGTCTGTGTTTATGTAGTGTGCTGGTGGCCCTATTGGCCTCTTGGAGGAGGGTAATGGGGTCATCGGGGTCTGAGAGAGCATGCCGAGGGCGGCGAAGGCGGGAGATGGTGGAGGGAGTGTAATTAGCAGCCGCTGCTATGAGAGGATTGCGGTGCTTGGCAGCAGTGTCAAAGAAACGCTTGGAGAGGCGTTTCATGAACTGCTGGATGGTGGGGATTTTGAGATCGAGATGGAGGATCTCATTACGGACGAACCAAGGGGCGTTTGTGGCTTTACGGAGGAATCGGTTTTGGACTACTTGCATCCTATGGATATAACGTGGCTTGGCATGTGCGAACACTGGACAAGCGTAAGTCATAATCGGGCGTATGCGGGGGGAGGAGAGCGCTCCTTCGATTTTATAGCGAAAGGTGCGGTTTGACAGAAAGTCCCGTAAGATGAGGACGAGACGATCAGGCACGCCGAGTTGGTACAGCTTATAGATTAAGCCGTTGTGCCAGACTTTGTCAAACGCCTTCGCTATATCGAAGTAAACTACACCTGTGTACATACCACGCAGGAAGCCTACGTGAATATATTCCGTGATGCGTAGGATCTGTTGGGGACAGGAGTGTTGGGTACGAAACCCGAATTGTTCGTTGGGGATGAGGCCCTTGTTCTCGGCGTAAGCTCTGAGTCGCTTATATAAGCCTCTCATAGATCTTACCGAGAACTTTGAGTAAGCTGATGGGACGGTAACTGGACGGTTCGGCTTTAGGCTTACCGGGCTTGAGAATGCCTATAACTGTGGCTTCTTTCCACGTTTGTGGGAAAATGTTATTCCCCAGTGCACCATTGAGGATGGTGGCCAAGAGGATGATTAGGTGGGCAGGAAAGAGGCGGATCACTCTGTTGGCGGCATCCGTCAGAGCCGGGCGCTTTCCTGACGACAGTCATTGCTTGATTTATGTGTCCCACAAGCATCGGCAGTTCGGCACATGTATCTAGACAATAATTATGAAATAATTTCGGTAAGGACGACAGCAGCTCAAGCTACCCGAATCTGCCAAATATTGTCAATCAATCTTAAGTCTTAATTTTTTTTTTTTTTTTTTTTTATATGTACGGACAAATCACACAGATTGAGCTAGCCCCAAAGTAAGCTCGAGACTTGTGTTATGGGATACTAACTCAACGATACTATATTTATAATAGATACATATATAGATAAACATCCAAGACCCAGGCCAATCAGGAAAAGATCGTTTTCCATCATGACCTGACCGGGGATCGAACCCGGGGCCTCCACGTCGCAGGCAGGCGTGTTGACCGCTGCGCCACGGAGGTAGTCAAAAATTCTTCAGATATAAAGTGGAAAATCTAAAAAAAAAACTGATTGTAGTATAGTGTGTCTATAAAGTCGTTAAAATAAATGAGGGCGCTGCGGTCGTGCATATAGCAAACCTGTTAGTGTGACTCTGTAATCTGTGGTATGACTGAAACCACTTTAATTGATACTATTTTTATATTTTACTATTTTATTTTATTATAGCAGATTATTTTGAAGAAGCAAAACTGGTTTTAATGACAACACAAATGTATGGTCTCTAGCGTTTAAATAAAATGAATAAAAAAAAAATCATACATATTTATTATCATATGTTTTAACGTGTTTTTAACAATGAAAAGTATTATAAAACATAATAATTGCTTTCATCATCTGATTCCAAATATTCTTTGTTGAAAAGTATTTTCATTGTCAGCTGCTTCACTAACAACGTCTCCGCTACTAATGTCATCAGCCTGCTTCCTTCGCTTAGATGAATAATTGACTCATCTATATCTTGAAATAGGATTCACTCGCACATTTTCCTGAAAGATTAAAAACAACAAATAACAATACGTAGTTTCTATCAGAAGATGGATAGCACTAATTTTAATTCCGAATATGATGTAATTCATTTTTAAAATCAGCAGTAAATTAAATCACCTAAAGTATCAAAACTGTGCTAGTCGCACTACAATATAGTCTACTTATATTTGAAATCTATCTATCCTCGTTTTAGTCTTAAAATCGTTTACATAAGCAAATTTGAAACTTCTAATAGATAAAAAGAAATAGTCACACGATTACATACCTGTTTCAGCAACTGTTCAAGCACAAATGTCATCCAAATTTGTCCAGCTTGGTGTTCTAGCAAACATCACCAATATACTTAAGAAATTATTTCCTAAGCTCCACTTTTCACATATGCGCTATTTACAGAGAACTGTAAAAACCGCATATCGGAGTGGCATGTAACTAGCTGGGATAAGATGCTGGACGAATTAGAGCCGACTCAACTAGCCTTCTGGGAGCTTCAAAGGAAATTAAAATCCAAAGAAGTTGTCACCATGCCTCCCCTGGTTCGCCCTGAAAATACCATCGTCTTTGACGAAGATGGCAAGGCTGAATGCCATGCCTCCTGCCTAGAAGCCCAGTGCTCCCCCAGCCTCCTACCAGTAGACCAAGCTCATGTCCTTGAGGTTGACATTGAAGACGAAACTAGAACCTCCCTCGCCTGTTGATGACCCTGAGGATCCTCTGCCTCCGACCACTCCAGATGAAGTTCAAGACATCATCAAAGGTCTTCAACCCAGGAAAGCGCCCGGCTCTGACGGCATCACCAACAAAGTGGTCCGCGCCGTCTCTTCCCAGCCCATCTGTTAGACTCCCGCGACCCCACGCGCGCTCGTGATATTAGTGACACCAGGGTGGTTTTAGTCAGTAAAAGTCTGACAGACCCCGTCGACCACCCCAGGGCGGTGGATATCCATTGACGATTTCCACACCGAAGAACAAAAAAAAAAGGGGGGAGTCATACACCTCGTATGACTCCCCCCCCCCCTGACGTATAACAGTGGCGCGCGTGGAACACTTCGCGCCGCCACCTCGGGTCCTGATGTTTGGGGGGCGACAAATGTCCCCGAGTCTGTTGTCCCTGGATCCATTTAAGGGAGCTGGAAGAGGGCGTTATCCATCCTCCGCCGACGCCCAGTGCGCCTGTTGCGGGCCGGGTGAGAGGATGAGATCTCCCTCTCCCTTTCCTATCCCAGAAGTCTTCGCTGCTGACCATCGATTCGATTAGGGCCGGCAGCGACAGGTCACTGCCTACTTCAGAGATGAGGTTACGGCGCAGCTCCACCCAAGCAGCACACTCTGCCAGCGTATGCCGCGCCGTGTACTCCCGACTGTCGACACAGTGGTGACACCGGGCGTCCGGTTCCCTGTTTATGTAACACAGGTACTTCCCGAAGCAACCATGCCCCGAAACTGCCTTCTCCCGATCCAGTCCGCCAGTACCAGCCGGACCGCCTCGATGGAAGTGAGGCGTGGTAGGGCGTGAAAGCCTGTCCCGCCATTCCGCCACCAGCACCTCTCGGAGCTGGGAACGACGCTGCTCGAGCTAACCAAACATCGGCCATTCGCCCCACTCCCGCGCCTGGAGGCGAAGATCCTTGCGTTACTGTTCCAGTGGCGTGAAGATCTTCGCCTCCAGATCCCAATGTGGGGATCCAGCCAGTAGGCAGGCCGCCTCATAGGAGATCGTGCGATACCCATATATGACTCTCGATGGCCATCGCTCTCTGCGGTTGTCGCAGTACAGCGATGCTGCCGGCCGTCAGGTCAGAGGCCCACACCGGGGCCCCATACATGGCCTTCGATCGCACGATTCCCATGTAGAGCCGCCTGCAGGCGGCGCTCGGGCCCCCCAGATTGCGAAGCAACGTTGAAAGCGCCCCAGCTACTCTCAACAACTTGAGCGCCAGCCGCCAGAAGTGGGGGCCGGAATCCCACCGGCTGTTGAGCATCAGTCCCAGGTACTTCATGGTGGACTCGACAGGGATCCGAAGCCCCCCGACCACGATGTGTGAGCCGGGTGGCGGCGCCCGCCGGGGACCATGAAACACTATGGCCTCCGACTTGTTAAGGGCCACCTCCAGGTCTAGGCGACGTATGCGGCCCACCACCTGTGATACCGTAGTCATCAGCAGCAACGTTGCTTCCCTGTGCGAGCTCCCCCGGGCGGTGGCCTGCTTGTCGTCCGCATAACACGCCAGGTCTACCCCCGGTCTGAGCTCGCCTCTCAGCACCCAGTCGTACGTCGTCTACGTTACGAAAAATCAAAGCACGCTTCAATAGTTGAAGAACGTCTAAGCGGACTGGCACTTCTCCAAGTCCATAAAAACGTACCTACCGATTGAAGTGGATGAAGAAGATGATAGACGTTTCGTAAGAAGACGTAAAAGAAAAATTGATTTCGTTATTTAACAAGGTATCTATAAGTTCAGTATTATTACTTATTAATAAAATACCTTCTTTTTAATTGTACCTATTATCAAAGTTTAATTAAAACTTCTTATGACTTGACCACGACTATGTGACCCTCCCCTGGCGCCAAAGCTGGATCCGCCCTTGATTGAGCTGGACTCATTTTGTTGTTCACCATTGGGTATCTGTATGTAGTATTCTGTAATCTGTACCATTACTATCAGTTGGAATCATTTCGAAGCTTATTGCTATTCCATTGCTCCCTATATTCGAAAATGTGGCTGCTCAACAATGTAAATAACGCAATGGATGTTGTTGAATTGTCAAAATGAAACACATTGCTACTGATAACGTGTTATGTAATCGCCCTGCGGGTATCGGCAATTAGAAAAACATTAAGCTATTTGCTAAGCTGTAAAAGCTGCAATAACTTTATAAGATTTTGCAATACCAATGAACGGACGACAGCAGGTCAAGCTACCCCAAACTGTCAGATATTCCCAATCAACTGCTATAGACTTGTAGCGCGTAGGTCGTGTTACGTAATTAAAACTCGGATAGATAGAACGTTGTATAATGCACGTAAGTAAAGAATACAATGTATGCTATAAGTTAACTAATTACATGAGTGTAGACGCGACTATGTTACAGAATGTACAGACTGTGAATGCGGATGTGTAGAATGTCAGATGTAAAATGTAAAATGTGTTATTGTGTCTTACATTTTTTTTTTTTTTTTTTTTTTGATATGGCATCTCATAGTTGACCTAGAGAGGTCGTCACTATTTAACCGGACTGTCCTGTGGCTGCCTTAAATGAATTTAAAGCCTCCAGCCAGGGCTATTAAAAGCTAAGCGACTACGCTAAGGGCACCCCATAGTGGGGTACGAACCTCGGCTTAGGGTGTCACTAGAAAAACAGCAAGGGACGGCTGGATCGATTTCTTATATTTGATTCGGTTTGATGACCGCGGCGTTTCCTAGTACTAGCGCTGAGAAGAAACGTCCGAAACAAACTCAGAGGTCATAGTTGGGAGTTTATATTTACTGGCTCAGCTGCGGCGCGGGCTGGCCGTCATCGGACAAGGGACGGGGGAGGGGGCTACTACGTTGAACGCGTCGCGATGGACCTCGGCGGCGAGGTCGGTAGGTCGGTCTTTTCTTGTGTATTGTGCTGGTGGCCCTATTGGCCTCTTGAAGGAGGGTTATGGGGTCATCGGGGTCTGTGAGGGCATGCCGTGGACGGCGAAGGCGGGAGATGGTGGAGGGAGTGTAGTTAGCAGCCGCTGCTATAAGAGGATTGCGGTGCTTGGCAGCAGTGTCAAAGAAACGCTTGGAGAGGCGTTTCATGAACTGCGGGATGGTGGGGATTTTGAGATCAAGATGGAGGATCTCATTACGGACGAACCAAGGGGCGTTTGTGGCTTTACGGAGGAATCGGTTTTGGACTACTTGCATCCTATGGATATGACGCGGCTTGGCATGTGCGAAGACTGGACAAGCGTATGTCATAATCGGGCGTATGCATGCTGTGTACAAGCGCATTTTGCACCTGAGCGACAGTTTGCTACGCGGGTTGAGGAGGGGGTGGAGTCGACCCAGAGCGAAGGCGGCGCGTGCGCGGACCGCCTTAATGTGCTCTGAGAAGTTGAGGTGTTGGTCGAGAATCACACCTAGGTATTTGGCTTGCTTCTCCCAAGGGATCGGCTTGCCGTCCATGGTGATGGGCCGTGGAAGGGTGACTTTGCGTCGCGGTTTCATGTAGAGTACCGCTTGGCTTTTTTGGGGGTTGACTTCGATCCTCCACTTCTTAAACCAGTCAGCAAGGGAGTTGACCGCTCTTTGAAGATGGAGGCGAATCCGGTCTGGATTGAGTCCAGAGCAGTAGATGGCTGTGTCGTCTGCGAACAGAGCGAGTTGTGCCTTACTGCTTTTCGGGATATCGCTGGTGAAAAGCGTGAAAATGAAGGGGGCTAATACAGAGCCCTGGGGGACACCTGCATGGATGGGACGGGGGGAGGAGAGTGCTCCCTCGATTTTATAACGAAAGGTGCGGTTTGACAGGAAGTCCCGTAAGATGAGGACGAGACGATCAGGCACACCGAGTTGGTACAGCTTATAGATTAAGCCGTTGTGCCAGACTTTATCAAACGCCTTCGCTACGTCAAAGTAAACTACGCCTGTATACATACCACGCAGGAATCCTGCGTGTATATGTTCAGTGATGCGTAGGATCTGTTGGGGACAGGAGTGTTGGGTACGGAACCCGAATTGCTCATTTGGAATGGGGCCCTTGTTCTCGGCGTAGGCTCTGAGTCGCTTGTATATAAGCCTCTCATAGATCTTACCGAGAACTTTAAGTAAGCTGATGGGACGGTAACTAGTGGGGTCGGCTTTAGGCTTACCGGGCTTGGGAATGCCTATGACAGTGGCTTCTTTCCACGTTTGTGGGAAAATGTTATTCCCCAATGCACCATTGAAGATGGTGATGATGATGACATGAGTGTAGACGCGACTATGTTACAGAATGTACAGACTGTGAATGCGGATGTGTAGAATGTCAGATGTAAAATGTGTTATTGTGTCTTACAAGCTATGCACTCACTTAAATACTAATAGCAATGTCTAAATCAGTGTGACCAACCTTAAATTAGAGATCCTGCCCCACTTAGACAAGAAAACCATAGACTTCTAGTATATAGACGTGAAATACCTACAAAAAAAACGTGCCATCGTTTGACATTTGTTTGGAACATAATATGGCCGCCTCTTTCTAGGGCTGTCATTGTTTATTTGTTTCCAAAGATTTTAATATATTATTATAATTTTTTATTTAATTTATTAATATAGTCTGTTATACAATATGTAAAGAAAACCCTGTCCGACCCATAAGGATAATAAAGGTTAGGTAAACACTTGACCAAATATAATATAAAATTTTACATAATCACCACAGTAACAATAATAATGAATTTTGAAATAATCTTTTTTTCCCGGGTATTAATTCCAATTTCCCCGAAATTTGGTAATTTTTAAAAAACTGACAACACCATTTGTGACGGAGCGAATAGCGATGCGACCGCGTGCCGCATGCATTAAGTTACCTCGCTTTTTCGAAATAATGTTTTTTTTTTTTGGGGGATTTTTTTTTTGTTTAGCCCGGCTTTGTAGGCATTATTAGAATCAGTTAACGATACCTAACAATACCTTCACGGATCGGACAGGGTTTTCTTTACATATTGTATATGTAATTATTTTAATTCTCTCGTTTTCTGTCGGCTTCTTAGATAAAGTACTTATTCATTTATTCATAACGTCACGTCTTTATCCCTTACGTGGTAGACAGAGCTTGAGGTTATAAGAACAAAAGCCACGTTTAGCGCGTTGGTATTTGCATAGACATAGATAGAAAATGGAATCAAAATAGTGATGGGTTGCTAACCTCATCGCTTAATGAAATGATTCTTAAACTTGGCCAATTCCCTCGACCGGTTTTTACAGTCTGCGTGGGATGAGAAGCAGCATTAGAAAATTCATATTTTACATAATATGCACACATTTCCGCACCACCTTTGATTAACTCATAAGTGGTGCGGAAATGTGTGTACTTGGCGCATTTTTATAACGTGGTTTCCCCCGTAGCTATACTCCACGATCTATTGTAATAAAGAAAGTTTGAATTTTGGCTGATTCAAATGTCTATTTTGACTGGGTTACTAGATAAAAGGGTCCTCTCCCTCCCTCCTCTCAATTATGATCCTTGGTTGAAAGTATCTAAGTGTAATTATATTGTATAGACATTATTAAGTGCAAAAGGTGCAATAATAATAAAATACATTTATATTTTTTAAATATATTCGTTTATTAAACTACTAGCTTCCATAAGCGGGTTCGCCCGCCTTTAAAAGGTGATCTATGACGTCATTTGTATCACGTAATCATCAACATCATCATCATCTCAGCGTTTATCCCGGTTGCATCCGCGGCTTTCGCGTTGGAGCCCGGGGTCCGCTTTCCTGCACATTCTCCTCCATTTCGCACGATCTTTAATAGCATCCTATGGTAAGAGCTTGTTGGCACGCATGTCATCTCTTACAACGTCAAGCCAGCACTTCTTTGGTCTAACCCACTTGTTCCGGCCCGGCGGAGGCGCCATGGCAAGACATTTGTTACCCACGTAACATGCCGCTTGCACAATGTTCTTGCATGTGGTAAACATGTATTATATGTTCTTCTTCTGTTTGAATCTATAAACAAAGGATAAAATCAATATCTATTATCAAAATAATTGAGTAGATAGATAATTAAGTTATTTTTATTTAAAATATCATATTTCTTCCTTTAAAGTGACAAATTAAAAAAAATATTTTAAATAAAAATTTAACCGCCTTCAAAACACACCCAATAATAGATAATTGAAATCGGTGCTAAACCAAGTACATATGTTGGTCCCCGCTACACCCTGCGCATCTAACATATTGGCACCGACTTTGAAAGCTGTTTTATTTTTATTTAAAATAATTTATTTCTTAATTTTAAGCGAAATAGTTAAAATTCCCTATCTCAAAAACTACTGAACCGATTTTGATGAAACTTGCAGTATTCACTAAGTTGAACAATGTCTAATATATAAAAAGAATACCGAAATCGGACTAATAGTTCCAGAGATATGCGAACACAAACATAAAAACATACATACATATTTACATACTACACTTATACAATTCGGCACATTTGTTCAAACGCTGATATAGACTAACATATCCGAAAACAAGGCATTTTTGAAAATATTACATACATAACAGTTCGAAATGAAAACCTCCTTTTTATGAAATCGGTTAAAAAAATTTTTGGACAACCCTAACATATGTCAGCAAATTACGTAAACAAATAAACATTTACAATAAAGAGAAACGTGCTTATATAGTGTAAATAAGTGTGTATTTAGTAATTTAACGACTAATAAGTAATCATGGTTCACTTTAGTTTGAAAATTAGAATGATAAATGGTGATTTAGCTAGAAAAGAGGTAACTAACCTATGAAACGTCAATTGAGCTTGATTTCTGTTGTTTCTGGCTGGCACAACACATAACAATACAGCACGCAGGCGTATTAAGTAATAGTTTTGTCACACGGTACACAACAAATCCACTTTAAAATGTCTTGTATATTTTCAAAAAACTTAATTTTCGTTAAGTTACGTATCCCGTTGACAGCACAACTACCACGAAATTGTCACCTAAGATGGCCGGCGTTGGCACGCTGCCAACAACTGTCAGTTCATTTTAATAGTGTTACCATAATTCCGCAGTAACAAAAATATTTTTTTCTCTTTTGCCAAATGCAAATGTACTGTTGAAAAAAAGAGACAAAATAATGTATTACGGTTTTGTACCCTAAATTACATATATATGTATAATGAAAAATTGTATAGCTTGACAACAGCATCTCCATAAATTTCTATCTCAATGAAGAAAACTGACAAATCCTGCCACAATCAAAAGCACAAAATGCCAAAATAATGCCAATATAATCTAAAAGTTTAAAATAAATAAACACATTATTTTTTGAAGTTTTATTTAAAACTAGCTGCGCCACACGGATTCACACGCGTTTTTTTTTTATATGCCACGCTCCTATTGGTTGCAACGTGATGCTATATGGCCAAAAGCCTTCCTCGATGAATGGGCTATCAAACGAAAAAAGATTTTTTCAAATCGGACCAGTAGTTCCTGAGATTAGCACGTTCAAACAAACAAACAAACTCTTCAGCTTTATATGCATATTAGTAGGATAGGTAATAGATCTTAAAGTCTAAAAGTGAACTGAATTAAATTACACATTCCTATTAGCATCGTATTCTTCTGGACCACTTTATAGATCGCTTTTGTCATTTCTTTAGTTGGCTGGAATGAAACGCAGTCACCATATTCACTAATGTCCTGTCTAACAACTAAAATAGAGGCGACATGTTTATTAATAAATCTGTTCCGCGTTTTTGTTTTATCAGATTGATATTCGAGAATATCCTTTCACAAGCAGCATTCGACTTGTTTTTGAACCATTACCTCTTAAGAGTCCGTGCACAAAATTCTCTCGCTACAGTTTAGGTAAAATCGTTGCGATGTTATCTTTGTGTGCATCGTTCTAGCAGCTAGACGCACACGCGCGTAAATATCGAGCTTAGTTAACGCTTAAACATTTTTGATCCTTTAGAAGATATTATTCTAAATTATATAAAGTATGATTTGTGAATAGTCGGAAACGAGTGCACATTGTATATTTATCACAATTTAGATGAATATTGATACATTTTGACATTAAAAAAATATGGTGTAATGATAGTTTATTACATAGGCAATTTAAGAAATAAAACATATACGGTAAAATGAAATATTAGAATAAGTAATCAGTTTAATTTAATATTCTTCTTTAATATAATATTATTTAGAAATCTAAAATAAATAAATAAATAAATAAATATATACCGACAAATCACACAGATTGAGCTAGCCCCAAAGTAAGTTCGAGACTTGTGATATGGGATACTAACTCAACGATACTATATTTATAAGAAATACATATATAGATAAACATCCAAGACACAGGTCAATCAGGAAAAGATCGTTTTTCATCATGACATGGCCGGGGATCGAACCCGGGGCCTCCGCGTCGCAGGCAGGCGTGTTGACCGCTGCGCCACGGAGGTCGACAAAAAACAAAAAAAAAAAACAATCTAAAAACCCTAAACAATCTAAAATCTATTAACAAAATTTTAGGGTTAACATAATTTATTACGCGATAATATATCGACGCTTGAAAGGCAATCATATCTAAGCGACAAAAATTCGTAAATTGAGTTATATACAATTATACACCAAACGACGCAGAAAAATCTGGCGGTTCGAATGGTGTATATAACTCAATTTACGAATTTTTGTCGCTTAGATTTGTAGGGTCATCACGAATCGTCTCGCTCGCAGGTTCGACGACTTCCAGCCTCCCGAACAAGCAGGCTTCCGAAAAGGCTTTAGCACCATAGACCACAATCATACGCTGCGGCAAGTTATACAGAAGTCCGAGGAGTATAACAAACCACTATGCTGGCGTTTGTGGACTATGAGAAGGCCTTCGATTCGATTGAGACTTGGGCGGTGCTACAGTCTCTCCAGCGGTGCCAAATTGACCATCGATACATTGAGGTGATAAAGTGTTTGTACAAAAACGCCACCATGTCAGTCCGTCTCCAGGATCGGGACTCGAAACCGATCCAACTGCAGCGTGGAGTGAGACAAGGAGATGTCATATCTCCTAAATTGTTCACTGCTGCGTTGGAAGATGTCTTCAAGCTCCTGGACTGGAAAGGACTTGGCATCAACATCAACAGCGAGTACATCACTAATCTCCGTTTCGCAGATGATATCGTGGTCATGGCTGAGACCCTGGAAGACTTGGGCAAAATGCTCAATGACCTCAGCAGAGCTTCCCAACAAGTGGGTCTAAAAATGAACATGGATAAGACGAAGATCATGTCGAACTCTCATGTCGCACCCACTCAAATTGTAGTTGGTTGCTCTGCACTCGAAGTTGTTGACGAGTATGTATACCTGGGACAAACAGTCCAACTAGGTAGGTTCAACTTCGAGAAAGAGGTGTCTCGGTGAATCCAGCTCGGTTGGGCAGCGTTCGGGAAGCTACGCTACATCTTCTCGTCGTCCAAGATACCACAGTGTCTCAAGACTAAGTCTTTGACCAGTGTGTGTTGCCGGTGATGACTTACGGAACTGAAACGTGGTCGCTCACAATGGGCCTCATACGAAGGCTCAGAGTCACACAAAGGGCAATGGAAAGAGCGCTAGGAGTTTCTGTGCGTGATCGAATCAGAAATGAGGAGATCCGCAGAAGAACCAAAGTCACCGAGATAGCTCTGCGAGTCGCTAAACTTAAGTGGCAGTGGGCAGGGCACATTGCTCGTAGGACCGATGGCCGATGGGGCAGTAAGGTTCTGGAGTGGCGGCCACGTACTGGGAGATGCAGCGTAGGGAGGCCCCCAACAAGGTGGACCGATGACCTGGTGAAGGTCGCGGGAAGCCGATGGATGCGGGCAACACAAGACCGGTCAGCGTGGAAAGCCTTGGGGGAGGCCTTTGTCCAGCAGTAGACATCTATAGGCTGAAAAAGAAGAAGAAGATATGATTGCCTTTCAAGCGTCGATATCTATGTCCTACCTACTCTAGTAAGTATATATAAATAAATTAATTTTCCTTTTGAGTTTTTGCAATAACTAAATAATTAGTTTATGGATACTAATATTAAAGTGTAGTGTAAGTACCTACATATACAATATCATAATCATCTGCCTAGCCTTTTTTCCAACTATGTTCGGACCGGGTTCCAGTCTAACCGGATGCAGCATTTAGGATTACGATAGATACCTCCAGTTAGACAGATTTCCAGTATTTAGGTAAACGATATATAAAACAAAAACATGTTTAAAATATTATTTATCAAAGAATTTTAAAGCAACCGTAAGAATACCTTAAAGAAATCTCCTCATATTATTTGAAAATGAAGTGTCTCGTAGAGGCATTGAACGAGATTTTCTTGGATCGACAATTTCGGGCAATAGGCAAAAGTTGGTTTTTCGTCTGTGCAGTAATAGTTTTCATATTGTGAATGGTCTCCATAAATATGTTGTGGGCTGTTGATAATGTCTTTTTGACCCGACTACGGCAAAGCAAAAGGAGGGTTATGATTTTGACAGGCTATGTATGTATGTATGTATGTATGTATGTATGTATGTATGTATGTATGTATGTATGTTCATCTGTTCCCTCGTAACTTCTAAACTGCTTATCAGAATTCGACAAATGATATATCATTAGAAGCGTCTTAATTGTCCGCTGGTTATAGGCTATATGGGGTTCCACAAAATCTACTGTGGCGCCCTCTAGCGGACAAAACATACAGAGTAAAAAAAATAAAGTTAAGATAAATATGCCGTGTTTGGTATCATTTGAAAGCGCTTCACTTGTACATTTTGAATATATATAATATTGCTAGCATTTGCGTGTGACTTTACCTGTATTCATGGGCTGGTTGCATATAAATCACATATTTTCGTTCATAGCTTCTTTACTACTTAACAGAATAAGACCACTGCAGTACCATTAGAAGGGCCTTGATATTCTGTTAGTTATGAGCTATAAAGCCTGTCACCAAATTTAGTATTGCGCCCTCTAGCGGACAAAAAGTTCTATGTTAATATAAAATTAAAATAAATATACCGTGTTTGGTATCACGTGAAAGAGCTTCACGTCACGAGTACTTTATGCTTGTACATAATTACAAGAATGCTTTAATGATGTTAAATATGAGCGATAAGAGTAAAGCGCGGATCACGGGAACTGTGAATCGCTTTATGCAATGTAGAGCAGTGTGACCATTATTAGAATATGTAATGCACTAATGAAAACGACATAAGCTGGGAGTAACTCCACGCGGTGAAGGCGGAAGCAGTTTGATAACTGGCTAAATCTCCCATAAAAAGGCCTCTGCACTATATGCCTTCAGGCTTATGTTGTTATATGTGCGTGTAGATGTAATATGTCAAGTAGCTAGTTTTTAGTTCATCAGTTTAACTTTTGTTAATAATATGCGCCACAAATACACTTTAACACCAAAATAGTACAAATAAAAAAAAGTTAAAAAACTAAAACCCAACTACGACAACAAACGACGCTGAAAAAGTATAAAACAAGATTTTGAGAATACTGAACTGAACAAAGTTGCTAATGTAGTTGCAAGTAAATGGACACAGTAGTAATGTCATACAATACTATTCTGAAGTATGCAATATTCACTATGTAGAGATAAATTTTCATGTTTGGAAAGGCGTAGTCACACGTTGTCAAGGTGCTACGGTAGGTAGGTATATGTAACGTGTGACTACGCCTTATTTCAGCGTCGTTTTTTGTCGTAGTTGGGTTTTAGTTTTTTAACTTTTTTTTTGTAAGTTTTTGATTTGCTCAGTAAATGGAACATTTTGAGTTCCTCGGAATCTTACTGCTGCTTTCACAGCAATGCGTAATCGGTTCACTCGATCAGAATGTAGTAGCTTGCGTTCGTTTAATGGGATGGACGTATCTTTCATCAAACTTAAATTTTTCCCATTATAATTGTGCATTAAGTGAATGGAACACTCCACGTTTTCAACCGTAACGTTTGAATATGGCCTGCTTTCCAATATGTTTTTATACACACTTGAGTCACCATCAGCAATAAGTTTTGCATACACTAAATTATGTGTTTTCACAGATTCTCTAAATCCCTCAACGATTATTGATTTCTCCATACTAGTGGAAGAGCCAGTATGATTTTTATTACACCGGTGTTTCAGGGGTGTAATATTTTTATTAGCTGCACGGGATCATGTAACACAGTATTTATTTTTAATACCAACATGTAATAATTTGCCAGTTTTCACCCCTATTAGCTAGCTCCAACGCCTGTTGCGGAAGAAAAATTTGTTTTATATGAACGTTTTCCCCAAGCAGCATCAGCTGTTACGGCTATAGTTGGTATACCTGATGGACTTACATTGCCACTTTCGAGAGCTATAGAAGCCTCTTCCTTACCAGCTTCTATCATTGTGGCTTCGGCTGTAGTTTTCCACCAGTTAATTAAATTGACGTGACATTTTTCATAAATGGATTTATTCATAAGTGGCAAATCTATGGAGGCAGCTAGCTCATTTAAGTTGGTTCGACCACATCCGATACTTATAACTCCCGAAACAGCGCTTTGGTTAACGTCCAGTTTGTTTGTTTTAATTTGACACGTCTTTAGCAGGAATTGACTTCCACAACATTGCATATGACAATGAAAATGTTGAACAAAACCCTTGCAATTTTTCTTCAATTATAACGAGGTTTGATGCATTGCATCCAAATTTTGAATTGTGACTTAATATGTTAATAAATTGGTCAAAAAAAAATACTGAAAATTAACTACTCTTCGTCCTTCTATAACCAACGACGAAACTGGTGACTGCTGAAACAACAAAAATTCAAACTTATGTGTGTTTCTGGTGAATTAAATTAATTATTATTACTTAATGTGCATTAAATGCAGCATAGTTAGTACATCCAGTACATACCTTGTTTGACTCAATTTCAAAGACATCGCTTGAAAATAAATTTGTTGCCAAACAACTAATAATAATTAATGATATGGGTATTGTTCCTGTTTATTATAGTCTAAGTATATAATGTAAATATATTATAAATGTTTCTTTACTAATTATTCTGACTTTATGTATGTAATGTTTGTTTTTTTTTTTTGTTTTGTATTATTTATTCTTACTTATAGCACTGAATTGGAATGCTCTGTAATAGTGCTATAATTGTGTTTCTAAATAAATAACTTACTTCCTTTGGATTATTTTCTTTACTCTGCAATAAATAGCATATGATTATATAAAGAAAACAGTAACAAGCTGTATTTGATTGAAAGACTTGTGAAATAAAATTAATAAATAATTGTAGGTTATTGTGGTATTGGTGGTTGTAGGTTATGGTTGGTTTGGAAGTAAAAAGGGGAGGCCTTTGCCCAGAAGAGGGAGACACAGTAGGCTATTAAAAAAATGAGATAGCAGAAACGTACTGTGCCTACATCAACTTCGACACTCATAGTAGATGACGAAGTGGTATCCAGTTGATTAAAAGTACGTTCTTTAAGCACTTGTCTGGCTCTTGCCATTCCCTCTCTATTCCTCTTTCTTTTATTGATACATTGGTAATGAGCTCCCTTGTTTCGCCCCATTATCTTAAAAAAAAATGAGTTTAGGTATAACAAAAGCATTATGTGAATTGACTTTAATAGAGAACTAAAAAACCCAAGATAATTTTAAATTGGTTCACAAATGATGGAAAAATCTACGAACTCAAAAAAAATATACTCCATTTTTAAAGTCGGTTAAAAATTAGTTAAAGCAATCCAAGGGATAAGTCGTAAATATCCTAATATAATTCACAACTAATATAATATTACTAAGAAAGAAAAATAATTAAAGGACCAAGTTGTGGTAGTCGCAGTATATTTTTTACATAAACCTACGTAAACCTCGCGAGCTCTTGGCGACACAAAGTGATACGTCCTCTCTTTGCGCTAGCCGTGTTACCACTGAGCCCGGAGCCGGCGGCGTTTGCGCGCTCGTAAATATAGTAGATTTTGACATTGATTTTCATGATGAAAAAAAATTTTTTTTAGAAAATTAACTTTTGTTTCTATTATAAAAATACCTTAAAATTAATGAGGCATTTTTTAATTTTTTAAAAAGGTTGCTTTATTATAGAAAAAACATACTTGTTTGGCTGCAGTTTTCCCTTGAATTTCTTAATTTCTGTCTTCTTTTTTGGCTGAATTATGAAATAAACTCGAAAAAGTGGTCAAGCTAGCAGCAAGATAGTTATATGCTGATGTGAATAGTACTTTTTTATGGGCAAAATCGCTTGTAGTTTCTTCAGAAACTATGGTCAAACTTCACTCGAACGTGAAATTTGAGAAAAAGAGTATCGGAAATTGTAGATTTACTACTAATTATGAAGTTTCTTGAAAAAAAGTAGTCAAGCTAGCAGCTAGATGAAGAGTTGTACTATCCATATCATACATAATTTTACTAATATTATGTAACATATTCTCACAATCATGGAACAAAATTGATCAAAATGAGCAGATTAACAGGACGGACCCTTAAGGTATTAATTTTTTAACCATAATTTAATTTTTTACATTTTGGCATTAGAATTTCCTTCTAGAAACATTCTAAATTATTTTTTATTTTATTTGACATAAGAATTTTGTTCTAGATACATTCAACATTATTTTCTTTTGACATTTCTTTTTAGGATTTTTATTATTTTATTTATTTTGTATTGTTTCTAACAACAAATTGCTCTGTTCTCTGGTTGTAACTCATGATTCGAAAGTGCTTGTATCTAAGCCTACTTGAATAAAGTATTTTTTGAATTGGATACTGCATCCTACTCTTTTGTGGGCTGTAGCGGCTAGCGGCTATACTATATTGTCAATACTGCCAAAAGTGCCAAATCCTGCCAGATTTCTAAAACGTCAAACAAAAGTGCCAGAGAGTAAAATAAAGGGCTAAACCTGCCAAAAAGGCAGGATCCTGCCACATTTGGTCACACTGGTCTAAATAATAGTGGTGTGACCAATCGGGCGCCCTCGATGCTGATTCGTCGATCGAGGGAAGATGGCGTATGATTGGTTAGTGAACAGTACCCGCCAATTCGGTTCACGTGCAAGGCGGTTCGGTGTGGTCCACACGCTCCCACGCACATGGGTCCCCAGATGTGCTTCCGGAGTTCCGGGGTGAGATTTATTAGGCACCCTCGCTGCAGGCGGTCGAGACCTTCGGGCTCTGTGTTCGAGACGCACGCCAGATCCTGGTGTGATTCATTTGGACCCTTTCGCGGAAGGTCGTCAATATTGTTGTAGCATCTGTGTAGCGCTGCTACAGACTGATACAGTTGAAAATCGATAGATTGTAATAGCTTGATCTGCTGTCGTCTGTACACCATGTACCACTAATTAAATATATTATAATAAAAAGTAAAAAAAACTAAAACCCAACTACGACAAAAAACGACGCTTAAAATGTAAAAAACAAGATTTTCAGAATGCTGAACTGAACAAAGTTGCTAATGTAGTTGCATGTAAATGGACACAGTAGACTCTACCAAGATGCCTTTGTTATAAACTGACAATAATGTCATACAATACTATTCTGAAGTATGCAATATTCACTATGTAGAGATAAATTTTCATGTTTGGAAAGGCATAGTCACACGTTGTCAAGGTGCTACGGTAGGCCACCCGGCTCACACATTGTGGTCGGGGGGTTCAGATCGCTGTCGAGTCCACCATGAAGTACCTGGGATTGGTGCTCGACAGTCGGTGGGACTTCGGTCCCCACTTCCGGCAGCTGGCGCCCAAGTTGTTGAGGGCGGCTGGGGCGCTTTGAACGTTGCTTCCCGATCTGGGGTCCCGAGCGCCGCCTGCAGGCGGCTCTACATGGGAATCATGCGATCCATGGCCCGGTGTGGGCCTCTGACGTGACGGCCGGCAGCATCGCTATACTGCGACAACCACAGAGAGCCCTCATCTCTGAAGTAGGCAGTGATCTGTCGCTGCCGGCTGTAATCGAGATCGATGGGATGCGGTGGTTTCCTTCTGCGAGACGACTGTTTCGGCTGCGAACGGGTGCAGAAAAGGAGAGGGAGATCTCGTCCTCTCACCCGACTCACAGCAGGCGCATCCAAGTGCACGCGGAGGGCGGATAACGCCCTCTTCCAGCCCCTCTAAATGGGTCCAGGGGCGACAGACTCGGGGACATATTTCGCCCCCCAAACATCAGGACCCGAGGTGGCGGCGCGAAGTGTTCCACGCGCGCCCCTCTTAGACGTCACGGGGAAAGTCATGCACCTCACTCAGCCTCCTCGGGTCAGGGGAGGCCTTGATCCGAGGAGGCCCACAGTAGCGGGCCTGCACCAATCGCGGGTTGCGGAAGGAGTGCTCGTTCTTGCAACCCCCGGTGTAGGTGTGAGATGGACCACCGGGGTGGTTTTTATTCAGTAAGAGTCTGACAAACCCCGTCGCCCGCCCCAGGGCGGCAGACATCCATGAGGATTTTCCAACTAGGAACCAAAAAAAAACGCTTTGGCCTTAGACTTACGAAGCTTAAGGACCTTCAAATTCCCTCACCTAAAAAAAATACGTAGGTATGTACAGACGAAGTGTTCTTAAATATCATACAGAACAGGGTGAGACTGAAATGTGACGAACAACTGGGAAAGAGTCAATTCGGACTTCGCTCTGGTGTCGGTACTGGTGAAGTTCTTTTTGCTCTCAACGTTCTCGTAAAAAATGCAGGGATATGCCAATCGACGTACTGCTGTGCGTCATAGACTATGAAAAGGCATTCGACCGGGTTAAGCACCAGCACCTCACCTCAACAGGGTCTATTAACAGATATGCGGACGACACTGTTCTCATTGCATCCTCTGAACAAGACTTGCAAACCATTGTAGATAAAGTCAATGAGTGTAGCGAGAAGGCCGGTCTGTCGATTAACATCAGCAAGACAAAATTTATGGTGGTCTCTAGAAACTCAGAATTACGCCCTAGCATATCGGTGACAGGCAAACAAATTGAGCGGGTACGACAGTACAAGTGTCTCGGTGCTTGGGTAAATGAAGCATGGGAGTCCGACCAAGAAATTAAGACCCGGATAGAACTTGCCCGAGCATCTTTTAACAAAATGAAGAAAGTTCTGTGCTGTCGTAAAGTCCACATAAAGCTCCGAGTCAGGTTACTGTTGTGATATGTGTGGCCTGTCGTCATGTACGACTGCGAAGCATGGATTCTGAAAGAGGACATTACACGACGCTGGCAGGCTTTAGAAATGTGGTACTACCGTCGTATGCTGTGCATAATCTGGACCCAAAAGGTCATAAATGACACCGTCCTTCAACGCGTTCTAATGCCTCGAAAGTCGTAGCCCACTATAAAGAAACGCAAAATATGTAGATTATCTTGGCCACGTGATCCGACACGATAGATATGCGCTACTCTAACTCACTATAATGGGAAGGTAGAAGGAAAGAGGCGCGCTGGCCGAAAAAGAGAGTCGTGGCTGCGAAACATCAGGGAGTGGACCGGCATTACTTCCGAGCAACACTGAATACAAGAAGCTGACGCTCAACCTTCAGGATTGAAGTGGCACAGGAAGAAGAAGAATGTACCGACGTCAACCTTATTGCTAAATTATGAAGGCCCAAAGTTGATTGGGAATATTTTACAGTTTCCGATAGCTTGACCTGCTATCGTCCGTATATAAATCCCCCTCTTTTAGTAAGTAGGCACGGTCTATTTATCTACGGGTGGATCCGCCGATTTAATTCCGCGAGATTTATTTTGACGTTTTTTGAAAACTTAACAGGGATGCGTGCAAACTAGCTTAAAATGAAAGGTTAAGTAATAAGCTTTTTAGATCAGTGTGAGGCACTTAGATGTAATCGTGATTTTAGAAGTAACAAGCATCCAAAAATTTTTTCGCTAAATGGTAATGACGTCTGCATAATGGTAATGATTTTCTTAAAATGGTAATGATCTTATGTTAATGGTGATTACGAAATATAATTGTTTAGCTAAATACCAACTTTATCTATGTACCTACTAAAGAAAGGGTTGGAATTAAAAATAAATGTATTCAATATTTTACTGAATTTATTGAATTTGGAGCAATACGGTCATTGGTTAAAAAAAAATTTACGTTCCTAATATTATTCAGAATAAAAAAGAAATATACAACCTTATTTTTTGTTTATGCGAAACCCGAAACACGTGCCCAGTATTTTTAATTAAAGAATCTGTGTACAAAATTTCAAAAAGATATCATGAAATACCACAAATTTATGACCTTGTTATCCTACTTGGCTGTCCCAAGAAAAATATGGTCCACGCTCCACTCGGGCGGGCAGGCGGTGCTTTGACCTCTGGCGTCAGCTGTTGCGCTTATCTACCGTGAGCGGCGTAACGCGTTCGGTAACCTCACTGCAACAATTTCTAAATGTATTTGGAAAAAAATATAGCATGGTGTCAAAATGATTGGAATCGGTTCAGTTGCTTAGTCTGAACAAACTATATTCAGGTTTCGCATAAACAAAAAATAACGTTGTACATATATTTAAAAAATATGCCTAGGTGCTCTTACTTTTCTTACATTTTCTTTAACCAAACTCAACAACTTGTCATATATACCCACATCTTCACCGTGATTAACACAGGAATCCACAGTCCTTTTTATTGTAGCTCCTACACCGTCCGGGGCTCCTTAGCCGTGTCCGGCCTCCGAGTAGTTCCAAGTAATTGTGGTTACTTGTGGAAATTCGTGGTGAAGCTGGGAAATCATGTAAAACAAATATTTATTTCGGTACTAAGTGACTGGAGAGTCTGTCTGAAAATGTAGTGTCTATGAAAGGATTAAATTATCTATAAGAGCTCCTTCGATCAGTGGTCTGATGTGTGCCCATACAGCTGGTCTATCATGTCATCATCATCATCATCCCAGCGTTAAACCCAGTCGCATGCGAATCCTTTTCAGCTTTAGAGTCTGGGGTCCGCTTTACCAGTCCAACTGCTGATATGGCTAAACTTCGACATTTTCCGTGAAGCGACTGCCGTCTGACCTCCACAACCCAAAGGCGACATCGAAGCATTGCAGTTAGACTAATTGTTGGACTTTTGAGGGCTCCAACAACCCGTAACGACTGCCACTAGATGTTCGTATGGTAACCGGGACCAACGGCTTAACGTGCTTTCCGAGGCACGACCAGACCAGTGCAAATATTCATATTCATGCATACAAATACTTGCACTGTGCGGGGATCGAACCCGCGCCACTTAGCGCAGCGGCCGCGTCCGCTACCGCTACGCCACGGAGGCTGTCAGCTGGACTATCATGTCTCAGACAAGAACTCGCAGTACTAATTGATGTTGGTTTCGTTACACTAATATAGAAATCAAAATTGTATATTACGGCTGTGTGAAGGCATACTTCCTTGCGATTTCCCCCAAAGTGCATCAAAGCAAAGTGTGTCGCATTGACTGCACTTCATTTTTAAATTTCTGACGGTTATTTTCAAGAAAAGTCTGCGTTAACCGCACAGTTAACGGGTAATGAATCTTTTAGGAGTTTCATGTTGCAATATTGGTTATGAATACCATAGCAATGCCCTAATTTGAGGTATTTGGTATACTTTCTTGTAAATCATTGATGACCTATGTTGATTTAGCTAACACCGATTCTTTTTTAGGCGTAGTAACAATTTTCTGACCTTGCTTTGTTTTTATACTTTCTCTTGTACGTGTCCGTTTACAATAAGTAATTTCCTGATCATTGGAAAACTCTTTCACTTGTAATGATTTAAGTACTTTTACATGACTCACACAGGGAGTGTGAGTCATTTTAATCATTTTTCGTCATATTTTGAGCAACATAGGCTAGTTATCAAATCTTCAGAACTTAGAACTTGTTTCATCCAATATAGAATGTGTCTTGAGAGTTGGAACCTTTAGATTAACATTTTCATGAATCAAATTCAAATTTATTTATTTGTACACATTTGGTAGTGGGTGTACATTAATGGCTATATACCTAATTATATTAATAAAATCATGCATAAGTTTAGTATGTTTCGCGTTGAGAGCCTCTTGGTTTCAAAACCCAAAATGGTTTATGCTTACAAAAGAAACTGTAACTGACTGTTACGTTATATTTGGCCATGGATTTTTTGTGTAACGCTTTTTGAGTGCATGTAAAATTTAGGAAACCTTTCATAGTCATCATTACCACATACAAAGTGTCATCACCATAAGCCGAAATGGGATGGTAATGATGTTGATGGCAATGACGAAAATGATTTTAAAATTATATAAAAATAATTGTCACCACTATTGGGTCACCTCAATATCGCCATTTCTTTATTGTAAAGACATGCTACAAAGTGCTAAGTATTAGAAAAATATCGATGCATAAAACTTACCGAACTTAAACAAAATGGGAATGATGAAACCGCAGACGAACTGCTCGTGACGCCTCGTTTTCGTGGTGAAAAGAGTCTCGGAGCTGCATAAATTTTACACACACTCTCGTCTATTGCGCGCAACGAACAGAAGAGCATGTCGCGCAGACGCAAACCCGGATAAGTCGCGTCACGGCCTCATCAAGGAACCTTTGATGTTGCCGCGATGGCGATGACGATTTCTCGTGACAATATTACAATTCATGATTCCATCTTATTGGCTAATACGATTTCAATATAATTTTGTTATTTTGTCGCGGTAAATATGTAAATTTTAAATTTATAATTAAAATCTAGTCTGTGTATAAGTAAAATAAAAAAATTAAAAGACAACTGCAAAGGTCAGTACTTTTACTGTGATGGTTATGACGTTTAGTGCGTGTTTTCTTGATTATCGAAATAACTTGAAGTGTTTAATCAATATGGATTATGGCGCCTTATTGTGGAAACGTGTAGGGTTATTCAGAAGTAAAATTTACCTAAACTACAACAATTTTGTTTTATCGATCGGAACATAATTTTTTTATTGTTTCGCGGATTTACCCCTACCATAAGAATATTACAACAATAATATTTGAATTAGAACACACACACACACACTGGCATAATGAAGAAACTGATTAAAAAAAAAGTGCGCGCAAGTGTCATACGAAATGTGACATTTGAATATTGGCGGCCGTGACGGCGGTAGCGCGGTATATAATTCAAATTTTGGATGCGTTCGTTCCCGATTAATGCCGTTTGCCGTCAAACAAAGTATGTATTATATAAATTGATGAAATATTGAAAGTACTTAAATAAAATCTTCCTGTGCTGTGTCCTCCTGGTTATATCGCGCTTTTTAGATTTCCCTCGGGAATATCAAATTTTCCGCGATAAAAGGTAGCCTATGTTCTTTCTCAGGGTCTAAAGATTGCCTGTGCCAAATTTCATCAAAATCGGTTCAGAGTTTTAAGCGGGAAAGCGTAACAGACAGACAGACAGACATAAAATAAACCAAAAATAGTATTATTGTGAAAAAACCGTGGGCTATCAGGTCTCAAAAAGCGCCCCACAGCTTTTTCACTATATTTTTTTTTTTTTTTTTTTATTTATTTGTTTCCTTTTTAAGGCGCTGTGCTCAGTAAAAATAGGCTTCAAAAAACAGTTTTTTAGCCAAATGTATACATTTCAGAGCAGCCAAAAATTTATATGTTAATCTTGATTATATGTAGCAGGAAACCATTGTTTTCAAAACACGTTTTGAATTAATTTTCTCGATAGAAAAAAATCTTAAAGTAACCCCTAAAATTGAATTTATAACAGTTGTAACTGTATTATTAATCATCAAATCTTGATAAAATTGAGAAGAGCGTTGTTAAATATAATAGTAAATGAAACCATTGTTTTTGTTTATCGATTTAACTAAGATATTCTAAAATAAATGTATTTAATGATAAATAACGTGAACGAAACGTCGCTCCATCGCGGCGTCCATTGCCTTCTCTTTCACTTCTATGCTTAGCGACAGTGACCGCTGAGGCGCGCTGCTTGACGGACCTATGTCAATTTTTGCTTTACCCCGCACAGAAAATAATTATATTTACGTGTCTGTTTGTTGATGAATAATCATATTTCGTTTTTGCCCGGGTTCAAACCCCAGGTTTACATTATATGCTTTTTGTAGATTTTAATTGAAATAAATGCTTTTTAATTTACTGTTGTATTTTTGCCGATATTTTATTTGATTTTTTTCTGTAATTATTCTTTCTTTTTACTTTTTCGCGGCAAATTTTTCTTCACCTGTATGTGTTCGGGTTCAAACCCCAGCTTTACGTTGTATGCTTTTTGTTGGATTTCTTATTTGCAATTGGTTTTTTTTTAATTATTATTAATTCAGCCGATTTTCTGTATTTTTTGTAGTAATTGTTCCATCTTTTTAAATATATTCTTTTTGTAACAATTATAATGCAAACTAATATTTAAAATCAATTCGTTATCATTTTCTTTCTACAAATTTCTAGAAATTAATAATAAATAATAATAATAAGCCTTTATTTAACCATGAATTTCTTCGTTCATAATATAATTTAACAAAAGAAAAACAATAAAAATAACAGTTAATTTGATAATAGTTCAAAACTGTAAATTTAGATTTCATTTTGTTGCATTATTCATGGCCCCTTCCAGTATAGGCCTCCTCCAAGTGCCTTCATCTATTTCAATCTTTTTGTGTTGTGTCATCATTCAAGCACTCGTACAAACCCGACTTCGATAAGAGTTGCAGTTTTGAAGAAAAAATCTTTTATTTTTTTTAAATATCTCAAAATGTATTTTTTTTAACAGTTACTCTAAACAGCTGTTTATAAATAGTAATTTCTAGAAATGATATATTTCTAACAGTTTCATGAAAAAAGGACATAACACAAAAATTTTAAGCAGAACGGACAAAGCGCATTATAAAAATAAAAAAGAAAACAAAAGTAATAATAAAAAATGAAAATATGTATAAAATATACATTTTCGAAAATCGCAAGGTAAAGTAAACGGATGTGGGATTCGAACTTGCTGCTCGTCTAATGCGAACCGGAACTGTGACGAACAGAGCCAACCATGCTTCGCGGTTGGGTTGTGAAATTACGCTTCTAATGTACTCGCGCGGAGCGCCCCGCGCCCCGCAGTGGGCGGGGCTAGTCGTGTCCCACTTCGTCTTCTTCACCCCCTCAAATACCTAAAAGTTGGCTATTCACAGCGTCTTAACAAATATTTTTAGTTTAATTACAAAACATCCTTACTAATACTTACTAATATTATAAATCGGAAAGTGAGTTTGTTTGTTCCGCTTTAACGCTGTAACTACTGAATCGATTGCTTTGAAATTTTTCGAACGTAAAGTTAAAAGTCCGGATTAAATAATAAAGGTGCTTTTTATCCTGGAAAATATTCCCGAGGGAAATCTAAAAAGCGCGATAAAACCAATCTCCACGCGAGTGAAGCCGCGGGCGGGTAGCTAGTATTCTATAAACAGATTCACTTATTGACAACATTGAGCTATTATTAGTACTTTATAACTGAATGATTGACAATTATTATTTTCAGTTTTAGTTTAATTTATCACTATAGCGTATTTCTTTTAAATATTTTTAATGTCTCTACCGTACCTACGTAGAGAATTAGAGATTTAGAAACAGTTACCTTTAAAGGTGCTTAGCTTATAGGCTGTAGGTATACGAAATTTAAAAAATCTTCCCACAATAACTTACGGGTTAATCATTGACTCAGAATTATTGTAAGAATATAATTACCTACATATGCCTAATGAAACTACAAAGCGTTGACCACAATCGTCCCTCCCTTCTCCCATAACAATTGTTTAACAACCTGTACCTATTTTACCATAAATATCATTGGTCGAAACGGCTGCATATTAACTTGTAAAAATAACTTCAACTCATGAGTCATTTTTTACCTACTCTTAATTCCTTAGTATGCGACCCAAAGAATACAAAAAAATGCTACCTGCTTTAAGAGGTCTCAGATTTGGGCACAATACGGATAGCAAGCGGGTGATCTACAGCGATTATCTCCTTCCAAAGCTGGCCCTTTGAAAATGTCGAACTACGACGGCGGGAGTCGCGTCGATCAATATTTTGTAACAAGCTATACGGAAGTTTGCATTATAATTCGATACCGCTCAAATTTGAATCACCTCCGAAGCATTTCCGCCTATAATCGTGACATACACAACCGCAACGATGAAAAAAGTTCTTTAAAAAAAATGTCCGGAGTGCGTGTGAGATTAGTGATTTACAGTGATTCATTCGGTGAGCCCCCAAGAAGGGGAGTTTGTCCATTTTTATATTTCCAGCGTGTCCCTCGCGACATGCGCGTCGTCTCTCCGCCAGTCTCGCTACTACCGTTTCACGCACGTACACCAGCGCAATGAAACTGATGTAAATATTACTCCTACCATAATATTTACACGCGGATTGTTATTTTCAAAACATCAACAAATAGTGAAAGTGTTTTTAATATGAATTCTAGTAAAAAAAAGTGAGTTTTAAGTGAAAATTACTGAGAATTGTGCCTGTGAATTGTTTCGCTTCGATCCAAGTCCGAGGAAATGCCGCCCGTACTCGATGTGCCTATTTCAGGAAGCATTTCAGCAAGGAACTTTTCGTTCTCATAACTTACGCTAGAGGTCAGTATAAAACTTAACCGCTAAAAGTAAAAGTTTTACGGTCATATTTTGTACAAAATCCGTAAGTTTATCTGTAGCTATAAGTATCGCGGCCTATCTAGGGTTCTAACAACGACAAGCTTCCCTCTTTATCAGCCCTTCTCCGCCCTTTACGCATGATCGACCGGTAGTTTTGGGGTTCACGTTCGGTGTAGGGTGCGGGTATTATGGATATACGCTTACGTATATATTGTATAGTCACCCATAGCTATAAAACGATAGCACAATGCGCCATGCCATGGAGCTATTGAAAATTTAAGCTCTATATACTTACTTCAATTGGATCTTGGATCTTGAAGGATGAAAATGTGCATATTATGATAATTATTTTGTGCATAGTGCCTACGTAAAACTTTTTACAAGCAGACAGTAGTTCTTATGAAATAGGTTTACGAACTAAAATAATATTGATTCCTCTAACACGTCTGGGTTCGTAAAATATTTAATATTTATCTATATGGAGGTAGGTTTACCTTAAAGATATTACCTTAGGTCTAAGTACCATAAAGATATTGAATACCATATGAAACAGGTCGAATAGAATAGGTACGTAACCAAATCGATGAAATTGATCAATTTGAATTCGTTTATTTGTTTGCAAAATCCAGGAGTTACTAGCCCCGCACGATGATATTGCGACTGGCGGCCATCTTGGTGACGTAGTCGAACTCGGACCGTCGGTACCGTTCGCAAGTTCAGTCCGCGCTTACCCACTTACGCACATATATTTTTGTTAGCATCCTGTTTTATTGTTGTTCTTGAGTTTTGTTGTTTAGTTTTGTTAGCTGTTACTCGTTAAAATGAGTAAGAAATTAATTAATAGTCGTGCTCGTGAAATTATAATTAAAGTGGACAATTATTTTGTTAAGGAGAAAGAGGACTGTAAGTTAGTTCTTGAAAGTATAAACCATGCTTTAAAAAGTGCGGACATTTTAATACCGAAGCAACTGCTTATAGTTATTAAAAATATTTTGCAAAATTCTATCAAAGTCACGGAGTGTGTGGCATGTGCCACAGGCGTTGCAAAAAATATGACTTAGCATGAGTCAGCAACAGCCAGTGGCAGCAAAATGAGAACTCCTACTGAAATATTTCGACGGGTTTTCCTTAACAGCTTGGATCTTGAAGGATAGACCTTAAAATGTGAAACTACATTAAGAAAAATAATTATGTGATTTAGGCTACCAATTTAAACGATGCTCCCAAAAAAGACTGGCCCCAATTTTTTGGAGGGCTAAATATTAACGACGTATGAAAGAAAATTACTCGCTTGGTGAAAAATAAAAGACAAAAGACCCGTTATTTATTTAGAAAAATGTTGGCAAACAGCAACCGATGGAGTGAGATGGAACGACAGCCCCGGTCGCCGATGGATAAAGAAGTTAATGCGGTTTTGTTGACTATGCCCTTTTAATGTTTAAAGCAGTACCAAAACAGGGGATTACTATGATCAAATGAATGCTGAGAATTTCACCAAGTGGCTTACAGAAAAATTAGTACCCAACATACCACGCAACTAAAATTGTGTTGGACAACGCCCCTTATCACAGTAGGGATGAGAATAGGCCACCCAATAAAAAACAGTTGAACACAAGTCTGGGTTCGTAAAATTATTTAATATTTATCTATATGGAGGTAGGTTTACCTTAAAGATATTACCTTAGGTCTAAGTACCATAAAGATATTGAATACCATATGAAACAGGTCTGATAGATGTAGGTAGTAATTAAAACATGACTACTACACAGTGGACTCTGGTTCAATTCCCGCTCGCAAATTAACGTATACATGTAAGAAAGATATACGAATAAATATTTTTCTTACGTCTACAAAAATTATTTCCTTGAAATTTTTAATAATGAAAGTTTGTTTGTCAGAATATGGGTGAGTAGGTAACCCTTAACCCTAATATTAATTTATACATACACTCTTTATAAAGAGTGTAATAAAATTATATAATACAAATAAACCCTTAACCCTAATATTAATTTTGCATTTAACATTCTTTTGCTAGCTGTCCTTTGGTGTGACAGATGACGTCACAACGCTGTTATTGTGACAAGGTTCCATCGCAATATCATCGTGCGGGGCTTATACGTAGTAGAGATCTACCTACCTAGATTACAGGTTCAATTCTGATGAATAAAATTGTTAACTTAATAAAGTAGGTATAATAAATAAGTCTCCTATTAGACTTTTTAAAGAGGCGGTCTTTTTTTTTCCTTTAGCTAAGTACTTACAGGAAAAACGAAATAAAAACTAAAAGGTCTAAGGCTAGTCGCAATTTAGCCTTCCAAAATATAACGTGTATTTTATCTCAAACTGCGAGCTAGTATGAAGAAAATCAACATCATAAAAACAAAAACCTGCACATAAAAAAGTGGCATTCCCTAAAAAATAATTGACAATAAAAACAGTCTTCAAAATATATTTTTTCAGAATTACCACTCCATTCAGTAAATGACTGTATAAACATTCATATTCAACCTTATACCACTGCGGTAACAATAACAACATTTTACTGAACTATGTCTACATTACATTATATTATGTAGAATGAAAAGAAAGACTACACAACATCTAGTAGACTATAATATGTTTACATATTATCTATCTAGTTACCCTAGTACCGCAACGAATCGATTAAGAAGAAAGGCCAACGCATGAACCAGCAAAGATGGAGCTATAAATTGACTAATGTACTTGAAATAAAATGACGCAAAACAAAAGGCAGATGTATCCATTCTAAATGTTTTCATAGCTTGCTCTACTGCTCTAAAGTATATAGTATTATGCTCGAAATAATACAAAACCAAACAATCTTCAATGTAACGTCAATAAAGTTTATTAGATTCTTCAAGACTCATAACAATTAGAATCGATGTCTTTTACAATCAATATTTAAAACCAGTAACATTGGAAAGGAGTAAATGCCATCGTTGTGTACCGACCCGTTTGCGCAGTTTATAATAGATCATAAGTCGTAAGCAGAACATAGCTTTTTTATTGACGAAAAATGAGTGAAACGCCTCTATGTATAGATAGAGTAGCGAGGTAACGAGTACTGTAGCGAGCGACATGTTTGTTTTCATACCGGTCCGAATTAACGTCGCGATTGGTTCAAAATCCATAACTGGCCTCCGAGAGCCAGGTGTCGTTCACACCGCGGCCTCGCGCCTCGTCTCGTTAATCACTCGTGTACGCTATTGTTAAAGCGCGGCGAACAGCCATCTTTGTCAAATTACGGCGATTCAATTTCAATAATTAAATTTGTTTAGTGATAATAATAATTAAATGGAACAAAACGCAGTGATACTGACGCGCAGTGTTGTAGAATCGGGAGTATCGTTACATTCTCTTTTGTTTCACTAGTAGCTGACGCTTAGTTGAATGGAAGCGATACGACTACGGCGTTAACAACCAGTCGACCATTAAAAATGATGGATGATGTCGTCTTTTGCAAAAAACAGTGCTAAGTGATGGTTTTAGTGAATAATGTGAAGGGTGATGTTAGTGTTTATGTTTGACCGTACATGCGATGAAAACTGCGTCGTAATTTGTTATACACATTGCATAAATGAGTGAAATGGCGTTGCGGAGCGCGCGGGCCCGAGCATGCGCGCCAGTTTCCTCGCAATCGCTAGGAACGCACTGAGTGTTCTTCGTTTACGTGCACATCAAAATGGGAAGGTCGAGATTCCCTGGGAAACCACTCAAATTCCAAAACAGGAAACGTATTAGTGTTCTATCGGGAGCTGTTTACCATGAGACTGCTCCAGAGAATCACCCGCCAGCGCGCGGCTCTACGGCTAATGATTTTGCTGGGGACCAAGAGGTAAAGCTTATTTGTAGTGATTTCACCATGTTTTCTCATATGTTTCATTAAAATATGAGTGTACACACGGATATGTTTTGTTTACGTAATAACTAGTAGCATTTGAAGCGATAATCACATAGCTAGAGCGTCAAGTATGTATCTACGTACTTTGACATTTGAGTGTTCCATTTCATGTCAACAAAATGTAAATTGTAGAGTTTAGAATTGGTTTCGTTTATATTTACGTTTGTTATTATGAGCAAACTCACACTGCTGAAACATATTCAATGTTATTTACAAATAAATTGTAAACATTTGATGTCTCATAACCTTCACTGCACTTTAAAATACACTCTTAATCTTTACAACACAGCTTTTAACAATCATTTGTTAATTCTTATTATGTTTTATAACAATAATATTACATTCGTTTTAACATTAACATGATATGAAAGAAGAATATAGAGCAATACAAGAACTTTTGTTAACATAATGTCTGTTTGACCATTTGTGTTGTTACATGAAATCAGACCCAATTTTGTTGATTTTTATTCTTAAATCAATTGCGTGAACATTTTACAATACTGAAATCCTTGCTAAACTGTGTTTATACCACAAATTTTGCACCTATTTGTAGTTCAGACAAAAACATTAGAAAAATCTAACATTAAATATTTCTCAAGGTTACATACTGACTTGCGGGCTACAAAAACATATTTGTGTGCAATTTCATTTCACTAAAAGCATGTTAACATCATTGATAGGACATTTTAGATAAACATCACTTAAATATACTGTGTTTTTAAGGGATTGCACAAAAGATCACAAAGTCATTTTTAAATAAATGAAAAGAAAGTAGATGTATTAATTGCACCTTAACATATGTTTCAGGAGGAAGAAAAGAAAGAAAACAATAATGAGAAGGAGACAGATGCAAGTAGCCAAAACAAAGTGACTGATGATATAACAAAGAGTAAACCAGAAAGTCAAGATAAAAACAACAGCGATTTATCTAAATCTCCCGTAAGGACCAGATCTCAGAACAAAATGGAACCAGTGAAAGCAGAAAAACCTAAACCAGTAAAAAAAACAGTCACTTTTGGCACAGTTGAGAGTTGTGAAGATATATTTTTCCCGCTTAAGAAGATACCACTAAAACATCATGCTCCTCTCATACCTATCATAAAGAAAAAGTCATCTCTGAAACAAACAGAATACTCTACATTTAACAGTATTCTCAAACCAGCCAAGTTAACAGATTTAAGCTCAAAATCTAGTTCAGAACACCATGAGGGTTATTTGAGAAAGAATTTGAACCCTTTGTCAAAGCCTATGAACAAATTTTCTCAATTTAGTGAAAGCCGATGCATGTCACCACCACCAAGGAATGCTTCACCAATAGAGAAAGAGAGTGGTAACTCGGCTAAGTTTGTCCTGCCTGTTAGAAGTGTGCATTCATCAAGAGTAATTAAACCAAACAAGAAGTTCATAGATGGTGAGGAGCCAACAACAACAAGCAGCACGGCATCATCAAATAAAGTGCTCAAGAAACCCAAGTTGAAGAGGTTGGTGTTTAACAACTTGCACAATGATGATGACACTCCTGATGAGGAAGACACGGACAAAACAAACCTAAATGAAAAGGCTAAAGATACACTACAACCATTGAAATCATCAAATCTTTTCAAGGACAAAACATCTAATTCCTTTTCAAGCCTTAGTGTTAGCACTAGAAAAGTTCATGATTTATTCTCATATGAGAAAGAGCCTTCACAAGATGAAAACTTAAATGTAGAGAGTATTGAGAAGTTAAAATCTCCAGAACCTCCCAAGGAAGACAGAACAGGTCATGCAATGAGAAAACTCATGGATATATCAGATGCAAGTAGCTCAAGTAGCACTAGCAGTGACTCTGAGTCAGAAGATAGTTGGGACAGTGCCAGTCCTGCAGGAAGTGGTGATGAAGAAGAGAAACCACCTCCAGCCAGCCCAGAGAAAGACAAGTCATCAGCATCTCAGTTGCTTAGAGGAAAAATTATTCTTAGAGAAGCAAGGTTGCAACTAAACCCACCAACACAGTCCACTTCAGCTTTGGATGGTCCATTCTCTACTGTTACATCTTCATCATGTATGTATTTGCCTATTAAGCCTTTGAATGCTGGGATCTATTACAAGCAAGATAACCATTCTAACAAAAATTTGTGTTTCTCAGCTCCAGTTCCACCAACAACAGTAACTTGCGGTGTCTGTGGAGCTGTAAGGTTTTATAGGTTTGTAAAACAAGCTCGGAAATTTGGAATATACTCATGCGAGTCATGCCGCAAATTCATATCCAAGATGTTGAAGAAGGAAAAGCTGTCTCAAAAGACTGGTCAAGTTGTTATGCAGTGTTTGAAAGGCGAAGGTCAGTACATTTTATTGTAACAGCTATAAATAAGTCTATACATATAATATGAAATAGAATGTCTAACAAAAACTTTATTTTTAGGTAACTGTCATGTTCCTCCAATAGTCCGTTCACAACAGTGGAAACTACTACGGTGCACAAACAAGGCTAGATGTCCAGCATGCTGGCTCAAGATGTGCCTAAAGGCATTCCAAGTACCACCAAGCATAAGAGCTGGCCTCACAGCAATGTTGCCTCCATTCATGAGGTCAGCTGTTAAAACGCCTGGTTGTTTGACCCAGGCAAATCCAATGAGAATAGCAAGCAACACTACTACAAACTCACCAGTGTTTGCAATAACCAATACTGACAGTGACAATAGTAAAATCTTCGGTACTCTAAAATCTACTAAAAAGATTGAGGAAATTGAAAAAGTGGAGGTATGTGTAAAATTTTTTATTTATTTGTGTTTTTGATTTCCATTTTTGTAGTTCAATTAATGGCTTGTGAGATACATGTTTGATATCCTTTTTTATGTGATGAATTTAAAAATACAATTTTTATTTTAGGAAAAACCTCCAAAAGACCGTCCAATCAATGGCGAATCAGTTGAAGAAATTAATGCGAATAGAAAGCGCGTGTTGACAAGGGTGAAAGTTAGGAAAAAAGAAAAAACTGATGCCAAACAAACAGAGGATCCTAAAAGACAAAAGGTGGAACTCAAAGGACCAAGAGTCAAACATGTTTGTAGAAGTGCATCTATTGTCTTGGGACAGCCTATTGCTACATTCCCTACTCAAGATGAGAAAGAAAAACAGGAAAAGAACCTTCCTGTAGATGAAGAGGGTGCTCTATGTATTGTGGAGAAGGATACAGAGACACCTGATTTGTCCAGCTGCGAGTCTGAGATGGATTCCGAGAACAAAGCTCCTGAGATTGTTCCAGAGGCAATAGTAACAAAAGATAGTGATGCAGAGGCACAGATAGAGACCAAAAAGCGGAAGATTGAGCAACCCCTGCCTATTAAAATGCAAAGCAAGGCTGAATCTAGTGAAGATGAAACTATCATGGATCTTGTACCTAAGAAGACATTCATGAAGCCACTTTCAAATATTACCAATGTAAGTTTTAGTAAATAGCATATTGACTTTCATCTTATTTTCAAAGGGCAAAATGTCAACATTGTTATGTATCATTTCAGGTGCGCAGTCGGTCACAGAAATGTGGTCAGAATAGGCCGGAATTGATCTGTGTAGATTTCTGGGAGAGTTATGACCCTGATGAAGTATGCAGTTCAGGCTTCGGACTCATTGGCACTGGATCGTTCACTGTCACAAGACTGTGCTTTTTATGCGGGAGTGCTGGCAAGGAAAAGGTATAAACATTTTGCTTCACCTTTATAAAGAATAAGCTAGAAGTAATTTAATAATCTTATATTTATGCAGTATAATATTGTCAGTATTGTTATTTATTTATTTATTTTGATCTTTAATGTTACCTATTTTACTTCCCTCTTACAATTGTAAAAAAGTTAACAATTTAATCAACCTCTAAGCATGTAGTCAGTGGATTGGATTTCTAAATGTTTTCCTCATCATTTTTTTTTAAACAAACAAAAAGGTATATAGTGCTGGTATTTACACTAATAATCTAATTATTTCATTAAACTAATATGATCACTAACAAAGCATTGATCTAGAATTTATAATAAAACTAGCTTTCCGCCCGCGGCTTCGCCCGGGTGGAGTTCGGTTATATCGCGCTTTTTAGATTTCCCTCGGGAACGTCAAATTTTTCCGGGATAAAAGGTAACCTATGTTCTTTCTCAGGGTATAAAGACTGCCTGTGCCAAATTTCATCAAAATCGGTTGAGAGGTTTAAGCGGGAAAGCGTAACAGACAGACAAACAGACAGAGTTACTTTCGCATTTATAATATTAGTATGGATTCTAACTCAATTCTTTGTTACAAAAATACTAACATTTCCGAATTTATTGAACTGAACAATTATTATGTATTTAATTACTTATTTATTTAGGATTTTCATCAAAAGGTACACATAAGGGTGGAAATAAAAATGATAAATGGAATAATGTAAAAATTGATTATTTTATTTTTTGTTATAATACATTTCTATGCTAAATTAAAGCTTGAGTAGTGTTTGGATAATGTCCCTTAAGTAAATGTACAGTATGTTAACTAACAGAGGGCGTTCCCGTTAACCCGAAATAGTATAGCATACATATATGCTAAAAAAAATATTTCCATTCGAAAACAAAATGTTTTAAATTTTTTTCCAATATGAAAATATTCAATAAAAATTTTAAATTGACATGTAAAAGAAACACACTGTACACGCGAACTTGAAAGACGGCAACGTCGCAATTTATCTATACATGACGACTACTATTTTGATTTAAAACAGGAGGTTTCAAATTTATTTCCAATTAGAATTTTTTTTATTCGGATTTTTTGATGCTTATTTTTCTATGCTGATAATTTTATTTTAATCTATTAATGATATATATTAACGAGTTTAAGGGAACGCCCTCTGTTATTTAACATACTGTATAATATATGCTATTCTGGGGCCTCATAGATTAGAGTGTTCATTGGATACAGAAACTTGAACTTAGAATAATAATAATGTTTTTTATTTCATCATTAAAGGAACAGATTTCACATAGTTTATACAATACATAGTTTAAGTAGACTTAGGTAGAATCACAATGAAATACATGTCAAGGACTGATCTGTACACCATAAGGGGAAACTCTGCCTCTCAAGCCAGACTGTAGCCTCTATCTTGAGAGACAGTGAGAATGGGGATCATTCAGAGAATCTTTTTAGTGAGCATCCTTTGCATGCAAACTGAGTTAAGTATTTTACTTTGCATACAATGGTAAAAACTAAGTTTGACTCTCGTTGTAGGTTCCAATGTGTGTTCTATCTTAGTTTGCTGTGCTATTTTGTAAAAAATCTCACCATGCGCTGTCAATCCCTAGTGTCAGATGGGAGGTTCAGGGAACAGTTCACTTCATGCAAGTAAATTCTTTTACTGAATAGCATTAATGAAGCCTTGTATTTGTGTGGCAGATGTTGGTGTGTTCGTCATGCTGCGAGTGGTACCACAGCTGGTGCGCCGAGGAGGCGGCGGGTGGCGGCGGCTGGACGTGCGCACGCTGCGTGTCGTGCGCGGCGTGCTCGCGGCCGGCGGCTCGCCTGCGATGCCGCGCCTGCGCACACCACTACCACGCCGCCTGCCTGCCCGCCCCGCCGCCCGACCATCGCAGCGACTGGCCCCAGGTATGTAGCACTACCTATCTATTGTGCGTTACCCCCTATGTGAAAGATATCATCGAAAACCGTTCAGCAATTGAGGCGAGAAATAAAGTAATTTTTGCAAAATCCCGTCTCACTAAAACCACCCGAGTCGTCACCATCTGCACATAGAAGGGGCACTGTTACTTGTCAAAAGACCAACCCAGAGCCCCTTCCGTGCAACGCCTGTTAGGGCACATCTTTAGAGAGACTAAATGGGGCTCCGCGAACCTAACTATACAAGGCAACACATGACTATAATTGGAACCTAAAATGTGAATGCTGTATATCCATTATAAAATTATAACAATAATTCCAGATATGCAGTGCATGCCTGAAGTGCAAGAGTTGCGACAGCACCCGTGTGAGTAAGTTCGTGGGCAGCCTGCCGTTCTGCGGACCTTGCTTTAAGCTGCGGCAGAAGGGTAACTACTGCCCGCTCTGTCAGGCTTGCTATCGAGATAATGACTTCGACAGCAAGGTAAGTTCCATAAATATTATTCCTGTTTATGATGTGCAACATAAAAAGTACAGATATTGATTTAATGGGGAAATTTTACACAATGCACAATTTTTATCAATAAAAGTGATCCTTTAGATGCAAATTTTCAATATAAAAGTTTAGAAACACTCTCAGGCTGTAAAAGCAAAATTCTTATAAGTGTATCCTATTTAGTGTACAGTGTTGTATTCCCAAGCAACTTATTATTAATTTATGCAATTATGCAAATTGCCTGTGCTCAGGGTATAAATCTGTTTGTACTCTCCATACCAATAAAATTTCAAATAAGTTTATGTTAACCATGTGCATTTTTACGCCTTTCAGATGATGGAGTGTGGTTGGTGCGGGAGATGGGTGCACGCCAGTTGCGAAGGCCTTACTGGCGAAGGATATCAACTGTTGTCGGCATTGCCACCGTCCATTGAGTACATCTGCTGCAAGTGTATGCCTCATGACCCGCCATGGAGGAAGATGCTCACTGAACACCTCAAAGGGCGACTTCTTCATCTACTAAAATTACTTGCCAAAAACAAGAAGGCCTGTGCCCTATTGAAACTAACGCCACACAAAAATACACCGGTACCTAATAAGCCGTACCGCCTCATGTCACCACAAGCTATTAGAAAGCTACACTTCGATGTTGTGGACGTCTCTATGAAGACATCGGAGACCAAAGTGTACAGAAACACTGCAAGAGGGCGGCGGAATAATAATTTCCCACAGAACAAATTTGATGAGTCGCACACTCCGCATGTGTGGCAGTGTTCGTCTTTGTTACAAGATGTTGATATGGAGAAAGAAGAAATGCCGCACGCATCCCATAAAGTGGTGAATCTACAAGAACCATTGATGCAGAATAAAGAAATATGCTTCTCTACAGGCCTCTATGGCACTAAAACAGAATTTGAAGCTTCATGTGTTGAAGTGCATGATAATTATACTTTGCAACCAAAATCAGAAAAAGCAACTACAATGTTGCCGACAACTGTACATGACGACAAATATGAGGCGATATCCGATGATGATGAGCCTATGAAGAGTTTCCAAGCTCGCAGTGAGCAGGACTTGAGCCCAGTCATCCTAAGACAATCAATCGACATGGACAATAATGGTGATGATGTCGACAGAATTATTTCACCATCACTTCTAGACGTCAAAAAAAGAGTAAACACTGATGGATATGTCTCACTGAAAGACTTCAATCATGACATGAAAGAGGTTATCCAAAGAACAACAAGTGAGGACCTTACATCAATATACAAGGACCTATTTTCAGAGACATTCCCCTGGTTTGATTGTGAAAACAATTGTCTTCAACCCAACTTAGAAGTAGAAGGTGAACAAGAAGATACAGAAACTATGAAAGACCTTGCTATAGCTGACAACAAAATCAAGGCAGCTGTGCAATCTATTGAACGCCCAATGGACCAAATAGTACCCAAGCTGGAAGCTGATAGTGAGAAATTAGAAGAAAATTTATTAGAGTTTTATCCAGTAGTGGATTCAAGAGTGTGTGTGCTTTGTAAAGTTGTGGGTGATGGTTCACCTTCACTGGAAGGGCGTCTACTCTACTGTGGGCAAAACGACTGGATACATTCCAATTGTGCATTGTGGTCTGCTGAGGTTTTCGAGGAAATTGATGGATCTCTACAAAATGTTCACTCTGCCATATCCAGAGGCAAAATGATCAAGTGTGCCGCATGTGAAGTGAAAGGCGCTAGTGTTGGTTGCTGTGCTAAGAACTGCAGCGAGACATATCACTACACTTGTGCTAGGAAGGCTACCTGCGCCTTCATGGATGATAAGAGAGTGTTCTGCCCATCCCATGGCAAAGATGTACCCAAGAAGAGTTTGCAAAAAGATGCAGACTTTGAGCTCACCAGGCCAGTCTATGTAGAGCTTGATAAGAAAAAGAAAAGATACAGTGAAATTACCAAAGTGCAATTCATACTAGGCTCACTTACAGTTCACAGTCTTGGAAAAATAGTTCCCTCTGTGTCAGATTATGAAGAGTTTCTTATGCCAGTAGACTTTTCATGTACTCGACTATTTTGGTCATGCAAGAAACCTACCAAAATAGTAAGATACACCATTAAGACTAAACTAATACTTGCTGAACCACTACCAGGATTTGACTTTGGTGTGAATATAACAGTAGACCATACTTTAGATGTGCATGTTGTGGATAGAGTGATAGCGGAGATTGGAGCCTGGCATGAGAGCATAGAGACAGGCACTGGAAAGTCTGTCTTAATGCTTAAAAATGACAAATCCCCAATAAAGTTTGGAAATTCAGTAACATTAGAGGATTTAGCTGTGAAACAAGTGTTGGAGTATTTACTGGATAATGTATGCAAACAAGAGCAGCAGGATGAAGAGGAACCACAGAACACAGCAGATCTGTTGCCACCTGAAGTCAAGGATGCTATATTTGAAGACTTGAATCACGATCTTTTAGATGGCATATCTATGCAAGACATATTCCAAGACCTCAAAAATGAATTCTATTGCGCAATGGGTCAATCAGATGATAAAAGCAATGACAAATCTGATTTCCGATCAACCGATTTCATAGACGAACTCCTGAACTCACGATTTGAAACAGGGAGTAAGGAACTAAAAAGAAGCAAATCTGAAATGCTTCTGCAGAGTCATAACTTAAAAACTTTGACGACTGGCCGTGGACAGCAAAGGTCGAGCAGTTGGAACAATAAGTTTGACACAAGTCTGCTATCATCTACTATAAAAAGATGCAAAATGGGCAAATCATCCACCGTAACCGGAAAACTGAGTCCTATCCAGAGATTACCTATAACGGAAAGTCCAATAGAGTCAATAAAGGAAGAAAGTAGTACAGACAAGAAAGTGAAAGTGGAGACATGCACAAGTGGCGCCATATGCGACGAAGCGGCACATTCGTCGGGCATAACTTATCGCACCAACTCGCCCAAAGAGAAGGAAGAATCCAACAGTACCAAGACAGATAAGAATGAAGGCTACTACACTGATGTCATAGACTTTTATACGAAGATTCAGTGCAGCCCCATCTCCCAATTAGATGGTGCCGCAGATTGGTCTGGTTCGGAGAGCACGTGCAGTTCTCGACCGGGCAGTCCCCGCGATAATGATAATGATTTCACGCCAATACAACAGCTAGATGGCGCTGAAGACAATCACCATGGAAATGACAACATGCAGAGAGGCCAAACCAATCAGTTCATGTACCGAGCCAGTGGAACTGAAAGCTACACCGTGACATTTGCCGGTAATTCTCTAAGTGGTCAGCCAGAACTTGTGATGAGGCCCTTAGACGATGGCTCAGGCAACTCCAATCACATGGAACAACCAGTGAGGTGCGACAGATGCCAATGTACTTACAGAAATAAGGAATCTTACGATAGACACGTGCCCTCCTGTGATATGATGTCCACGAGCGAAAGCGAGAGTGAGAATCCTAAATCTCCTGAAAATAGAACTTTAACGACCCTACAGAATGCCTTCCAAGGCGCATTTGCGCAGCCTATGATAATCCACGCAGGTGTTGTCAGTGGCTCCGAGAACACTGTCAAGGCGGAAGGCATTGCAGCCAGAAGAACGTCTATCAATACCAGACAAATCACAATAAACGGAACCATCGTTGAAACGCCATCTCCAGGCCCTTCAAACGAAATGACGATGACTATAACTGAACAGATGAAGTCAGGAACTGTTATTTTCGATCAAAGTAAGACGACGAACGTACAAGTGTCTGCTAACCAACAAATGATGTCTTCACCTCAAATAGTAGTTACGCCACAAATGCTACTCCCTCCAAAAACAAGTACCGCAGGCGGCCAGAAGATAATGACGCCCCAGATTATAACTCAGCCGAACATTCTTCCATACAACATCTGTGTGAAACCAGGCAATGGAAATGGAAATATTCAACAAATTCAAGGCAATGACATGACACAGTTGTTGTCAGGACCAGGCGGCATTCAAGTCATATCATCCAATTCGAACCAGGTTCTAACTATACCTCAAAATCAACAAGGTAATATGATCCAAGGCCAAATGATCCAAAGTAAAAACCATTTCCCCAACATGGCAAGTGCAACATCAATCGCATTACCGGTAAATTCAATACAGGGAATGCCCCACGCGTCTATAATTCAAAATATTCAACCTATGATTCGACCCAATATGCAGGGCAATACTATTGTTGTCCCCGCAATGACAGCACAAAGGTTATCGTCGCCTAATACTCAAAAACAACAATTGATATTACCAGGCCATACACAAAAGTCTCCAAAGAAGCAACCTCAACAGGTGCAACCGAAGCCAATATTCCAGGCTACGAACCGAGGACGAGGTCGTCCAATTCCCAAACCTACCACAATCAAGAGGCAAACCAAAATGGAGAAGACATATACGACCATCAACCAGTCACCAATAGGTCCTGGTAATACTGTCATACAGCTGCAAACAAACAATCAGACTGGCCAGCCGTCGATTATAGTTCAGCCAGTTTCAAACCAAAACATAATGTCAGCTTATGTAGAGGCATTATCGCAGCAACAAAATCAAAACATGCAGTATATCGCGACAATTGCGCCGCAGGGAGAATTCAAGACCGCTCCCACTCAGTTTATCTCCCAGAGTGGTCTAGTACCTCAAACATTCCAAATCCAACAGACAGAATCGGGAGGACTTGTCGCTGTGCCAAGCGGCGGTATACCTGTGTTGTTACCGCAAGGAAATATGGGAATATTGCCTCAAGCTATTCAACAAGGCGCTACAATTCTACCTCAGGGAGCAATCCAAACACAAGGAATTATTTCCCAAGGCCCCAATGGCCCCACAATCCTACCGCAAGCAATACATACACAAAATGGCACTACTATAATACCACAAGGAACAATACAAGGATTGACAAATGGAAACAATGTTGTGTCACAAAGTGGGATGGGAACTGGCCAAACAACGATAATACCGAATACACTACAAACGCAAGGCAATACTCTAATCTCTTCAGGCCCTGGGGGTACCACCATCTTACCACAAGGAACTTTATTACCACAATTCTGTAACGATCAAGTGCTGCTAGGTTCAACACCTACTCTAGAAATGGTCACAGATCCGTCTGGCTGCATGTACTTAACCACAACGCAGCCTGTTTACTACGGCTTGGAGACAATCGTTCAGAACACAGTGATGTCTTCGCAGCAGTTCGTATCTACAGCAATGCAAGGAGTGCTTGCACAGAACAGTAGTTTCTCGGCTACAACCACCCAGGTGTTCCAAGCAAGTAAGATAGAGCCCATAGTGGAGGTGCCCACAGGATATGTTGTGGTTAACAATGTGGGCGACAGCGTCGCTGTATCGTCGACACCTAACGTAGTCACTGCGCAAACTGTACAGTCTTCGCCACAAATGAAGAATGTTAAGGCAAATGTCCCTAACTTGACACTGCAGCCGCTGCCTGATAAATCAAACAACAGCAACCGACAGACACCTAAAGTAATTCAAATGAGTCCATCACAACTAACTGTTTGTTCACAATCAGGAACTATTATTTCGGGTAGACAGAACATTAATCCGATCACTTCTCAAATACATGGCATGACTATTTCTAGCGCGCCACAGGTGCAAAGAGGAAACATGTCTAAGCCCAGCATTGTGTCAATGTCTCCAAATGTAACACTTGTATCATCAACCGGGCAGCCCGTAATGGCGATCTCCCAATCAATACCGGCCACATCATTCCCAATGCAGTCGATGCCGCTGACACAGCCAATAGTTTCGAGCTCTATAGCTCCATCTGCAAAGAATAATTACAAGATCGAAAATTCCCATGTCATTGAAATTAGTGGAAACTTGCATGATAATTCAAACAACCCCAATATGCCTACCATAAGTGTTACTCAGAGTATAAAGTCACCTACACCCTGGAGGCAAGTCAGTCAGCCCGTCAACACTTCTATGGATAATAAGATGGAACATCAAAACATAACAGTGAAGCCAAGTACTGTGAACACCAGTTCTATGAATATACAGAGTAATGTCATGGCGGGGAGAACGCATCCCAACAACGATCATGACAAAGTTAATCAGAACTGCTTAATACAAATGCCCAATAACTCAATGTCTGGGATGAACATGCATTCTCACCAGTTCGAGCAGAGCCTCAATGTGAGCCACCACTCAACATCACATACCACATCAAATAATGTCATTCAAATTACTGCTGGAAACATATACCCACCCTCTTCATCTATGAACAGCAACTTTGATGCAGACACTTCCTTGAAACTAAGCAAAATTAATGCTCTATCAAAAGCTGAAGGTGGACTATTGAATTTCTCTCAAGAAATAATGGCTTCTCATTCACAGCAACATGCTAACAATGACAAAAGCTTCCAGAACATGGGACCTGCAGATAACAAACATAACTCGGACAATATGTCGAGTCAGATAAATACTCACAAACTGAGTAACTGCCAGATGAGTGGAAATATCAACAACTCACCAGCGATCAGCATCATACCCCACAATGTCATGCGACCGCCGTTACAGAACAATCAGAATACTATTTCTGTGCCCAATAACCAGAACCAAATGTGCTCGATTCCTAACACCAATTCTCATGGACAAGTTCAAATATTAAGCTCTGGAAACAATTCACTCCAAAATATGAACATGTCGTGTCAAGAAACCACAAACAACAGAATGAACATCTCAGTTTCCAGTGACAACAGTTTGCAGTCAAACCAACAGCTTGAGATGTCCACTTCTATGAATTCATCGAATATGTCGCACAGCAGTAACATGCAGATGATGTCGCACGATAACAATCAAATTCCAGCATCTAATCAGATCCACATCATGAATGGACAGATTCAACACAACCGCCAAGTTGACACCAACCAGCTACAGCAACTGAATCAACAAACACCAACCAGGAACTTCCACGAAAATCTGATGAGTGCGCAACAAAATCATAATCAGACAAACATGCTTTCTAACCGAAGTACGCCTGACAACAGCAATATTATGAATCAGTCCATGAACATGCATAATTTGGGGACCAATAACCACAATATGAATCGATCAGATTTGGGTGATCTCAACCATATGCATATGCAACAACCAATGACAAGCATGAACATGCAAAACAACAGAATGATGATAGACAACATGCAGCCTCACAGCATGGGCAACTTGAGTCACAATATGCACTCCAATAGATCTATAGATAACATGCATAATTCACAATTACATAACATGCAGCAGATGAATCATCACGCGAGTAATAATGCTCGAGGACAAATGGACAACAACATGCATGTGAACCAACAAATGTCGATGCAACAGAACAGACAAATGGAGAATGTTGGCCTTCATCACCAACATCAAATGTCTAATGTCATGCAGATCCAAAATAATCGACCTCACATCGACAATAATATAATGAATATGCACCAGCATGTACCCAATCAAATGCACAACAGACAGCAGATGGATAACAGCATACACATGCATCATATGTCGGGAAGTGCCCCAAATATTAATTTAAGCAACCAGATGGACAACTCTGGCTCTATGCCAAATATTCACGGGAATAGATACGACAGTAACTCAATCTCTATGCAAAATATCAATGCTATGAATCAAATACAGAACAACAGGAGTTCCATGGAACATTCTTCAATGATGCAACATCAGATGAATGCCATGAATAATATGAACATGCACACAAATCTCAACAGCACAATGCAAATTGTCAACACCAACCACCAGTCGATGAATAGTTCAATGATGCATATGCCAAATATTCCGGACATCAAAAACGATATTCAAAGTTCCTGCAGTGGAAGCTGTTCCAATAACAGCACGCAGTTCTCCAACAATCAGAACTCAATGGAGATTTGCTCCAACATGAATATGAACACAAATCAAAACAACATGAACATGGGCACAGGAAATATGCTGCACGGCATGAATGTGAATAACTCTAGCATGTCAAACAATATGATGATGAATAATGTTAACAGTAATAACATGTATGGACCCAGCGCACAGAACAACATGACGGGACATGAAATGTTGATGAGCTGCTCAAACTCCACAGACCACAATGTCAACAACCTCATGTCTGGACCATCCAATCACATGATGTTAAATAATTCGCAAACACACGCTGCCAGCAACCAAAACCCAATGATTAGCAGCCAAGTGCCCAACACAACGCCAATTAATATAAACAGCTGCAGCATGAGCAGCAATAATGCATCACAAAATCAAAGTATAACTAACATGGACACTCAAATGAACAGAAATACATTACCAGTACCAGATTCGCCTAAGTTTACTCAAGATACTTTACGAGGCAAAAATATAATGGGTCCTCCACCAACCAACAATGTGCCCATGCCAAATATACCAAACAACAAAGACTGCTCTAAAACTAACATGGTCAGCAACGAAAAGCAAAACCATACTATATCAGTGAGCAATCAAATTGGATATATGCAAATGAATCCCCAGAATAATAACAGGGTAATCAATTTACCTCGAATGAATAATACAAATCTGGAGAACAATGTTAACCAACATGTGCCACAGCAACACAATATCCGCGTAGTCACTAACAATTCCAGCACCAACGTGCCTGGCATCACGACTGACCCTCTCGCTTTCCAACCAAATAGCGATAACAGTGGGACCATGATCAACGTTCCATTCCAGGCGATACCGAATAGTGCACCCATGAATATCAACGTAAACTCGAGCAATAACACCGTCAATATCACCGTTCAGAATAATCTCGTTGATCCGAAAATCGCTTCAAAAGCTGCGGCTGATATAAACTTCCCACTTCAGACAAACGCCAATTTACTTCAAAATCAGAACAACGCCAACAACCTGATGTGCATACCTGTGGCGAACAATACGATTAATTTACCGACGCAAACCAGTTCCAGCATATCATTACCAAAAGCTCCTCCAACTCAACAATCTGGAATTCCTACCAATGTCGTTAACCCAATGTCTATGAGACCTATGAATAGAGTACTGCCATTACACAGAGATGGTCAAAGCAAGTCATCTACAAAGACCACCAAAACGGTTGCAGTACCGAAACAGAGGCCTGTAAGTCACGACATGCCAGATTTGAACATAAAAGATGACACTATTGACAGTGATCTAGAAAAGGCGATTGCGGAGTCAAAGCGTATGATGGAACTGGAAAAAGCCAAAAAGGAAAAGGAAGAAAGGGATGCTGCTGAAGCCATGCAGCTATCAGCTGAGATACAACAAGCAAACACGAGCACGGCATCTACGAACATGGAAACTGGCAGAATCATCGAACCGATTGAAACCAATTCTAAAATGTCATTACCAAGCCTGGACGCAGAGATGATTGAAGTAGAACCGCCAAAAGTACTAACAGAAAAAGACACAAACAGAACTCCAGTTGCAACTAAAATATCTAATGCGTCTACTAAAGTGATGAAGAGAACTTTGGGAGATAGGAAAACGGAATTAGAACCAGTTGTGACAAAGAAGCAGAACAAAATATCTAAGGAGAACAAACCTACCGTACCCAAGCCTGCTCCCGAGCCGGCGAAGGACGATGGACCTAAACTGATTTATGAAGTAACCTCAGAAGATGGTTTTAACTACACTTCTTCATCGCTGACCGATCTGTGGGCGAAAGTTGTGGAGGCAGTACAAAATGCTCGGAAACAATCGGGTTTACCGCCGATTCAGTACAATCTACCGGCCAGTTTATCCGGAGCACATATTCTGGGACTGAATAACAACGCATTGAGATATCTCGTTGAACAACTACCTGGGGTAAGTGTCAACGGTTTTTTCTTAAAATCTTGATATCATCAGTCATTCCAACTTGCTCTTAAAATTGATGTATTTTTTTTTTTTTTTTTTTATAAGTTATAAACAAGCGCTTGACCGCAATCCCGCCTGATGGTAAGCAGTGATGCGATCATTGATGGTAAAGCGCGCTAGTTTATTAAGAACCTATTCACTCTAGCCTTGAAGACACTCAAATTGTAATGTGACGGAAACACCGTCGCTGGCAAATTGTTCCAGTCCCTCGATGTACGCGGTATAAAAGAGGAAGCGAAACGCTTCGTCCGGGTCGCAGTGGTATCAACAACGTAAGGGTGGAAACTCGCCGTACGACGGGTCGTCCGATGGTGGAACGGTGATGGGGGAATTAAATCATGCAATTCCCTTGCACACTCACCAGAATGCAACCTATAGAAGACCGAAAGGCTGGCTACTCTACGCCTGTGCTCCAGGCTTTGGAGACCGTTTCGAGTTAAGTCTGGGTCGCCAATCAGCCTCTTCGCACGCCTCTCCACTGAATCCAAAGTATCCAGGTGACATTTCGCAGCACCAGCCCAAATGTGGCTGCAGTACTCCACACACGAGCGGACCTGTGCTTTGTACAACATTAGAAGCTGCCCCGGTGTGAAGTACCGCCGGACCTTTGCGATAACGCCAAGTTTTCTAGCAGCCACCCTGGCCTTGGACTCAATGAACCGCCCAAAGTTAAGGTTCGAGGAAATCTCTACTCCCAAAAGCTGAAGGCGGTTGGTGCACTCCAAGGATACATTCTGAAAAGTAGGAGCCAAGGTGAACGGGCTCCTTTTGGCGGTGAAAAGACACGCCTGTGTTTTGGCGGCATTGAATGCTACAAGATTGGCTTTGCCCCATTCGGAGACTGCCTGTAGTGCAGCACTCGTACGCTCTACCATAGCCTCTCTTTCGGACCAAATTGCTTCCTTGCTAGCCCGAGCTTCCGGCAGATATCTCTCCACAACTGTGCTGTCATCTGCATACCCATAAATACCGGGCATCAGCAGATCATTAATATGCAGCAGGAACAGAGTTGCAGAGAGAACAGACCCCTGAGGAACACCGGCATTGGTCGACATGGGCTCCGATGAGCATCCGTCGACAACAACTCGGAGGGACCGTTCAGTCAGGAAGTCTTTAACCCAGCCAGTCAGGCCAGCGGAAACGCCGTACGCTGGAAGCTTACTCAAAAGGCCAGCGTGCCATACCCGGTCGAAGGCCTTCGAGACATCAAGGGAGACGGCAATCGCTTCCCCATTTCTCTCGAGGGCCTCGCCCCACAAGTGAGTGGCATACACTAGTAGGTCCCCAGTTGACCGATTGCGCCGAAAACCGTACTGTCGGTCACTGAGGAGATCGTTACCTTCCAGGTAAGCCAAGAGGCGCGAATTCAATACACGCTCCATAATCTTGCAGAGTATGGAGGTTACCGAAATCGGCCGATAGTTGGTAGGATCGGCACGACTACCCTTTTTGGGCACGGGCTGCACGTTGGCAAGCTTCCAGGACTTGGGCACTATACCAGTCCCAAATGAGAGGCGATACAGGCGCGTCAATACAGGAGACAACTCGGGCGCACATGCCTTAAGAACAATCGCTGGTATACCATCTGGACCACTAGCCTTATTCACGTCCAGACGACACAGTGCTCTCAGGACCTCCTTGTTCCTAATGCGAACCTCCGGCATTGAAGCTCCGCAATGAGGTAAATTAGGTGGAGTAGCACTGCCAGTATCAAGACGCGAACTATGGGCAAAGAGAGATGCAAAGAGACCTGCTTTCTCTCTCGCCGTATGGGCCAGTGTTCCATCAGGCCTCACCAGCGGAGGCAGTGTGGGTCGACAGAAGTTCGCCTCGACCGATTTGGCAAGGGACCAAAAAGATCTGCTACCGGATGGCTGCGCAGATAGCTTGTTGCCAATATGGGTAATACGGTCGAAGCGAGCCCTCTTAAGCGCCTTTTTGTAGGACTTGGCAGCACGGTTAAAGGCTCTCTTCTTTGAGCATCTTTTGAGTATCTTGGTCACATATGTCCAGACTATATTTTTCTACGAAAAATAATAAAGAAATACTAGTACTCATAGGTTAATATTTGAGTGCAAGTTACTTATTAGTTATTTTACTATTATAGGCAAGCCGTTGCACAAAATACAAGACACGCCAAGGCCGTCCGTTAAGCAGTTGGGATAACGACTTGGACTTGAGCGAGGGTTTCAAGGAAAGCCCCTGGGGCAGCGCTCGTACGGGGCCAGTCGCCCGAAAGCAGAACCACGACATGTTCAGCTGGATGGCCTCGCCCTTCAGAGAAGAGCCACCACCGTTCGGAGGACAGGAGGGAGAGAGCTCCATTTCTAGGTAAAAATCATCAAAAGCAACAAATATTTCTAAGGTCGATTTAAATCCTTAAAACTGAATTGGTTTACATGTTTGGAAACTAAATTACTGTTTTATTTACCTATTCCGTGACTGACACACTTTAGCTATTTCTATTTGCTATAATTAATTGAATTAGCTAGACGATTTAAAAATTCTACTGTATCAAATTTCACATCAAGTTACCAAAGACTAATGCTAAATACTAATTAATATGCTAAGTACTTTTTTTTTATATAAATTACAAACTAGCGCTTGACTGCAATCCCGCCTGATGGTAAGCAGTGATGCAATCGTTGATGGTAAGGCGCGCTAGTTTATTAAACCTACTCACTCAAAGGAACTGAGTAAATAGGAAGGAAGACTGCAGTTGAGCGCGGTAATGCAATGTTAAACCCAACAACACCACCAACGATGCTGCGCTAGAGGGAGATTGATCTGGAGGCCCTCCACGACCAAACTCCCGACACAACAACATTTCGCGCATCTTACCCGGCACGTACCTCGCAACACAACTGCTCAGACCCGTCCTCCGTAGTTTTGTGTTTTTAACTGAATTTTTTGTAATAATCATTTCCCTGTTCAGTTTATGAAAAGCTGTATTTATATTTGTTTTTTCTTTTTCAGGCGTTTGGCAACGTTACCACCAGCTATGAGATTCAGACAACTGAAAGAGACATCTAAAGCGTCCGTGGGCGTTTACAGATCACACATACATGGACGCGGACTATTTTGCAAACGAGATATTGAAGAAGGTAAGTCGTTATGTCCGTATAAACATTTTCGATCGAGTTTGTTATCAATTTTGTAATTATAACAGTTTTTAGTAAGATGCAATCTGTAAAAATAGAGTAAATAATTTGGTGTTCCGTTCGCAAACATTCAAGAGTTCTTGTCATCATACTAAACAGTTCGGTGAGAAATGATCTAATTATATGAGAATATGTGTGACCTAAAGCACCAGCCACTCAAGTATGAGTGCGCTGGTTCGATTCCAGGTCAGGCAAGTACCACTGCAACTTTTCTAAAGTTATATGTACTTTCTAAGTATATCTTGGACACCGATGACTGAAGGTGAAGGAAAACATCTTGAGGAAACCTGGACTTTATAGTCTGAAATCGCCAACCCGCATTGAGCAAGTGTGGTGATTACGCTCAATCCTTCTCTGTATGAGAGGAGACCTGTGCCCAGCAGTGGGACGATAAAAAAGGTTGATGATGATGATGTGTGACCTGTTGAGACTTCAAATTAACATAAGGTTTCACTGTTTCAGGTGACATGGTAATAGAGTACGCAGGAGAAGTGATCCGCGCAGTGTTAGCAGACCAGAGAGAGAAACGCTACGAAGCCATGAGCGGGCGTCGCGGCGTGGGCGGCTGCTACATGTTCCGCATTGACGACAACCTCGTGGTCGACGCAACACTCAAGGGCAATGCGGCGAGGTTCATCAACCACTCCTGTGATGTGAGTTATGTTGACACGATAGAGAATAACTTTTCAGCCTATAGTCCCGTTTCCTTTGTTCACAAATTAAATTACTACTAACTAGCGGCCGCCCGCGACTTGGCTCGCGGAGAGTTATTTGAGTATTTTATTTTAACACCAAAAAGAGGCGATTTTAAAAGATGCACTAGCGACCCGCCCGGCTTCGAAAGGGTGTAATGCTGATACTAAATACAATACAAAAAATTGTTAACGTTGTATAAAAAACATAGCGGCGCGCCGCCCAACCGGCTGGCACCGCCGCAAATGCGACGCCCCACAATTTTTAAATTTGTAATATCTTCTAAACTATTTATTTAAATCATGTGCTGTAAACGGCGATATACTCGTACATCTATATTTAAAAAAAATTTGGGGTGGATTACCCTTAACATTTAGGGGGATAAAAATAGATGTTGTTGATTCTCAGACCTACCCAATATGCCTACAAAATTTCATGAGAATCGGGAAAGCCGTCTCGGAGGAGTTTAACCACAAACACCGCGACACGAGAATTTTATATATTCAAATCAAATCAAATCAAATCATTTATTTCAAATAAACCAGTTACAGGCACTTTTGAATTGTCAGAAGGTCGGTCAGTCAATAAGATGAAGCTAGTCGCCCATTCCAAAGAGTAGGTACCTATGGAGAAGAACGGGCAAGAAACTCCATGGACACTCTTTTAAATTTTTAAGCTATTGTTACAAATATTTGATTACATCATTCATGTTGAAATCAACCGCGTGAGAACGATGCAGAAATATATTGTACGCTGAGAGCGTCCATTATGGAAAACATACAAAAATCTATTCAGAAATTAAAATACGCCGTGGCAGCTAAGAGATGACCAGTCCCCTCCGACGGCGTCCGTTCACGAACATGACGTATGGATCAGCATCATTCAGCTCAACCATATCGAAGGGAACCCAATGACCCAAAACACACGCCACCATCAGCGAGACATTTGAGTGAGCATGACATACTCTCAACAGCCAGAGCACAATTAAGTCAATAAAAAAGACCAACCCAACAAATAAATGCCTTACAGCACATTCGTACATTGTGCTCACACGTTTGCCATGCAATTATACAATACTAAGAAATTGAATCTACACAATGCTAAGATAGTTTTGTCCAAGGTTCAGCAGCTCCAACAGTATTCCCGAATCTGTGGAAAGTTTAACTCCTGTGCAGCTGCAGCTGTACAAGTGCCGAACACCTCTGTCAGCGATACAATTCCGTAACGTACAATATGCTTGGCTACATAGTGTGTAATACAGGCTTTGACTAAATAACATAAACAATTACATATTAAAACTACAAGAGGAAAAATCAAAGAACAATCATTGTATAGAAATCGGACGCAGCTCAAGCCCAAGCCTTTTTGTCCTCAATATAATCCTTCACACTATAAAATGCTTTCTGACACAACTTACGTTTAATGAAGGATTTGAATTTATTCAGGCTCAGATCTTGAACCACCTCTGGAAGTCCATTGTAAAAATGTATACATTGGCATCTGAAAGAGCCACCTATTTTCTTGAGCCTTGTTGTAGGTACAATAAATTTGTGCCTGTTCCTAGTATTTATATCATGGACATCACTGTATTTTTTAAACAATTTTATATTTTTATGAGCATACAAAAGATTTTCATAAATATATTGAGACGGCACGGTCAGTACATTAATCTCTTTAAATTTTTCTCTGAGAGAGTGTCTCGGACTTAATTTATAAATTGCACGAACAGCTCGTTTCTGCAAAACAAATATTGTTTGAATATCGGCGGCATTTCCCCACAACAGAATGCCGTACGACATTACGCTGTGGAAATAGCCAAAGTACACTAAACGGGCCGTCTCAACATCAGTCAAATTACGAATTGTTCTAACTGCGTATGCAGCAGAACTTAGCTTTTTTGACAATTTTTCTATATGTGAACCCCATTGAAGCTTAGCATCCAGAGTTATACCCAAGAACACTGTGCTGTTGTCAGATTTCAATTCTTCGCCCTTTATCAACACTTTAGTTTCCACCTGCCTCACGTGAGGTAGAGTAAACTTAATGCATTTGGTTTTTTTCTCGTTTAAGAGTAAATTATTAACATTAAACCAATGGACTACTTTGGAGATCGCGCTATTTACATCATCAGTAACCTGCTGCTGACGTTTCAGTTTAAATAAAAGTGAAGTGTCATCTTGTGTGTTATTAGATTATTACACTTCTAGATCATAATATACAGCATACATTTAAACTTTTGATATGCTCCGCACCTACTGGTCGCAGCACGATATTATATAGCCTTGCTGGAGTAATGGGCTATCCAGCGCAAAAAGAATTTTTCTAATCGGACCAGCAGTTCCCGAGATTAGCGCGTTCAAACAAAGAAACTCTTCAGCTTAGTATATTAATATAGATAAAGAAAAGGATACAAGATAAAATATTAGTTTACTCCTGTCAAATTAAATAGATATTCCATAGACAGCTTAGACGTTTAGCTGTTTGGCATTATATATAAATTTCGCTTATAATGTATGTAAATGAATAATTCTCAGTTCTTTATATTTGTGTGTAGGTCGCATATGTAGATATTCAACACAATATAAATTGTTTTTATGAATGAAAATAAATGAAAAACTATATGACGGGGAGAGACCCTTCCTCCTTTCCTTTCCTCCTTTGTGGGAGAGACGCTACAATTTTTCCAAGAACACGTGCGTACGATTAATAAACCATCGAAAGCTGGAGAGTATTTAGCGCGAATTAAAATAATAATAATATATTTCTTGTTAAGTTAAAATAAAATATTTCTTCGCAGCATGGCAACTAGAAATACTTCAATTTACGTCAGGTGCGGACTAATTTGACAAGAGTAAATTAATATTTATATTCTGTCCTTTTCTTATTGAAATATAAAGATAAATATGGGAGTTTTGGCGGGAAGCTGAGTGCCACGCTCATTTTTCATTGGACTTTTAAAATTATTTATAGTGTCGTTTACTAAATTAAAACGCGTGATTTATGTAGTAAAAAGTGCATTCAGTGAATAATTCATAAAGAACAGTGAAATATTGTAGCATAGTGGCCACATCATGGCTTTGAACCAAATCTTCCTCCGTGTTCGGTCCGCGCGGCCGTTTTTTTTCGACATGAATAATTCATTACGTGATATTAGCTAAATGCACAAACCGTGCGAAGCCATAAGAGAAAGAAAGAAGAACTTTTGAAGATTTTTATTTTACTTGACACTGGCACAAAGTCATAACTAGTGCCACACTACAAAAAAAAAAAAGATAAATATGCACTGAATTTCTACACCAAATCGCCAATACCTGACGTTTCATTTAGAACATTCCTTATTCAAAGTTGATCTCGTCATACTTATGATTTCTTTCCTCTTCTAGCCCAACTGTTATTCGCGCGTTGTGGACATCCATGGACATAAACACATCCTCATCTTCGCCCTGCGACGTATAACCATCGGAGAAGAGCTCACCTATGACTACAAATTCCCTTTTGAAGAGGTCAAGATACCGTGCACTTGTGGCGCCAAGAAATGTCGCAAGTACCTCAACTAACTACGAAATACACTATGGAGTGAGTGATTTGATTGTGTCAATTATGCTTGTGTTGATCTATGATCAAAGAGGTTTAAAATGCTGTAAAACCGAACAAAAATACTGCAAAACAAGTCCAGCATGGAATCTGTGCTAGTCCTGTAGTATTTTTGATCAGTACCTTTTTTAACCTCACAGGTTTTACTTAACAAATAGCATAATTCTAGAAGTACATAACTGAATTAGACTTAAAAACTTAGTAATAACAAGAGATGTGGGTGACATGTAATTTGGACGACATATTTAGCGGAACGCCGCATGATATAAATCGATGGATCTCGTAAGAGTTCTAAGTAAGCCTATTTAAAATGTAGCTTGCGGAAATGAATGCTTGGTGATGAAATACTGGGTTGAGCACAATTACTGCGTGTACATAATTATGTATTTAAGACAATAAGTCAAATTCACATATCGAGTTACTCCCACCTCGTATCTTGACGCTAGAGTTACTGGAGCCTACCTGATCGGACACATGAAAACAAGTTTACGTGAATCTTAATATGATCTCTTTCTTGAATCTACCCAGTGTTAGAGTTGTTGGATTTTATAATAATTTTGAATTAGATTTATTTGAAAAAAAATCGTATTTTGAGATAGGTTTATACATTTTGTAAATATATTTTAGTTATGTTGATTTTTTTTAAGACGGATAGTTGATTCGCGAACGGCTTAAGTGTGTGCACTTAACTTTGATGTGATATGTTGAGCCCCGGATCGCTCGGGTAAGAGATGGTTAGTCTGTAGCTAGTGTATAATATTTGTTCCTCATTATGTTCTTAAATTTTCTCTTCACTTGTGATCAGTTAAGTCTCGACTAACATAGCGCGTATGTGTACATATATCGAGGGATCTTTAGGCATAAATAATAATAAAATTAGTACATTCGAAAGGAGGGTAGCAAAGTTACAAGTACAATGTTACTTTTTAGTAATTTTATCGTGTATTGTATAGTAAAATTGTAAATAAGAGGAATTATCTGTCATAATAATGAGTTAAACGACAAATCGTTTTATTGTAGTCATAGTTGTAGGTTGTACTTTATAGAGTATATTTTACGGTGTATATATTAAGTTATTTAGTGTGCAGGAGGGGAGGGGAAGCGGTCACGTGATGTAAGATGACGGAGAGGTGTACAGTTGAAAGACTCCCATTACGAAGCACGGTTTATCATAAAAATGCACATTTGTTAGCTTTAATACTACTTCAGCATAGCTTAATTGGTTTTAATTTAGAAAAAAATATATTTTTTAATGTTCTAATCAATTGCCTGTGTGTTGTTTTAATTGGCAAATATAATTTTTTTATAGCATTTTTTTCCTAAGCATTTATAGACTGAATTTTAACGCATCACATGGTAACAGTCATCACATGAATCAGTCGAATTGCTAGTAAATCTGCTTCACAATTTTATTTTTTTAGTAATAGCATTAGATGCAGGAACAAACTGAGCAACCAAGCTTTGTATACCATACCATAGGATAACAGTTCATGTACTAATTGTCACTGCATCTAAAAATAGCAGTATTAAAATAACTTGTATGTGTCCCCAAGTATTTTATAAATAAATTCAATAGGACAGATTAAAGTAGGCCCGAATTAAGAGGTAACTATTAGAACTTTTTGAAATTTATACTTTAGAAGATGCACATAAGTAATGATAAACTTTCTGTATTTCTGATAATGGTCGGAAACTTTCACCTCCTTATTCATAAACGTTGCTAAGTTAACTAGTGAATAGCGATTGTCTAACCATACATTTTTGACGTTTGCACGTCACTTGTAATAATCGTTTATAAATAAACATCAGTGTTTAAGGGGTTTATTTATAAACGACAGCCTCCGTGGCGTAGCGGTAGCGGACGCGGCCGCTGCGCAGGGTGGCGCGGGTTCGATCCCCGCACAGTGCAAGTATTTGTAGGCATGAATATGAATATTTGCACTGGTCTGGTCGTGCCTCGGAAAGCACGTTAAGCCGTTGGTCCCGGTTGCCATACGAACATCTAGTGGCAGTCGTTACGGGTTGTTGGAGCCCTCAAAAATCCAACTATTGGTCTAACTGCAATGCTTCGATGTCGCCTTCGGGTTGTGGAGGTCAGACAGCAGTCACTTCACGGAAAATGTCGAAGTTTAGCCATGTCAGCAGTTGGACTGGTAAAAGCGGACCCCAGACTCCAAAGCTGAAAAGGCTTCGGATGCGACTTGGATTAACGCTGGGATGATGATGATTTATAAACGAAAATTAAAGTAAAGTGGCGTTAAAACGTCAAAAATGTTTAGTAACAGTCACTAATCACTATTTAACTTTAAGCAACTTTTATGAATAAGGGTGTCAATGTATAAGAATCATGAAATAATATGTATACAATAGCTAAGGTACATTTTTGGTGTTATAATAAGCTGTGGATACAATTGAACTTAATATATGTGCTAATTTGTTATTCAGGCGTCTTGTTTTAACGAAAATCAATTGATGCATATATTTGTCAGAGCTTTTGTTTTGTTATAGGCAGTTTGTCTACCTTGTAGATTATAATTTAAAATTGTTTTTGTGAACTGTGTTATTTATTAGTTTTTGATAAATTCACATTATATGTGATATCTTGTACAGCCATCAGATGTAAGGAAGACAACAGTCACAATAAACAAGAATCGGGATCTTGATACTTTAGTGTTATTTAATCGTTACTTGAAATAGAAATTCCAGAGTGGAATCTATCTTTTTTGATCGACATATCTAGTAGTTTTTATTCGCATAATTATTGAGCCAATTTAGTAGACAAACAGCCTGAACTTGAGAAGTAAATACAAACAAATTGATGATAACAATGTTCTGTTGTATGTGAACTGTGTTGTCTGTGTTCCCATCAACGTTTTAAATTGATATTATCCAATCAGCCTGGAAATATCTGTAGACTAGTCTTATCGGTTTTAGAACTGAAATGATGCGAACCTAGCCATAGCGGTTATAAGCCATTCTTTTTATAAAAAAGGTTGTTATATTTTGTTTACATTTGATACGAGAGTTAGTCGAAGTTATAGCCTACATCGAGTTATGATAATAAAAGTACAGGTAATTTTAAACACGTTCGATTATTAAGAGTAATACAATATTTTTAAAGATTTAGTTTTTATTATTTTGACATAAGATTAACACGCGTTTTCTTTTCCTCTTTTCTGAACATTTCTTTTGTAATATCATTTTACAGGTGTGTCGTAATGCTACTGTCGACTTTACAATTTGTGGACTATATCAATTGTAAATGGTTTATAATGAAATTGACTTATTTTGTGAGACTCACGAATGCTTTAAAATTGTGTATATTTGCATTTGTTAGTCATGTATTAACTGGCGGTGCGAGCCGGGGATTTAGGGTTAACTGACGAACGTTTTTATGTAAAGCTAATATAAAATCAGTTTGCTATCAAAAATGCTCCCATTGACCTAATTTTCTCAAACTAAAATGAAAGTAGAAAGACGAATTGAAAAGCGCGCATAGACAATTTTGATTGGTTGATAGATGACGGTGATTTATCAACAGCCAGTTACAACAGTTTGCGCGCGCTTCACAACTTGTCACATTAATTTGAGCCAATTTTTGTTCGAGATACGGGCCTAAAAACACAGTTTACCATCGGCAAACGCTCCGCCAGTCTATGTATGTATATGTTACTGAGTTACTGCTATAGCGCTGATTGACCTTATAAATCAGACAGTCGGTTTTGGATTACCTGGACACATCCGCTAAAGTGCGTAGACGTAGTTTATCAGAATCATTTTAAACTTTTACAAAAACCAAAGCCGCAAGTACCTAATTAATTCCTGATTCTCGTTTTATAAAAGTAAAATATGAACTCAATCGAAACGAGGTGTCTAAATTATCTTTCCGCACTTTAACGGGTGGTGCCTCATTCTGTACATTTCGCCTAAAGCCCTTAAAAGGAGTTTTTAAATTAGACTCGCAAGGAATCTAATTTAAAAATTATTTTGTCTGAAAGGGCATATCAGGTAATCTATAGACAAGTGCGGGAATATTTCGCACTAACGACTTCTTGCGTTAACAGTACCCTAAGAAGTGAAAAAATTAATTAGAAATCAAAAAGACCAAATCACCAAGTGATAAATCATTTTGCGTTAATTATTAAGTGTATTGCATCTGCCCTTGATATTATTTGTATTAAAAATAATGCTTTTATTTTTAAATTGTACACAATGCCATTTTGCCTAATGTTATTATAAATTATAAAGAAATTGCTTTAAAAGCACCAATTTTTACAATGCATAGTTCTATGACCTGTCTATACATTATATTACTTTATTTATTTCTATCATTATTTTGTATTGTGGTAAATTTTACCAAAAATAAAATACTAAAATGTGCTTTATATTTTGTTTTATTTACTGTATGTGATGTTAAATCCAGCGTACTTTTAAATAATAAAAAATGAAAATTATCAATATAAAAGCATACTAGGAAGACATAAAAAAGTTAACATAACCCACACATGGCCCATCAGCAAAAAAATACCAGGTCTTGTTTTTTGCCACTTGAACCAGGAAGTCAAAACTGTACAAAAACACTTGAATGCCATTGTATGGAACACATGGAGGAATAAACATAAAATGCAAAAAACATCATCCCTTTCTTACAAACCCGTGGGAAATACTTTAAAAACAACTACACACACCGCAATATGAACTCTCGACACAGCGCAATACGTCGCTAATCCAACGTAGTTAATAGAGTAAGGTTTCTGTATGTACTTATGTTTACTATTGTAAAAGATTAGTCTTGTGTATTTTATCTATGGGATTATTACCTACTAGCGACCCGCCCCGGCTTCACAGGGGTGCAATGCTGATACTAATTACACTACAGAAAAACTGAACGTTGTGTATGAAAAACACAGCGGCCGATCGGTAGGTACCTCTGCAAACGCACGTCCCGCAATTTTTTAAATCTGTGCCTAATATCTTCGAAAATATTCATATAAATCATGTGCTGCACATTAGAAATCTCAAAAATAACAGTATTTCGTATTTCTCCACTATTTAGTGGATGTTATTATACATATAAACCTTCCTCTTCAGTCACCATCTAAAAAAAAGCAACAAAATCCGTTGCGTAGTTTTAAATATTTAAGCATACATAGAGATATGGACACAGAAAGCGACTTTGTTTTATACTATGTAGTGATTATTATAACATGAAACAGTATTTACATTACAGTCAAATTCAAAAATTGCGGTCAGCACAAACACTAATTGTGTTTTTCAGATAGACATAGTGTCATCATCATCATCTCAGCGTTAATTCTAGTCGCATCCGTAGCTTATCAGCTTTGGAGTCTGGGGTCCGCTTTACCAGTCTAACTGCTGATTGTGGCTAAACTTCGATATTTTCCGTGAAGCGACTGCCGTCTGACCTCCACAACCAGAAGGCGATATCTAAGCATTGCAGTTAAACCAATTGTTACACTTTTGAGGGCTCCAACAACCCGTAACGACTGCCATTAGATGTTCGTATGGCAACCGGGACCAACGGTTTAACGTGCTTTCCGAGGCACGACCAGACCAGTGCAAATATTCATATTCATGCATAAAAATATTTGCACTGCGCAGGGATCGAACCCGCGCCTCCTTGCGCAGCGGCCGCGTTCCTAGATAGACATAGTGTGTGTCAAAAATAACGTCCCGCTGTCTTGGCAGCATAAGCGCATCGTATCGGTTCTAGGAACGCCTACGGGTTTGTCATTTCATAGATGTAAAATGTATTATCAGTGATCGGCCCATGGGGCTACATTTACATAAGTGACCTGATCTACCTTCATAGCTTATACAATACGTTTAGCAGAAGAAAGGCGACCACGGCTACGGTATAAATAATTATTTGTAAGAAATTGGTGTCCTATCTGTAAAATGATGATCAAGAGCACAAAGTACCTACATTTAAAAACCTCAGAGAATAAAGGTACCTACAAGGTATATACGTACCAACGTATTTAAAGTTATGGGGCCCAAAAACATAAAAGCAATTTATTCAAATCTGCAAAGCTAGTCCCCAAATATTAACTATGCAATACATATACTTGTTCTCCCAGCGTACAGTACAAGAACCATCTGTTGCGGTGTCCCAGTAATATGCTGCGGCTGTGTGCAAACCCGCACCATTCTTCTGGGTTATTGTAATTCGCACTGTGGGAAGAAAAACAAATTATTACCTTATAGTTGTTCATGTAGATTACTCTAAAAACAACGCAACGGTTATGCTTAATGTGCCTCGGTCGTAAAATATCAACGAGTCCATTTCGGCTATTGCTATTTTTCGGCCATGGACGACGAACAAATGCATACATTTTCATCGTAATAAGTCCAGACGAGATGTGGTAGGTGTTGGACTAAACATGAGTCTCCAAAGTATTGGAGGAGACAGGAGGATCAATACGCAACTGAAAACAGAAATAGAACTACGAGAAACTGTTGTGTCTCGTGGTCCCATTAATGGGACAAAATCCTGGGTACCACGAGAAAACAGGGATAATCCAGATACTTACTGATGTATTTGAAAGGTTTGTTCATTTTATTAATTCTTGTAAGGGTTTTATCTGTAATATTACTGATCCACACTGGTACTCGTGAATGACTGTATGTATTACCCCCTAGACACAACTCTATATTATCTCTAACGATTTTCTGTATTTCCTCAACGTTAAACACGATTTCCTGGAACAAAATAAATTACCTATATTAATATATCACTTAATTAACTCTACCCATCGCAATCTACTGCTGGACATAGTCTGTGCCAAGTGGTACCACAACACCTGGCTATCGCTATCGTGTAAGTATTAATTAAGGACTTTGGACAGACAGACATAAGTCACATTTAATATTCTATAGCCATTTTCAGCATCCAGATCAAATTAGTTTCATAATTCCCATTTTCATTTTAAGAACAAAACCAGATAGGTGCACACTCTGTAGTTAAAAAATAGGGTACGCATGGATCCGTATTATATATATTATGTAGGTATATTATTTTACACATAATTATGGTTTGAAATTACATCTTCGTCGTCCGCTGCTGCTGCAGGTGCTGCCATAATTAAGCTTATTAAAATTGAATTGTTTCAATGGTGTTATAATCAATATTGGTTTATGCAGTGGTGCAGACTGCAGTGCAATATCAAACGTGACGAGTATTAATCAATGTCAGAGTTTAACTTGCCAGTACGTATAAAAAATAATAATTGCTAAAAGAAGTAAATATTATTTACTTAGTTTCTAATACGGCACTTCATTGTCTAACAGAAAATCCGAATAAATATTTAAAAGATAATTATCTAAAGATTCCAACCCGGCAATGGAATATATTTTCATTTACTTTTGAATTTACCGCCTCCAACATGTTTACATCAGTCGGAGCAACAAATACAATAAACACATGTGAGGAAAATTTAACTGCAGAAAGAACAGTTGAAAGGAATACTGCATAAATTATACACACATTTTTAGTATAAATAATATTTTGATTTTGGAGAAATAGAAAGTATGGCACATATAATAAAGGCAGACTGAACACGTTTCAAAACCATAAAAAAGTTGTATAAATCATAAACCAGCCTTTGTCTATGGATAAAATAAAAATCAAAGCTGTCACGCTTATGTCAGCGACGTGTTTCTAAACGAAAATTTCTCATAACCCACTTGGAGCTTTATTTTCTTTATTGTGTTTTTGGTATGTTTGTGTTGCGTTTTAGCTCATATTGTGTGAGGAAAAAGTCTTGCGCAGGCTGAATAACCGATAAAATGACATCTTAAGAGAATATGTGGTTTATGAGTTGATTGTGAATAGTGTGAAATTAATGGAGCTGAAGGTCTGGGTCGAGGGAATACAAAGGATCGTTTGTGGGGTTACAGAGACCACAACCTGCCAGGTCAGTACACAAGAATTTCTATTCTCATGATTATGCTACTGACATGAATACAATGTGTATTCATTTTCACTTTTCGAAGTTTGATACTATCATAATATTTTTTTTTCACAGGATGTAGTTTTTGCATTAGCTCATGCTACTGGGAAAGTGGGCAGATTCACACTGATAGAGCGATGGCGAAATAATGAACGGCTGCTGGCACCCCAGGAGTATCCCCTCAAGGTATCATGTTCTATAAATAAATCAATGAATTGCAGAAATACCCAAGACACTGTAACAAAATTTTACTTATTTAAATATAGTAAGATATATTGCAACCACTGTAGCTGAATGTGGCAATAATTTCAACTCCATTGTTTTATTGGCTGTCACATCTTTGCTAATCATTTCACATGTTATAGCCCTCAATATGTTTTCAGATTTTAATGAAATGGGGTGAATACTCCAATGATATACAATTTATATTGAGACGGTCAGATTCTGGTAACAACCAGAAACCTCAAGCAACCAACAGTTCTAGGTCTCCAATAGGAAATGGGTAAGTTTTAATAAAAAATCATTTACCATTGTTGTGAATTTAATACTTTGATTTTACTGTTATACATAGCGCACATATATATCTTAATCACACCTAAATGTGTTACTCAAGACTCAAGCATTATTTAAGTCTTGTTTGATGCCATTTGATTGGTTGAAACTAGTTCTATGTAATGTTTAAACAGAGATCAATGCTTGAGTTTCGTTTCTGGAATACGGACCTTAGACCTTAGTACAGACTGTAACCATATTCCCACCATCCATAGATGTATAAATTAACCTACTTTTTGTGTAAGTAATTGGCCAATAAGTTAAAAATTTTATACTACTAAGTATTTATAAGTCTGTAAAATATATTGAATATAAAGGACTTAAACAAAAAAAATATTATGATTTTTTTTATATAAAAAACATTATGAAGGTCTCTTTTTGAAAAGTGCCTTCAAGGTATTTTTATAAAGAACATACACACAATTTTTGCACTTGATTGATTAATATACATTTGTATATATACATCAGGAGCGACTGCCGTCAAATCAGCAAGGAAAAGGCATATAACATAAAAAAACTAAGGGGTTGTTACGGGTTTGGTTTTGCACTTTGTCCTTCTAGTGAGTCATTGTGCTCCTACAAGCACTACATTAACATTAGGATTCAATCCATTATTTTAAACACCTTAGGACTGTAGACTAGGGTGTTTAAAATAATGTATTGAGTCCGGGGTGATTACAGTTGTATTTATGTTCCTACCAGCTTGTATAATTCTCTAACCACTACCATTCTCCTTTTAGCGGTCACACTACATCAAACTCCAACATGTTGGACTCTCAGAATTCCCCAAATAGAATGTCTACAACCCCAACTTATAGCAATAACAATGTGACTAACACTTCACCTGGCAACCCTGTCGGAGTAGTTAAAGGTGTGCAGCAAGCCAAAACTCCTGAGTCAGACAGCCCTGTCCTCAAAGATGTCCCACCTTACAGGTAATGATTTCCTAATCTATTCAAAAGTTTCTGACATTTGTTTATCACCGTGATGAGACTGCGACTAGCCCCTTTATTCATAGACATTGATTAAAGTTAACTAGTGATTAGCAACTGTTTAACCATACATTTCTGACGTTTTAATAGAATAGAATACTTTTTATTATGTACAACATCTAGATTACAGAACATAAATAAAAATATTTTACAAAGGGTGACACAATGGGTGGTCTTAACGCTAAGAGCGATCATTTACACTCACTTAACTTTAATCATCTTCTATGAATACCATAGTGTTGTAAGGGGTTTATTCATAAACAATGATTAAGTGATGTGCAAACGTCAAAAATGCATGATTAAAGAGTCACTAATTACTAGTTAACTGATTTTGAACATTTTAATTTACGGGAAGTGGCTTTCAGTTTAAACAGACCAAAATGCTCTGGCAGCATTAGGGCATTGTTGGGAGAAGTCTAAGTCCAGGATGTCTGAGGTACCACAAAAATAAAAAGTAATTGAAAAATATTGAGTAAAAAAATAGCCTTAGCTACACAAGAGGTGAATCACGCTTTTGGAATTCACGCCCGATTGCTCAATGATTAGGAAGTCATGCGACTATTTGCGCCAGTTGGGTGTCGAGAATTACGTCTTCTGATTTGATTCGCATTTGCTTATTTTTTGCCAGAACCAGTATTTGAAATAATCATTATTGGAATCTCTGTGAGATGAGTTAATTAATGTAGAAAACTGAAAGAATTTCACCCAATAACATCGAGTTGAATGCTGTGCGATAAATAGGAGGGGGTATATGGCCACCAGTGGCATGATATAGGCATCAGCATCCTAATTTGACGCGATAGGTACATTGGCTGAGCGATCTACTGCTGCGCCGCGTGTCGCGGTTTCGATTCCCGCACGGAACAAATGGTTGAATGGCCTACAGGTACTTGTTCCGAGTCCGGTTGCTTTTGTATGTGAGTTTGTAAACGCATTCACGATACAGGAGTAATTCCTAGTATGAGTAAAGTAAAAAAAAATTTTCTTACTTTTACTACCAATTTGAATGATTTTGCAGCATTTTTGCACATCCATTGCTCCATATGTTGTAAAAATGTGTCTGTTCAACAATGTAAATAACGCAATGAATGAAAATGAAACCCTTTGCTGCTGACAGTGTGTTACGTAATCTTCCTACAGATGAAAAAAAATTGCAGCTTTTGGCGGGAAAGCTAAGATCAGTGTCATTCTTTGACGCTCGCGCTCATTTTTTATTGGACTTTTAAATTATTTATTGTGTCGTTTACTAAATAAAAGCGCGTGATTTATGTAGTAAAAAGTGTATTCAGTAAATAATTCATAAAGAACATTGAAATATTGCAGCATAGTGGCCACATCATGACTTTGTCTCAAACCTCCTTCTTAGAAGGTTCACGCGGCCGTCTTTTTCGACGGTGATTGGCGATATCTGCCATTATTGTGACATAAAATTTTCCAAGAAATTTCTATAATTTGTTACACGTTATTGGCAAAATTATGGTATCTATTCCACAGAGGCCATTGATCAAGAGTTGCAGTTGATGCAAAATTTATCCCTAAAAAAAGCAAGATAATATAATAATCAGTACCTAGTATAGTTTAATACATAATTTTCTTTGCTAATCCTTGTCTACTAAAGTTATAGGTATACACATAATTCAGATTTCCTCTTAAATATGTGACTCATGTCACAGTCACCACATCTGACATTTAAGATCTTTGACCTAAATGTTCCCATGATTCATAAAAAGTATCAACTAAGACTATTAATCAGTACATTTAGGTAGTTAAAGATAGTAAAAATATAATAATATTTGCATTACTCAGAAGTATTTTTAATTTCATGAATAAAATTTTACAGTGTTGGTATAAAAATTAATGTTTAAAAAAAAAAAAAAAAAATGTTAAAGCAGTTGTTATCTCTAATCACTACTTCACTTTGTTTATGAATAAAAGTTTGTCGCCAAGCGATTCGTCCTTACGACGTACGGAGGACGGGTCTGAGCAGTTGTGTTGCAATGTGTGCCGAGTACGATGCACAAAATGTTGTTGTGTTGAGAGTTTGATCGTTTAGGGTCCCCAGATCAATCCTCCTCTGGCACATCATCGTTGGTCGTGTTGTTGGGTCTAACATTGCATCACCTCGCTCAACTGCCGCCTTCCTTCCTATTCACTAATATTTGTAAGTGAATAGGCTTAATAAACTAGCGCGCTTTACCATCAACGATTGCATCACTGCTTACCATCAGGTGGGATTGCGGTCAAGCAGTAGTTTACAATGACAAAAAAGAAATACAAATTTCTGTCAACAAACTTACATAGTTAACAATTTTAACACTGTCGATCATACCCACACACGGTGTGTAAACTGTGCCATAGAAAAAACGTGTCCCTTAACCTTTTGAACGCCCATCTATATAATACGCGATGTGTCCTCCTGCGCCACACTACAAATGTATAACGTATCTATAGTAAAACGTAGGGATGGGATTAATGTCCTATCGACAAATAATATTATACATTTAAAATAATGTTTATTCACCAATTTACGAAGCTAAATAAAAACTGTAACCGTAATTTCATATTTTATTTTATTTTATAAAAAAATCAATATGAAAACCTGGATATATTCCCCATAATAAAGTAAAGAATTTTAAATTTATTAGACGTGTGTTCTAAAAGGCACATCCCTATTTGTCTCCAAATGTAATCCTTCTACAAGTTCTACTTCATATCAAGTAGTTGGCGCTCGAGGCACGTCAAAATCCTTTCTGTTTTAGGGATGTCTAGATTTCTATCGTATTTATTTTTATATTCACTGTGGTCAAGTTACACGTGCATAAACTCAACCGATTCCTGCATAATTTATTTCGTTTACGCACAATAAATACAATTAATAGAAGCTAAATACGTAATTTTCTACGTTTTTTAAAAAAATATTAAAATGGAGGGTGTCTGTTTCACACAGATGTTATAGACCTTTTTTTTAAAGGTGTCGCAAAACACTCGTAATTATTTTTCTGGTTTGTAGAAACTAATAAAAAACGGAAAAAAAAATTCCTGAAACGGAAATTGACGACGGAAACTCAACTGTATTAACGGAATGTCAAGACGACGAACTATTTCAAAATTCTGATTCAGACTGGAACAACTCGCAATAATTCGTCATATTCACCGTCACAATTTTGTTTGTAAGAACACGTGCGCCAACGCATGATGTAAACATTGCACTACACTAAAATGCACAAAGTCACTATGATCTTGAAGCCCGTCCGCTTATGACGTCACAGATTTACTTCTATACAAGTCGGTGGCGCGTGCGGACTGATAACTAACTAACTTTGTAGGGATGAGTTTTTCAAACGGGGTTTCACTATCGACATTGATTAGAAAACCGTTTAATTCTTGATTAAGGTGAATAAAACCTAGTTTAGAGTGTAGAATTACGTAAATATATAATATTTATAAAATATTATATATTTACGTAATTTTCTTGCAATAATAGTATTTATGATCATTTCGACGAAATGAAATATAGCGAGGTCTTCATCGTGTCCCATCACTGGCTTACTTGATATCAAGTAATTGGCGCTGGGGGCATTAAAATATTTTCCGGCATTGTTGTTTCTATTGAAAATAAAACAAATAAGAACTTATTATGTGTGAAAAAGTTAAAAATATGGCTGATAACAGGACAAATGTCCGTAAAAACAGAATAAAAGGTCTTGTAAAAGTCGTAAATTTATTTTATACTGTGATTACTTCTCAATCAAGTAGTGGCGCTGAGGGCACGAAAATCTCGAACTTGTATAGAAGTGATTGGCGTTCAAAAGGTTAAAAAGCTTCCATTGTGGTCTAAACAAAACTAACGACCGTGCGTACATACGGCAAATAAACCGTAGCTATTTACGATAAGAAAAACGTTTATGAACAGAGAAAAGAAAGAAAATACATTTATTCAGCACAGACAAGGCACACAATACATCTAGCATAAACATACATCAGGTAGCAACAAATTAAAAAAAAAAAAAAAAACAAATAGAAGGTAAAAGGTGAACCTGTAGACCTAAAAGACCTGTTCAGAGGACCTAACTATAAATAAAGTTTTCAGAAAGCAGTGTTGATTTCAACTTACCTTGTATAATAAAACTTAATACATGATTGTTTTACAGAGAACCACCACCGCCATACCGTTCACCGCCGCCGCCATCCCAAGCCGTCAGAAAATCACCCAACCGTATGCGTTCGAACCGGCCTCAACACATGTCGCCCGTCAACTTGCCAGAAGAGAACCAGGATAACAGGAGCCCTGAGGCAGTCAGCTATAACAGCCAGTATAGGGAACTGGTGTCATTGGTGAATTATCAGAGGGAGAAGTTGTCCAGTCAGCAGGTGGATCTAATAAAGGTAAAGTGTTATGTGATTTCTCATATTTTTTTTTCCTGTTGTAGTTTTCCCTGAAGCGTCAGGCAAAGGTATATTTATAATACATCATTTCAATATTTTGTTACGGGCTAGGGGTACTTAAACGCCGGTTAAGGGTTACGAAGTTTATTGGCAACGAAGGTACATTTGGTTGTAGGCAATGACAAGTAGAACGTAGCTGATGTCTCACCGAAGTCTTCCCTTATGTCCACGAAGTCCGTGTCGTAAACACACAATAACTCTACAGATGTTACTTTACGTAGTACTCACAGTTCTCGTTACGGTTGTCGCAGTAGGTATTCTCAAAAATCGCTTCTTAACTGTCGCTGTTTTCGTATCGCTAGTCGAGTGTAGAGTGACTCTCCGCCGGCGTCACGGTGCTTTATATAGTCCAGCTGATCGAACATTCCAGATTCCTCTAGACGTAATAATAATAGCACATAACTTCGAGGTCACTCGGAAGTACCTACGGTAATTCCCGGAAACGGGTTTCTAGAAATTTCGATGTCGACACTTTGTTGACAAAACTGTTGAGACCTGTACCATTCGATAGGCCGTCCTAAGTCTAGTAATGCGTTTTATTATTGTACCTAGAAAATGTCTAGATCTGGAGGAATAGGGCTTAAAAGTGACTCACTGCATGTCACGCGATATTGAACCTTATGCCGTCGACATAAGGTCCATTTGTAACAATTTAATCTGTTGATCTTTCATGGATGTAGGCTGACTACAAAATGCCACCTACAACAAACTGTTTTTTTTTTTTTTTAAGATATTAATTAGTAATTATTGCTGTGACAGCCTCCATGACGTAGCGGGTTAGAACCCCGCGCAGTGCACATATTTTTATGCATAAATATGAATATTTGCACTGGTCTGGTCGTGCCTCGGAAAGCACGTCAAGCCGTTGGTCCCGGTTGCCATACGAACATCTAATGGCAGTCGCTACGGATTGTTGGGGCCCTCAAAAGTTCTAACTGCAATTGGTCTAACTGTAATGCTTCGATATCGCCTTCGGGTTGTGGAGGTCAGACGGAAATCGCTCCACGGAAAATATCGAAGTTTAGCCAAAATCAGCAGTTAGACTGGTAAAGCGGACCCTAGGCTCCAAAGCTAAAATGCTTCGGATGCGACTGGGATTAACGCTGTGATGTTGATGATTAGTAATTATTGCTGTATCGTGGGTGCATGTACAAACATTTAAACTCACATGGATTTACAACCAGACCCGGAACAACTACATGTAGCCCATACAATTATTATTTTTTACCCGACTACGGCAAAGCAAAAGGAGGGTTATGATTTTGACAGGCTATGTATGTATGTATGTATGTATGTATGTATGTATGTATGTATGTATGTATGTATGTATGTATGTATGTTCATCTGTTCCCTCGTAACTTCTAAACTACTTATTCGAATTCGATAAATGACATATCATTAGAAGCGTCTTAATTGTCCGCTGGTTATAGGCTATATGGAATTTCACAAAATCTATTGTGGCGCCCTCTAGCGGACAAAATATACAGAGTAAAAATATAAAGTTAAGATAAATATGCCGTGTTTGGTATTATTTGAAAGGGCTTAACTTGTACATTTTGAATATATATATATTACTAGCATTTGCTTGTGACTTTACCTGTATTCATGGGCTGATTGCATATAATTCACATCTTTTCGTTCATAGATAGCTTCTTTACTACTTATCAGAATAAAACCACTGCAGAACCATTAGAAGGGCCTTGATATTCTGTTGGTTATGAGCTATAAAGCTTGTCATCAAATTTAGTATTACGCCCTCTAGCGGACAAAAATTTCTATGTTAATATAACATTAAAATAAATATACCGTATTTGGTATCATCTGAAAGAGCTTCACGAGTACTTTATGTTTGTACATAATCCCTAGTAATGCTTCGTAGAAATTTGAATGTAAACCAGGGTTTGGTAAACGGAGCGATGGGAGTGGTGAAGGCCTTCGAATGGCCTGCTCTTCGGCGCGATCAGTTGGAACAGGAGAACAGCCAAGCGCTGTTCTCATACAATTTGACGACGCATCCATAAAAGCAGATACTAACGGACTTATCAAAATCGAGCCTTGCCTCACTGAATTTGACGGCTTGAGGGGTTCTGGGCAAATTTAGCGTAAAATGCTCCCGCTGATTCTTTCTTGGGGTTGTACTGTACATAAATTACAAGGTTGTACTCTAGATAAAAAAGTTACAGATCTAGGAAAGTCATTGTTTGCTAAAGGACAGGCCTATGTCGCTCTCAGTAGAGTTAAAACCATAGAAGGATTATTTATAAGTGCCTTGGATCATAATAAATTACTTAAAAATCCACATGACAGTCGATCGTTAGCAGAATTAGATAGATTAAGAAATCTTCCCAGGTCCTCTTAATATAAGTTTTTTTTTTTTTAATAATTATAAACTAGCGCTTGACTGCAATCCCGCCTGATGGTAAGCAGTGACGCAATCCTTGATGCCTGCGCACTAGTTTATTAAGCCTATTCACTTAAAAAACTTAGGAATAGCAAGGATGACGGCAGTTGAGCCAGGTGATGCAATGTTAAATCCAAGACCAACACGACCAACCATGCTGCGCCAGAGGGAGATTGATCTGGAGACTCTCCACGACCAAACTCCCGACACAACAACATTTGGCGCATCGTACTCGCCACACAACGCAACACAAAGTGCTCAGACGCGTCCTCCGTACGGCTTCACCAGACATCATGCTGGAACACGACGAATCGCTTGGCGGCAAGACTTTGTCTGGTGGGTGGTAACTTCTGCCGGCAGCCGATGTTATGGCCTACCACCGTTAGAAAAACATCCAATCTATTTATACTAACGGCCTCATCCACTAATTCATGACCCATTCGGTGCCATCGACGCAAATGTGCGTCGCTACTACAAAAAACCGGGAGCTTCATACGGGGAAACCGTTGCTATACGCGCTACGCTCCAAGCGCTACGAAATAGTAAAATAGGACATCTCTACATATTACTATACGCCGATACATAAGTCAAAAGAGATGTCGTATGTTTAACTACCTAGTTTTTAGTTCGTCAATTTAACTTTTATTAATATTATGCGCCACAAATACACTTTAACACCAAAATAGTACAAATAAAAAAAAAGTAAAAAAACTAAAACCCAACTACGACAAAAACGACGCTGAAAAAGCATAAAACAAGATTTTCAGAATACTGAACTGAACAAAGTTGCTAATATAGTTGCAAGTAAATGGACACAGTAGACTCTACCAAGATGCCTTCGTTGTAAATTGACAATAATGTCTTACGATACTATTCTAAAGTATGCAATATTCACTATTTAGAGATAAATTTTCATGTTTGGAAAGGCGTAGTCACACGTTACATATACCTACCGTAGCACTTTCATAACGTGTGACTGCGGTTAACGTGGTACAACGAAGGCATCTTGGTAGAGTCTACTGTGTCCATTTACTTGCAACTATATTAGCAACTTTGTTCAGTTCAGTATTCTGAAAATCTTGTTTTATGCTTTTTCAGCGTCGTTTTTGTCGTAGTTGGGTTTTAGTTTTTTTACTTTTTTTTTTTGGGTGTGAAATGAACCTGTCGTCAAAATACATTATTTACTACAACCTATACTATAAATACAATATATTTCTTTTGTTATGTTAATGTTCATACATCTGCAGTGCTATTCTGTAAATATCTCATCGCCAAATCTTAGGTGAAATGCATGTGAAGTGAGATGTTATTAGAATCAATCTCATAGCATCCTGATACTGTCTTTCTAGCTGTCGAATGTCACTTACTCATTTCACTTTATCCCAGTGAGATTTGTACAAAATAGTGTGTATTCACTCCAGAAAAAAACGGTAGTCTGTAAAGTCGGTTCATTGACTATAGTTTAACGTGACAACCTCATAAGAAAATACTGATGGAATGGTTGCATTTTTCATACCTTTATTTCCGCAACTATCGTTGCTATAAACAATTGACACCGCATTCACTTTTCACTGCACTTCATACTTAACGTAACGGGACGTAACGAACGCGGACGCATCGCTCACTCAAGTAGGAGAGAGACAGATGTCGAACGATGCCGAACCCGGAGGCCGATTGTGCATCTTTGTCGCTCGTTCCACGCTCTCGCTTGCACTTCAATCTTTAAATGGAACGGGGTAACGCCGCATGAGTCATGTTTTTTACGAGCGTGCAGCCGGTTCCATCGAATTAAAAGACATCACGTCAAAAAAAAAAAAAACTAAATGTATTTTATGATAGCCTATGACTGCTCGTTTGTGTATGTGAGTTTATATGTTTGTAAGTGTGGGGCAACTTAAAAGAAAAAAAAAATAAGCTGCGTTGAAGCCCAGAAACTTCCACAAGGGAACATACTTGATCCAATATTACTTATTCATAAAACCCCTCTTACAATTACAGTACGATGCTGAGATTGGTTTCTGGGAAAACAAAGGTCGGGAACAAGAGCGTCAAGTAGAACTATTACAGCAACAAATAAGTTCAGCGGACAATCAACTGCGGATCGGTACTGAGCAGGTAATTGCAACTCTCTCACAAGATGGCACAAAGTAATCTTCAATCTGTTGGTACATAATTGCGTGTTAACAAAACATTGTCTTATCACGACTTGCATGTTCAGTCACACGGTTTCTTTTATTTCTTTCGCGCTTCTTGACTGTGCAATACGGCCGATGAATCATGGCGGATGTGAGCATAGACTATCCGAACTGCCGCGCATGTTGTCTCACTCACGCTCGCCTCGTGTTACCATTTGGTTCCTAAAATACGTTAATGCGCAACCTTCTGAGCCAAGTTCAGAGCCGCCATGATTCATTGGCCGTACTGTAATTCGACGATGTATACCGTAATACGATGCTCCAAATGTTGTTGTGTCGGGAGTTTGGTCGTGGAAGGTCTCCTGTGTAGCTACCATGAGTTTTCATTACGAGACTCGATCGTCGATATCGAGCGCGTTTGGCGCTCTCATTGGTTGAGAGTTCTTCAACCTTGAAGCGGGCCAATCGATGAGTCAAACGCGCTCAATATCGACGATCGAGTCTCGTAATGTAAACTCATGGTAGCTACACTAATCAATTCCCTCTGGCGCAGCATCGTTGATCGTGTTATTGGGTTTAACATTGCGTCACCTCGCTCAACTGCCGTCTTCCTTCCTATTCACTCAGTTTTTTTGAGTGAATAGGCTCTTAATAAACTAGCGCGCTTTACCAACAACGATTGCATCAATGCTTACCATCAGGCGGGATTGCGTTCAAGCACTAGTTTATAATTTATAAAAAAAAGTTTCTGACCGTACCGTACTTGTAATGTGTGTCGAACTTTTTTTTATGCAGGTGCAATCACTAAACTACGTAGAAGAGGAGAGTGAAATAGTAAAACAAAATGAGAAGACGATAAAGTCTGAGATCGTACTGGTGCGGTCGAAACTGGCGAACTGTGAAACTGAACTGTTGCAATGCAAGAACAAGATACGGAAACTGATGGAGGAGATCCACAACGAGCAGAGACTTGTCAACAGTCGCCAGCAGGAAAATAGGTGAGTTATGCAAGGTAACTGGGTAACATACTACCAGTAGCAATGGGTTTCATTTTGACAGTTCAACAACATTCAGTGCCCTATTAAAGCTACGAACACACTTTGGGACAAATGTCGCGCAACAATTGTCGCCAGCGACGTTGGCTGAAGCAGCATGACGTTGCCGGACTTCGGTCGACATGTCTGGTAACATCGTATCGCGAAACACGTGTCGCCAACTACATTTACTACTACGTTCTTGTCTGATGAAGGCCTGCCCGCGCCGCAGCTGAACCAGTAAATATGAATTCCCGACTATGACCTCTGAGTTTGTTTCGGCCGTTTCTTTTCAGAGCTAGTAGGTACTAGGAAACGCCGCGGTCATCAAACCGAAATAAAAATAAAAATTCGATCCAGCCGTCCCTTACTGTTCTTCTAGCGACACCCATTTACTACTACGTTCTTGTCTGATGAAGGCCAGCCCGCGCCGCAGCTGAGCCAGTAAATATAAATTCCCGACTATGACCTCTAAGTTTGTTTCGGCCGTTTCTTCTCAGAGCTAGTACTAGGACACGCCGCGGTCATCAAACCGAAATAAAAATAAAAATTCGATCCAGCCGTCCCTTGCTGTTCTTCTAGCGACACCCTAAGCCGAGATTCGTACCCCACAGGGGGTGCCCTTAGCGTGTAGTCGCTTAGTTTTTAGTAGCCTTGGGTTTAAATTCACTTAAGGCAGCCACAGGATAGTCCGGTTAAGTAGTCCCGACCTCTCAAGGTCAACTACGAGAAGCTATATTAAAAAAAAAGCTACGGACATAAGTTGCGCGGTGTCGCCATATATGTCAGGCGAAGTCGCACGACTTCATCTGACGTCGCTGCGGACATAAGTTGCGCGTTGTCGCCACATTTGTAGGTTTGTTAGGCGAAATCGGCCGGCTTCGCTTGACATGTTGCCGATACTTGTCGTGGTACATTTGTCCCCTAGTGTATCCGTGGCTTTATGTTGTTGAACAGACACATTTTTGACCACATGTAGCAATGGATTAGCAATATTCTTCAAAATGATTCCAATTGATAGTAATTGCGTCTTACGCAATTAGGGTGCTGATTGGCACATTAGCCTCCTATACTTAATTGTTATTGACAGACCACTGAATATAGGCGATTTAATATTCTTTACCCAAAATCCAAGCCCCAATGCCTCTTAATATTTCGTTTCGTGCCTTGGTAAGCACGTTAAGCCGTTTGTCCCGGCTGTCATGTATGGGCAATATTTCACCGGGACACCATGGTGGCGCAACCAGTCGCCGCTACCAACAAAATGTATACAGGGCGGCTGGTTGCGGGTAGCTAGCAGTCTACATAGGAAATTGCGAATTGTAAACAATTAGGTAATCTATACTATTATATAAAGTTGAAGAGTTTGTTTGTTTGTGCGCGCTAATCTCAGGAACTACTGGTCCGATTTGAAAAATTCTTTTTGCGTTGGATAGCCTATTAATCCAGGAAGGCTTTAGGCTATATAACATCCCGCTATGACCAATAGGAGCAGAGCAGTAACAAAAAATGTTGCGAAAACGGGAGCTAACGCAGCCGTACATATTGCCAATAGGAGCTGAGCATGACTAATTCCACGCGAACGAAGTCACTGGCGGCCGCTAGTGGAAAAATAACTTTAATTTTCTACACAAAGTTCAATTTACGTTACAATTTTCGTAAACTCACCAATAGTTAGTTTAGGTAGTCACTCTGAAAGTAACTTAATTGTTATTGAAATAAAGTTTATATTTGGTTAACTTGAAATAGGATGAGGATGTGCTCCTTCATTCGGTCGTAACTTAGTGTTATCCATGACCCTATGTTGTGTAGGACAGATAATGTCGCCAAGTAAAATACGGGCATTCAGCTCCAGCATCGACCGACTCCAACATAGTTGGAAAAAGGTTACCCAAATCAAGTCTAAGGTCTAATGAGGTCCTCAAAGTGTTGCAAACAACCGCGCGTTGGATCTCATACAGACAACCTAAGCTTTGGTACTGTGAAGGTATGAGGAACAAGGAGTCAAGTTCACTCATCCTCCATAAAAAATGGAGGATCCTCCGACCAGACGGGTGTTATTTCTGGCGGACATATGCCCAACGGGTGAAGTTGGGAAGTTTTATGTATGCTAATTGCACGGTAAACTCTGCTTGTGAGACGTAGAATTAGGGTGACGTCAGTATGACGGGTTGTTTATTTGCGGCGTTTGTAGATACCGGTATAGATACTAATCCATACTCCATACTAATATTATAAATGCGAAAGTAACTCTGTCTGTCTGTCTGTTACGCTTTCCTGCCTAAATCTCTCAACCGATTTTGATAAAATTTGGCACAGACAATCTTTGGACCCTGAGAAAAAACATAGGCTACCTGTTATCCCGGAAAAAAATTGATATTCCCGAGGGAAATCTAAAAGCGCGATATAACCGAACACCACGCGGGCGAAGACGCGGGCGGAAAGCACACAATCTTTAGACCCTGAGAAAGGACACAGGCTACCCATTGATATTCCCGAGGGAAATCTAAAAAGCGCGATATAACCGAACACCACGCGGGCGAAGACGCGGGCGGAAAGCATACAATCTTTAGACCCTGAGAAAGGACATAGGCTACCTTTTATCCCGGAAAAATTTGATGTTCCCGAGGAAAGGATGCATAGTCTACTATTTGAGTTGTGGCAATGGAGTATCGCGAAAAATGACTTAGTATAAATCTCATTCATCATGAATTCACAATTCTCAGTAGGTACGGACGACAGCAGGTCAAGCTACCTGAAACTGTCAAATATTCCTAATCAACTTTGAGCCTTAACGCTTTAGTCATAAAGTTGAAAATCTAATAAAATATCTGACAGACTGTAGTAGCTTGATGTGCTGTCGTCTGTACGTCTTGAAAACGTGTAATTACGGCAACAATTATAGGTACAATAATAAGTACTTGTGTGAGAATGTAAATTAGATTGTTTTGATAGCTGAATTATTCTGGGATTTTAAAGACCTTGGGCTTTTGTTTGTTTAGGTTTTACCTGAAGTTTTTGCTGTAAGTATTTGTGTAACCTTCGTATATAACATCACACCAAAATGACCTAAAGATAATGGCACTCCTAGTTCGGAGGCCGCCTGCCAAGTTTTTGTTACGATGACACTGGTATACAGAGTCGTGTAAAAGTCTGTAAATAAAATAAAGAGATAAAAGCAAAGAAAAAGACAAAGATTGACGATACAAGAGTCCATACTCCTTTCCCCAGTTATCTTTTTTGTCTAATACCATGGAGCAAATATAGAGAGGAGGCGGCCTAAGTAACTGTGCACTGTGATTCTCAATAGGCCCTGACGTCATCATAGTGGGCGTGACCTTTATTCAGTGTACTGTTGTCGTTCGTTCTGTGCACAACGGAGGTTTTTCGTGTTATTTTCATATTATTAAGTAAAAAAGGATGAAATGTTGTGTTTTATCTTGTAAAAATTGCTCGGACAGACGTTCTGGTGCTACGAAAGGCATCACATTTCACGTGTAAGTAATTTTATTCATAATTTAAAAGAATAGTTCTAGAAAAATCTCTTATCTTGTGGGCGTGTTCAATTATACTTATTCTACTTGACAATAGATGGCGACACTTTATGTCATAGAAATTAAAATAAATAGGTAATTAGAGCAGTATTAATATACTTTAATAATCATACGTACTGAAATTTGTTCTACTGACATACCTAAAGACTTTTTAGCCGCTAAAATATATTTATTACAGTTTTTATAAACATTTTTAAACATGCCCGCCATCTATCGTCATCCCTTGAATTTAACAAAATGACAGGGTCGTAATTAGAATCCAATTATTTTACAGAGTGTTCCACGGCTATGGAAAGTACTTTTAATAAAATATTTAATACTCAGGAAATGAAAATAAACCTCCTTTAAATTAAATACACTATTCTCTATTTAATCTACATTATCGAAAGTACTTCCACTTCGTAAGACAACCATCATAAAAGTTTTTGTATAAATTATGTATGTTTTAGATTTCTATTCGAAGAGATACTTAAACAGCAGCGAATCACTAAAATTAGATAAGACTGGACTCCGACAAAATATACAAAGATTTGTTCTTGCCATTTTAATGATGAAGACTTCTTGGTGACAAAAAAGGACTTCGAAAATTAAAAAAGGGAACATTACCTTGTATAAAACTAGATATATCGGTTCGTTTCAATGTTGTTTGTATTTACCAGTTTCAATTATTTTGGGAGAATGAATTAATTTAATATTCTTTTGTTTTATTCTTTATGTTATAGCTTAAAAGAAAATTACAAGTGATTTATATGAGCTTTTGATACTTCATGATTGGCCTAGAAAGAAAAAGTTAAAGCAAGAAATAGAACAACTTCGTAATTATTGTTTTTTGTAGCGAGAGCCTGCGTAAGTGTCTAGTAGGAAAACTTAAAAGAACAGAAAACATTGATAAAAATAAGTAAAATTGAAAAAACATTGTTATACATAAGTTAAATCTCCGCAACAATATCAATAACCTGAGTCTAATCAAAACATAATCTAACTTAGTCCTTTAATATCATTCATAAAAATAAATACATTTAACGATCAGGTTACTGCATTACTCAATAATCTGCATTCATAAAACTAGTTGAAAATAAACGTTATGAATCTATACACAACACAACATTTGTATTTGTAAGACCTATGATATGTACCTGTGTATCACAAATAAACTATTTGATTTGATTTAAACATTTTGCTTTAAGTAAAGCAAATAAGTACTGGTATAAAATTTAGACGCTCACAGGCCCGTGTACCTAAATCATAGAATAAAGAGAGGGAAGTACGTTATCTTCATACAAACGTACCGCGCGCGGCTTGTATGTTTGCGCCATAGTATCTATGCGTCGCCGCACGCACACCTAAACACAATATTAGAGTGCCTATGACTGCGCTAGTCGCGGCTAGCACGGAACGAGGTTCGCGCGTCACGGCTTTTCGGCACATTAGCTTTTAAAAATGATCACATAAACTGCAAAGTTGGTATGTCTATTTATGAACAAATAAAAGACTTATATTTTTCAAATTATATTTCTAAAAGTTATTTACAAGGATACGGATATATTACACATTAAAGTTTAATAACAACGCGTTTCGTAATAGTCGAAACCGAAGAAAGTAGGTATTTTTCTGTAGCTAATTTGTAATTTTGTATTAAATGTGTGATTCAATAGATGTTATGTTTGTATTATTTATATTTGTATTAATTAAAATAAAAATAAATATGGTTCTTTATGTGTACAAAACTAAAAATAAAAATTACAAAAAAAAAACTGACTAGTATATGTAAACTAAATACTAAGCAAATAATTTAAACATAAGCTCTTAGTCTATAAATATTTGTTAGCGGTTTGGGCGACAACCGTAACCGACGAAGCGCGGACAGTCGTCAACCCTAAGACAGTAGGCAATTAAATCGCGGATTGGGTCGCAGATAACCTACTTCCCCTCTTTATTCTATGCCTAAATGGAATTTATAGTTGTATATCCTCAACTATCTACCTACATATTTATATGAGATAGGTTCCGTCACAGTTGGGGGTGAGGATTCCATGTTTTCAGTACATGGCGCTCCGTGTAAATAGCACTGCACGCGCCATCTGTAGTATATTCCTACATAATAGTGTTTGTAAATAAAATTTAGTTCGATATAATTTGTTTATTATTTGTTCTGCCTCTGAAATTAACATTACTTGACCATACACACACACAGCTTCATTCGCATCATGCTACTTTTGATTAAGGAAAGTATTACTTGTTTACATAATAGGTAATGGTAACAAAATGCTGAGTACGTCCCTGTAGTAGTAGATGTTATGACATCTAGTGTGAGGTAGTAAAACTACGTAGTAACATCAAATTCAAAAAGAAGCAAGCAGTTTTGCTTTTGACCGGTAGATGGAAAACAAAAAAAGGGGCAGGATCTAACAAGATCCCGCCCACTTTTTGCACCCCTCATCCCGCAAATTGTCACGCATTGTTTCTTGAAGAAATCTAATTACAACACCTCCTCTCTATATTTGCTCCATGTCTAATACCTGTAGCCTCCGTGGCGTAGTGGTAACGAACGCGGCCGTTGTGCAAGGAGGCGCGGGTTCGATCCCCGCACAGTGCAAATATTTGTATGCATGAATATGAATATTTGCACTGGTCTGGTCGTGCCTCGGAAAGCACGTTAAGCCGTTGGTCCCGGTTGCCATACAAACATCTAATAGTGCCAGTCGTTACGGGTTGTTGGAGCCCTCAAAAGTCTAATAATTGGTCTAACTGCAATGCTTACATATCGCCTTCGGGTTGTGGAGGTCAGACGGCAGTCGCTTCACGGAAAATATCGAAGTTTAGCCAAAATCAGCAGTTAGGCTGATAAAGCGGACCCCAGACTCCAAAGCTGAAAAGCTACGGATGCGATTGGGATTAACGCTGAGATGATGATGATGACCTGTAGCCTCCGTGGCGTAGCGGTAGCGAACGCACGTTAAACCGTTGGTCCCGGTTGCCATACGAACATCTGATGGCAGTATTTACGGGTTGTTGGAACCCTCAAGTCCAACAATTGGTCTAACTGCAAATATCGAAGTTTACCCAAAATTTGCAGTTAGACTGGTAAAGCGGACCCCAGGTTCCAAAGCTGAAAAAGCTTCGGATGTGACTGGGATTAACGCTGAGTTGACGACGACGATCTATGCGTAAGAAAGCGGCCATAAAAACTATTAGGTTTTTTTAACATGCGGACAAGTATTATCATTTAGGAGAATAATTTTTTATGTCTGGAGTAGTAATGGGCGCGGTTTTCCTCTTACTTCTATTTTCCTCCAATAATGCTTTCACGCAGATTTCTTCAAATTATAGAAGTAAATCAAAAGTTCCCATTTGACATTTTTGCACAAATAGAAATATGTGATACTGATACAGAGGTATGTAGAGGTGTGATGCAGAGGTAGGTATGTGATACTGGTACTCTGAAGTGTATGTTTTTACCAGCCCCCTAATCGGCGAACACATTTTTATAAAATGATTGAAACTAGTTGGGATCAATTGGGATCGTTCGGCCCGCCCATTGGTCCGTTCGGTCCTAACGATCCCAACTAGTTGCAATCATTTGACAAAAATGTGTTCGCCGATTAGGGGGCTGATGTCCGAACTTACGATATCACATTTTACATCTGACAATTTCAAGGTAACGTCTTAACGAGGACATCTTTTGTTGCGGTAACTTATTTTTGCCTATTAAATTATATTTTTCTTAGATTGATTTTATGATAATTTTTTTCTCATAACAGGCAAGCGCTGGAGCGATCAATGCTCGCTGAAATGGAGAGTTTACAGAGTCAGATACAGCAAGCTAAACACGCGACTGAAATTAACAATCTCACCGCAGAGAATTTGAAGAGAGAGGTGTGTCTTATTTACTAGTCTTATTCTAAGATATATTGCGTAGTAAGCTGAACTTTGCATTTTCCGGGCTTTAGAGTAGTCAGATAGGAAACGCCGAAATTATGAATGCCTAAGGCAATCCGCCTTCGTACATACCTTTTGTGTGGAAACTGTGTATAAATAAATATATACAATATGTAAAGTAAACCCCGCCCGACCCATAAGGTTAATAAAAGTTAGGTAAACCAAATAAAATATGAAATTTTACATAATCATCAAAGTAACAATACTAATGATTTTTGAAATAATCTTTTTTCCGCAACTTAATTCTAACTTTCCCAAAATTTGGTAAGACAATGACAATAAAAAAATGGCAACACCATTTTCGACGGTATTATTATGAGCGAAGCGACCGCGTGTCGCGTGCCCTGCCCCCCTTCGCCCGCGTATGTATTGCCTACCTCACATGTATCAAGTTACCCTTCTTAGCGAATATTTTTTTTAGGGGGATTTTTTTTTAAGTTTAGCCTGGCTTTGTAGGCATTAGTAGAATCATACTAATCATAGATACCTAACAATAACTTCACGGATCGGACAGGGTTCTCTTTATATTTACATTCGCGGAAAAACAAGTTTATTTAAAAATTCATTAGTGTTGTTACTATGATGATTATGTAAAATTTCATATTTTATTTGGTCATGTGTTTACCTAACCTTTATTATCCTTATGGGTCGGACGGGGGTTTCTTTACATATTGTATAGAGAATTTCGAAATTGTATCATATCTACCACGTTTTAAGGCCGCTGCCTCGAATCTTGCGGGCAGCGGGGCGGCGGCGGCAGCGGCGCGGGAGCCGGGCGGGCATCGAAGACCCGTTCTCGAAACTAGCGGGCAGATCGCGCGTCACTATAATAGCCGCGTAGTGTTGTGTTCACGATTGTGTCGTCGAGAGATTTGTTTTTATTCGCGAAAGAAATGTCTGAACAATGGCGGCAACATCTTTTTGATTCAATTTTTTTCCTAACGCTCGATCACCGCTCGCTGCCCGCAAGATTCGAGCCCGAGAAGTACACCGCTCGCTACCCGCCACCGCCCCGCTGCCGCACCGCTGATTTCGAGAACCGGTCCGTTTGATTTTACGCATAAGATCCTACCGCTCACTCGCCGCCGCCGCTGCCCGCAAGATTCGAGGCAGCGGCCGAAGGGTTATTCTTGTTGCATCAGTCAGGATTAAGATACCCTGTCCGCAGGTTGGAGTGCTAGAAAATGCCATAATGGAGAAGAAGCGTCAGGTGGAGCGACTGGTCCAGGAGATGAAGGAAGCTAATCTACAAAGCCTCACCGGCAGCGTGGATGAGCTGCGACATCCCTTGGATGGTGTGTGTGTGTGTTTTCTGTATAAAATTGTGTAGAGAAAGTTTTTAACGAGCTTTTCTTTATTTGTTTTTCTTTAAAGCGAATTCATTATCTGATTTTCTAGGTATAATTTAACACATAAGATCGGATATTCCGGCTCTTAAACACCTAAACTTGATTTGACGAAATAAAAATATGGATATGCCTTTCGGTATTTCTGAAATTACCACCAGATGGTGTATAACAAGATATTTCCTCTAAAGGAAAAATGTATGTACTAGTATACAAAAACTAAAATATTTTACACAATTTTTAGTATAAAGGTGTATCCACATTATTCTTTGGTCGGCATTTTGTTTAATTTTACGTATATAAAGACTGATTTACACGGTGCAATTTAATTGCCTATGGCAAACAATAAAATTGATGCAACAAATGACTTGCGTCGTCTAAATGGTGTTTAGACAATGCAACTTTTATTGATGCTTCAACTTAATTAAAGCCATAAGCAATTAAATTGCACCGTGTAAATCTGTCTTAAGCGTAGTGATTACCGATCTCTACACAACCCTCTTATTCATAAACGCTGCTTAAAGTTAACTAGTGATTAGCGATCTTTTAACCATACATTTTTGACCTTTTAACGTCACTTAACTCTTATACATTCTTAATAAACACTACAGTGTTTAAGGGGTTTATTCATAAATAATGATCAAAGTTAAGTGACGTGCAAACGTCTAAAATGTATGTTTAAAAAAACGATTCTTGCTACGCAAGAAGGAAAGAAGACGGCTAAATTAAAAAAAAAATGGATGTTTAAACAATCAACACAACAATCAATCACTTGCAATAAAGGAGTTTATATTTAAAAATTTTAATTTTAGACTTTACACATTCATATTTTTCTCTTCTTATTACAAATTTGTCTATATTTCATTTAAGAAATAATTAGTAGCTTTATTTTATAGTGTGTACGGACGACAGCGTCAAGCTACCCGAAACTGCTAAATATTCCCAATCAACCTTGAGTCTTAATACATAAGAGATAAAGTTGAAAACCCAATAAAGAAATCTGTCATATTGTAGTAGCTTGACGTGATATTTTCTGTACGTGATAAATATAATAAATAAATATGTATTTTATTCCCCACAGGTTTATGCAAAGCAGGTAGCGCGCGTAGGATCATCGGGTCTCCGAGACAACTAGAAAATGCAGCGCCCACCAATAAGAATCCCCACGGAGTGTGGGTATAATGTATAAATGACACATTACTGTAAGATCGGCCATTGAAGTTCCCCCTATTAAAAACGCGACGGCCTAATTTAAGTAGCGAAGAAAATGTTTAGATCAAACTAGATATAATTTTGGCTGGGTTTCTAAATCGAATTTGCAAGAATCTCGAGCTCTGGTGGCGTTTTAAATTAGTTCATAAACAACTGCTTTTACAAAGACCTTTTTTCTTAAGTCTTTAATATAGGGTGGCACGGATATCCTTGCGCAATCTGTTACCACAGTACAGGGTTTTTGAATCCTCAACGAAAAAAATATTTCAAAAGTAAGAAAAAATATTGTCCATACATTTTGACCCTTGCTGCGCCGATATGCCGCCTATTGGTCTCAGCGTGATGTTATATATTAAAATAGCCTAAAGCCTTCCTGGATTAATGAGCTATCCAACGCAAAAAGAATTTTTCAAATAGGACCAGTAGTTCCTGAGATTAGCGCGTTCAAACAAACAAACTCTTCAGCTTTATATGTTAGTATATAAAAAATCTTTTTGCGTTGGATAGCCCCTTAATCCAGGAAGGCTTTAGGCTATATAACATAAGACTGCGATCAATAGGAGCGGAGAATATCGAAACCTACGCGGGTGAAACCGTGGCGCGCAGCTAGTATTAGTATAGATTTATATGTTATATTTTTGACATGACAACGTCTTATAATTCAATGCAGCCGGCTGCACGCACGAAAAAACATGACTCATGCGGCATTACCTCGCTCTGAGGCGTTCCATTTAAGTCTTGAAGTGCAAGCGAGAGCGCGGAACGAGCGACAAAGAGGCACAATCGGCCTCCGCGTTCGACATCTGTCTCTCTCCTCCTATACAATATTACATTTACATGTTTTCGTCAAGTATGAAGTGCAGTGAAAAGTGAATGTGGTGTCAATTGTTTATAGCAACGATAGTTGTGGCGATAAAGGTGATGATTCTTTCGATATTAAATATATGTTCAGATTATTATTCTTTGATATATTGTCGAATATTCTTTTTATTTCTTTTGAAAAATGCAATCATTCTATCTATGTTTTCATATGACGTTGTCACGTTCAACTGTCGCCAGAAAAAACTATTTTTTTAAAGACCTGCGAAATTTGTATGCTAGAATCATGTGTTAAATACATGGTTTTAGTTTGCGCGTCGATCTTTTTAATCACCACATTTTTGATAGGAAATTTTCTTCAATCGTGCGATTTGGTAATGTACCTTTACTCACCATCTCTACCTTTTCACAGATGATTTAGAAACCTAGTGTCAGTGCTGCTATATAAAGTGCATGGTATTACTTTGTGGTACTTCTATAGCTTATGGTAGCGGTTAATTTATTAGTACAGTATTTTTACCCGGCGTGGCGACACGCGCTTTACTTGTGGTAACCAAGTGTATAAACACGCTGTAATTGTGTGCGTGATAACGAATAGCGTCGGTACATAACACATACACGCTTTCTACATCGCCATTGTATCGGACGGTACGGGGAGCTCCCGCGCTTATATTTACAGCGTGATTTTCATTTCATAACCACAAGTAAAGCGGGCGTGGCTTCTTGAGGTAAATATATTATATTTGTGTTCAAATTAGTGTCATATTTATAATTATTATTTTGTCACAAATCGTTTTTAGTTTGAATTGGAATTTAAAATGAAGTGTACTTAAAAGTATCGGCTCGATATTTTTACCTTACACTAAAAGTATTATTATGTCTTGCCGTATAGTTAACGTTTTTTTGATATTGAATGATATTGGAATTAGATGGAACAAGTGCATTAAAATTATTAACGTTTTTATTTAGTGTATTTTTGTGTGTTGTGTGATGACATTTTATGGATTGCAATTGTAGCATTGAAACTAACATAAAAGTAGACTTATTATAATTTGCATTCTGTTATCCATTTGAGTATCTAGTTTCGTAAATTTATCCCATCTATTATTGTGTTCGGTTTATGACAGGCGGAGTGAACTTTATTTTATCTTGGTTGAGTCCTGAGTGAATACGCCATTTTGGGGTCATAGAGTAAGCTTGCGGAACGTGTAAGTTCTAAAGTATTATCACGCTATGGGTGTATGCTTTTAGTGAACGTGGCGTTTTAATTTACCATTTTAAACTATTTATAAGTATTTTACGGACGACAGCAGGTCAAACTACCCGAAACTCGGATATTCAGAATCAAGCTTTAGCCTTAATGCTTTAGAGATAAAGTTGAAAATCGGATAAAGAAATCTGACAGATTGTAGTAGCTTAATGTGCCGTCGTCTGTACTATGTAAGAATCTCTACCTATATTACTGATAATGATCCTGTTTAAAGTATTTACACTACGATTAATTTGCAATATATAGGAATACTTAATTATAATAATAAATCTAGTCGAAAGTTTAAGCCATTGCAATATTTTATAAACAATTATTAACCTTGATTTTAGAAGCATTTTAAATATAATAATGGCATTTATGACAAATCAAATTATTAATATTATAGTGTAATAGATGTAGTATGTAAGAACTGCGTACTTAAAAGTTCTATGAGACTTATTTGAAGAATATACTACGTTTTGTTTCCTGCATGGTAACTCATTGTATTTAGACGATTTGTGTATAATTCATATATGAAATAAAGGACATATTGTATACTAAATTGTTGTGTATTATTTTTATAGACTTAATTACTTTCAGGAAAGTGTCGTGAGTAATGTTTTGAGTATTAATGAGGCTGGTTATGATGGATGTCCTGTGTGAATCATGATACTTATGTCTAACAAAAGGAGCTACAACAATGACGACTAATAGACAAGTAATGAAAAGAAAGGTTGCATATAATATACCCCTAATAAATTGGGATAAGGGCGGGAGAGCGATGCTTAGGTACTTTCCTGGTTTTTCTCAAGACCTATAAGAGGGTACAACACAGTAAACAATATAATTACATTGCATCATGCTCGTGCATTTCTTTCATTTGATCCATTTAGGAAGAAATGCTGTAAATTAGCGAGCTCTTTTATTGATGCTATATTACAGAGGTCCGAGATTCTAGATTGCTTAAGGCTCTAATTACACCGAGATGGTAGCGGCGATCAGTTTCTTGGTAATGTGATTTTAAACTTTGCATTCATTACTATTGTTACGGGCTAGGGGTATTAAAATGCTGGTAAAGGGTTGCGAAGTTTATTGACAACGAAGGTACAGTCGGTAGAAGGCAATGACAAGTAGAGTGTAGCGGATGTCGCACATAAGGGAAGACCCTTATGTACACGAAGTCCGTGTCGTACACACACAACAACAACACAGAAGTTACTTCAGGTAGGTAGTTCTTGAAGTGCTTATTGCAGTTGTCGCTGTAGATGTTCTCAAAGATCGCTTCTTCTTTATCGCTGCGTCACACCATTTTATATATGCAAGTTCATCGAACATTCCAGATTTGTCTATACGTAATAATAATAGCGCTTAATTTCGAGTACGTCCAGCAGGTACCTACAGGTACTTCACAGAAGACGAGTTTCTAGTAATTTCAATGTCGATACTTCGTTGTCAATATTGATGAAACCTGTACCATTCGATAGGCCATCTAGCAATGTTTTTTATATCGTACCTCTACAATGCCTAGGTCTCAAGATATAGGGCTTGAAAGTTACGTAAAACATGTCCCGCAATATTGAACCTTTTGCCATTGACATAAGGCAGTTGTACTATCAGCTGTAGAAGTCCATTTCCACCTTAAAGACTACTGTCGCCTGCGCTAAACCGGCCACGCACACTACCGCATTATTTTTTTATCGCAGTCTTCGTCTTTCTTTAAAGTAATGCAAAATTTCGTTACCTCATTTGAAGTTGAGTTAGCGGCCGCACTTAACAATGGTGCTATCAAAAGCGAGCGATTGTGGGTTCGATCCTTATTATAGGCAACTCTTTTTGTTGTTTCATATAATTTAAAATTATGATAATTGATTTGTATTTTAAAGTAAAAATGTTTGCAAATAATATTTAAACAAATAGGAAAATTTATTGAATATTTATCCCAAAAAAGGGTTTTATTATATGTTTTAGTTTACTATAGGGGTAATATAATAAAAATATATAAAAATAAAACAATAAGCATATTATAATGCAATATATTATAAAGTTATATATTATTCGGTATAGATATACTTATACTAACAAATGAAACAAACGTTGAAACAGCAGCATTGTAATATTTTATATAAAAGTAATCCTTGACAAACTTATGATATTGTTATGGTAAAAAATACAAAAAACATTTTTGGTTGTTAGATATGAAAATTATAATATTATACGTATATTATGATTAAAGAGGTTATAGCTTAATTATTCATTTTCTTAAAGAAAAGAGGATTGAAGCTTAACCTGAATATTATTGCAATCATAAAATAATCTATACTTAGAACACATAATAGTGCTTATTACATTTATATTTTTTTTTGCGTGTATAGCATAGTACTAGTAAAGTAAAGTAAACGAACTTATTTCTTATCGAATTCCGAAATTATTGTTTTTATAATTTACCAAAAGTAATTTGTATTGAAATTGCAAAAGGCGACATCTGTTAGCCATTAAGCCAACCGAACATATTACTGTCACTTAGCTAAATTACTTTAGAGATGGTTTAGAGTCCGTTATTAAGATATTTATTGGTATATATTTAAAACACTCTGTAGGACACTTCTGCACTGTTTTTGTTATAAATAGTTTTTTTTTTTGTTTAGCTCGATAACACTCCACCAGCCTCGCCAATTTATTTTTAAACCACAAATGCAACCTATCTTCTTCGCACGATTTAAAAGTTTATTCAACGGTAAATATTGTCGTTTCGTTTCACTTGTCTCGACAGCTACCTTCGTCCTCCAACCTCTTGACCTTGACCTCCAACGGCTTACAGTATTTATCTAAAACAATAACAATTTTATTACGCACTTGCTACAAGCGATTGGTTTGCACCTTACATAAATAATAATAAAAACAACTTACACAAAAGCCGGTTTCATATGATATTTGAGATATATTGCTGCATATGCCTGAATATTGATTAAAAAGTAAAACTAATAACACAAACTGGTAACTATATGTTCACCAACCAACAACAGCTAAGTAATATTATTTGAGTTATTGTAGCTAATAATAGTTATTGTAGGTAGCGGAATATTTTTTGTGAAGTAGTGATTCAGATTCTTTTAAGTCTACCGTCATCTTTTTATAATGACTCTAATATAGAAAAATCTTAAAAGAAAGTATCATCTTTAAGTTGCAGATCGATATTTTTAGATATTTTTGTTGTAAGCATTCATAACTCACCAATAAACATTTAAAAAATATTTTTGTAAGTTATTAGATTCGAACTCGAACCACCTTGAACGCCTATCAAGACGAAAACCGTTACGCCATTGAAACACTTACTGTAGATGTTGAAATTAATAAGTAGTACCTAACAATCATAAGCGGGCAGCAAGTGTATGAGCGTGTATCAAACTTTATTATAGAAGAAGGTCGTAACTACAACTAGTATTGCTTGGCCATAGTTTTGTGAGATTGCAACTCGACTTTTGGTCTTGACTGTACACTATACAAGATGTAAAGAAAACCCTGTCCGATCCGTGAAGGCATTGTTAGGTATCGATAACTGATTCTACTAATGCCCACAAAGACAGGCAAAACTTAAAAAAAAATCCCCCTAAAAAAATAAATATTATTTCGCAAAAAGAGGTAACTTAATACATGTGCGGTAAACAACATCATTCCGCGGGCGGCGGGGGGCAGGGCACACGGGACCTGTGACGTGGTCGCGTCGCTATTCGCTTATAATAAAACCAGTGTTGTCACTTTTTAAAAATTACCAAATTTCGGGGAAATTGGAATTAATTCCCGGGAAAAAAGGATTATTTCAAAATTCATTAGTATTGTTACTAAGATGATTATGTAAAATTTTATATTATATTTGGTCAAGTGTTTACCTAACCTTTATTATCCTTATGGGTCGGACAGGGTTTTCTTTACATATTGTATACATAGTATTGCTTGAGAAACTAAAAAAGTCTAGCAGCCCCGCGTGTAGTCGCGAACACTCCGATGACTCCTACGCAGCGGCTGCGCGCGATGTCTCGACGCTTGATCGATCAGTATCCTGCCCCCCACGTGGCGCGCCCGTTATGCTGTACTCAAGTACTTCCACAAGTTTCCTTGTTAAATGTAGTATGTAAACTGGGCATAGGAATAGCACGAAACGTCTGCGGAGCGACTGCTCGCGGCCTCCCACGACTGTTCGCACCCGACAGCGACCTGCATCGTGCTATTATTATGCACAGTTTTTAAACCATGTACATTTAAAACTAGGAAACTTGTGAGTACTTGACAGTAAAAATGAGTAAATGGATTTAGTTATCAATTTCTTCGTGATGCATTTTGCACGTCAAGAAAGAGTTAGGCTCCGCTCCAGACGCTCGGCGTATGAGCGGAGAGCGGGCGCGGGTGGTGGACACTGGCAACGGCCGCCGGGGACTGATCGTTCAGTCAATAGGATCTTTTTTTTTTTAAGGATTTGGATGCACCCGCCATCACAGGGCATTATGACCTATGCTACTTGGGGAACCAGGATTATACTACTACGGGAAGGGATGAGAGGATGGACAGTCCATAGGATCAGTCTTCGGAGTGTTCGCGGCCAAGCGCGATTTTTCTAGTTTCTCTACCGGTACTATGTATCTATAATGAATTTTGGAGCACAGGCGGAACAATTTGCCAGCGGCGGTGTTTCCGTCTGACAACAATATTTAAGTGTTTTCAAGGCCAGAGTGAACAGGCTCTTGATAAACTAACGCGCTTTACCATCGATGAATGATTGCATCACTGCTTACCATCAGGCAGGATTGCGGTCAAGCACAAGTTTATAATTATAAATATACAGTATGTTAAATAACAGAGGGCGTTCCTTTAAACTCGTTAATATATATCATTAATAGATTAAAATAAAAATATCAGCATAGAAAAATAAGCATAAAAAAATCCGAATAAAAAAAAATCTAATTGGAAATAAATTTGAAACCTCCTGTTTTAAATCAAAATAGTAGTTTAAAACATTTTGTTTTCGAATGGAAATATTTTTTTTAGCATGTATGTATGCTATACTATTTCGGGTTAACGGGAACGCCCTCTGTTAGTTAACATACTGTTTATACAGTTTGTAACTGATCGCCGCTTCCATCTAGGTGTGATTTGAGCCTTAAGGTGCACGTGCCATATCTAATCTGGTTATCTATCTTATCGATATATTTCGGCACATTAAATTAGGCATTCGAACAACTATTATATGTAGTTGATTTCGTTGGAACAAATGCCACAGTTGAGTTGCATTCGGAACAAATAGTTGATCGGTTCAGTTGGTCGGAGTGGAAAGAGTCATTTCGGAAATAATATCTAAATACGATGGTTTGGTTGGAATACATATATATATATAATTATTCTACTTACAGAATTGGAGCTGATGGGAAGTCTTAAGTCCCAGTCCAATGAAATTTTATTTATTAATGACATATTTTATACAATGTACCTACCTACTTTTCTTAGGGCATATCTCCTATCATGCGAGTATCTCCATGTATGCCAATTCCAGAAACCCTAGGTCCTATTTTGAAAAGACATCGATCTCAAAGTATATACAATTAAACTTCTTCTTAGCCTATAGAGGTCCACTGGACAAAGGCCTGGCCAAGGCTCCCGCGACCTTCACTAGGTCATCGGTCCACCTTGTTGCCTCCCTACGCTGCGTCAGGTGGATGCGAAGGTGCATGGCCGCCATTCCAGAAACTTATTGCCCCATAGGGCATCAGCTCTACGTGCAATGTGCCCCGAAAACTGCCAGCGACTCGGAAGAGCTCGGTGACTTTGGTTGTCATGCGGATCTCCTCATTTCTGATTCTATCACGCAGAGAAACTCCGAGTATAGCTCTTTCCATCGCCTTTGGTGTGACTATGAGCCTTCGTATGAAGCCCATTGTTGCTCCCCCCTTTCAGTCCCGTATGCCATCACCGGCAACACACACTGGTCAAAGATTTGTCTTGAGAATAAAATTAAACAACTACGCATTATTTATTAATTCTTATATTCAATAACTTATTTAGATGTAAGAAATTAAATCTGTTCGCAACAAACTATAATAAAGATTGTCCTTCTCTATTTAATAGATGCCGTAACGCAAAACTAAAGTTATGCCGTTGTGTACTTACGAGTTCCGTGTTTGACCGTAACATAACTAATTATATTTACAACATTTTGTCAAATCGCGGAGTCAAATTAACAAAATAGATTCGATGACTCTATCTTGTGCTGTTGTGGAGATTCAACTAAACATAATTCAAATAATTTTTGCAACTTTCTGTTACAACCACTCGTCACATAGAAAGAACTGAATATTCATAAAATTTAAATCACATTTCAATACTTGAAAGTGTTCAAGGCCATTTGTGTGCCTTTATATGGACTAGAAACAAGTGAATATCTTTTTTTATATAAAATTGAGCTGGAAATTCATATTTTCCTGAGTCATGATATATTTTATTCGTTTCCATAGCAGCTTATACTCCCGCTTCAATTACAAGGCTTCATTTTTAAAATAGGGCCTCAGCTATCACAATTTGATACCACACAAGTTCTTCATAAAATATTGTTCTTGGCTGTCATCCACATCTTTCACAGTCATTATGGGTCATCTTGACAGTCAATATGGGTCATCTTGCCAGTCATTTTGGGTCATCTTGACAGTCATTATGGGTCATCTTGACAGTCATTATGGGTCATCTTGACAGTCATTATGCGTCATCTTGACAGTCATTATGCGTCATCTTGACAGTCATTATGGGTCATCTTGACAGTCATTATAGGTCATCTTGACAGTCATTATGGGTCATCAGAAGCCTGAAAGTCTGATGACCACTCTTGGGCATTGTATTTCACAGTAACTGGGTTGTGGAGGCTAGATACTCACTCCTTGTAAAATACTGGTATTTAGCTGAATCCGGTAAGAGAATACAGTATTCACTAATTTCAAATCCACATGAACCTTAATCCTAAGGTTGCAGCATAGACTATGCTTTCTCCTCTTTCTCCCTGTTATACCGTTCTAGTTCTTTTAAGAATTGTCCTTTAGGTTTCATGACGTTTGGTCGGTCTCCACGGCACTTCGGACAGAACCATTTGCCTTTAGGCTTGGTCGTGAGTGATACGCAGGAGAAGTGGAACCACTCGATGGGACAGAGGTCGTTGTCACAGAGAATCATCTCGCCGAAGGATATCTGGTCACAGAGGCAGTAGCGTGGCTCGTCTGGATCGATGGCGTCTGTTTCTTCTGGTGGCGTTTCTGAACGTTGTGCTGCTTGGCGTGCTTTGCGTTTTTTCTTTTTGCCTATACCTGCGGGTTAAAAAATCAAAATGTTAATGTATAGTGTTATAAAAGATCATTAGAAGAATACATGGTTTCCTACCCCAAGAGGTACAAACAGGTCGCTATTAATTATACTCCACTGTCACCAGGCTGTATCTCATAAACCACGCCAGCTAGACAGTTGAAATATTGCCATGATAATAACTAATACTAAAAGAGTTTTTTTCTGTAGACCTACACAGGGTTCGAAGGATATACAGTATGTTAACTAACAGAGGGCGTTCCCGTTAACCCGAAATAGTATAGCATACATACATGCTAAAAAAAATATTTCCATTCGAAAACAAAATGTTTTAAATTTTTTTCCAATAAGAAAATATTCAATAAAAATTTGAAATTGACATGTAAAAGAAACACACTGTACACGCGAACATGAAAGACGGCAACGTCGCAATTTATTTATACATGACGACTACTATTTTGATTTAAAACAGGAGGTTTCAAATTTATTTCCAATTAGAATTTTTTTTTATTCGGATTTTTTTATGCTTATTTTTCTATGCTGATATTTTTATTTTATTCTATTAATGATATATATTAACGAGTTTAAGGGAACGCCCTCTGTTATTTAACATACTGTATATCAAACCATTTTTTGTGATATATATCAAATTTTATGGTATGTAGCATTTAAGTGCTTTTACCGACGCGCTGCTGGCATATTCGTCGTTTTTTCTGTCTTCAGACCGTAATATTTCCAATTTACCAAGTAGGTACTGCAATCAATAATAATAGTGCAACGTAAAAGAGCCAAAATAATTTCAATTCTATAATCTGCAAACATACCTACTCCTTAAAAGTGAAGTGTAGTATTAATTCTTTAGGGATGTCAACAGGCGATTTGACAGTTCTAGCTGTCTAGAAAAAGACTAATTTGTTATTTGATTATAACTCGACTAAGTACAAATATTAGGATTTTTAAGATATTTTAATTTTGTTTCCCTAATATTTATAGACTTTGTTTTCTCAGAAAAAGATGGTTATTTTTAGTTGATTTTTATGAACTATAAGATGTTATGTTTATTTTGTTAAATAAAAACTAAAAATATGTTGTTTTTATATTGTAATAAATTCATAATAATAAACTGTCATGTACCTGTGTAAATCGTATAGGTAGTAATAAGATAATAAAATGGCAGTCTTAAGAAATGGATATAAATATCGGATATATATCCGATTTTGGATATATATCGGATATACAATATGTAAAGAAAACCCTGTCCGATCCGTGAAGGTATTGTTAGGTATCGTTAACTGATTCTAATAATGCCTACAAAGCCGGGCTAAACTTAAAAAAAATCCCCCAAAAAAAATAAATATTATTTCGAAAAAGCGAGGTAACTTAATGCATGCGCGGTAGGCAACCCGATAGCCCCGCCCCGCGGCGGGGCATGCGGCACGTGGTCGCATCGCTATTCGCTCCGTCACAAATGGTGTTGTCAGTTTTTTAAAAATTACCAAATTTCGGGGAATTAATACCCGGGAAAAAAAGATTATTTCAAAATTCATTATTATTGTTACTGTGATGATTATGGAAAATTTTATATCATATTTGGTCAAGTGTTTACCTAACCTTTATTATCCTTATGGGTCGGACAGGGTTTTCTTTACATATTGTATATCATAAACATCCGATATTTTGATATTTATTATAAATAATAAATATCGGATATTTTCGACCCTGGACCTACATAATATATATATATATATATATATATATATATATATATATATATATAGATATCCCTTTGGGCACTTTGTTGATCAGACGTGCCGTATAGGTAGTAATTTGTTGATCCATTTTCACTTGTTGATCCGGGGGCCTTTTCTTGATCCGTTGCTATCTGACCATAAATATGTGGCTCCGTTCGGAGCCACATTTGTCACGATGAATAATAATAAGTAATAACAATAATTAAGGGCTGTTTTATACAAATCCACCTTTTTGGCGTCTGACCAGTTGTTGATCCAATTCAAACGGGCCAATCAGGGCGCAGCATTTGCCAAGGGAGTGAAGCGATTGGATAAGCAGCAGTTACTTTTTTATGTATGTTCACCGATAAATCTCAGACGCCTAAACCGATTAACAAAATTCTTTTTATGTTAGAAAAGGTAAACTTTCTAAATGGTCCCATAGTCAGGATCTGATTATGGAAGACTAAAGAAATCAAGAGGAACTTCCAAAAATCGTAGGGGCGACTAGTGCATTTCTAAGTATCTTCATTAAGTATTTCAGAGAACTACAATTTGATAAAGGTCTGGTATAGCTGATGATGGAGCCGGGAGAAAGTCAAGGGAACTCCTCAATTATTCACAGCAGCTACCTTGAGTTTGTGCTTGATTAATTTGTGTTGATAAGAACTTTACAAAAAGATGGGTTATGACTGTCATGAAGGCTCTGGTGATGAAAAAAAGACCAGTTCACGGAACTCTTCAACGGTTAACAGTAGGTACCTTGTGTTTGGACTTAATTCATTTATATTGATGCGAAATTTGCACCTGTATGGGTTGAAATGAAGGTGTGCAGTAGATCTGATGATGAAGACCCTAGACAGTCAAGGGAACTCCTCAATGATTCACAGCAGCTACATTGAGTTTGTGCTTATTAATTTGTATTGATAAGAACTTTACAAAAAGATGAGTTATGACTATCATGAAGGCTCTGGTGATAAAAGCAAAGGCCAGTTCAGGGAACTCTTCAACGGTTAATAGTAGGTACCTTGTGGTTGGACTTAATTCATTTATATTGATGAGAACTTTGCACCTATATGGGTTAAAAAGATGGTTTGTAGGAAATCTCATGATGAAGACCATAGGCAGTCGAGGGAACTCCTCAACTATTCACAGCAGCCACCTTGCGTTTGTGCTTGATTAATTCGTATTGATAAGAACTTTGCAACTATGCTCGGTGCCTTTGCTCGGTGGTAGGCCATAACATCAGCTGCCGGCAGAAGTTACCACCCACCAGACAAAATCTTGCCGCCAAGCGATTCGTCGTGTACCGGCCTGATTTCTGGTGAAGCCGTACGGAGGACGGGTCTGAGCAGTTGTGTTGCAGTGTGTGCCGGGTACGATGCGCCAAATGTTGTTGTGCCGGGAGTTTGGTCGTGGAGGGTCTCCACATCAATCTCCCTCTGGCGCAGCGTTGTCGACGCCCAACTGCCGTCTTCCTTCCTATTCACTAAGGTTTTTTAAGTGAATGGGCTTAATAAACTAGCGCGCTTTACCATCAACGATTGCATCACTGCTTACCATCAGGCGGAATTGCAGTCAAGTGCTAGTTTATAATTATTAAAAAAAATATATGTCGGCTAAAATGAATGTTTGTCGGTCGTGGTCTTCATCATCAAATCTACTACAAATTTTCATAATAATGCATATCGGTGAAAATTGCTCATCAATATATATTAATTAATTCCAAATACAAGGGAACTACTGTAAACCGTTGAGGAGTTACCTGAACTGGCCTTTGTATTCATCATCAGAGCCCTAATGACAGTTACAACCCATTTAGGTGTAAAGTTCTTATTAATACAAATTACTCAAGTTCAAACGCAAGGCAGTTGCTGTGAATTGTCGAGGAGTTCCCTCAACTGTCTCCCGACTTCATATCTACTCCAGATCATTACTAAATTGTAGTGCTTTAAAATACTTAATGAAAATAACTAGAAATGCACTAGTTGTCCGTAAAAATTTTGAAAGTTTTCCTTGATTTCTCTAATTTTTAATCATCAGATCCTGGCCTGGTGACTATGGGACCACCCTTTCAAATAAAACAAGAATTTCGTAAACGGGTCCAGGCGTCTTACAGTAATCGATGAACACACATAAAAAAAGATTGCGACGAATTGTGAACCTCCTCCTTTTTTTGAAGTCGGGTAAACACTTAAATTGCCAAAAGAAAATAATTTTTCTGTTGACAATTCAAATTTTATAGGATTTTGACATTGATTACTAACTTTTTTATTGCTATTGCCCGCGCTGCTGCCGATGACAATAGTATCATACTAAGCAGTATACGGTGAAATCACGCAGGCATTTACTAACTACTTTTCTCAAACAATCTGCGGAAATCAAACACATAATTTTCTTTTTTAAGTTCAATAACGAATAATGAACAATAATATTTTTTCCCGCGCTATTATAATGTTCTTTCGTTTTTTTCAATAAACAATCTACTACTGTCTATTTGCAAGATAGTCCAAAATTTGAATAAAACCTTTTATTAGTTACCTCCTTGGTATTCCATGTTTCGAATGCAGTTTTTTTTCGAAAGAAATTCAAACTAGGACGTTGGAACGAAACGCAAACTCCCTATTTCGAAATTGCGGCCGCTAAAGTTGACATTCCATGTGTCTAACGCGTTCCAGTACCTACCACAAACCATTACTATTCATTCATCATATCATTATTATTCTTTGTAAGATCTGTCAATATTTACCTGTGTTAACAAATAAATGATTTAATTTGATTTGATTAGAAAACAGCGCTTTCTTTCGCTAAAATATAACGCGACTAAGCGAAATTATTTTTATAACACACTTAGGTATGTAACTTTGAGTAGACTGAGAAATCATCCACCAGATCCACAGATCTTTATTACCTTTATTACTTAGTAAGTAGCAAATATGATTTTATTTCCACTAACGTGCGGTTGAGTTTATCTTTTTTAATTTACAAAAATATTATAAATGAGGTACACATGTTTATTGTACACACTACGCTAGGATATCTCAATGTTCTTTATGAATTATTTACTGAATGCATTTTTTACTACATAAATCTCGCACTTTTATTTAGTAAAGAACACTTTAAGTAATTTAAAACTCTAATGGAAAAATTTAAGCTCAGCTTAACTTTCCCGCCAAAACTCCTGACCCGGGTTATAACATCAGGAAAACGTTGTTTTATTTTGAGTACGAGGCTTTTTAATAACAATAACTTTGACTTCATACTAAACATAATTGATCGACCGGTACGGTATCAGTACATCTTCAGATCAAAATAAGTATTACGAAGTACGAGTAGCTACATGGATCAACATAAGGCAATGATTTTTGAAATATATTCCAAGCCAAAAAGTCTTCGTGCATTTAAAAAAAATAGTCGTTATGGATCCACTAATGCATGGAATTGTAAAAAAATATATATAGATCTTACAATGTATGGAGCATTGCGAATATAAAATATCTAGATTAGCTATAGTAAATTCCTATTTGATCAATTGTTACGGTATAGGTATCGGATCAAAAGATGTATTACTGGAAGTACGAGTATATAAATGGATCAACACAAGTAATTGATTTTTTAAATATATTCAGAGCTAAAAAGTCCTCGTGGCTTCAAAAAATTTAGCCGTTACGGATCCATTAATGCATGAAATTGTTGAAAAATTTTTTATCGGGTATAATGTCCTATCGATGAATATGTTTGGCAACATCGCTTAACAGAATGCAACGTTGCCACTCCGCCCGAGAAATACGCAGCTAGATCAAAGTTATTCCGTGCTAAAGGTGGAGTCTATTGTGTTCGGGATTGCGGCTGGATCAACTATGTGCCCAAAGAGGTGTTTATATATATATATATATATATATATATATATATATATATATATATATATATATGTAATTCTTGGTGACCAACTCGGACTTGGCTGGTTTATTTATTTTTTAATCTTTGGCTCACAGAAACCCTTTTATTCATAAATCTTGCTCAAAGTTAGGTAGTGCCTAGTAATTGTTTAACACTTTCACTGCCACACCACTGGTTTTTACCTTGTCCTGAACGATGCCGCCTACAAACCGCGGACAACACGCAAAGCGTGTGACTAGCATTACAAGATGAAATTAATGGTCACGCTAAGCGTGCCCACCGGAACTGTACATAGGGTAAATTGTAAACATGCTCATTAGTGTATTTTATTGTTGATTGCGACATTTGTCAATTGTATAGTGAATCTAAAAAGTGAATATTCAGGCATCTGTGCCCATAAATTGATAAATATGTCCTCTAGTCCCAGTAGTACGGCTGTTTTGTCTGGCCTCGAATTACTCATCATCATCATCATCATCCCAGCGTTAATCCCAGTCGCATCCGAAGCCTTTTCAGCTTTGGAGTCTGGGGTCAGCTTTACCAGTCCAACTGCTGATATGGCTAAACTTCGACATTTTCCGTGAAGCGACTGCCGTCTCACCTCCACAACCCGAAGGCGACATCGAAGCATTGCAGTTAGACCAATTGTTGAACTTTTGAGGGCTCCAACAACCCGTAACGACTGCCACTAGATGTTCGTATGGCAACCGGGACCAACGGCTTAACGTGCTTTCCGATGCACGACCAGACCAATGCAAATATTCATATTCATGCATACAAATACTTGCACTGTGCGGGGATCGAACCCGCGCCACCCTGCGCAGCGGCCGCGTCCGCTACCGCTACGCCACGGAGGCTGTCTGGCCTCGAACTACTGATACCAGAAAAGTCTCATTAGTACGGTTATGACGTCAAACCGAACTGTTGAGCCTATAGCTGTAGTTCGGTTAGCGGTGCGCGGAACAATTTTTACTTTAGCACCGGACTACTGATACTTTTTAAGTCACATAAATTCGGTTTGATGTCCGTTAACCATACTACTGAGACTAGAGGGAATAATAAAAAATGTCTGAAAATAAGATTAAAGGTAAGCAAGTTTCGTAATCTTAGTAGAAATTATCTACATTTTGTAGTATTTATATTGATTTTCATACATTGTGTAATTCCCAAAAAACTTTGTAGAAGAAGATTCGAATATTTCAAGAACACAGTTCACAGAAACAGTTTAAGGATAAGTTCAAAATTTACTTACTAAATATATGAGTGTTAATACACTCATATATTTAGTAAATAAACAAACGCTCCGCTGTCAAAGTGTTACTTTAGTATTTCATTTTTAAATATTAATATATTTAAAAATTAAATACTTTAAAAAAACAAAAAACACGTTAAAAGCTTTTCAGAGTTATAAATGACATATACATATAGTCAAAATAAGAAAGCAGGATTTTTTACGTCCATTATGGAATTACTTCAATATTTTTTTAAATTTTAGATTTGATTAAGTTATACCGGGTGTTTTTTTAGAGGTATACAACTTTAAGTTGGCAACACTTTTTTTAAATGGCGGCTATTTTATCAGCTGTCAAGTGATTTATGTTTAGTTTGGTTTGGCATTTCAACATGAATAGACTGACGCCTGAACAACGCTTCCAAATTGTGCAAACTTATTTTGAAAATTATGGTTCTGTTCGAAATACGTATCGCGCATTACGTCCATTTTACGGTCAACATAATCGTCCATCAGAGCAATTAATTCGATTAACTATGGAACTTTTTCGCACCACGTTTACTCTAAATGATAATACGCATCCACAGAGACGTCGTACAGTGCATACAGAAAAAGTCATTGCTGCTGTAGAGCGTAGCGTAGAGGAAGACCCGAATCAGTTTATCCGCCATCGTGCACAGGAATTGGATATGTGTCCATCCCACTTTATGGAAGATTTTGGGGAAAGATCTTGGTTTGCGTGCTTACAAAATCCAACTGCAACAATTGAAGCCTCGCGATCACCTAGCAAGGCATAGATTCGGTGAATGGGCCCAAAATAAGATTGCCGTCGATTCCGATTTTCATAAGCGAATTTTGTTTAGCGATGAAGCTCACTTTTGGTTGAATGGATACGTCAATAAACAAAACTCATGCATGATGTCTGGTGAAGCCGTACGGAGGACGGGTCTGAGCAGTTGTGTTGCGATGTGTGCCGGGTACGATGTGCCTAATGTTGTTGTGTCGGGAGTGTGGTCGTGGAGGATCTCCGGATCATCCTCTGGCGCAGCATCGTTGGTCGTGTTGTTGGGTTAAACATTGCATCACCTCGCTCAACTGCCGTCTTCCTTCCTATTCACTCAGTTTTTTTGAGTGAATAGGCTTAATAAGCTAGTGCGCTTTACCATCAACGATTGCATCACTGTTTACCATCAAGCGGGATTGCAGTCAAGCACTAGTTTATAACTAATAAAAAAAAAAAAAAAACTGCCGTATTTGGAGTGATGATAATCCTCAAGTGTATGTTGAGACACCGTTACATCTAGAAAAACTGACTGTGTGGTGTGCTTTATGTGCTGGTGGAATAATTGGTCCGTACTTCTTTAAAAACGATGCTGGCCAGAACGTTACAGTCAATGGTGACCTCTATAGAGCGATGATTACTGACTTTTTCGTTCATCAATTAAACAACCATGATGTGTGTGGTGGTTTCAATAAGATGGCGCAACATGCCACACAGCTCATGCCATAATTTATTTATTGAAGGAAACGTTTGGAAAAATGGAAACATTAACATTAATTTCAAGTTTCGGACCCGTGAATTGGCCTCCAAGATCATGCGATTTAACGCCACTTGACTATTTTCTGATTGTGAAGTTGCTAGTCTACGCCGATAAGCCCGAAACGATTGACCACCTGGAGGACAACATTCGGCGCGTTATTGCTGATATACGGCCACAAATGTTGGAAAATGTAATCCAAAATTGGACTTCCAGATGAAACTACGTCCGAGCCAGCCATGGCGGTCATATGCCAGAAATCGTATTTAAATTATAATGGCAGAAGACTGCCTTTCGAATCTAGATTCGAATTAATTTAATTATACAAAAAACACACTACATTAGGTATCATTATATGGCATCTTAATTTCAATATACATCCGTGTTAACAGTATAGTATAGCAATGTATTTTTTTTAAATATTAAAACAGCCTCAATACTCGAACCACTTCTAAGATTACCCATACTAATATTATAAATGCGAAAGTAACTCTGTCTGTCTGTCTGTCTGTTACGCTTTCCCGCCTAAACCTCACAACCGCTTTTGATGAAATTTGGCATAGACAATCTTTAGACCCTGAGAAAGAACATAGGCTACCTTTTATCCCGGAAAAATTTGATGTTCCCGCGGGAAAACTAAAAAGCGCGATATAACCAAACTCCACGCGGGCGAAGCCGCGGGCGGAAAGCTAGTAAATATATAAAGTTATAAAACTATGCTATCATTTTCAGTAGAAAATACAAAGAAATGACTGAAATACCGATAAAATATTAAATACACGCCAGGCGTGTTGCCAGCACTTCGAAAAAATTAACGAGAACACGACAGTTGTGTCAGTGGCGGTGAAAGTGTTAACCATAGATATTTGATATTTGAATGTCACTTAACTTTCATAATTGTGTGTAAATAATGGGTTAATGTTTCAGGTTTACAATGAATATGCTTACCTTTCTTGTGGGTAGTGTTGTGCGCATGCCTCTCACTATCCCGTTCGCTTGAGTCTGCTCCATCGGTTGCGGCACCGGCTGTAGTTCTTGATCGTCTTGCACGTTTCGACCATCTCTCACCTGGAAGAAACATTGAAACTAGCATTTATTATTTACAATAAAGGTTATCTGAGTCTGGACCTGAAAATGGCACAATCATATAGATTTTTATATCAACAGATCAAGTTAGATTGAGCTGGGAGATAATTATAGAAGAGGAGCTAGGGAAAGGAGATCTTAATGGCTGAAAAATTGCTGCTTGTAATAAGTGGTTGTAATGACTGCACATCTAGTGTGGTGACACATTAGAGCAACATATAATGGAGTGATAATTACCATAATTTAAAGTTTTATTACAATATTTTAGTACAAAAATACAAAATGTATGTAGAATGGTTGTTACCTCCAGTTTTATCTCTATTGTCAACTTTTTCTTTCTCCTTCTCATTACAACGCTCAGGAGGCGGAGGAGGCGGTGCATGCTGTGGTGTGACCACTGGAGCTGGTACCTCCTTTTCCACAGCACGAAGTGTCTCTGGAACCGGCGCTGGCTCTTCTTTTACTGTACCATTTGTCTTTACCTCCAGGCAAGATACTGTAAACAAATTAACTGTGAGTAAATTGTTTACGTTAGGCGATAAATAGTTTTGGCATTTTGCCAATATGTGATGTTAAGATAAAGAAAATTTTTAAATAACATACTTTAGCATTGTTGTGTTTATATTTACATAACTTTGTTATGATAAAGAAAGGGCCAATTATTGTAATTTTCTAAATGAAGTTTGATGTCAGTCTCAATCTGTCAAAAATATGTCTAATTTTGTTACATTTTGACATTTGTTTGTCACCAAGATGAGACGGCAACTAGATTTTGAATGTTTTAAATTATGAGAAAGTTGCCTTCTTGCTAACTTTTGTTTTTTATTTGATACTATATCTGTAACACATGTATTTATTTTAAATTTGTCATTTTTCCACTTTATATAGGTTATAATGAAATAAGTACTCACTTAGTTTTTTATGATCTGCATCAAGTGACCGTTGTTTATTGTCAATGAGGTCTTGCAGAGTCTGTACAACTTGTAATTTCTCATCTCCTATCTCTTGAGCAGCCACCAGCACTGTCTGTAACCGCAGAGCTGCACGGCTGCGGCGACGCTCTTCTGTGTTGGGTCCTATGCATACTGCTAGATGCTTCTCAGCTTCACGAAGGCATTCTGTTAAAATCGAAAACCAAACTTATCACATAGCAAAACAAAATCAGATAGGTTACCTCCAAAACTTGTAGTTTTTTGACAGCAAATGAAGACACAAACATCACCATAGATGTAGTCAAAATGAAATCTTTTTATGAATACGTTTCGAAGTAACTACAGACTGGTGGTTTTGATGTTATTTTGGTCCACTTGTAGTAGCGAGTCGCAATCTATACATAGGTATGCATACGTAATAAGGTTGAAAGGCGAACGTCAACAATATAATTACAAGCTGTTGTATCAATTATTAATAACATATACAACTGTTAATACTTAGTAAAAGCAGTTATGGCCTAAAGGGCATGTAGAAATTGAAAAATTACCCCTATACGTTACGTCAAGCTCTCGCATACGCGATAAATGCCTTTGCAGGTCATTCGGAAGATTTTCAACACAATCTAAGTAATTTTCGACGTAACTCGCTGAAAGCAACGCTTCAGTGGATGTTTGATTCAACATAGTTAAAGAATGAACACAGTTTTCATAGTGATAAAATAAGAGAAATGAATTAAATCACTTTGAAAGCGAATAACAAGTCCGCTGCATTCAACAGACGTCCCGTCAAAGCATCTTTTGCGTTCAGAAACAAAGCGACTTTTGTTTTTGTTGTTTTGTATTTTTTAAAGTAAGTATGATAATCTATGAAAAAATAAAAATATGCACATTATTTAATTACGTATAAATTTAATATTTAGATTAAAAGCTAGTTCAATATAACAAAATATTTCCAAGATTCAGTGTAGTACGCCACGTCGCAGTCGCAATTATGGCGTCGGGGTTTGTTATGATGTTTTGGCTTTGTTTTTGTTTTGGTTTGGTAGTGTATTATATAAATAGTATTAGTATTAAAAAAATAAAATATTAATATCAAAGAAAAAATTAAAATAACAATTCACAGTTATTTTACAAGAACTTTGGATTTTATTAGAAAAAAGCCAACTACATACAGTTTTAGTGTTATGGCGCCGTGAGTCTATGTAGTTCGGTTTTAAAATAATAGAGTGCGCTACGATACATGTCGAGCCTACACACTTTCATTGAACATCCAACAGCGCATGGCGTGGTCAGCAATACAGGGCCCACAAAGTAGTTATTATAATATAAAAAGCATAAGGGCCGTTGCTCAAAATATCCTGGCATTTGCGGCGTAATTTGCAGTTGGAAGGCTCCGGATGGCAAATCCTTACTAGACTTGTTCTTTACGCAAAGAATTTGAATTGAAAGTAGAAGAATGGGTGTTTCTGATGATTGATGATAAATACAATTTGTAAATAAGTAAACGAGCACTCTGGCTCGATATGCAGAAATAAATGAAAATGCAATATGCAAGAAAAATAACTTTTAATCTCTATTTTTTTCAGAAGCAACCGGTGATGTCAATATTTTTTACGAGTAGCTGCTCCGATAGTTGTGTAAACTTTAATTTACGAGCTCGTTCTGGCATCCTAACGATCTCTAGTGGTAATAAGCGGTTTGCGATTTACGAGATACCTATAAAAAAAAAACTAGGTACCTACTTACTAGATCTCGTTCAAACAATTTTTTTTTTTTTTTGTTATGGCATCTCGTAGGTGGCTACTTAAGAGACCGTTACTACTTAATCGAACTTTCCTGTGGATGCCTTAATTAAAAATTAAAGCCCCTCAGCCAGGGGCATAAGACTAACTTAAAACTAAGCGACTACGCACTAAGGGCACCCCTGTGGGGTACGGACCTCGGCTTAGGGCGTCGCTAGAGAGGACAACAAGGGACGGATGGATCGAAAGTTATACTTGATGGTTTGATGACCACGGCGTTTCCTAGTACTAGCTCTGAGAAGAAACGCCGAAACAAACTCAGAGGTCATTGTTGGGACATTATTATAATTACTGGCTCAGCTGCGGCGCGGGCTGGCCTTCATCGGACAAGGGAGCGTTCAAACAATTTTCGTTGGTAGTTTTTATAGTAATGTACGTAATGTGTGATATGCTTTTTTAGACTTTTCATTTTCTTATTTTAGAAGTTAGAGGGGGGGACCAACTTTTTTGCACTTTGGAAGTCTCAGTCACGCAATCTATTCGGTTTAGAAAAAAACTGTTTTAGAAACCTCGATATAAGTTTTGAAAACCTATCCATACCTAAAAATAATAATAATGGGGGCTCTATGGGTATCATAGAGCCCCCATTATTATTATTTTTTAATGCGTTTCACAGAATACATCCACCTACCAAGCTTCAACAGTATAGCTCTTATAGTTTCGGAAAAAAATGGCTGTACATACGGACGGACAGACGGACAGATGGACAGACAGACATGACGAATCTATAAGGGTTCCTGTTTTTGCCATTTGGCAACGGAACCCTAAAAACCGCATCAAAATCCGTTGCGTAGTTTTAAAGATTGAATCATACATCATCAGATTGAGACATAGGGAAAGTAAAAGTGACTTTTTTATAATATGTAGTGATAAATGCAGGTTGCTAACATTTTCGAGTTCACTCCTAGGATACCTATCGGGTGTATTTCATGTCGAAAATGTCCTTTTTAGATCTATAAATGGTGAAAAAAACTTACCTAACCGAGAGATTGCTTAAATTTTTAAGTTCGCTTCGCTTAATCAAAATTTTCTCAATTCTTAAGCATTCATGAATAAGACAAAGAAATTTTTCGCTTCCCTTGTTCGCATCATCATTATCATCATCATCATCAACCTTTTATCGTCTAACTGCTGGGCACAGGTCTCCTCTCATACAGAGAAGGATTGAGCTTGTTCGCATATTAGGTATTAATCCTTTTTGTAACACCATCATTAAACCACTAACACTAGCCCGGTGGCGAAGAATATCTTTTGTTAAATTATGCAGTAGTCTGGTCTCTTCTCCTTCTGCCTATAGAGGTCCACTGCCGGACAAAGGCCTCCCCCAAGGCTTTCCACGATGACCGGTCTTGTGCTACCTGCATCCATGGGCTTCCCGCAACCTTTACCAGGTCATCGGTCCACCTTGTTGGGCCGCCACTCCAGAACCTTACTACCCCATCGGCCATCGGTTCTACGAGCAATGTGCCCTGCCCACTGCCACTGGTCTTTGCTCTGGTGCTAAACACAACTCTGAGCAGACTAGGAGCAGACAAAGATGGTCCCCGGAAATAAAATACAAAGTGGTTTCGCAGTGGGAGCGTCATCCTTATTTGTTGCTAAGTTTAAGGCCTTTCTGCTGTGTTTACAGCAGGAAAAGATCTTGCTTCGGTCTCTCTTATTCCTTAACTAGAAGTCATACTCATTCCTTCATTCAGTCTTTCCTTTCTCGAGATTTCTAAGGTTCCAATGTTGTTGTTGCTAAAGAACGCTTGAAGGTCAGCCCAACAGTTTAAATAAGTTCGGCCTGAGATCATTCTTCTGGAAAAGGAAATGTTATTATTTGTAATATACATTCAAGAGTCGAGGTCGATTTCCACCTACAATCTTCTCCCACGTATACTTTGTCATAAAACCTAAATGCAAAGCGACAGTGTGTCGTACAAACTCGCCAGGACTGGCTAGATATTCTAAAACACATTCATTGATTTAATTATTTGACATACGTCACAAATTCACAATAATTATTATGCTAAAGTAGTAAAGTGAAATTATTTAATTTTTATTTTGTTTATTTCGTGTAAACCAAGCCAAATATTTCAGTTAACAAAATTAAGTGTGTTTTAGTGAGTGTCCCAATGTCATCTACCCTTATTTTTGTCGGGCTGCCGGAAGATTCCAGAAGCTCTATCACAAAGTAAGTAAGTACATGCTATTCCCATTCTTTAATAACCCATTTAAGTAGCAATAAAGGCTCAAGAGGGCCGAGTCGAGTTCTGACTATGTCAGGTGGGTCGTTAGCTGTACACGGAAATGGTCATGCGAGCATCATAGATTTACCATGACCTCGAATTGTCCTAGTAGGAGAGGTCCTATCGGTAGTTTATTGTGATGGACATCAATGGAACTTAATATTTGATTTTTACAAGTACTTGGTATCTTTTTGATCAAAATCCTGGTATTGTAAGGGATTACGATGAATTGGTATTACCATTTCACCCAAAAATTTCAAACTTGAGTTACCGGTTGCGCGTTAATATTCTGCGACAATATTAGCAGCAATAAAAATGTAATTTGTTAGCCCAGAAGTGTATGTGTATAGACCAGAATGAGATGTAGGTGCCTATCTACAGTTTAGTAGAAGGTTACAAAAATCTTACACGATACAAATGCAGAACCCAGTTATCTGCTGCAATGCCCAGTTAATGTATCCAGTTTAATATTTGTGTTATTAATATATTATAGTTCCATTAAACCTTATAACTCCTGAAAGCGTCGTCTATTCTCTATTCAGCTGTACAAAGCGCCTGAATGTTATTATTATGTAATTTCGGTTTTATGTGCTTGAAGGAGCGGTTCAATGGCTTGTCATAAAATCCGTTTTAGAAACCCTTTAGTATTTCCACGTAACATGGATCATCCGTTTTAGACTGCTTCGTTTATGTTGCAATAGCTGTTTCTCGCGACGTGGTCCTAAGTGTGAGGATTTTAACTCCAAAAGAGTCCCCGAAACGATCAGTCGTAATATGTTCCTACTGAAGTGATATTGTATTTGGTAGACTGTCAATTTGCGCATCAATGTGTATCGTTTACCATTCATCATCATCTCAGCTTTAATCCCAGTCGCATCCGAAGCTTTTTCAGCTTTGGAGTCTGGGGTCCGCTTTACCAGTCGTAACTGCTGATTTTGGCTGAATTTCGATATTTTCCGTGAAGCGACTGCCGTCTGACCTCCACAACCCGAAGGCGATATCGAAGCATTACAGCTAGATTATTATTGAACTTTTGAAGGCTTTAACAACCCGTAACGACTGGCAAGCTGGCAACCGTGGCAACCGGAACCATCGGCTTAACGTGCTTTCCGAGGGACGACCACACCAGTGCAATTATTCATAATTATTAATATTGCGCATCAATGTGTATCAATCACGTAAATAATCAGCTAATAATGTTTCCATTGCTGGGACACACGTCTCTTTTCGGTCAGAGGAAGTGAGCCATAATCCACCAAGCGGGCCCAGTGCAGGTTGCTCAATTTCACAATAAATGTTTTCGGATTTTTGTTTTAGGATAATATGTCAGTTTACTCATGATGTTTTCTTTGACTGCTTTATGAGGAGTGCTGATGAAACAATTTACACAAAGTAAAGGGACTGTCTGGGTTCGAACCTCGAAGTTACCACAGGACCACTACTGATCAATCACGTAAAGATTGATGACATTTGGAATTGATGTTTTCGGGGACTCTTTAACAGCCTAAGACCAGTAAATATTTGTGCCTACGCTCTATATGCAGTTTTGTTCTATTGAAATCTTAGCAAAAGTTTAGTTCTACTTTGAATCTAAAGATAAATATCAACTTTCTAACATTTCAATGATTTTTAATATTATTTCAGAGCGCCTAAAACTATTGAAAAAGTCATAAAAATATTTAAAGTTGTAGCGTAAACTGATTTTTATTGTGTAGGATTAAAAATATTTTTTGCATTGATTTATATTTGTTTACATTATTGTCACATCATTGTGTTTGTTTACATCCTTCTCTGTATTCTCATACATCCTAACGGTGTCTCCTTTCGGAGACCTATGTTCAGCAGTGTCCAGTAATGAATTGTCAAATCAATCGCTAACGCAGGATAGAGACTTCGAGCTTAGTAAAGAAGTCGATGAGACTGCAGTGTGTAGGAAATAAAACATCTGTAATTCGAATAATAAATCAATAGTTATTATTGTACTTAGCGCTAAGCATAGGCGGTATATATTGGTACTAGTAGTGTACCTCGCTCTAATTGAAGGTGTAGGCAGTTCCAGATATATTCTCTAACGTGGGCGGTGCGCGGCGCAAGCGCAGCTTTGCCTTGAGACTCCCAATTAGGGTGAACGACTGACTTGTTTATGTTTTAGTGGCTTATTTGTCTAAATTAGGTGTTATTGTGTAATATTATTGTTGACTACAACCTAGAAAGACGATGTTGGTGTTTTCACGACCTTGTAATTTCGCTGTTTATGGCGTTCTTAGTTCAGGAGCTCGTTTTCCTTAATAGTGATATTTAATCTTCATCAGTGATGATCATAGTGATCATATTACTGCAAAAAACACGTCGATTAGAAGGGCAAATGACTAAATGAAAAGCTTTACTGTATTTGTAGTAGGTGTGGGTTTAGCAGTCTACATGGCTGGGTGCGAATATGTAGACTTAGGAAACAAATAGGGCTTCGCAAACAGGTCGGCAACCCTAACACCACAGCCCACAGGATCGAACTGTTGTTCTTATTGTTTACTAGCTTTCCGCCCGCGGCTTCGCCCGCGTGGAATTCGGTTATATCGCGCTTTTGAGATTTCCCTCGGGAATATCATTCTTTTTTCAGTAAAAGGTAGCCTATGTTCTTTCTCAGGGTCTAAAGATTGTCTGTGCCAAATTTCATCAAAATCGTTTGAGAGGTTTAAGCGGGAAAGCGTAACAGACAGACAGACAGATAGACAGACAGACAGAGTTACTTTCGCATTTATAATATTAGTATGGATTTGTTTTACCATTGATGTACCCATATATGTGTAAGGGTCAAAAACAAAACAAAAATAATTATATACCTAAAGAAAATATCACTAGAACTTCAATGACTATAACATACTTACCCAAAATAAATACCTACATGAATAAATACCGACATATTTATGTACTTACTAGCTTTCCGTCTGCGGCTTCGAACCCGTGGAGTTCATTTATATCGCGCTTTTTATATTTCCCTCGGAAATGGCAAATTTTTTCGGGATAAAAGTACCCTATTATTTAATCCAGACTTCTAACTTTACGTCTGCAAAATTTCAAAGCAATCGGTTTAGTAGTTACGACGTGAAAGCGGAACAAACAAACAAACTCACTTTCCCATTTAATTTATAATATTAGCAAGGATTAGTAAGGATAATGTACTTATAATATTGCTAATCCACACTATATTTCGTATTAATCCTCCCTATAAAATATGTCGACGCTTGAAAGGCAATCATATCTAAGCGACAAAAATTCGTAAATCCATACTAATATTATAAATGCGAAAGTAACTCTGTCTGTCTGTCTGTCTGTTACGCTTTCCCGCTTAAACCTCTCAACCGATTTTGATGAAATTTGGTACAGACAATCTTTAGACCCTGAGAAAGAACATAGGCTACCTTTTATCCCGAAAAATTTGATGTTCCCGAGGGAAATCTAAAAAGCGCGATATAACCGAACTCCACGCGGGCGAAGCCGCGGGCGGAAAGCTAGTTGAGTTATATACACCAAACGACGCAGAAAAATCTGGCAGTTCGAATGGTGTATATAACTCAAATTACGAATTTTTGTCGTTTATATGATTGCCTTTCAAGCGTCGATATGGATAATCCTCGGTCAATTGCAAAATTAATGTCGGAAAGGAAGAATTTAATTTTGTGATATTTATTTTTGGTCTAGCTTTGCGAGAGCGTTGCAACCATAAAATACCTTCGAAACACGAAGTTTTTGAAAGGCTCTTTGACTAGAGATATTAAAGCTGGATATTAAAGCTGCCAGCATTGTTCGTTAGAGGCCTTATAAAGGTAGGTACTATCCAAGTACTCCAGTGTGTCATTAAAGTTGCCACACACCTTGTGACAATAGTTCTCTTGTCTTTAACAATTCGCCCCGCTCTTTCTCGATTGGTCGCAGGAACAAGTTAACACAATAGAATTGTGTCCTTTCATTTTAGTACGGCTTTAATTTTTGCGGCCCTTTCTAATTCGTGGTGTATTTTAGGTCGGGTTTCCTGTATTATGCCCTCCATTTGAATTTTCATTGTGTTGTGTGATTAAAGATTTCTAACTATTTGTGTTGCAATAAACCGAATTCGGCTCCCCATCGAATAGGGATGTATCCAAGGTATGAAAATCAAAAAAATAATTTGTCCGTCTTATAGATAATAAAAAAATTAAGACCCGTATTTTTTATTTTGTTGAAATTACCAAAAACTACTGAGATTAGCGTATTAAAGTAACGGAGTGGGGGCTAATTACATCACGCCGTGGTCTTTTTGTACCACGGCGTGACGTCATGCGACATTTCAAATAAATATATCTTCCAAAGTATTTGAATGAAAGGAAAAATAAGAAATACGTGTTTAATATTTTTTATACATCTATCTGATGGACATTAAATATTTTTTTAGGATACTCAATTGAAAATTTTTACCCCATTTCTCAATAAACATGCTCTCAACATTGGTATATTAATTAACTTGTATTCCATCCGCGTCGATGGCGTAAAGCGTCAATATTCCATGCTATTACCCCGATCAATTATAACAGGATTAGGCCCGATGCGCCAGGACTGTGGTAACAGGATAGCGCGGGTGGCGAAGCCTTGCATGCCCACCTACACGGTACATATGGCCTGCCCTCTGTTATGAGTGCATATTGTATTTCAGTTAAATATGATTCTATTTATACTGCTGTTGGTTGAGGGTCTTCCGGTTTTCGAGTATATTAGTAATTGAGTCTGGCTATATGATTGTGGAATAATCTTCTATTTTAGGAAAACTTAAAATTACCAAATTTTCCGTTAGTTTGACATCATCATCATCTTTTTTTGAAATTTTATAAGGTAATTTCATAGTCAAAAGTAACACTGGTGGTAAGATATAGGTGTGGCCAGTTTGGAGACCGCTGTAAAGATCTAAATGACGTTTAACAGTTACAGATAGAATTCATCATCATCATCAACCCTTTTATCGCGTCCCACTGCTGGGCACAGGGCTCCTCTCGTACAGAGAAGGATTGAGCGTAATCATCACGCTTGCTCAAGGCGGGTTGGCGATTTCAAACTTAAAAGTACAGGTTTCCTCAAGATGTTTTCCTTCACCTTGTAATCAGTCATTGGTGTCCAAGATAAATGTACTTAGAAAGTACATACAACTTAGAAAAGTTAGAATTCGTGGTGGCCTGGTGGTTAAAATTAAAACAACAGCCTCTCGAGTATGAGTGTGCGGGTTCGATTCCAGGTCAGGCAAGTATTAATTTATTTTTTCCTAAGTTAATAAGATAATAATTGTAACATCAACCTTTTTTTGTCCCACTGCTGGGTACAGATCTCCTCTCATACAGAGAAGGATAGAGCGTAATTGTAACATTGCTTCAATAAATGTTTATTTACTTACTATCTAATTCTCCATAAAAGTTATTCTGTTACTTATTCGATTTCGCTCAAGTTCTTAGTTCCCCTGATATTATTACCCAAGATCAAAACCAGTCTCGACAAATCAGATTACTACATTCTAGTCCTGATTTGTTGTCGTAATTGCAAGGATGAGTGGATGACATTCGCTAACAAACACTGCATCATCGGAAGCTTCTGGTGTATTCGGAGCGGGGGCGGCAGTCACGCACGAGCCGACTCTGAACAATGGCGGCACACCCTCGCGGAAGCCAATGCCATTACATGCTCGGCTACTCGCCACTGGCCGACTCCCCGTCTGCGCCTGCGGTCACGCGCAATCTTCGCTGATAACTATTGCATTCTTTTGGATTCGATTGCTTTGAGAATTATTGCTGCCAGGTGCGGATTTAATTGGAGTTGTTCTGCATCCGATTTAGTGCGCGTAGACTGAACTGATTGTCGCGCCATAATGACTTAGGTATATTGCAAGTCAGATTTTTAGGGTCGGATCACTACAGTGTAGTGTGTATGACATATATACTTAATCTATGTATATATCTAATGTTTTATTAAGTATTTGCCGCAAAAGTAGTATATAAAATAGGTAGTAAAATAAATAGAAGTAAATTTAGACTATGCTTGCATTTTTCTTTTATTGCAATTCTTCCACTTAAGTAGTCTACTTTGAAATTAATTTTTGAGGATCTTCTGCAAAACTATTTGTAACGCCTTTCGTGAAAGAATCGCCCATAGGTACTGTTGTGTACCTGAGCAAACAAAGCCCATTTAACCTGTCTTCAATTATTGTTGATCTCAGCCTCGTTTTCACACGTCTGAGTGTCTTGAATGATCGTTTAATTGTAGCCGTGGAAAAAGGGCATTGCCAGTAATATTTTTAGGGCGGTTTTCACTTTCGGATAAAAACCTCAGCTCGAAGATTACCGACTACAGGCGAGAGCAAGAGTTCGAACGGTCAGCTAGATTCGGTTATCTTTGTGCGCTATCGTCCCACGCGGTTTTTTGGTAATAGGGTATTTGACTAAAAAAAAACTAATTAGTCCGTCAGTCAGATTTCTTTAAAATACTAGACACGTATTTTTTCTTTTTTCATATAAATAAAAAATTAAGACGACACAGTGTGTTGAATACTCGTGTGTGCACGCTACACTTTTTAGCGGCCAGTGACATCTCAGCCACCACTCCTGATCTTTGATGCCTTTTATATTTGTCGATTTTTATTGATTTGATAAAACAAAATAGGTATACGTATCCAATATTTTTCTGTAATCTGAATGGCGGACTAAATCGAATCAATTTTTTTTACCCAGGAAACATCCCTATTGCACTCACACACATTTGGCAGTGCTGAAAGCTCCTTTTTTTTTGATATGGCATCTCGTAGGTTGCCATTAGAGGCCGTAACTACTTAACCGGACTTTCCTGTGGATGCCTTAATTAAAATTAAAGCCTCCAGCCAGGGGCACTTAAAACTAACTTAAAATTAGGCGACTACACACTAAGGGCACCCCCTGTGGGGTACGAACCTCGGCTTAGGGCGTCGCTAGAGAGGACAGCAGGGGACGGCTGGATCGAAAGTTATACTTAATGGTTTGATGACCGCGGCGTTTCCTAGTACTAGCTATGAGAAGAAACGCCGAAACAAACTCAGAGGTTATTGTTGGGACATTATGATATGTCTGGCTCAGCTGCGGCGCGGGCTGGCCTTCATCGGACAAGGGACGGGGGAGGGGATTACTACGTGGAGCGCGTCGCGGTGGACCTCAGCGGCGAGGTCGGTAGGTCGGTCTGTGTTTGTGTAATGTGCTGGTGGCCCTATTGGCCTCTTGGAGGAGGGTAATGGGGTCATCGGGGTCTGAGAGAGCATGCCGAGGGCGGCGAAGTCGGGAGATGGTGGAGGGAGTGTAATTGGCGGCCGCTGCTATAAGAGGATTGCGGTGCTTGGCAGCAGTGTCAAAGAAACGCTTGGAAAGGCGTTTCATGAACTGCTGGATGGTGGGGATTTTGATATCAAGATGGAGGATCTCATTTCGGACGAATCTGAAAGCTCCATAGAAAGTTTGAATTTTCTATGGAGTATCTTAATTTGACAGGATTAAACAAAAATGTTATCTTCTATCCTTTTCTTAATTAAATAGAAAGAAAAAGATGCACATAACTTAAAATTAGTTTAGTTTGTGAACATCAGTATCGGCGCCAATGACTAACTGGCTTATGTCAGAGTACACTCGTATTCCCTTGATGCTATTGTCCGATTATGTAACTCGGCATTTTGACGTGACAACGTCTTATAAATTGGTTTGCCGGGTGACACTTCAAGAAACTGCGTTACGCTGCGCTCACGTTATGCGCTCACAATGAGAGCGAGTGAGAGGCACGCGTCCCTTCCACTCGGGCATGGTTAGCCCGCCTAAGAGCGAGAGAGACAGACATAAATAAAAAGTGAAAGGCACGCGTCCCTTCCACTCGAGCACAGTTAGCCGCCTAAGAGCGAGTGAGAGAGTATTGCAAGTTATTGTATGTATATTTGTATATAAATACGTATGTATGTGTAAAGGTAAAAATAAAATTTTGTTAATATGAAATTCAGTGCGAGATTCTTTCTATAAATTAATGTTTTAAATATAATTCTTTGTATAAATAAATGTTTTAAATTGTTACTATTATTTCATCCTTCTTCCTACTATACGAATGAATATTCACATTAAAATTATTTTACCACTCAAAGTCGTTGTCACGTATTACTTTCGCCCGTATACCGACTTTACAGGCAACCAATTTTTTCTACAACATAAATATTTACTTTCTACTTTCAGTAAAGCTTTAGGTTTTTCCCTTGCAGTTGTACTTCTTTCATTAGCGTGAATCATGTCTCCCAAAACTTGGTACTTTTGATGCGCATGATTGCCTTTATTTGTCATGTTTTGATTCATGGCATGATTCATAGTTGTACCTTTAATCATAAAGGCGAAAGGCATGTTCTGACTAATTCTCAATTTTAAAAAAAGAATCGTTTTGATCACCAATGGCAGTATTTAAAAAAAAATAAACTGGGCATACCTACATACATTGATAAAATATTAAACTAAGGTAGATATGTCACTAGCGCACTAAAAATGAAGCGTACAAAAGGAAGTAAGTCCTGTATCTCGCTTTAGTCACTCTCGATACACTCGTAAAAACAAACGACAAACACTAACAGCGCAAACGACAAACACTAGCCATCTTTTTCTTCTCTATGCTTTAGATTGCGCTCCTTCTCACTCACACTGTACCAATGTATGCCGAATAAAAATATGCATGTGTGCTGCTGCTGTGTTCGGCACATTTTTTTTGGTCAGTTTGTTAGAATATATCGTATCTGTTTAATATTTTATCAATGCCTACATATAAATAGATTCGTAAGCTAAATTTACCTGTGATAATTACTTCTATATGCGACGGTCTGCTATGCAAAGCTACGAGGTCTTTTCTTAATTATTGGTAAGGAATCAAGAGTCTTAATTTTAACCAATAACTCGGCCATAAGAGCAGATGGGCAACGGGTAAATATCCAAAAGGTAAAAACCTCGTACCCTGGGTAAATTTCGGGTATTTTCCGGATAAATACCAAAATATATAATAATAGGTATTTTAACTGTGAACGTACATTACAACGATAATTACATTTTACACCACAAACAAACAAAATTAATCATTGATCCACCCAATACGTAACTTAATCAAAATCAAACTACGTATATCCATAATTACAATTATTTATTATTGCAATTCAAAGTACTGTACGTAATCACAATCGCTGTCGTTTTCATTGTCATCATCGGCTTTAACTATTTCGTCAAGATCACAAAATTCGAATGACTCTATATCCTTGCAAGATGTAGAGGGCTGTTCTTCATCAAAAGGACTCGTAACCGGGCTTCGTAATACCGCAATAAAAGTAGACTTGTCTTCTTCATCATCTAGTTTTTGTTTATGTAGAAGATTCCAATTATACAGGGTGTGTCTGACATCGTAACGAAAACTTCGCGAAAAGGCTAGACCACATGCTACTAATAAAATTATGATAGTCATTTATGTCGTTAATGAACGGTTACAGAATACACAGTGTTTAAAAAAAAGTGTCGGCTCGACTTTTGAACATTGCAAGCGTGCCGCCGTGCGGGTTTGTAGGTATGACGTTGATCCCTGATGTGAACTCTATTAAATCAGCTGATAAGATAGTTTTTCGAGTTTTCTTTTCATTGCGCTATTTTATGTAATTGGTGAATATTTTATTTAATTTTTACTTTAAAATCTTATTGGGTTATAAAAGTATAGCATGTGAACTGTCTAAAGTGAAAAAACTACACATGTTTTTTTTTTTAAATCATGAAAAAGCCGACGGAAGGTTCCACCACTGGGGGGTTCAGAATCATGTACTTACTGGATCCATGGTACTCGTTTGTGCGTAGATGTCAGATACACCCTTTATGATATAAAAGATATTTTTGCTGCTCTCTCCGTAGTTAGTCTTATTTCTTTTACCCTTCTCTTGTTCATAAATTAAATTTAAGTTAACTGCATCTTTTTCTTTCTATTTAATTAAGAATAGGACAGAAGATAAAATGTCAGTTTAGACCTGTCAAATTAGTGCGCTCCTGACGTAAACTCGCGTATTTTTAGTCACCATATTAAATATCTTAATATGGAATATCCATTGATATAATATTAAACTAAGGTAGATAAGTCACTAGCGCATTGAACCTGAAGCGTACAAAAGATTATAATTCTAATCTCTTGCCTTAGTCACTCTCGATACACTCGTAAAAACAAACGACAAACACTAACAGCGCAAATGACAAACACGTATGTATGTATGTATGTTCATCTGTTCCCTCGTAACTTCTAAACTACTTATCAGAATTCGACAAATGACATATCATTAGAAGCGTCTTAATTTTCCACTGGTTATAGGCTATATGGGGTTTCACAAAATCTAATGTGGCGCCCTCTATCGGACAAAACATACAGAGTAAAAAAATAAAGTTAAGATAAATATACCGTGTTTGGTATCATTTTAAAGCGTTTTACTTGTACATTTTGAATATACATATATTACTAGCATTTGCTTGTGACTTTACCTGTATTCATGGGCTGATTGCATATAATTTACATCTTTTCGTTCATAGCTTCTTTACTACTTATCAGAATAAGACCACTGCAGTACCATTAGAAGGGCCTTAATATTCTGTTGGTTATGAGCTATAAAGCTTGTCACCAAATTTAGTATTGCGCCCTCTAGCGGACAAAAAGTTCTATGTTAATATAAAATTAAAATAAATATACCGTGTTTGGTATCACGTGAAAGAGCTTCACGAGTACTTTATGTTGGTACATAATTACAGGAATGCTTTTTAGTTCATCAATTTAGCTTTTGTTAATATTATGCGCCACAAATACACTTTAACACCAAAATAGTACAAATAATAAAAAGTAAAAAAACTAAAACCCAACTACGACAAAAAAGGCGTAGTCACACGTTACATATACCTACCGTAGCACTTTGACAACGTGTGACTGCGGTTTTCCAAACATGAAAACTAGCAACTTTGTTTAGTGCAGTATTCTGAAAATCTTGTTTTATACTTTTTCAGCGTCGTTTTTTGTCGTAGTTGGGTTTTAGTTTTTTTACTTTTTTTTATTCTTCTCTATGCTTTAGATTACGCCCCATCTCACTCACACTGTACCAACGTGTGAAATGTACGCAGAATAAAAAATTTGCATGTGTGTGCTGCTGCTCCGATCGGGACATTTATTTCGGTTAATTTGTTAGAGCATTTTCATATCTGTTTAATATTATATCAATGGGAATATCTCAATTTGACAGGAATAAACTAAAATGTTATCTTCTATCTTTTCCTAACGAAATGGATAGAAAAAGATGCGCTTAACTTAAAATTACTCTATTTTTTTATGGGACAAAACCCGCCACACGTTATCCCACCCACTGCAACTCCTGAAAGCCAGAATCAACAGTGGAGACCGCCAGGAAAACGCCGAGCATTGAAGCTCGACGAGTCCCGGAGAAACGATTCAACTGTCTTGGTTCTCACAACGAAATTAATCAGAAAAGAATAGCGGAGGAGTAAGAAAAGAGAGATTTTTTCCACTTCCCTCCATAACAAGCAGGAGACAGAACAGTACTAAGCCAATCGGCACAAAGGGACATTATTGCAACTGGGAGAAGCCCAGATTGCCAAGCACCATGGAATAAAATTTGATTAATTAAAATTAGTTTAGTTTGCAAACAACAGAATCGGCGCCACTGTGTAGGTATACACAGTGTTAAAAGAAATGCTCATTCAGCAGTTCAGCACACATACGCCCATGCCAAATGAGCGTTCAGTGGTTGCCGAAGTACACGGTGACTTATGATTCATAAGCAGCAGTATAAACAAAACCAACCTCTTTCTTCAATTAAAGACTGAAACAGTCCGTCAAAACCATGCTAGTAAACTACAAAGTAATTACTCGACACAAATCCGCTCGAGCGATTTACTAGATAATGTCAGAGTAAATAAGGATGAGGGGATCGCACTCACATAAATTAGAAAATAGTGTTTTAGTAACTACCCAGGTGGTCGACTGACACGCTGACTAATATGGCGTCGCTTGGTCTGACTTGCGCCCGCGCAAACGGTTTGACATTTTACGGTCAGTTCTATGATGCTTGAGCGCAATTTCTGGGACATCTATACTTGTTTTCCTGTAACGTTATTGACGTGCTTCCATTTCGCCCAGAGCGGGAGAAGCCATTTGATGATTGCCACCCAAAAAAAGCGGTGAAATGCTTGTTGGATCTGTGTCTTGTATTTTATTTATGAGTTGTTGCAGGTTTTTACTTGAAGTTATCAATTTTAATTTATTATATACTGTTAAAAGTAATTTGAATTTGCAGCCTTCTTGGTAGTTTGTATTCTTTTTGTTATAATGTTATCTGTGGTGCTTGCTCTCATATACTTCTCCTTTTGTTTTTATCCATCACGCAGCCACGCTCTGTTAATATATTACTTTATTCTAAATCCATAATATATTTTATTTCAACAGGTTATGGGCCCAGACGCCCGATTAATTTAGAATAGGGAAAAGTATTATAAAGTTCCGAGCTTAGATTCAAAATCTCATTTTCTTTGGTTGTCATCCATCATTGCGTCAAATTTGAACATGAGTCAAATTGAAAAATTAAAAGGACGTGATAATTACGCTACTTGGAGCTTCGCCGTGCGTAGTTATCTCGAACACGAGGAATTATGGAAATGTGTGGATGACAGTGAAAAATTTAGCAAATCCGAAGACACCAAGGCCAAAAGTAAAATAATCTTGCTTGTAGACCCGATAAACTACGTCCACATTCAGGAGGCAAAAACGGCGAAGGAGGTATGGCAAAATTTACAAAAGGCTTTTCAAGACAGTGGTTTGTCAAGGAAAGTAGGATTGCTAAAAGACTTAATAAATACAACCTTAGAAAACAGCGAGAATGTCGAAGCTTATGTGAGTCTAATTATGTCCGCAGCCCATAAGTTAAGAAACATACAGTTTCATGTGGACGACGAATGGCTAGGAACTTTAATGTTAGCTGGTTTGCCGGATAATTACAAACCGATGATAATGGGGCTGGAGAGTTCAGGTGTAAAGATCAGTGCTGATTTGATTAAAACCAAATTGTTGCAAGAGGTGAAATCAACAGATAGTGCAGACACTGCCGCACTTTACACAAAGGTTAAGGTCAAGACTCCGTTTAGTCTTAAGAAGGGACCTAGATGTTTTAACTGCAACCGTTTTGGCCACATAGGCAAAAATTGCATGTTAAAGAAAAAGGAACAAAACAAAAGTAAAGATTCTGGTTATGTAGCAGTGTTTTCTGCCACAACTAAGAATGATGACGGGTGGTATATTGACTCTGGAGCATCTTTGCACATGACAATGCGACAAGACTGGCTTTATGAAGAGATACCCCCTGCAGTAAATAGCATAAAAATTGCAAATGATAAAATGCTATCAGTAAAAAGTTGTGGAAAAATTGACTTAAATATATGGAAAAATGGTAAAAAGCAAACCATACAAGTCAAGAATGTACTGTATGTGCCAGATCTGGCAACTAATCTCTTGTCTGTAAGTCAGATGATTAAGAATGGATGCAGCGTACAGTTTAAGGATAACTGCTGTAAAATATACAATAGAATGAATATTGAAATTGCTGAAGCAAGTCTTATCAACAATATGTACCGGCTGAACACTGTTCCTTCAGCATACAGTTGTGGATTGAATGATACAGATTTCATTCTATGGCATCTACGAATGGCACATTTAAATTTCTCTGACTTAAACAAGCTGAATGAAAGTGTTAATGGAATAAAACTAGTTGCAAATAAAAACAAAATAATATGTGAAACCTGTCAAAAAGGAAAACAGTCAAGACTGCCGTTTCCTACTGAAGGTTCCCGTGCTAAAGGACCTTTAGAGGTTATTCACTCAGACATCTGTGGTCCGCTGGAGGTAAAGTCACTTGGAGGGGCTCGATACTTCATCACATTCACAGATGATTATACGAGGAAAGTATACATTTATTTTTTAAATAATAAATCAGATGCATTTTCCAAGTTTAAAGAATATAAAGCCTTAGTAGAAAATCAGCTTAATTTAAAGGTAAAATGTCTACGCACTGATAATGGGAAAGAGTATTTGAGTAAAGATTTCACTGATTACCTTAAGGGTACAGGTATAATACATCAAACTTCTAATTCATATACTCCTCAGCAGAATGGGTTGGCAGAGCGTATGAACCGCACTTTAATGGAAAGAGCACGCTGTATGCTAATTAATTCTCATTTACAGAAACAGTATTGGGCTGAAGCAGTAGCAACAGCTGGTTATATAACCAATCGCTGCCCTACGCGTGCACTGTCATACGCAACACCTGAGGAGATGTGGTCAGGGAAGAAACCTGATGTGAGTCACTTAAAAGTTTTTGGTTGCGAAGCAGTGGTTAAAATTCCAAAAGAAAAAGTGAAGAAACTCGATCCCAAGGCAAGTAAAATGACATTTATTGGCTATAGTGAGACTACTAAGGGCTATAGATTGATAAATCCAAAGACACATAAAGTTGTAATCAGTAGAGATGTTATATTCTTTGAAAATTCTATAAAAGAACATGACAATGTAGTTCTGCCCTTAACTACTACTGAGACTGATGATAATAATTGTGATACTGAGCCAGCGCAACTCAGTTCGGAGAGTAATTCACTAAATAGTTCTCAATGTAATGAAACAACCATGAACTCAGATAGTGAAGATTCTTTTTATTCTGAGGAGGACTCTCTGTATGTACCTAAAGGAAATGTAGAAAATGTATCAAAAAGTAACATTACTACTAGATCTATAAAGTTAGAACAAGAAAATAATACTTACTTATGTATAAATGGAGCTCAGGAACATAAAGAGATACCATTGACTTACCAAGAGGCTATTTCATCAGAAGATGGAGAAAAGTGGAAGCATTCTATAGAAGAGGAACTCCAGGCACATAAGCAGAATGGAACCTGGACACTGGTGCAGAAACCACCAGGAGTAAAGACAATTGGCAGTAAGTGGGTCTTCCGTATTAAAGATCAGCCATCCGGTCAGATATATAAGTCCAGACTATGTGCTAAAGGATGTTCGCAGAGGAGTGGAATTGACTATAAAGAAACTTTTGCTCCAACTGTGAGATATGATTCAGTTCGTATTCTACTCTCTGAAGTTTGTCGATATAATTTACACATGATACAATTTGATGAATTGATCATTAGTAAATATAAAGCTTCAATTGATAAAGTATTATCCGTTCTTGAAGGATACTTTAATATTAAAACTACGGAACCAAATAATGATATGGGATTACACATAGAAAGATCAGAAAATCAACTGTTTATTCATCAGAAGAATATGAATAATGGAAATTGTGTCCCAATTACTATAGGTATAGTAAGCACATCAGATATAATGTTTGCCGTCAGCTTTGTAAGTCGCTTTATAAACTGTTATGATAATATTCACTGGGCAGTTGTTAAGAAGATACTAATATATTTAAAAGAAATTAAAGAATATGGAATATGTTATTCTAAAGTTCAGAGTAATATAGTAGAAGGATTTAGCGACTCTGACCATGCTTCAGACAGTGACACAAGAAGATTTACTTCTGGCTATATTTTTATGAAAAATGGTGTAGCCATCACTTGGGCCAGCCAGCATCAGAAGTGTATAGCATTGTCTACAACAGAGGCTGAATTTATAGCTGCATGTCATGCCACAGAAGAAGCATTGTGGATTAAAAGTTTGTTACTTGATATTAATCCATATAACCAAGATACTGTTTGTTTGTGTGTGGACAATCAAAGTGCAATATCAGTGATTAAAAATGTAGACTTTCATAAGAGATGTAATCACATTGACATAAAATATGTGTGTACAACTGAACAGTGTGCTGATATATTTACGAAAGCTCCTCAAGTTACTTTTCAATACTTGAGAAAGAAAATGGGTATAAAATTTAAAAAAAAGCATTATTGCTGTTTAATAATGTATATCAGCGTACTTATTTTAAACAAAGATGTTTGTTATCGTTTATAGCGTTTAAAGTAGAATTGTGCATTTAGATATTTTATTTGTTGTGTATTGTATAGCTGAGAGTTAAAGTTAGAAGAAGGCTTCAATTTGGTGGGTGTGTTAAAAGTAATTTGAATTTGCAGCCTTCTTGGTAGTTTGTATTCTTTTTGTTATAATGTTATCTGTGGTGCTTGCTCTCATATACTTCTCCTTTTGTTTTTATCCATCACGCAGCCACGCTCTGTTAATATATTACTTTATTCTAAATCCATAATATATTTTATTTCAACATATACATATATCAATCGATTAACTTTATAATGTCACTTTCTAACCAACTCAGCTCCGCACCTTAATTTCGCAAGACTGTCAATCACGTAATAGGCTATTTGACAGATTTATAATTTCTATCTTGAATTACTTGGTTGCGGTTAAGAAGTTCACCGAAATTATTTTTTTAAATTTTAAATACGTATATCGTAAGAAAACATGCAAATAAAAATTCAAAGTTCAAATAAGCCGCCAAAACGCTTTATTCCGCAATTGGGCTTGCGCCTTGTAAGTGACGTCACAAGACGATATAAACGATTTTCGGTTCCGCAGTGGTGTTTGTATTTATCTGTTATTTGTTGCTGAGAACACAGAAAAACAACAAGTGCTAATGCGCGTATGACGTCATTGTGACATAGTCAATCCGGATCGTTTCACAATATGTGGCGCGAGACACAAAAAGTCAAACTTATTTTTGTGTTTTTGGATATATTAATTGTTATTATTTTTATTAAAACTCATGTAAATGACATAAAGAACCCTCATTTTATGCATTTAAAGCAAATAATCACAAAAAATTTCATACTGTCAAATAGCCTATTAGATAATGCTAATTCATTGCTTTATATGTTCGAAAACATAAACTGCTCATCAACGTTATAACGCAATGAATGCTGTTGAACTGTCAAAATTAAATCCATTGGTGCTGTTATGTTAGTGTGCTAAGTAATCGATTTATGGATAACAAATGTATTTAATATAAATTTCCTCATCCATCCAGAAAATCAAATAACAATAAAAGTAATAGCTGAACTCTATCGGGGAATGTTCATGGATTGTTAGTTATTTGCTGCACTAAGCCACAATGTTTGTTCATTGATGAGTTTGATCCAATGGTTATAAAAATCGAGATAGTGCCAATTAGTGGCCCTCCCTTAACGGCGTTTGTCTATTTTGGTCCATTCTAGGGAACAAATTGAGGGAGCTATCAAATTAAGGAATACTTTATGGTTTTCAAATTGTTTCTAATGTTGAGGATGTATTGATGGGGAAAACGTGTTTTAGTGAGGCGTGGACTTTGCAGCGTAGTGTCATTATTTTAAAAATAGAAGAGCTTAGTTGTGGAATATGTTTTTATAAGAAGTTTTCTAATAAAGAGGTTAATTATGTTTTGTTTGGTAGAAAAGTGGGCCTAAATCGCGTTCAAATGATTCGGTTACAAGCAAACATACAGGTGAAGCTTTAAAAGCGAATTAAAAAAAAAAGATTTTTTGGAGTAGAGTGGAGAAGAGCTTGCTCTTCGATAATAGTGTTAGTTTTTTTGTTTAGTTTTAATACACCAACGACTTTATATCATCATATAATTATTATTTCTCAAGAGCTTTTTTGTCGGTACTTCATAACTTCCTTCAAACTTTATCAATACACATATATGAGGCATCATTTTAAAGCTTTTCTGGACCGCTACACCGGAAAATATAAGTATAAATTATTCAACAATTGAGTAATTTATCGAAAATTTACGATTGAAAATCTATGAAATTTACGCAAATAATAATGAAGTGAAATTACATTTATTCACCGTAGATGATAATAAAACAAAAAAAAAGAAATAATAATTATTGTTTTTTAATAATTATTATTATTCGTCGGCCACCGTGGCGCAGCAGTCTACACGCCTTCCTGCGACGTAGAGGCCCCGGGTTCGATCCTCGGCCAGGTCATGATGATGAAAACGATCTTTTCCTGATTGGCCTGGGTCTTGGATGGTTTTCTATATATGTATCTATTATAAATATAGTATCGTTGAGTTAGTATCCCATAACACAAGTCTCGAACTTACTTTGGGGCTAGCTCAATCTGTGTGATTTGTCCGTTTTATTTATTTACTAGCTTTCCGCCCGCGGCTTCGCCCGCATGGAGATCGGTTATATCGCGCTTTTTAGATTTCCCTCGGGAACATCATTTTTTTCCGGGATAAAACGTAGCCTATGTTCTTTCTCAGGGTCTAAAGATTGTCTGTGCCAAACTTCATCAAAATCGGTTGAGAGGTTTAAGCGGGAAAGCGTAACAGACAGACAGACAGACAGACAGACCGACAGACAGACAGACAGAGTTACTTTCTTATTGAGTTATTATTTGAGTTGATTGAAGATGAGATTATTAGAGTTATTTACTGCTTTTTTATTATGTTTACAGAAATTGTCGAATAAACAATTTAATTTCACTCAGTATGTAGTCCAAACCATTACGGTTAACATAATTATTGTTATCTATGAACAGTTAATTGCTCGATTGTAAGATGTTTACTATTGAACAGGGCTTGATTAGCCATGCCTCCCTTTCGTTGCCTATTCATTAATACGAATCAAGATTACACAATTAGAAAGTTTATTTATTTATAGGCAAAGCGGCTACCAGTTTACTTGTAGGTCTTTTGGCTTTGGTTACGTTTTCTCAATTACCTTTTGTAGCTACGATAGTGTAAAATGCATCTGTGCCTCTACCATGAGTTTAAAGATATAATTTACTTTCTGAAAAACGTTTAAATACAGGCCGCAAGCTCATTACAGCGGTAATCAATTTCAGAAATTTTTCAAAAATGTATTTTAACTTTTATAAGATAATAATGATGACGAGCGGCCTGCGCCGGCTCTCGGAGCTCTACTATGGACTTTATGGAAAAATTATGATAGTAGGTAATGTAAACCGACAACGTAAACTATGCGAGGCAGCAACTCCAATAAATTCTGTGCATATTGATACTCGGTTTATTATGTTTGGTTATAAGGGGAGAAAAGGGATACAACAGAAATACAACATACGATAAAACATGTGTCATACATAGATTGCGCGGAACTTTATAAACATAAGTTATTCATATAATAACCATGTTTTTGTATGTGAAGATGTTCAACCATCCAAGGTCCGATTGCGGCAAGCGCGGCTTAACCTACTAACTATGAAAATGAGATTTTCAGTCATTATAATCACTGCTCATCTATATTTTATTCTACGTAAAGTAACATTTTATTTTCCATTAGAAATATTATTTTTATGAAGCGATAACTTAATACCATATTAAATTATGTATATGGTTTTATCTATAAAAATAAATAAGATTGAGTGTATGTTTATAATAACAGCTTTATACTTAATGTATATGAAAGTATATGGTAGGTACTTATAATTTTGTCTGTTTGGTCCGACTAATCTCCGAAACGACTGATCCGATTTTGACTGGACATTGGAACTGTAGATTTTAGGATAAACGAGTAAAATGGCTAATTTTATTTTAGAAATAGAATTAAGGTTCTGCAATAAAATCAAACCCGAAACGCGAACGCGAAAGAAGTCGCGGGCACAGATAGTATAAAATAAGATTTTTCTTTCACTTTCAAAAGATATAAAATGGCTATTCTGAAGTGTCTCGGCATTGTAACATTTCGCACGACAATATAATTAAACATGGGGTATGACTTTACTTTAATGTTTTCTGTACAGATAAAATATCTCATATTATTAATGGAATAAGAAAGTATTTTCATCACAGCATTATAAGTTTATTTCTAGCCCTCTTTTCTTCCTTCTTAGCTTACTAAGCTTAGTTACTTAGCTTGTTATTAGAGGGGTTCGCTAAATAATAACAGTCGCACAGGTCGATCGATCAGGTTAAGCCGCTCGCGGTTCATCTGAGGATGGGTGACCATATTACATACAGAGTGGTGCTGATAATCCATACTAATATTATAAATGCGAAAGTAACTCTGTCTGTCTGTCTGTCTGTCGGTCTGTCTGTCTGTCTGTCTGTCTGTCTGTTACGCTTTACCGCTTAAATCTCTCAACCGATTTTGATGAAATTTGGCACAGACAATCTTCAGACCCTGAGAAAGAACATAGGCTACATTTTATCTCGGAAAAATTTGATATTCCCGAGGGGAATCTAAAAAGCGCGATATAACCGAACTCCACGCGGGCGAAGCCGCAGGCGGAAAGCTAGTAGGATAATAAATTAAACATCGTGTACCTCAACACATTCTCAGTCTACTCATAAAAAAACTATATAAATATATCTATTAGTTTAGTCACAGGAAATTATTTTTCATTTTTCACATTTTCTACATGAGTTACATGTTGATAAGGAAGCGCTTACAGATTGATGGCCGCCGCATCTAGCGGTACTAAACTTTAATAAGGCTCGAAAAAGCAAGTCGATACAGGAACGCGCTGTCGCCCGCTGATCGGAGGTCATTGAACCAATATTTTAAAGGATGTTCTATTCCGTTTGCAATTTTATGCGATTTAGTTTGTTTGAAATTTTCAGTCTTTTATTTTTGATGCTAGTTTTTTTATATGGTTCAGGATTATTCCTACGAACCAGCACGGCCTGTGTTTTCATTTATTGTCGTATTGTCAGCACCACTCTTTATAAAGACTCCTCCGTGCCTCCTCCGTGACTGTCATTTTTTCAGATCTTTGGGGTAGGTATTAAAGAATTTTAACTCATGAGAGAATCCATCTTAAAAGCCAAAAGACGTTCACTACTGACATGGCATCCAAGCACTGACACTTCGACCAGTTCTGTGATTTTCGTATCAAGGGAATTCCTGCGACCTTCACCACATCCGTCCACCTTGTGGGAGGCCTTCTAACGCGAAGTCTTCTAGTATGCAATCCACTCCAGAACCTCACCAAATCATTTCAACTGAAAGATAATTCCATTGTTTCATCCACCGCTGCACCGAATCCAAAGAAATCATTCTCAGAAACAATTTACCAACCAAGTACCTGGCCGGTGGTTACGCTAAATGACTAAGTTTCCTAATGAGCTTTAAATATGAACCGGTGCCGTCTCGCTACCGTGGAGGCCGACGTCGTCGCCTCGAGCGGTGCAGCCGGCTCGGAGACGGGCTGTACGGACAGCTATCCGGATTCCGGCTATGATTGCCAGCTCTTCAATGTAATGTGCTTGAATTGCTGTGTATTGTAGACTTGGAATGCATAGGATAAACTGATTTTAGGTCGTTTTATTGAAATTGTAGGGGTCTTAGATTGTTTGTGTCAAAATCTTTAGGCCGCGCTCACACTCAAGGTTTACAGTCGGTGGACGATCATACGTTATAGTCGATAACGGAAAAAAAAGTTGTTTAAAAACGGTGAGTGCAGTTTTGTACAGTGGCTGTGAGTTCTGCGATTAAAATAAGAGTAATAAATTATGTATTTTTATTAGTGTTACATATTAAAATAATTATCGAGACTTGTTTTTTCTGAATATGTATAAATACTTTGTAATAATGTCTGATAAGTTGACTTTACGAGTGTTATAGTGGACGATTAAAATAATTATCGAGACTTGTTCTTTCTGAATATGTATAAATACTTTGTAATAATGTCTGATAAGTTGACTTTACGAGTGTTATAGTGGACGATTAAATTATTGCTCATTGCTCATTGTGTGCCGGATTTTCGTCAAGTTTTTGTTTCATATTATATCTTAAAATATGACAAAATAATCCCTGAAGGAAAAATTGTTCATAATAAGTAATTAAATAGACTTCTGCTAAAAAATACGAAGAAAATAACGAGGATTTTACGAGCGCTCGGCGCGGCTTGATACTGATCGCGCGCTGGGACGTACAACGCTTTCCTAGCTAGCGATCCGTTGTAAGATGAATGACGAATCAAAAACCGCTGAATGACTGTCCTTTCATTTACATTTTGCAGTAATGTTGGCCTCAAAATGATAATTTTGAGTTGAAGTGATATGATGCAAGTCAAAATTAAACGAAAATTTTTTTTTTCACACATACCAATATGGATACTATTTTTATTATAAGTATTATGCAAAGACTTTTGGTCTTGGAACCACCTCATATATAATTTTTTTAAATTTATTATAAACTAGTGCTTGACCGCAATCCCGCCTGATGGTAAGCAGTGATGCAATCGTTGATTTACTAAGAGCCTATTCAATAATAAAAAAAAACCTGAGCGAATAGGAAGGAAGACGGTAGTTGAGCGCGGTGTTGCAATGTTAAACCAAACAACACGACCATGATGCTGCGCCAGAGGGAGATTGATCTGGAGACCATCTACGACCAAACTCCTGACACAATAACATTTGGCTCATCGTACCCGGCACAAATCGTAATACAACTGCTCAGACCCCTCCTCCGTACGTGTTCACCATACACAACGAATCGCTTGGCGGCAAGACTTTGTCTGGTCGGTGGTAACTTCTGCGGGCAGCCGATGTTACCACCTCATGTATAACATAATTGTCCTTTCCTACCCCACTAACTTAGACCTTCCATTTCCCTAACTATCCTTTCATTGTAGGTCGGACGCATTCGGAAGCATTCCTGACTATAGCTTCGACATTAAGTCAGTCGTCATCACGAGTCTGGATTACAACGAGCAGGGGTAAGTTTTTACCTACCCTTATGTACCTACATATACATATGTATGGAAATTTATAAATAATTCAGCCTTACAACTTTGAACCTATGGAAAAAAGTCAGTAATTTATTGTCTATACATAGATATTTGCGGATTGTCTTATATAATTTTGAGGTTCAAAAATTGCTGGTTCTCAGCCTAATTTTAATAAATGATGTTAGATTTGTTGTTCTCTGCATTATCCAATGAGTGGTAGAAGATTCCTATGGATATATGCTTAAGATCTAGTTGCTGAGTTCTACAATCTATTACCGTTATACCAGAAAATATTTATATACATACAAATAAGAAAGACCCAATGAAAATATCATACAATTGTGTACTTGTAATATTTTTGCACATACAAGTACAAACTGTCACTTCCCATTTCCTGAATGGGATCCACTATGAATACCGACCCGAAAATTACCGAAGTTACCCGAATTCACACGTAGCCTGTGTGTAACCTAACCATAATATGTCGGTTTTAATAGCCAACTATTGACAGTTCCGCTGCGCATGTACGTCACAGTAACCTATTTTCTCCGGTTCATCCCCAAATAGGTCACAGACAATTAGCTCGTTATAATATTCTGCTTTAATGAAAATATCTGCTGACTTGACACTTGGCAAAGCATTCTAGAGGAGTATGTATAAATCCGATGACCTAAAAGTACGGCCTAATGGTTCTAAGGTCGAGAATTGATCATCAAAGTCAAAATTTCTTATAAACATTTGAGTATAAGGCCAACAAAATCTTATACTCAGTAGTTATAGTCAAGTTAAATTACAATTGTTTTACTGTATTTTTATTGTTTTGGTTGTAAAACAGGTAGCTTTTATGTAAGTAGGTATATGGTCTAATGCAAGAAGCCGTGTATAAATTACCAATAATTTAGCGTATGATCATAACAATACAAGGTGTCAGATTCATTAGTACCTACTTGGGTAATATTATATGTATCAGTGCCTGGACTATATGGCAATTATTATTAATTTAGCAGACGAAATTTATCTTTGGATAATATTCTAAATATATTTATATTATTTATGGTTAGTTATTAACAATAAGACACTGAATATCGATTTCCTGTATTGCAGCTAGTGTTAGCTAATGTGAAGTCCCTCGAATTGGATGAATGCACGCCATTTACTGTCTATTGATGTGTGTCTCGGCCATTTTTTTGCATTTTACTTAAGATCTTTCAGGCTGACAGCAAAACATTTTATTACTGAACTGAAAATTTGTTTGTATGTTGAGGAAATGAATGAAAGGCGACTAAGGTACGGTATTTCATGGCAGGTATCCCTCACATATGCGTTGAAATACCGTATTTTAGTAGTAGAAACGCTGGGAGTAAACAACCACGGAAGTCATAGGTAGGTATACTTTTTTTTTGTTGTGTGGCACTAGTTATGACTTTGCGCCAAACTCAAGTAAAATAAAAATCTTCAAAAGTTTGTACATTTAGCCAATGTCACGTAATGAATTATTCATGTCGAAAAAGACGCCCGAGTGAACCGTCTTACGAGGGAGGTTTGAGACAAGGTCATGATGTGGCACTATGCTGCGATATTTCACTGTTCATTATGATTTGATACAATATGAATAAATACAAATATTTATTGGGCCAAAAAACACATTTTTCAATTTTTATGTACATCAATAATGCATTACAATAGGTACAATAGAAATGCACTTTTTACTACATAAATCACGCACTTTTATTTAGTAAACAACACTATAAATAATTTTAAAAGTGTAATGAAAAATGAGCGTGACACCCAGCTTGACTTTCCCGTTAAAACCCCAAAACCCCATATGTAATTTAGTGACCTTATTGGTAAAGTTCTTCAAAAAGGTCAGATGTGTAGTACTCGCAACCTTCGTGCGTAAATACGTAAACGAGAAAAAGGAAGAATTGTATATCGGTAGCGGTCTATAGTTCCTGTTTACCCTAATAGTAATACAGCAGGAGTTTATATGTTTCGTGGGAAAATTCTACGATTTTTGGTAGGAAAATTTCGTAGGAGGAAAACTTGCCTACGTCGTAATTATTGTTTCTTCACTCCACCTATTATAAATGGGTGATGTGTCATAACCATAGGTCGGAATAGGTAGATTGATTGTTGGTACTTGTATCATAAATGTTCACAGAAAGAATAACGTGGATAAGCCATTTTCCCGGAATGTAATTCTGGATCCAAGTAAATATTGTTAATGTTGGTAGTGACATTATTACTACTCAATTCAATTAAAGGAAGGTAACAAAATGTAAAGTAATTTATTATTTACTTGTTGAAAAATAAAAACAATCAAATTCCGATCGAAGCATTAATATATTTCAATATTTTATTTCTAGCCTCGAATGAAGGGTATGGCCAAATCAAACGGTTTTACGACTTAATATAATTTCTACATATTTTTTTTTAATAATCAACCAATTTGCAAGTCGTGGTGGCGTTGTGGTTAAAATACCAGCCTCTCAAGTATGAGTGCGCGGATTCGATTCCAGGTCAGGTAAGTACCAATGTAACTTTTCTAAAGTTATATGTACTTTCTAAGTATATCTTGGACACCAATGACTGAAGGTGAAGGAAAACATCTTGAGGAAACCTGGACTTTATAAGCCTGAAATCAAGCGTGGTGATTACGCTCAATCCTTCTCTGTATGAGAGGAGACCTGAACCCAGCAGTGGGACGATAAAAGGGTTGATGATGATGAATCAACCAATTCCGTAAATCCGGGGATGTCCATATATTATATGTTTCCGATCAATGACCTAAATTCACTCTACCTATTCCGACCTATGGTTATAATCATAACATATGCCCCCAATCGCATAAACTTTTTACTACATTCCTTTTAATTTTCCAATTCTTTTATGATTCAAGACCTTTATCATCGCATGTAAGTCCAATCTCTCAGTAAACTAAGCATTAAAATTATGTATCTAGTTTATAAGGTTATAAGCGTTTACGTGGTGACATTGTTCAGCTCTGGAGTTGGGATGACACGCAAGTCCCGTCCGGGGCTGGTACCGAGCCCCGAGCTCATCCGATCCGATCGATACAACAAATAATGTTCGCGTGATGAATGATCCTCGGCGAATTCTATTGTTGTACATACAATTTTGGAAGAATGGAAGTATGTAGAGTGGGCGACGGCCCTTTGATTTAGAGGCCTACTTTGAATTTAGGCCAGGTGTCATGATGACCTGGATGGAAGCTTCTGGCTTTGCGTAATGTGTAGGACGTGTGGGACATGTGGAATAGATTCTTGGAGGCTTTTTACATTACTTAAGTGGGGCGTTGAGTAGGTTTTGCAGGTGTTTTAAGAAAGAATAATAGTTTATTTCACGTATATTATAAACTAGCTTTCCGCCCGCGGCTTCGCCCGCGTGGAATCGGTTATATCGCGCTTTTTTGATTTCCCTCAGGAATATCATTTTTTTCCGGGATAAAAGGTAGCCTATCTCCTTTCATCATCATCCCAGCGTTAATCCCAGTCGCATCCGAAGCCTTTTCAGCTTTGGAGTCTGGGGTTCGTCTTACCAGTCCAACTGCTGATATGGCTAAACTTCGACATTTTCTATGAAGCGACTGCCGTCTGGCCTCCACAACCCGAAGGCGACATCGAAGCATTGCAGTTAGACAAATTGTAGGACTTTTGAGGGCTCCAACAACCCGTAACGACTGCCACTAGATGTTCGTAGGGCAACCGGGACCAACGGCTTAACGTGCTTTCCGAGGCACGACCAGACCAGTACAAATATTCATATTTATGCATACAAATACTTGCACTGTGCGGGGATCGAACCCGCGCCACCTTGCGCAGCGGCCGCGACCGCTACCGCTACGCCACGGAGGCTGTCGATCCTATCTCCTTTCTCAGTGTCTAAAGATTGTCTGTGCCAAATTTCATCAAAATCGGTTGAGAGGTTTAAGCGAGAAAGCGTAACACACAGACAGACAGACAGACAGAGTTACTTTCGCATTTATAATATTAGTATGGATAAAATAACAATAAGGAAGGCACACAAACATAGGTACAGCATTAATTAAATAAAATATATAGACTAGTGCTTGACCGCATTCCCGCCTGATGGTAAGCAGTGATGCAATCGTTGATGGTAATGCGCGCTAGTTTATTAGGAACGTATTCTAGCTTTGAAGACACTTAAATATTGTAGTCCGACGGAAACACCGCCGCTGGCAAATTGTTCTAGTCCCTCGATGTGTCAACAACGTAAGGGTGGAAACTCGCCGTACGACGGGTCGTCCGATCATGGAATTTATGTGGGGGAATTAAATCATGTAATTCCCTCGCTCACTCTTCAAAATGCATCCTATAGAACACCGACGGGCTGGCTAATGTTTGCCTGTGCTCCAGGCTTTGGAGACTGTTTTGAGTGAACTCTGGGTCGCCATCAATTAGCCTCTTCGCACGCCTCTTCATTGAATCCAAAGTAGCCAGGTGGAAAGTTGCAGCAGCATATGCATACAAATATACGTATGCAATTATGCATGTCGTGGTGGCCAAGTGGTTAAAACACCAGCCTTTCAAGTATGAGTGTGCGGGTTCGATTCCAGGTCAGGCAAGTACCAATGTAACTTTTCTAAAGTTATATGTACTTTCTAAGTATATCTTGGATACCAATGAATGAAGGTGAAGGAAAACATCTTGAGGAAACCTGGACTCTCTATAAGTCTAAAATCGCCAACCCGCATTGAGCAAGCGTGGTGATTACGCTCAATCCTTCTCTGTATGAGAGGAGACATGTGCCCAGCAATGGGACGATAAAAAGGTTGATGATGATGATGATGAATTATGCATAGACATAATTATTTTGACCCTTTTTCCAATTGCTGTGTCTTAACGAAATACATCTATTTGCAGCTGCTGGTTAGAAATTGATTTTGCATTTCTAACCTACAACCTTGCTTTAATTGCCTAAAACACTTTTAATCATTATCCTAGGGTTTGAACAGACTTCTTTATCCATTGCGTCATTGATTTGAAAAATTCTTCAGCTTAGGTACTTATATAACGCAATGAACGTGCCTAAACTATCAAAATGAAAGGATTTTGCAATAAAATGTATTTTTGCGAGTCTTATGTAATTACCCCAATGATTATCATCTAAGATACCTATTCTAGATTGACTCATCATCATCATCATCATCACCTCAGCGTTAATCCCAGTCGCATCCGCAGCTTTTTCAGCTTTGGAGTCTGGGGTCCGCTTTACCAGTCTAACTGCTGAGTTTGGCTAAACTTCGATATTTTACGTGAAGCGACTGCCGTCTGACCTCCACAACCCGAAGGCGATATCTAAGCATTGCAGTTAGACCAACTGTTAGACTTTTGAGGGCTCCAACAACCCATAACGACTGCCACTAGATGTTCGTATGGCAACCGGGACCAACGGCTTAACGTGCTTTCCGAGGTACGACCAGACCAGTGCAAATATTCATATTCATGCATACAAATATTTGCACTGTGCGGGGATCGAACCCGCGCCTCCTTGTGCAACGGCCGCGTTCGCTACCGCTACGCCACGGAGGCTGTCATGTCTGTCCATCATACAAACACACATTTATTCAACGACAAAAAGTTTCTTCTCGCATAGTTCTCCAACAAAGGATTTTTAATAAAATGTAATTTTGCGAGTCTTATGTAATTACCCCAATGATTATCATCTAAGATACCTATTCTAGATTGACTATTCTAGTTTATTTCAAATTCTTTACTATTATTACTTACACGATTTCCCATAATCTTTTACGACAAGGGGACGGCGCATCTCTGATACATTTTATGCTTCTCATATCTACAATATCAGATCAACGTGGGCGATATTCTACTTCATACAGTATATTATGCGTAACATTACCATTAATTAGCTATGTACTTTCTAATGTTCCGAACATTCTTCAACAATTAGAAACGGAAGCAATAAAGGTTGGTGTAAACTTAGCGAGTGTATTAGTGCTGGTTCACTTGGACAAGCGAACGCGATATATGGCGCGAAACCTGAAGCAGAATTTCTGACATTTTAAGAATCATACCAAAATATGACAGCAATTGTAGTATGCCAGGATGAACAGAGGCGACCAACCAACTAGCTTTTTTTTTAATTATTTTAATTTTTATAATATAATTTATTTAGTTCCTTTTACAATGTAGTACATTTACAGCCTTATAAATACTTAGTAGTACCATATTTTTAACGATAGTCTTAAGTATTTATAATAAACACTAATTTAATTGAATTTACACAATTTTAAAATCTCTATGTATGGTGCATTGGTACTGACATCATAGCTTGTGGCGATCTAGCTAGATCAATTGAGACAGTTCATTTAATCTTTCCAAGTCCCAGGAATGATTCTCTGATAAGGAAGCACTCTTTATACGCTGAACTCAAGCATAGGTTTAGATTGAAATATAACACATTTACTTAATAATTTTACCAAATTTATACATAAGTATTACATATTCAATCAAAGTCGGTTTCCTCTTCGAAACTTGAGACAGTTTTATCATCGTTTAGGGAATTTATTTTTAGTTAGGTTATGTGCACAATCCATTAGTATTAAATTGACATGTAATAAAGAAATCTCGGTGGATTTGGTCTAGTTATAAAAGCCATTTGAAGCAAAGGCAGCTAGTATTATAAATATATGTAGCACTTTACACACAGTAACACTTTAAATATATGTAGTTAAAAACGGAATTAAAACTCAAACTTCGGTTTTGAATATGGGCTAAAGTAGCCAGCACCTTAATTAGCTTAGTATATTGTTAATCCCATGGGCGTACCCATACAGCTGACCGCCTGGAAATCTCACAGAACAAGTATAAACTCCCCTAATTACTAAACAAAGTATAAACGAGGACTTATCTCTAACTTTTAAATAAACCACGCAGTACACACTGGTAATATGTACGGGAAAGAACCACGTGCGACTACAGCCCACCAAGATTACACACTCTAAAAATTTGAAGGCTTGACTTGCCCCCCTCTGCCTAGGCCAAAAGCTGGGTACGCCCATGGTTATCTATAAGTTGTATGTTAAGAAAAACCTGTCCGACCCGTAAGGATAGTAAAGGTTAGTTAAACACATGACCAAATAACATATGAAATTTTACATAATCATCATAGTAAAAATACTATTGAATTTTGAAATTATCTTTTTTTCCCGCGAATTAATCTAAAAAAAATAATTCTGAGCGAATAGCGATGCGACCGCGTGCCGCGAATTACAATATTTATTTTTTTAGGGTTTTTTTTTTGCTTAAGTTTAGCCCGGCTTTGTTGGCGATAGTAGAATCAGTTATCGATTCCTAACAATACCTTCACGGATCGGACAGGGTTTTCTTTACATATTGTATGTTCGAAAATGAGTTTGCTCAACAATGTGAGTAATGCAATTAATTTCGTTGAACTGTCAAAATCAAACCCAATGTTACTGATAAACGGTTGTCTGTATAAGATCGCTCTTAGCGATAAGACTGCCCATTGTGTCCCCCTTTGTAAAATCTTTTTTTATGTTCTGTAATCTATATGGTGTACATAATAAAGAATATTCTATTCTGATAGTGTGTAAAGCAATTACCCTGCTGGTCTGATCGCTCTCGCAGCCGCGCCCACTTCCTCGGTAGTCTGTGAACAAGCATTTATTTAAACACAGCACGGCTGCTTACACATAATTGAATAATTCCTGGCTCCTTCCTGTTGCGATTAAAAAGTATTTAATTGTGGAGAGTAAAAGTCAATTAGACATGAGCTGATATAGATTATTGAGGCACTCGGAATTCGCGGATGTTTGCTTTAGAAACGGATGTGGTTTTAGTTCCTTGGAGTGTTGTTAGTTCTTCTATAGGATTATTTCTCTTAATGAACTGTTTGGTAACACTTTTAGTTTACGTTTTTGGTTACGTTTTCCAACGCTTGTGAGTGAAAATGTTTCTTATCTGATTGGTCTGTTGGAAATATCTTCTATACTATTAATTCCAGAATTTTGGCCTAAAGTAGAACCAATTAATTCCGGGACAGATCAAGATATCTCATTGGAATTTGTCAAAAGGCTAATTTTCTTAATTCAAAACGTTTGAAACCTAGTCTCAATCCATTCTCGGCGAAAATAGAATCAGTTATCAAAAGTTTAGGGAAATAGGAGGTATTTTTGACAGGTTCAGACTGAGGTCAGCACCATAATTGCGTAACACGTTACTATTAATTAGAATCATTTTGAAGCAAATTGTTGGTTAATTCCTTGTTGCTTCATATGTTCAAAAAATTTGCTCCACGCAATGAATGTCGTTGAACTGTCAAAATTAAACCCATTGCTACTAATAGCTTGTTACGCAATTACCCTGCAGACTGTGAAAATTACGACTATTATAAAATTACTAGCTTTCCGCCCGCGGCTTCGCCCGCGTGGAGTTCGGTTATATCGCGCTTTTTAGATTTCCCTCGGGAACATCAAATTTTTGCGGGATAAAAGGTAGCCTATGTTATTTCTCAGGGTCTAAACTCTAAAGATTGTCTGTGCCAAATTTCATCAAAATCGGTTGAGAGGTTTAAGCGGGAAAGCGTAACAGACAGACAGACAGACAGACAGACAGACAGACACACAGACAGACAGACAGACAGAGTTACTTTCGCATTTATAATATTAGTATGGATGTGTAATGTGCTTGCAGTAAAAATAAAGTAAATAAATTGCATCTCTAGTGTCCTACAGACCCGGGCGGTACCACTGGTCAGTTGATGGCAAACATGCTATTAGTGGTATTTCTACTCTCACATAAACAAAATGACACCAAACACTTCTCTATAATATTAGATATGCCGAAGTCTTTTCCATAAATATTCGCTTCACGCTCGGCGCTATCTTAATAGCTCAAAGTAATTTGTGTGGTAGCGCATATTTAGCGCTACCTGGCCCGGTCCACAGGTGGCGAGATTGCCACAAGATATGGCCCCCAGTAAAACTTTTGTGGTGCACATTTATTCTTATTTTGGTCGGCGATCGTGACTGGTCTTTGCACGTGCTGTTCAAAACAAACCGTAGCCTCTAGTCTAGGAAAACGACCTTTGGAATTGATGACTATATCGCCTTCCAGCGAATTCATTGCGCGCTGTACATCTACCGACACTTTGATAATTCGAAGTTCCTCGGTATTGTATTGTGACAGTAATGTGTGAGTGATTCCTCAGTGTGTATTGGTTGCCTCGAAGGGATGATTTACAAACTGTTTAGTGTTGTCCAGCGCACTTGTTTCATGCTGGGCGCGTGACGTCACGATTGCTTTGAAACGAATAGCTCATTCGGTTAAGGCACATACCTTATGTAAAGGTGCTTTGCCTAAATACAGCATTACGTTGGGCTAAAGGTGATTAGCTGAAGGATAAGAGTAGTATTACTTAATATATGGCCACACGGGTTTTTATGTAACCGTTCCGATAAGGACTGGGATTTTTAAAGTCGTTTTCTTGGCACTCTGGTTTTGATATCGTATTTCACTCGAACTCAATTTGAATTTTGTAGACTTTATGATAAGTAGAAGTTAGGTCAAAGTCAACTCAATTGTTTCATTTAGGCATATCAAAGGTAGTTTTGAGTGTCACGATTTACAAGTATACAGAATTGGTTGTATGGGCAAAATAATCTCTATATTAAAATTTAATTTTGGTAAGTCATTATCATGGTGGCCTAGTGGTTAAAATGCCAGCCTCTCAAGTATGAGTGCGCGGTTTCGATTCCAGGCCAGGCAAGTACCAATGTAACTTTTCTAAAGTTATATGTACTTTCTAAGTATATCTTGGACACCAATGACTGAAGGTGAAGGAAAACATCTTGAGGAAACATGGACTTTACAGTCTGAAACCGCCAACCCGCATTGAACAAGCGTGGTGATTACGCTCAATTCTTCTCTGTATGAGAGGAGACCTGTGCCCAGCAGTGGGACAATAAAAAGGTTGATGATGATGATGAAGTCATTATCAAAAGTTTTACTATCATTATCTGCCACGAAACACATATCAGCCATAATGTTTCCACTGATGCCTGCGGGAACATAGGCATAATCCACTACATAGGCGGTGCGGGGCGGTAGATGTCGCATGGTTTCTAGGACATGCCAGTTTCCTCTCAATGGTTTATGCACCGTTTTGAGAGCAGTGACGAGAAAAAAGCGCCCGTGTGGGCTCTACTCTATGATCTTCTCCGTGGTAGGCAACAACATCAGCCGCCGGCATAAGTTACCACCCACCAGACAAAGTCTTGCCGCCAAGCGATTCGTCGTGTTCCGGCATGATGTCTGGTGAAGCCGTACGGAGGACGGGTCTGAGCAGTTGTGTTGCGATGTGTACCGGGTACGATGTGCCTAATGTTGTTGTGTCGGGAGTTTGGTCGTGGAGGGTCTCCAGATCATCTTCTGGCGCAGCATCGTTGGTCGTGTTGTTGGGTTAAACATTGCATCACCTCGCTCAACTGCCTCCCTTCCTATTCACTCAGTTTTTTTTAAGTGAATAGGCTTAATAAGCTAGTGCGTTTTACCATCAAAGATTGCATCACTGCTTACCATCAGGCGGGATTGCAGTCAAGCACTAGTTTAAAACTAATAAAAAAAAAAATCTACAACTCGCAGCCGTTATCACTGGGCCACAATTGCTCTGTACCCTAATTGCCTAAACACACTATTACAATCAGTTGGAATCATTCTGAAGCCAATTGCTAAACCATTGCTCCATATGTTCGGAAAGTGTGTCTACTCAACAACGTAAATAACGCAATGAATGTTGTTGAACTGTCAAAATGATACCTATCCATTGTTACTGGTAGTGTGCTATGCAATTACCCTGCTGGTCACCATATTTACTATATCAAATAACATACTATCGACTCTCTGTCAAAGGAAAATAAATCAGCATGGTTGTAAAATAAAAATATAACATGTAAGTAAGTACGTTTAAATCCCTCGTGCAATCTCACTGACAGAGCAACTAAGGATTATCACTATCATTAGTCGTAAGGACTGATGAGGGATTACTTTATGTCACAGGTGGGAATATAATCTTAGTTACATCCTTATTTCAACGGGAATTCGTACAGACGTGCAAAGTGTGCGAACTGGTTCTCGTTGACATGCTATATCGCTGATGACATTGTAGTATGTAATGGGATAAGAGGTTGCTTACACTTACGACTTTTTGGCCCTTGGAAATTCTCTTTTATTAAAAAACTAGGTCTTGCCCGCGACTCCTTCCGCGTGTTAATGTTAAATAAGCGCATGTTAAAAGAATGGGAGCAATATGTACGTCCGCGTTTCCTCCCATTTTCGCAACATTTTTTGTTACTGCTCTGCTCCGATTGGTCATAGCGGGATTTTTATATAGCCTATGTCCTTTCTCAGGCTCTAAACTATCTGTGTACCAAATTTCATTACAATCGGTTCAGTGGTTTTGGCGTGAAAGCCGGACAGACAGACAGACAGACAGAGATACTTTCGCATTTATAATATTAACTATGGATAGACAATAAAGGAGCATTTCCCCTAAGTTTAAGAATGGTCATATTCTGATGTTCAATCTGAAACAGTCAAAAATATGTATTGTACGTCTAATTTCCTCCACATTTTTTCATAGTTTTTAACATTAATTGTCTTTGACATGAGACTGCGATTTGAAGTTGAACGTTTTTAAGAACGATAAGCACCTTTCTAGTAATCGTATATATAAATGTTGAGGCGGAGAAGAATGATATGAAACGACAATCCCCACTTTCCAAAACGACTCTCCTTACCTGCCGCCATTACAAAATAACGTCACAATGTTTGCCCTACTACTGCGTAAATCAAACGAGCAACTTTTAACATAATAGCCGTAGTGATGGTTGTCAAGAAAATGATGGTAGTGGGGTTTGACATTACAGTGTCAAAAAACGCTCTATAGGAAAACTTATCAGATTACAATAATTTTGTATATACATATAACGTTTCATTGTGTATAACATTTCGTTAATTGTATGTCATTCGTCGATAAATTGAGACCTTAGGTTAGGACTAGAGGTTGCTTAACCAGCAGCAATGTGTTTCAATTTGACAGTTCAATATTCATTGCGTTATTTACGTTGTTGAGCAGACATATCTTTCGAACATATTATGAAGCAATGGAATAGCAATATCCTTTTAAAGTGATTTTTTAGATAGAGATTGATAGTGTGTTACGTAATTAGGCCGCTGGGTGGTTGCTTAGAATTATAGTTCTTTTAGGAAACTTGCAAGTTTACCTAGTGTTTGCACTGACCTTTGAAAGTGCCTTCTCCTTAATCAATTCCTTTGTCGTAAGATTGACATTTTTACCAATACATTTGTCATACTACCATTTGCTGCTTTATTCTGAAATCGTGACGTTTGATCGCTCTGGGCTTTGGGCCAGTCATTTCAGTTCGTAGTCACATTAAGAGTAATATTACTGTAACTTGTATATTTATTGCTCACGGAATATATAATATCCGGTGTTTTAGAAATGTCAGAGTCACCTGTTTGACCTTTAGAAAGAAATCATGTTACATGTCACTGATATAAACTTGGCGTTATCGCAAAGGTCCGGCAGTATTTCACACCTGGGCAGCTTTTAATGTTATACAAAGCACAGGTCCGTTCGTGTGTGGAGTACTGCAGCCACATTTGGGCTGGTGCTGCCAAGTGTCACCTGGCCACTTTGGATTCAGTGGAGGGACGTGCAAAGAGGCTGATTGGTGACCCTGATCTAACTCGAGTTGGTCTCCAAAGCCTAGAGCACAGGCGTAGAGTAGCCAGCCTTTCGGTGTTCTATAGGATGCATTTCGGGGAGTGTGCGAGGGAATTGCATGATTTAATTTCCCCATCCCCGTTCCACCAGCGGACGACCCGTCGTACGGCTGGTTTCCACCCTTACGTTGTTAACACCACTACGATCCGGACGAAGCGTTTCGCCTCCTCCTTTATACCGCGTACATCGAGGGACTGGAACAATTTGGTGTTTCCGTCGGACTACAATTTGAGTGTCTTCTAGGCTAGAGTGAATAGGCTCTTAATAAACTAGTGCGCTTTACCATCAACGATTGCGTCACTGCTTACCATCAGGCAGGATTGCGGTCAAGCGCTAGTTTATAAAATATATAAAAAAAAAGTACACGGCGAGTTTCCACCCTTACGTTGTTGACACCACTACGACCCGGACGAAGCGTTTCGGCTCGTCTTTAATGCCGCATACATCAAGGGAACGATTTTTCTTCTTCTTCCAGTGCCTCTTCAATCCTGAAGGGTGGCCATCAGCTTCTTGTACTCGGTCTTGTCAACCGCGAGTCGGAACAGTTTTTCGACGGAAGTAATGCCGGTCGACTCCCTGATGTTTCGCAGCCACGACTTTCTCTTACGTCCAGCGCGCCTCTTTCCTTCTACCTTGCCCATCATAATGATCGATCGATTTTCCAGCAGCGGTCTTTCTGTCTGACTACAATTTAAGTATCTTTAAGGGTAAGGTGAATAGACTCTTAATATACTAGCGCGCTTTATCACCAACGATTGCTACACTGTTTACCATTAGGCGTGATTGTTGGTCATGCATTAGTCTATAAAAGGTAAAAAAAAAATAGTTCTGATTTCGGTAGGTATTACATAGATTTTGTTTTGGAAATATGATCTGTAGTAGACTCATTGGCAAGTTAATGATTAGCAGGGCGTTTAATGGTAAACTACGAGTATGTTTATTAGGGTGCTTCTTATTTGTCGACTTTTAAAAAGTAACTGCGTCAACCCGCCATTCGCTTCTGTCGTCCAAAAAACGAGCTCATTATTTTTATTTTATTTTTAAATCAAATTTTAGGGGTCGCTACCGAGCATTAAAGGTTTAATATTTTGTTTAATTTGTCATTTTTTTTTTATTACTTTAAAGAGACATATAATAGTTTTAGGATTATTGAATCAAGATAAAATTTGCTTTTTCAACTGTCGACGAATGATTCAACACAATAAACACTCGATTTACACTTGCCCCCCTTCTCCCGCAACCTTCAGTATGCGCCCGATCGCCTCGTACAGTCGTAATACTAGTACAACATCAGCACCAAGGAATGATTTGTGCTTGCTAAAAGATCTCAAGAGTTTTGAAAAAATAAACAAAGCCATATCGAAAAAAGCTATAACAAAGTTTCTAGGGCATTTAAGGTACCTCTCCGAAGAACTTGTTGCATTTTCTTTTTTTGATGAGGAAGTTTCATTGGAAAGTAAATAAAATATGGTTATTGCACTAAATAAAGAAGGTTTAGACTTTAGCCCTAAGCGGATATCTTTAGATGTAAGTCACATCGACGAAAAAAATTTAGAAGACTTTGTTACCAGCAACACCTTACGGTTTTTTAGAATTCACGGTATTTCATCCACATTTCAAAAAAAGATCCTTCTCTTTGGGAGGAAGATGAAGATTATAAAGCTTCTAGAGAAATTATATGCTCTATGAATGTAGTGAATGATTTGGCAGAGCGGGGAGTGGCATTAATGGAAGAGTACAACAAATTAATTACCAACGATGAGGAACATAAACAATACCTTCTTTTAGTTGTGAAAAATTTTATACAGAAGTACCCAAATACAAATACCTTGTTATCATAGTTAATTTTTCAGTATCATAACTCCCTACTAATTATATGATTTAAGAATGATATAATTTTTTTCACTGAATAAAAATTCTAATAAAAAATACATATTTATTTTTAATTTTGCTGGCCGGTAGCGACCCCTAAATATTACTTTAAAAATCTGAAAAAAATAATTTACTACTTTTTTGGATCATAGAAGAGAATGAATGGGTGACACGAGAATAAATTGAAAAAATTTTTTTCTATTGTCTGTCAATAAGTCAATCAGCCACTGGACTGTTTTATAGTTAGAGGATTGTTATCAAGAAAACTTCTCATCAAACTGATATCAGATATTTTTAATTTATGTAGAAGAAATTGTGGCAGGTCATTTGCTCAGCTGTGGGATAGTGGGTCTTTATAATTTGTTGGAGAACTAAGTGCGAAGAAACATAACTTTGTAGTTCAATAAATGTGTGTTTGTATGATGGAGAGACAAGAGGACAACGAAGTTATCTATACTAATATATGTATAAAGCTGAAGAGTTTGTTTGTTTGAACGCGCTAATCTCAGGAACTACTGGTCCGATTTGAAAAATTCTTTTTGCGTTGGATCGCCCATTAATCCAGGAAGGGTTTAGGCTATATAACATCACGCGGCGATCAATAGGAGCGGGGAATATTAAAAAAAAAAACGCGCGTAAAACCGCGTGGCGCAGCTAGTCCTATATATAAGGGTTTCGTCTTTTTGAAGTACGGAACCGTATGAAATACCTTTCACTCTAAGTTTCATTAATTTAAAACATTGTTATTGAGGTATCCGTGTAACGCGGATATTGATAAACGACTTTTATAATTTGTCGATTAATCGTAAGTGTGCGCACCCGCTACGGGAGAGCATAATTAAGATCAAAGAAGCTGTGTACAAAGATAGATATACAGCCGTTTCTAATTGTAAATGTTATTACTCGGGATACGATGGTTGAGCAGATGGCTACAAGTTTGTAATCGCCTGATTTTCACCGTTAATTGCTACTTTTGTACATACAAAGTATGTTCTGATCATGATTTTTAATTGCTTGCGAGTTTTTGTCACACGTGTGTCTGTGGTCGCCGATCGAGACCGCATTGACGCTTTCGAGATGTGGTGCTGGAGAAAGATGCTTCAAATTCCTTGGACAGCATTCCGCACAAATCAGTCAATCCTTCGAGAGCTGGGTGTCACAATAAGACTTTTCTCTGAAGAATCGAATCTTTTTCCTTAGAAGAATCTTAGAATATTTTGGCCATATTGCCAGGAAGGATGGAGACAACCTCGAACATCTGATAGTTACTGGGCAGGTGGATGGACGACGTTCTAGAGATCGCAGTCCAATAAGGTGGACTGACCAAATTCGTTCATCTCTGGACACCGGCCTGCATGATGCTATACTCACGTCAGGATCTTACATAATGAAATTATATTGGAGATTTAAAGTTTTGTCGAGCTGACAGCTATGAACTCGTTTAAATGCTAGACAAAGGCCTACCCAAAGGCTTTCCACAATGATGGGTCTTTGCTGCCCGCATCCATCGGCTGCCCACGACCTTCACTAGGTCATCGGCTCACATTGTTGAGGGCTTATAATTAGCACCTTCTTTATAATTAGCTCCTTTTTCCAACAACAGATAACACACACACACACCCCCACACACACATACACACACACACACACAATTGTTTTATACAAAAATTGCCAGACGTATCATTAATTCCACAAATAAGAACTTCGGTCGATTGAATAATTACCCTTCAACAAACTAAGATTATATCAGATTAAATTAATCTCAATATACACGCCCACAAATGCGCGAAAAGGATGATGATGCGGGCGAAAATGGGTCTTAGCCCGTAGGTACTATAGACGGATGTATTTCTTCTACATAAGCCTTCTGAGAGTATTAGCCAAATGTTTTGTTTTTGTTATGTCAATTAATCATTAACCTCTTTATTTATAAACGTTGTCTATAGTTAAGTAGCTATTAGGGAAAAAGCAGTAAAATGTTCGCCAAAATGGGTATCAATCTAATGATTCGTAATGGGACTGTAATGAAAGTGCCCCATGCTGTTAGAAGTTTTTCTGTTACGTCAGTAAACGGTGATATAGTCAAAATTCAAAGTACAGAAGATTTCAAAGATAAAGTTATCAATAGCAAAGTCCCGGTCGTTGTAGATTTCTTCGCTACATGGTGCAATCCCTGACGTCTGCTGACACCCAGACTGGAATCCATCATTTCTGAATCCAAAGGAAAGGTGGTTTTAGCAAAAGTTGATATTGATGAACAGACAGACAGCTTTGGACTATGAAGTAAGTTCTGTGCCTGTCCTGGTGGCCATAAAGAATGGCAAAGTCTTGCATCACCTGGTCGGATTGCAAGATTCTGACAAACTGCGTAAATGGATTGAAGACTTCACATCTGATGATAAAACAGAGCAAAAACTGGACTAGCCAGGTGACGACCGACAAGATGAATTGAATTGAATAAAGGGACTTTTACCATACATCTTTGAAATAAAGAAAAAGTTTAATTGGGACTCTTACAGAAAGATCATGAAACGTTAAACGTTTTTCATGTATACCTTCACATTTCTTACAAAGTACCTACACATTCATTACTTAATGTATTAAGTACAATACTAGTATTTTTAATACATTTTTTTCATAACGTTAATCATCATCAACCTTTTTTTATCGTCCCACTGCTGGGCGCAGGTCGCCTCTCATACAGAGAAGGATTGAGCGTAATCACCACGCTTGCTCAATGCGAGTTGGCAATTTCAGACTTAAAGTCCAGGTTTCCTCAAGATATTTTCCCTCATCTTGTAATCAGTCATTGGTGTCCAAGATATACTTAGAAAGTAATACAGGGTGTATCTGACATCGTAACGCAAAAAGCTACACCGCATGCCACTAATAAAATTATGATAGTCATTTATGTCGTTAATGAACGGTTACAGAATTCACTGTGTTTTAAAAAAAGTGTCGGCTCAGCCTTTGAACGTTGCAAGCGTGCCGCCGTGCGGGTTTGTAGGTGGTATGACGTTGATCCCTGATGTGAACTCTATTAAATCAGCTGATAAGACAGTTTTTCGAGTTTTGTTTTCATTGCGCTTTTTTGAGTAATTAGCGAATTAATTAATTGTTTACTTTAAAATCTTATTGGGTTATAAAAGTATAGCAATTATGAACGGTCTAAAGTGAAAAAAATACATATTTTTTTTTGAAATCATGAAAGAGCCTACGAAAAATTCCACCACTGGGGGGTTCAGAATCATGTACTGGATCCATGGTACTCGTTTGTGCGTCGATGTCAGATACACCCTTTATAACTTAGAAAATGTACATTGGTTTTTGCCTTACCTGGACTCAAACCTGCACACGCAGGTATGAACTTGAGAGTCTGGTATTTGAACCACTGGGCCACCACGATTTCAAAACGTTAATAATCCTTAATAATATTATAAATGGGAAAGTGAGTTTGTTTGTTTGTTCCGCTCTCACGCCGTAACTACTGAACCGATTGCTTTAAAATTTTGCAGACGTAAAGTTAGATGTCCGGATTAAATAATAAGCTACTTTTTATCGCGGAAAAAATTGATATTCCCGAGGGAAATCTAAAAAGCGCGATATAACCGAACTCGACGCGGGCGTCGTAGCCGCGGGCGGAAAGCTAGTTCTTTATAAATACCCACGTATTCAAAAGTTTTGGACGTATTTTTTGTTCAGTCCTTACTAAATTTGTTTAAATTCTACTGTCAAATTAAATCCTCTACAAACTAATCACTTTTCAGTTTCTACATTTGCAAGAAAAACCGTTAATGAAGTAGGCAAAAATTGATTGCCTATGACCATCTTTCCGACATTCGTAATTACTTTCAAAGTAAATTTAAATGACTAAGAAGCGGTCATTTAAACTGTCTAATGACATTGCCGTTACATGTAGATATCAATTCATAATTTATTATCTGCGTTTGCGCACTATCTGCCGCGGATGGCTCGTAAGTTTATGATGAATGAAACTAATTGCTCTTCAGATAATAAATTTGTCAATAGGGTTAGACAAATTATTATTCCAGTAAAGAGGATTTATTTTTTCATATACGGCCTACGGGAGAGTTATAAAACCTCTTTGGAGATGTATATATAGTACGTTTTTAGTTCTTATTCTTATTGATGATTATTATCTTATGATTTATAAACACATTGATTACTGCTGAATGCTGATGTTGCTTGGATATAGGAGCACTTACATAGCAATACATAATTACATATTAATAAAAAACACACCAGCCTCCGTGGTGTAGCGGTAGCGAACGCGGCCGATGCGCAAGGAGGTGCGGTTCGATCCCCGCACAGTGCAAATATTTGTATGCATGAATATGATAATTGCATGACATGCTGTGGCAACCTATAATTAAGTCTGCACTCTGACTCAACATAGAATTTTATATTATTGTAATATATAAATGTAACTAGTGTAAGATTTGTTGGTTGTCCTAAATAAATAAATAAATAAATAATTTGCACTGGTCTGGTCGTGCCTCGGAAAGCACGTTAAGCCGTTGGTCCCGGTTGCTATACGAACATCGAGTGGCAGTCGTTACGGTTGTCGGAGCCCTCCAAAGTCTAACTGCAATGCTTAGATATCGCCTTCGGGTTGTGGAGGTCAGACGGCAGTCGCTTCACGGAAAATATCGAAGTTTAGCCAAAATCAGCAGTTAGACTGGTAAAGCGGACCCCCGACTCCAAAACTGAAAAGCTACGGATGCGACTGGAATTAACGCTGAGATGATGATGATGATGACATATTGATACAAAAATTAAAACGTATAATTTTTATACTGAGATTACACAGATTACAATAGCTTACATTATAAACAATATATTTATAAACTAGTGCTTGATCGCAATCCCGCCTGATGGTAAGCAGTGATGCAATCATTGATGTTAAAACGCTCTAGTTTATTAAGAGCCTATTCACTCAAAAAAAACCGAGTGAATAGGAAAGAAGACGACAGTTGAGCGAGGAGATGCAATGTTAACCCCAACAACACGACCAACGATGCAGCGCCAGAGGGAGATTGATCTGGAGACCCTTCACGACCAAACTCCTGACACAACAACATTTGGCGCATCGTACCCGACACACATCGCAACACAACTGCACAGATCCGTTCTCCGTAAGACTTCACCAGACATTATACCCGAACACGACGAATCGCTTGGCGGCATGTCTGGTGGGTGGTAACTTCTGCTGGCAGCCGATGTTATGGCCTACCAGCATGTGTATGTGTGTGAAGGTAAAGCCTGTAGGTGTTGTGTAAGTGTGATAGATTTTCACACCTATTAAGACAGAATATTATGGTTAAAGGAATCTTTGTAGTGATGAAGAGTGTAATCTTATATGATGGAAATGATTTGATTTGAATGATCGACAACCGTCGCCATATGCTGTAAAAAAATTAGAGGGAAAACGCAGGTGAAGTGAGCCTGAAGTGACCCGTCAATAGTGTCGGTCATTAGCATCAGTTGAATGATTGCGTTCTCACTTTGGAGGTATGAGGAACAGGGAGTAAAGTTTACTCATCCTCCATAGAAAAGGGAGGATTCCGACCAGACAGGTGTTGAGTCTGACGGGCACTTGCCCAACGGTTCAAGTTGGGAAGTTGTATGTATGCTAATTAACCAAACCAACCAAAAACCAACCAAAACACCGACCAACCAAAAACCAAAGTCACCGACATATCTCTGCGAGTCGCTAAACTTAAGTGGCAGTGGGCAGGGCACATTGCTCGTAGAACCGATGGCCGATGGGGCAGTGAGGTTCTGGAGTGGCGGCCACGTACTGAATGACGCAGCGTAGGGAGGCCCCCAACAAGGTGGACCAATGACCTGGTGAAGGTCGCGGGAAGCCGATGGATGCGGGCAGCACAAGACCGGTCAGCGTGGAAAGCCTTGGGGGAGGCCTTTGTCCAGCAGTGGACATCTATAGGCTGAAGAAGAAGATGTATGCTAATTGCACGGTAAACTCTGCTTGCGAGATGTAGAATTCGTGTGACGTCAGTATGATGCGTTGTTTATTTGTGGCGTTTGTAGGTACCGTTACAACTTCATCAAAAATTACTTAGTGAGATATTTACCCAATAGGTCTGTAGTTCTTAGGGCAAGCAAAGAAGAAAATAAGGAACTAATTTCAGATGTAACAAAATTTGGAGCACAGGCGTAGAGTAGCCTGCCTTTCGGTTTTCTATAGGTTGCATTCTGGTGAGTGTGCAAGGGAATTGCATGATTTAATTCCCCCATCTCCGTTCCACCATCGGACGACCCGTCGGACGGAGACTTCCCCCCTACGTTGTTAACACCACTACGATCCGGAGGAAGCGTTTCGCTCCCTCTTTTATTACGCGTACATCGACGGACTTTGAGTGTCTTCAAGGCTAGAGTGAATAGGCTCTTAATAAACTAGCGCGCTTTACCGTCAACGATCGCATCACTGCTTACCATCAGGCGGGTTTGCGGTCAAGCGCTAGTTTATAACTTATAATAAAAACTGAAGTTACAACTGGTGTGGCCAGCCCTGCTGCCTGCGCAGAAGCACTAAGTTATGAGTGGAGCGTGTGACGTTGATGTATTTACGATGAGCGCACGCTTTTCCCGTGAGATTACATGCGCAGACGCACCCCCCATAGGTTTAACTCCTAATTTTATTGGCGTAGAAAGGACGGATGAGTATTTATTACTTAATGATGTATTAACATTGCGTGACTAATCTCAATACCAGTTATAATTGTTTTACGTAGTGTACCGACTAATCCCGCCGCATGGGATTAATTTTGCACAGAGTCAGCTAAAGAGCATATTTTAATGTATTTATTAGCAAAACTAGCTGAGCCCTGAGGTTTTATCCTCATAAATTTTGATTTGATGGGAAAACTTATATCCTAATCCAGGTCATGGTCTGTTACCAAATTTAATCCAGATCCTTTCAGGCATTTTAGCATTCCACCGTAAAACTAACGTAACAAATGATTATACAAAACATTAAATATTTTCTCTTTGAAATATTATTAGTTTAGATTATGATGCTATAGGTTACCGCTGATAGGTACAGATGACAGCACATCAAGCTTTTACAATCTGTTAGATTTCTTTATTAGATTTCCAATTTTATCTCTAAAGTATTAAGGCTCAAGATTGATTGGGTGACATTTGACAGTTTAGGGTAACTTAACCTACTGTCGTCCGTACAACGCAACGTGGAATATATTTTATGAAAACGTTTATGAACATTGTTTTACTGCAGTCACGGTCGCGTAGTGTCTATTTAAAAGATCAACACCGCCGCCGCCGCCGCGTGATCAAGCCGTACAGAGGACGGGTCTGAGCAGTTGTGTTGCGATGTGTGGCGGGTACGATGCGCCAAATGTTGTTGTGTCGGGAGTTTGGTCGTGGAGATTCTCCAGATCAATCTCCCTCTAGCGCAGCATCGTTTGGTCGTGTTGGTCTTGGCTTTAACATTGCATCACCTCGCTCAACTGCCGTCATCCTTTCTATTCCTAAGTTTTTTAAGTGAATAGGCTTAATAAACTAGTGCGGTTTTTTTAAAGAAAATAACTACAAGCTCCTAGATTCTAGCCACTTTCGTACTTGGACGCCTAATCTCTTTTGTCAAACAAGATAAAGAACACGCCTTGATAATCGCTAAGTTACTCAGAACAGTTGTGAGGCAGTGGAAAACGTTACAATAATATTCGACTTAAGAGTTGTACGCCGAGAGCACTTTCTCAAGTAAGAACTTTATGTAAATTGTTTCCGCACCACTACTTTCAAAACGACGAAAAACTTTGAGACGATATCGGCAAGTCCTAGTACAATAAAATCGAAGTCATGTGACGTCAAACAACTGGGCGCGCGTGGGTGATTATAGCCATACAGTTTCATTGAGATGAAGCCTGTGTTCTAGTAATGGGAAACGTTATAGGCTGAATACGCTATGTTGCCATTATCATTTTCTATTTAGTCTATGTAATAGTATTCAGGTCTCCTAAATATGATTGGGGGAGCTTTCCAGTTTAACTGGATGCAGCTGAATCGTATTTTATATATCATGGAGTTTTAGTTATCTTACAAAAGCCGCCCAGCACCCTAATTGCGCAAAATTGCTGCGCAAGGAGGCGCGGGTTCAATCCCCGCACAGTGCAAATATTTGTATGCATGAATATGAATATTTGCACTGGTCTGGTCGTGCCTCGGAAAGCACGTTAAGCCGTTGGTCCCGGTTGCCATACAAACATCTAATGGCAGTCGTTACGGGTTGTTGGAGCCCTCAAAAGTCCAACAATTGGTCTAGCTGCAATGCTTCGATCTCGCCTTCGGGTTGTGGAGGTCAGACGGCAGTCGCTTCACGGAAAATGTCGAAGTTTAGCCATATCAGCAGTTGGACTGGTAAAGCGTACCCCAGACTCCAATGCTGAAAAAGCTTCGGATGCGACTGGGGTTAACGCTGAGATGATGATGATGATTTTGAAGCTTATTGCTATTCCATTGCTCCCTATGATTGAAAATGTATCTGCTCAGTAACGCAAATAACGCAATGATTGTTGTTGAACTGTCAAAATGAAACCCCCTGCTACTGATATTGTTTTACGCATTTACCCTGCAGTTCTACAATGACTACTAAACATTTGTAAAAAAACCGACTTTTGAATAATTTAATAAATAAAAATGTTATGCATTATTATGACGCACTACGCATGGTTTATAGAGAACACCCTATATGCGAGCACAGTCCGAGACATAAGTTCCAAGGGCATGAAAGGAGTGGAGACATCTTTACTAGAGTTTATTCACCTTACTTCAAAAATCCTTAGTTCTTTACTGATAATCTGAAAGTGAGTTTGGTTGTTCCGCTTTCACGCCGTAACTACTGAACCGATTGCTTTGAAATTTTGCAGACGTAAAGTTAGAAGAGCGGATTAAATAATAGGGTACTTTTTAACCAGGAAAAAATGTCATTCCTGTAATAAGATATACCCATGTTAAGACTGACTTTCGGACTTCTGACGATCCATAACGATCGTCAAAGATCACGAATGACAACCTACCTAATCGAAAATAAGTAGGTCACAAGATTATCAAACCCTATTCATAAATAATTCGACCTAATGCCCCACCATGAATGTCAATGCCATGGGACGCCTTGGAATTAATGGGGAAGTGCAGTTACTTACCGCGAATAGTATCGGGAACAATCAAATATAATAACCAAAGGAATACTAAGTGGTACGAAGCGGGAATGTATATCTCTTGTTTACATATCAAATTCTATGTAATAGATTACGGGTACTATAGCTTTTTGTGTCATCGGTATTTATAAACCATTCTGTAAATGTTCTTTATTATAAATACGTGACAACTACATGGTTTAGGTAAGAAAGAAAGAAAGAAATATTTGATTTGGGTCACCGCACAGGAAATTGCCTTTGACTTTTGAGGACATTGAAATCAATTTGTGGAGGCATGAGGAATAGGGAGTAAAGTTCACTCATCCTCCATAGAAAAGGGAGGATCCTCCGACCAGACGGGTGTTATGTCTGGCGGGCGCTTGCCCAACGGTTGATTTTGGGAAGTGACGTCAGTATGACGTGTTGTTCTTATGTGGCGGTTGTAGATACCGCTACAAGCTTCTCCAGCTCCAGCTCTTAGCCATTATTATGCAACTGAATCCCTTTAAAATGCAGTCACTGCCTTCGCAACAGACAACCGACGCTGAATATCTCATGGCAATGGGATATCCAATATTCTTACAGTACTCACTCAAAGTACCTTGGCAATACTTTGGAAAGAATAATTTAATCCTCTTGATCTCTTTGTCATCGCATCGGCGAATGCCATCAGCTTTGTTCAATTTTGGGTGAAATAAAATTAATACAAAGAGAAACGAAATTCAAACGAAAATAAGGGAGTATTTAAAACTAAAATGAGCACTTAAAATGTTCTTACTCAGTAGTCTGTAAGCAATTTTGTAAGACCTGATATTGTTGATGTAACTTTTTTGTAATATTGTTGCATATTTAATTATTGCTGATGCACTTTTTGTTCCGTTCCCGCAGAAAAACCGTGAAAACGGTTTTGCGGGGCATAGCATTTATCCCAATGTATTGTACACGTGGAGATTAAGAAAATAAATAATAATAACATTAATAACAATCATATGACAGATATCAGCAGTTGTCATGTGACTGTAGGAGCGCCCTCGACGCGAAGTTCTTCTCGACGCCTGTGCGACCTGCCTATTGAAATCTCTAGTTCCCTAGGGAGAGTCCAGCAAGAGCTGATCAAGAGCTGATCTGATCAATGAGCAGAGAGATCAATCAACAGGGTGTCAGTTTTGGTTGGTGCTCCGCTACAATTGGTACTTACCCCGTCCCTTTGAAAACGATCAAAACGATGGCAAACGATCTTTTCCTGATTGGCCTGGGTCTTGGATGTTTATCTATATATGTATGTATTATAAATATAGTATCGTTGAGTTAGTATCCCATAACACAAGTCTCGAACTTACTTTGCGGCTAGCTCAATCTGTGTGATTTGTCTGTATATATTTATTTATTTTACTTTGCCGCTTATCCAGTAGACCTAGTATGAGTTTTCATTACGAAACTCGATCGTCGATATCGAGCGCGTTTGGCTCATCGATTGGCCCGCTTCAAGGTTATAAGAACTCTCAACCAATGAGAGCGCCAAACGCGGTTGATATCGACAATCGAGTCTCGTAATGAAAACTCATACTAGGCATACAGATCGAGCTGGTCGCGTTGCGGGGCGCGAGGAGAAGTTTATTTATTTATTTATTTATTTATTTATTTATTTAATCTTACACTTACTCCCATTACAGGTTGCTTAACCTAATGCGGCAGCAAGGATACATTTCCCCACCTACCTTTTGGAAAGTTACACATATAATAAATAAAATTTAATTAAAACAAATCAATAAAATTTAAACAATAAAATAAAAAATATAAAAAAAAGAAACTTAAAAATAATATTAAAATTTTAAACAACATTTCAACTTTATATTCGATACAAAGTTTGTTGAGCAAACACATTTTCGAACATTTGTAGGAATAGATTAGCAATATCTTCAAAATGATTCCAACAGAGCGCAACGCCACTAGGATGCTGGATAGCACAGTGTCATTAAAAGAACTCTTGCGAACTCACTCAAGTGACATGTCCATATATCAAGCCTCGTATGGAGAAGGTTTATGGTGACCATCGCTCTGACAAGAGGCGTCTTGGCTAGTAAATTGGTCCTGGCTGTTGGGATGGCTAGTAGTGGTGGGCGTCGCCGCCTCCAAATATATTTGTCTGGAACAAATATGCCTATGCGGCCTAAAACCCCAGGGTTATCTTCCAGGCCCCGCAGTAACTTGACCAAATACGTTACCAGAGCGAAGTCCCGCCTCACCCTTAACTCATTATATCCTACCATGCCCAGCACGAATAACGTGGGGTACATTAGCGGGTAAAATGGATACACCCCGTATAATTTTAGATATAGATATCTTGTAAACTTGTTTTGAATGCGCTCTAACATTACCGCGTATTTTGCCTCATGTGGAGCCCATATAACAGCGTTGTGTTCTAAATGACTTCTAACAAGCGCATCGTAAAGGACCTTCATTGCTCAGATGTTGGTGAAGTGTCGAGTCTGTCTCATTATAAATCCTAAATTTCTGAAGGCCTTTTTACAGATCTTCGTAATATGCTCTCGAAATGATAGATCAGGAGTCAGAGAGACGCCTAAATCACGCACCTGTGTGACTCGCTGTATCAGAACGTCTTCCATCACGTACGCATAAGATAGCGGTGAACGCGAGCGGGTGAAACTCATCACCGAGCACTTCGATACGTTGAAATACAGCTTGTTCATATGGCTCCATTCCACTATCCTATCTATATCCTCCTGCAAACGTACGCAGTCCGACTCTTCCTTCACTTCCAATAACAACTTGAGGTCATCAGCAAATAATAAACAGGTACCATGTCTGACGACCTTTGGCAGCTCGTTTATCATTACTAGGAACTCGAGAGGCCCCAAATTGCTACCCTGACTTACCCCGGACCAGGTATAATATGTGTCAGACTTACACCCCTTGAAATCAACGTACTGCTGCCGGTCCCGCATGTAGCTAGCAAAGAACTGCAACAGATGTGGTGAACATCCAATTTCTGCTAGTCTACACAGCAGAAGGTCGTTGTCTACACTGTCAAATGCTTTTTTAAAGTCAAAATATGCAACATCTACCTGCATCCCGGCATCTACCACTGGCACAACTTCCCCAATAAAGTTCAGCAAATTTGTGGCTGTGCTGTGTCTAGGTCTGAATCCGTGTTGGGCATCCGATAGCTGCACGTTGACCTGCCTCAGCACGCAACGCTGAATAGCAGATTCAAACACCTTAGCAGGTGTTGACAGCACTGCCACCGGTCTATAGCCGCTAATGTCAGACCCTGCTTTACTTTTGGGCACAGGAATGACCCGCGTAATTTTCCACTGAGCGGGGAACGTTGCTGTCTTGAGACATCTATTATAGATATAATGTAGTGGTTCTATTAGTACCCTACCACAATCTCTAAATAGGAATGCTGGTATACCATCAGGACCTGCAGAGCGCTTCGGTTTTAAGCGTTCGAGTGCCTCTTTTACGACGTCCACACTAAGCGAGCTAATCTGAACGTGAGCACTACTCCCTGCCCCGGTCCCTGCTGCCTGCTGCGGGTCTAGTCGCGGCGGTTCATGATTGTACACCGAGTGAAAATATGTTGCGAATTGATCAGCACACTCTTGGTCTGAAAGTTGCTGACCCTCCCGCACAATGGTCTGCTTACCAGTTATATTTCTTTTCGATCGTATATATTGCCAAAATGACTTAGGGTCTTTTGCAAACTGACGCTGGATTGTGTTCTGATGTTGAGCGTGAGCAGTTTGAATGGATTTTTTTATTCGCGCCCTACACTCCGAAAATGCGTGATAATCCTCCTTATTATTAGTAGTTTTAAATTTTTTATGCAGTCTAGCTTTCATTTTCAAGTCTTTTATTAATTTGGCCGTATACCAGTGTGGGAAAATATTACGTGGTTGTATACATTTTTTCTTCCTAGGGACACATTCATTTAAAATATTATTTAATATGGTATAAAAACAAGGTACAATGTTTTCCACTTCCTGTAATTCGTATAAAATAGTCCAGTCCGTTGAAGCAAGCATGGAGTACAGTCTCTCGTAATCCGCTTTATAAAAATCCCAACGCGCGAACGTAGTGTATGCGCTTGTACCGCGCGTGCGCGAGCCGTCGTCGCCAGCGGCGGGCGCCGCGTGGGCCGGGCCGAGCCCCGGCGCGAGGGGCACGGTCACCGCGAGCGGCGGGTGATGCGCGTCGACCGGGACTAGGGGCTCGTCCGCTAGTGCCACCGAAACCTCTTCTCGAAAACCTGTGTTTAACACCAAGTCAAGCTGCCGACCCAAGCTGTTAGGAACATGATTACTTTGAGTGAATTCGCAGTAGGACATGAAACATTCGTAATAATTATTTACATTTATGGAACTTGAATATAAATTAAAATCGCCTAATACTATAATTTCTTTATATCTAGTACACAAATTTTCTATTATTCTAAATAATATTAAAAAATCATTTTCTGTACTACTGGGCGGTATATAAACAACACAGCACAAAAATAAAAATTTGTTTTTTAAGTGAACGGTAGCACATACCATTTCAAATACGCAGGTATCTAATGACGCTTCGGTAACTCTTACTCGTCGTAGCTCGAAGCGGTGTGTGGCCACTAAACACGTACCACCTTGCTTCCGACCGTCCGCTCGATCACAACGAAGTATTTGGTATCCAGGGGGGATTATTTCAGCATCATCGATTGACCCATTACAACCCGTCTCCGTAATTGCATATAAGTCCGAATTCAAACATTGTATATTATTTCTAATGTCATCCAACTTTGTTCGAAGACCCCTAACATTCTGATAGAGTATTTCAATGTTATGAATTTGGTGTTTTTTGGGTTGATCTCCGAAACCAAATCCACTCATTAAATTCCGTATTTATAGGCCATACGTCTGCCACATTCAATTTGTCGTACCATTTTTCAGGGACGCCAACAATAAACGAAGAATAATCTCGCTCAGTCTTATGATTAATTTTATTAACTTTGACATATACCTCAGGTCCACAAATACTCCTCACATGGTCAGTCACGGCTTCCAGAGTGGTATCCGGGTGCAGTCTCCAAACATGTAGATGTTTATTCCTTTCCATAGCTTTAATTGCTTTCAATTCTACATTCGTACCTACTCTCACCTCTTTAAGTCGCTGGTTAACTCTTCGATTTCGAACGATCGTCCAGTCGCATTGATTGTCCTCTACGATATCATGACAAGGCACATCCGTCTTTAATGGGCTAGTAGTATCCGTCGATGTTGTTGGTAATACAGCGGATTTTGTGGCCCCACCTTTGTTTACCTTTTGAACTTTTTCAACGGTTTTGATGTTATGTTGTCCTTGTTGCGAATTAGTGGACACTTTATTCACCATCCCCGAACTTCTCTGTTTACCGACTGCTTCCGCAAAGGTAGTAATCGATGGTTTATCGTCCGCAACATGTACCATCTGTCCGGTTTGATTAATTTTAGCATCAACTTTTTGTTCATGCACCCCCACTATCTTAATAATATTGCCCAAGTCCTGTTTTGTTTGCGAAAATTGGTTTAGCAAGAGTGATATAGCATTTGCCTGGCTATCCATGCGAGCTATCATTTCAGATCGAAATTTTTTCAGTTCCTTCAGCACTACATAGTCATCATCCATCATTATAGGTGAAACGTTAGATTGACTTCCACGCTGTAGGTTTATATTATTGCTGGGTGTGGTAACATTTTCAAAACCAGTGTTAGCTTTAATTGGTGTCTCTAAGTTTCCTCCTTTAGGATTTGAGCACACGCATTCCGGACAGATCCATGCTTTTTTATATGCTGGGGAAAAAGACTCAAAAGTGTCTATGTTTATGTCAAGACAAGTCAAATGGTACTTCTTGTGACATTTTCCATTTGAACATTCCAAATAGAAGTTGCCTATTGTAGAACAACAAGCTCCACAAACAAAAGGCATTGTTTACAAGTAGTTCCTTTTCGAAAATCCAATATAGATGAGATGCTGTGAGGTAGGCTACTTAATTTATTAGCCACAGATACAGATATTATAAGTAACGAAATTGTTGATCTTTAGCCTCTTCTGGGCAAAAAAAGACGTTACAAACCAGTCAGTTTTAGAGACTCAAAATTTTTCTTTTTTTTCAACTATGTCACACTTTGTAAAAATTTAGGTTTTCACATTATATTGTCCAGATTATAAACTGTCTTCATGTTGTTTAAAGTGAATAATTTCTGAAGAAAACACTTCCACGAACGTATTGCACTGTTTTATTCACTTTTATTATATATTTAAGTAAAAACAATTGATAGAACTACTTTAAACAATTATTAAAACGGGAGCAGAATGTTTACGTGACAGCTAGCGCCATCTACCCTTGTGCGAGAAGAAGCGCAAGTGACTTGCGCTTCTTCTCCAACAAGTTTTATATTGGTTTTTATTTCCATTCCAACAACATAATGATCAATCAGATGTGCTCCACCAAATTATGTAATTTACTGTAAGTTATGACCGGCAATTGAACCGGCAATGGTCTCTTGACCTGAGTCGCGGTCAATTCAATTTGCGACAGTTCGCCACCGGCCGACAATCAATCGCAATGAATTACTTTCTTCATTTTTGTTATCTTATCTTAATCTTAATTCGTCATCATTTATTCATTCGAATCGCGTTCGAAAGTTCTCGCAGCTCGTCGGAGAGTTGCGAAAAATTTGACTTTAATTTCGTGTTTCTTTGTTTTGTTTTTGCTGTTGACCTGACAATTAGGTTCGGGTTGATTGCCATATTAATCATAGTTGAGCGGTGTAGCTGTTGGATGTTAGTGTTGACGAGTTGGTAATATAATTTAAAATTATGTAGAATCAGCAGTTATGATGACGATGTTTTTAGTTTGTTACATTATAAAGTCACGCGTTCTTCCCATGGTATGCAGATATACTTTTTCTTTGTTTACGTTGATAAAATTAGCAATAAATGAACATCGGTTGCAAGTAGTTACATATTACATACCTAAACGACATGAAGAACATCACCAATAAGGTCACGATAATATCCCCGTAAAGCGTCCCCTGCCGGCGATTTCACTCAGTCTATTGTGAATTTATGACTATTCATTTCTATGGTTTGTTCCATTTCTTTGAGGCGGTTTGAATTTGAACACTAAACAATACTGTCCAAATGTAAAATGTATGCCCATCGTTTATCACCTAATATTCATTTAATGACTTCCTTTTACAATCAAAATTGTCCCATTATGGATTCATAGGTGGCCAACTTAAATACAAATCAACTAATTTCGAATTACACTGCCATTCAAACTGAATAGGTGTAATACCTCTTTTGACACAAACCATAGACTATAGTGGCCAGTATTCATGTCACAGACGAAATCAAACAGTATGCCCGTGGCCCTTTGGCATGCATCGAATAATAAGCGGTTGTCATTCTATAATGACGAGTGTTACAAATTGCAGGGCTATTCACGAAAGTAAAACAGGAAATGTTGGAAGGGAAATAAAAATGTATGCCGTGCGTGTGTAATTGGTCTAAGTTACGAAATAGCGTTGGCATGCAGGTGACTGGGTGTAGTCATGGCTTTTTTGGTCGATTTACTTTTGATATGTTATACTTGAGATCTTCTTATTAGGGAGTTGAATGATTGTTCTTTTTAAGGTAATTTAGTTTTGTTGGTTAGTTTTCTTATTAGTTTTATTGTAACATGTTGTGCATGTGTTGCTCTGACATTATGATTCTTTTTAGATTTATTTACAGATAGCTACTTAATCTACGTAGGACGTAAAACTGTCTAAACAGCGTCTTGTGGCTAACTTGACAGCTAATCATACGTTATTAGACTGGTATTTACTCGTATTAGCATACCGTCCAGTTCTGCTGATCCCCCAAGGGAGGATGTAATGAGCTTATTTACTGTAGCCGCTCTATAGTTACCTATAAGACTGAAGTATGGCTCTCAGCGTTCGTATATGCTTCCTATGATCAGTTTGAATGTCTACGGTGTACTTATTTTGTCTACTACAAAATGCATGTACTTATTATTTCAGAAAAGAGTGCACCTGTGTCGGTGTACACATTTAATTGTGTACTATAACATTTTTCGCACTGAGGACCAGTCTCCGTTGAGATTGGCCGAAAAACGGTCTGGCGGATTATTATTCAGAGATAATATAAAACCTCTTTTAATTATTCAACCGTTTTAGTTCATGGGGCCAATTTTATTAATTTATGAAGAATGGTCTTTCCTTTTTTTTTTTTTTTTTTGAATTGGCATCTCGTAGGTGGCTATTAGGAGACCGTAACTACTTAATAGTATTAACTACTTAATTAGTAGTAACTACTTAATAGTGGGTAGGGCACATTGCTCGTAGGACCGATGGCCGATGGGGCAGTAAGGTTCTGGAGTGGCGGCCACGTACTGGGAGACGCAGCGTAGGGAGGCCCCCAACAAGGTGGACCGATGACCTGGTGAAGGTCGCGGGAAGCCGATGGATGCGGGCAGCACAAGACCGGTCAGCGTGGAGAGCCTTGGGGGAGGCCTTTGTCCAGCAGTGGACGTCTATAGGCTGAAGAAGAAGAAGAACTACTTAATCGGACTTTCCTGTGGATGCCTTAATTAAAATTAAAGCCTCCAGCCAGGGGCGTGGTCTTTCCATCACAATTTTTGGTAAATTTTCTATACGAAATTTGTCGAAAACTCACAATGGTTAGAACATTGCATGTTCGGCGAATAACGTTGCCATTAGTGACAAGTTGTAGACAAGCAGTAGTTGACAAGGAATAGTTGCCAATAAACGAGCAAAACATGAGAAATGAATAAATATGTTACTTACTGTAAGGTATTCTTTTCGAGAACGAGTAAGCCGTAATTTACCACGCGGGCCCAATATGTGTTGGTGGATGACTTTGAATACTTAGTTCTAGAAATGCCGGTTTCCTTTCGATGTTTTCCTTTACCTCCAACTTGTGAAATGGTGCTGTTTGTTACCAATAGGCTGTAATAGCTCTCTGGTGAGACAACAGTTGTGATTATGTAGACAGATCCTGACAGGTCCACTATGGCCCGATGCCACAGAACTGAAGTCTAAAATTCTACTATTATTTATTTCTGTATTTGATGAAATCCATACTAATATTATAAATGCGAAAGTGTCTCTTTATGTCTGTCTGTCTGGCTTTCACGCCAAAACTACACAACTGATTGTAATGAAATTTGGTACACAGATAGTCTAGAGCCTGAGAAAGGACATAGGCTATATAATATCCCGCTATGACCAATAGGAGCAGACAAGTAACAATAAATGTTACCAAAACGGTAGCTTACGCGGATGTACTACATACTGCTCCCATTATTTAAACAGGCGCTTATTTCATATCAACTGAGCTCTTTTTAATTTACGGGAACCACCGCGCGCTGTAAACGGAAGTCCACGCGGACGGAGTCGCGGGCAACAGCTAGTATAAAATGACAACTGCCTTGGCGCTTACCCGACAACCGACGAAACCCCTATCGAGGTAGGTGGACCTCTGGGGTCACGGGTGCACAATGCGGGGACTCTGCCTCCCCACTAAGTGACCCCATTCTGTTGATACGTAAAGTTTTATGGTAGGGCATCAGTGTATGTGAACTGTTTCTGCTATGACTATTAGATCATAAGATATTGCTACACTTAACATGCATCCCAGCTATTTACAATCTTCACTTGAATATTTCTTACATGGGTTCAAGTAAAGGCTTCGCAAAATACTAATACAGTTCAAGTGTTGTATGTATCAGGCGCAGTATTTTGTGTAATCCTTTATGTAACATGGTGTACGAAATACCTCATGGTTTTTGCCACGAACAGTAGTTTTGGACACAAAATATGAATACGATGTATTAGGATCTTGGAGTTTAATGTCAGGTTTACATTATTATTATTAATGTTGTTGACAATTCATTGGTTTTTGGACAAAAGTCCAGAGAATTTCACGATACTTTCAGAGAATTGTAATGAATGTAAACTTTCATACAAATAAAGTAGGTGGCACAGAAAAATAAAAAACAAAGCAGCAGTTCACTTCAATACATTGATATAATCCAGTCAGTAGTATTGGTAACGTCCACGTTAGCTTCCGTGTGCGCGGTGGTCAGGCAGCGGATGCATTCGCGGAACAATGCGCCCGCGCAACACGGTCACTGACCCCGCGGTCAGCACTGATTACCGCGCAGAAGTTACTAATGAAATGTCAGTTTTTATTTTTTACTAGAGTGACTTTAACTAACACTAGATAATAAGTTGTTTTCTTTTTTGATTTTACTAGTAATCTATGGATTCTCTGGTCCGAAATAAAAATCTTTTTTTTAACTAACAGAGCGGCAGATATGTTCGTTATTGTATAATACCATTATTATTTGAAATTCTGAATTCATGTAATTATTTCTCGAGAATATGTGGTGTGTTCAATCATAATATTTGTCATCTAATTTTCCAAGAAACACGCAATGTTTTGACGTCTACTGTCAAATTAAATGAATTTAAAAGATTTTTCAGAACATTAGAACTCCATTTATTCATTATGTAATCTGAACAAATGACCTGGAAAAACAATCGAACATTGTTATCCTCTAAAACAAAGCCAATGGATGGCTTCAAACAAAGCCATCCATTTAAATTAAAGAAAGCGAAAACCTAAAGAACATTTCTAAATGAACGTGTCTTCAAGTTTCTTCGCAAGGAGGAAAGTCAAAGAAAACCTCAGTTGAAAGTTATTGTATGACTTGTCTATGATTTATTTAATGGAGGGAAAAGGGATCCGCCATTTTGACGGATTTTAGTGATATATTTCACATTTGCGTTTATGTCAGCTGTAGATTGATATAGGTTTCTTTCAAAGTCTAAATTTTCAATCCCCTTTGCTAGCCTTCGTCTTGTGTGGTCGTTGCGATTAACTTAACCACTTATGAGGAGTAGGTACTGACGACTCTTAGTATTGCTAGTTAAAGATGTTATCTGTGATAAAGCATCTAATGGACTTTCATGATATTTTATGCGATTCAATTTCCTCCTGGCGGTAACATAGAGCTTATAAACAGTTTTATATAGAGGTACTTGTCTGTTAGTTTTTCAAGAGATACATGATTAGGAGGGAAAATTGCACGTTGCCTTCCTGTTCCTTATTTGAATTTTTTCTTGTTCCATATTTATTTTATGGTTGAGTCTCAAGGGATTTTAATGTCTGGTTTAATATATGTGATCGATGGGTTTAATGCTTTAAAAATATTTTCTGAAATCGAAGGGATCTTTTTTTTTGTTTTGGTGTGGATGGGAAATCATCAAATGACTTTCCCGCTCTGGGCGGAGCGGAAGGGCGTGTCAGACTTTTACTGACTAAAACCTACCCGTCTTTCTCCACTTGCCTTTGCGCCAGGGCTACGGTTTCTCTTTTGATCACCCCGCAACCCTGATCCAGGCAGCGGTTTTGTTGACCCCGTCACGATGTGCATACATCTCTTTGAGGCGGCGAGCTGCCCACAGCTCGCCGCCCGCAAGCCCGCGCCTGGGGTGGCTCCAGTCCTATGTTGTCTCCCGACAAGGGAATTGGAAGGATACCTTGACCTTGTATTTTTTTTAAATTGAACTAGAGCACTCAAATCTGAACTCCTTTTTAATGTTATAAAATAGTGCTTGGACGCGATCCCGCCTGAAAATAGATAACTAGTGATGCATTTTTTTCATTAACATGTTTATTTGAGGTCCCAGCTCTCATAATGTCATAACGTCAGAAGGTCATTACAAAATACCATATCATGAAAAGTTTTTGTTCTTAGGTTAAGCCTATTCTACCAATATTATAAATGCGAAAGTTTGTCAGAATGGTTACTCTTTACCGCAAAAGCTACTGATTTTTTAAATCTGTTTGATGCTGATGATGATTGTTCCTACCGATACCGATCATGACGACTGACTCTTATTGAGCTCGTCGGTCATGGGCGCGAAGGTGGCTTATATAGCCAATCTTCGCTGAGAATGCTCGTGCGCACTGAGGATACGTAAGCATTCCGTTCACGTAATTGTACTGAATGGCTGCGGGTTGGCGGGCTTTCAGCCGCGTTTAGCATCGAGGTCTGCTTTGCGCTACTCCTCGAAATCGCTTACTCGCCTCTTCATTATGTGCGTTTTGCTGCCAAAAATTTCCATTGAGAGGGCTCAATATTGTATCTCTTCATGTGACGCTTGTCTACCCCTTTTCTGTTTATAACCAGTAACATATACTTTAATCCCGATATACCCAAATGATCGAAACCTACGCAGGTGAAAGTGCGGGGCTCTGTTAGTAAGTAAATAGGTCAATGCCTCGTTGATCTGATGGTCGCAAGTGCAAGCATTGCTGAGCATATGGTTCGAATCTCAGGTCGGCATTAAGCATTACATGTGATGTAAAAGTGACCAGCGAAATTTAAGTGTACTATAATAAGAGAATGTATGTATACGCTGTATTCAATCCACTACCACCACTTTTGACCCTTATTGTTATTGCAATAAAGTTAAAAAGTGGCAATGCACTTTTGACCCTTGATTGTAACTTTATTGTATGAAATTTTATGTTGCTACAAAATTAGCTTCTTCGAACTCGTATGTTTACGTAATGTGTCGTATTGCAACGTTGAATTTGTGTTAGTTCACGAAAAAAAAACACATTTGAAAACCAAGAGTCGACATATTGATGCTCGTGGTTGTGTACCTTTTTTTTGGGATGGGAAATCAAATCATCAAATGACTTCTCCCGCTCTGGGCGGAGCGGACTTATCAGACTTTTACTGACTAAAACCCACCCGTGTTCCTTCACTTGCCTGTAGGCCACGGCCACGGTTTCTTTTTTAAACAACCGCAACCCCAGTGGTTGTGTACCTCTGCCTTACTTTTTGCGGATTAAAGGCGTGATGTTATTTAATTACCCCTTTAACTAGCTGATGAAAGATGATGCTTTCCAGTTTAAATCTTACCTTTTCATTAAAGTAATAGAAAGTTCTTCAGTTCGTGCTTCTTCCGAGAAAACGCAAAAATTTGAAGTCACGCCAAATCGCACCATTTTTGTATATACAATCCATACTAATATTATAAATGCGAAAGTAACTCTGTCTGTCTGTCTGTTACACTTTCCCGCTTAAACCACTCAACCGATTTTGATTAAATTTGGCACAGACAATCTTTAGACCCTGAGAAACAACATAGGCTACCTTTTATCCCGGAAAAAATTGATGTTCCCGAGGGAAATCTAAAAAGCGCGATGTAACCGAACTCCACGCGGGCGAAGCCGCGGGCGGAAAGCTAGTAGAAAATAAAAGAAACTAGTGCTTCTTCCGAAAAAAGAAACTAAAATTAGAAGTCACGCCAAATCGCGCCATATAGGTACATAATCAGGCTATAATGTTCCCATTCCTGGGACACATGCCTCCTATCGGTGAGAGGGAGTGGCCCGTAATCTACCACGCGGACCCAGTGCGGATTGATGTCACATGATACAGACAGATGCCACATGTCTTCAAAGATTTTCCTCTAGGACATGCAAGTTTCCTCATGATGTCTTCCTTCACCGTTTTGGGAGCAGCGGTGATGCATATCAATTTACACAAAGTAAAGCCCTAAATCGGGCTAGATAAATGCTATTAATTTAATTCTGTTATTAAGAGGGCATTTCTTTTTTAAAATTATAAATTAGTGCTTGACTACAATCCCGTCTGATGGTAAGCAGTGAGGATAACGTTGATGGTAAAGCGCGCTAGTTTTTTAAGAGCTAATTCACTTTAGCCTTGAAGACAATTAAATTGTAGTCATCATAATACATCATCATCATCAACCTTTTATCGTCCCACTGCTGGGCACAGGTCTCCTCTCATACAGAGAAGGATTGAGCGTAATCACCACGCTTGCTCAATGCGGGTTGGCGATTTCAGACCTATAAAGTCCAGGTTTCCTCAAGATGTTTTCCTTCACCTTCAGTCATTGGTGTCCAAGATATACTTAGAAAGTACATATAACTTCAGAAAAGTTACATTGGTACTTGCCTGACCTGAAATCGAACCCGCGAAGTCCTACTTGAGAGGCTGGTGTTTTAATCACTAGGCCACCACGACATACATAATATACAATATGTAAAGAAAACCCTGTCCGATCCGTGAAGGTATTGTTAGGTATCGATAACTGATTCTACTAATTCCCACAAAGACAGGCTAAACAAAAAAAAAAAAAATATTATTTCGCAAAAAGAGGTAACTTAATACATGTGCGGTAAGCAACCCCTTCCGCGGGCAGCGGGAGGCAGGGCACGCGGCACCTGTGACGTGGTGCGTCGCTATTCGCTTATAATAATACCGGTGTTGTCACTTTTTTAAAATTACCAAATTTCGGGGAAATTGGAATTAATTCCCGGGAAAAAAGGATTATTTCAAACTTCATTAGTATTGTTACTATGATGATTATGTAAAATTTTATACTATATTTGGTCAAGTGTTTACCTAACCTTTAATATCCTTATGGGTCGGACAGGGTTTTCTTTACATATTGTATAACACACCACAAAAATACATTGAATATACCTACAATGGACAACTTTTCTGTGATCTCTTCCAAGCAATCCAGATCAATCTTAGGGATCATAATTTAATTATACACAATTGTTATAGGTTTTTTTTTTAATAAAAACCACTTTTTACCAAACACAAAGATAAACACATGCCATACAAAGAGTTTAAACAATCCCTTTACCAAAAGTTACTTCGCGTGTACCTAGTCTTTATGATTCCTTTTGATCGCAAGCAGCAATTTGTCGATCAATCACATCAGTTTCGACACACTGAGGAATGTTAGGTATATCCAGTCTGCGAGTTATCGCCTTAATATCGAGAAGAATAGTTCATGATACGCTCCACTTCACTACAGTTGATTTATGCTGTTAAGGTGCGTACACATCTGTTTCGATATTTTTTTATCGATATGTTTGATGTAATCGAGCAATGATGAAGGGTTATTCAGTAAGGAAAACGTCGGTGTGTGCTTATGTGCACACCACGACACAATAGAAATGAAAATGTTCTAAATTAGTGCTTGTCCGCGATCCCGTCTGATAGTAAGCAGTGATGCAATCGCTGATGGTATCCCCGATTTATTTATTTACTAGCTTTCCGCCCGCGGCTTCGCCCGCGTGGAGTTCGGTTATATCGCGCTTTTTAGATTTCCCTCGGGAACATCAAATTTTTCCGGTATAAAAGGTAGCCTATGTTCTTTCTCAGGGTCTAAAGATTGTCTGTGCCAAATTTCATCAAAATCGGTTGAGAGGTTTAGGCGGGAAAGCGTAACAGACAGACAGATAGACAGACAGACAGACAGATCGACATACAGACAGACAGAGTTACTTTCGCATTTATAATATTAGTATGGATTTAGGTACCTTACACCACAAAAATACATAGAAAATACAATGGACGGCTTCATCTTTTTCTGCGATCTCTTCTAAGCAACCTTGGATCAAGATTAATCATATCGATTATCGACACCGTTGTTTCAGCGACAGTTGGAATCATTTCGAAGTATATTGTTAATCAAATGCTCCATATGTTCGAAAACGTGTCTACTCAACAACACAAATAACGCAATGAATGTTGTTGAGCTGTCAAATGCCCCCCCCCCCCCCCATTGCTACTGATAGTGTGTTACGCATTTACCCCGCGGGCAATGCACAATACATTTATTGATACACGCGCGGTATTATAATGTACGTAAGGAGTTATCTATCCTGGTATTCATTATGTATTTAAAAGTTAACATTTACGTTATCTGGACTATGTACGGTCAAGACAGCTGTCAAAAAACGGTGTACCAAATGGATAGAGTATAAGTAATAACAGCAAAATTAAATTCCTCAACTGTTCGATAATATTATGGTGACTGTAATACTCTTTAGATCACAGATCAGCTTCACAAGTAACTATTTTTACACCATTATTAGTCTCGTGGACCCTCAGAACCAAGTATCAAGAAGCCATGTATAGTATTGATGTTTATGATTAGTTATCTATGTGTACTCTATACTAATAATATATAAAGCTGAAGAGTTTGTTTGTTTGAACAAGCTAATCTCAGATTTGAAAAATTCTTTTTGCGTTGGATAGCCCATTAATCCAGGAAGGCTTTAGGCCATAACATCACGTTTCGGCCATAGGAGCGGAGCATAACTAAATCACGCGAACAAAGTCGCTGGCGGCCGTTAGTTTGTAATAAGTTTCCAGCGAGAATTTTGTTTTAATTAACTGATTCTGAATTGGAGAAATAGAAACTGAGGTTTTATGTTACTTTCATTGTGTAATAGCTACCTAGGGTTGTTCTTCCGGCTACCAGGCCCGGGTCGAAGGCGCGTTGTGTTTCACGCGCGCCTCAAAGAGATGTCAGCACATCGTGACGGGGTCCACGAAGACCGATGCCTCAGGAGGCATGAGCTTGCCTAGGGGTCAGGGTTGCGGGTTGGTTAAAAAAAAAAACCGTGGCCCAGGCCGTCGCACAGGCAAGTGAAGGATCACGGGTGGGTTTTAGTCAGTAAAAGTTTGATACGTCTTGGAGTGGAAACCAGCAAGCCTATTATGGGACTGCTGGGTGGACCGGACGAACTTAAAAAGGTGGCTAGGACAGACTGGATGTGGAAAGCAGAGGACGCCGTATACGGCGCGGGCGTGATGTTATAACATCACGCCCGCGACCAATAGGAGCGGAGCATAACTAACTCTACGCGAACGAAATCGCTGGCGGCCGCTAGTGAAGTATGTCTGGTCCCGTCAAACTGAAGGCTTTTATTTTTCTTCGTGTTTTTCCGCAGCATGGCAAAACTATAACCAAAGTCAAAACTCTTTGTGATGTGTAATTCTGACCCCGCAGGCTGAACTGCTTACTAAGGAGAAGTTAACTCATGAAGTGAAAATATGATTTTGGTTTTTACTAGAGTACCTACATGTGAACTAGGGCGGCAGTTGTGTTGCGATGTGTGCCGGGTACGATGCGTCAAATGTTGTTGTATCGGGAGTTTGGTCGTGGAGGGTCTCCAGATCAATCTTCCTCTGGCACAGCATCGTTTGTCGTGTTATTGAGTTTAACATTGCATACCTCACTCAACTGCCGTCTTCCTATTCACTGAGTTTTTTTGAGTGAATAGGCTCTTAATAAACTTTTGCATCACTGCTTACCATCAGCCGGGATTGCGGTCAAGCACTAGCAATAGCAGCAAGCAATAGAAGGATTCCTAAATTAATGTTATTTCTCGATTTTTTAGTCTTTTTGTCCCAATGCTGGGCAAAAGCGTTCCTATTCTATTTCCACCACTTTTTCTCCATAGCTGCCAAGGACCAATCTTTATCAAAAGAGTCAAGTTCACTCCGTCATCTCCGTCTTTCAAACGGTTATAGATGAAAAACATCTAGCAAATCTGTAAACACCTTTCCAAGTTAATGCTCATAAATGCCAATAAATCGAAGATAATGGTTAATTAAATCTCTTCAAATCATTTAGATCGCCTTCAAGTAGAAAGCATAAACCTACTCAGGCGACAGGAATCTAGATTTCAGATTTCTAAAATCTTATACAATATGTAAAGAAAACCCTGTCCGATCCGTGAAGGTATTGTTAGGTATCGATAACTGGTTCTACTAATGCCCACAAAGACAGGCTAAACTTTAAAAAAGTCCCCCTAAAAAAATAAATATTATTTCGCAAAAAGAGGTAACTTAATACATGTGCGGCGAGCAACCCCTTCCGCGGGCGGCGGGGGGCAGGGTACGCGGCACCTGTGACGTGGTTCATACCGGTGTTGTCACTTTTTTAAAAATTACCGGGGAAATTGGAATTAATTCCCGGGAAAAAAGGATTATTTCAAAATTCATTAGTATTGTTACTATGATGACAGCCTCCGTGGCGGCAGCGAACGCGGCCGTTACGTAAGGGGGCGTGGGTTCGATCCCCGCACAGTGCAAGTATTTGTATGCATGAATATGAATATTTGCACTGGTCTGGTCGTGCCTCGGAAAGCACGTTAAGCCGTTGGTCCCGGCTGCCATACGAACATCTAGTGGCAGTCGTTACGGGTTGTTAGAGTCCTCAAAAGTCTAACAATTGGTCTAACTGCAATGCTTAGATATCGCCTTCGGGTTGTGGAGGTCAGACGGCAGTCGCTTCACGGAAAATATCGATGTTTAGCCAAATTCAGCAGTTGACTGGTAAAGCGGACCCCACACTCCAAAGCTGAAAAAGCTGCGGATGCGACTGGGATTAAAGCTGAGATGATGATGATGATGTTACTATGATGATTATGTAAAATATTATATTATATTTGGTCAAGTGTTTACCTAACCTTTATTATCCTTAGGGGTCGGACAGGGTTTTCTTTACATATTGTATATGAGATTATTTACTTTCTAATTTGTAATAACTTTCCGGCATGAATTATATTTAGCGCGTGGGTAGGCCCCCGACAAGGTGGACCGACGACCTGGTGAAGGTCGCGGGAAACCGCTGGATGCGGGAGGCGCAGGACCGGTCATCGTGGAGAACCTTGGGGGAGGCCTATGTCCAGCAGTGGACGTCTTTTGGCTGAAATAATGATGATGAATTAAGTATATTTTAACTGATTCTGAATTGGAGACATTAAAATTTCCTGATTTGATGAAACTAAGCAAAGTAATTCCACTGTTCAAATCTGGTAGTACAACTGATCCCACGAATTTTCGGCCAATATCGATATTACCAACTTTGAGCAAAATTTTTGAAAAATTAATTTTGAAACAATTGTTGAGGCACTTTAACTTATACAATTTATTGCACGTGAAACAATTTGGTTTTACAAAGGGTCGTTCAACTACGGATGCGGGCGTGGCGTTGCTAAAGAACATATTTGGGGCCTGGGAGGAATCGCAAGATGCTCTTGGTATTTTTTGTGATTTGTCCAAGGCCTTTGATTGCGTACATCATGATACTCTTATCAGGAAATTGTACCATTATGGTTTGAGGGACAGAGCTCTCGACCTTCTGACTTCTTATCTGAATAATCGAATTCAGAGGGTTGATGTTAATGGCAAGAGATCTGCAGGATCTGTGGTCACCATGGGCGTTCCGCAGGGCTCAATTCTAGGTCCATTCTTGTTTTTAATTTATATTAATGACTTACCTCATCACGTGAGGGATAATCACAACATAGTATTGTTCGCGGATGACACTTCTCTTATTTTTAAAGTCAAGCGTCAGCTAACAAACTTTGACGAAGTTAACAATGCACTCTCTAAAGTTGTCCATTGGTTTAATGTAAATAACCTCCTTTTAAATGAAAAAAAAACTAAAGTCATTAAATTTTCTACGCCAAATGTCAGGCAGCTAAGTACCAATGTTCAACTGAATGGAGTAGAGTTGATCCCTGTCGAGTCGACAGTTTTTCTTGGATTAACTATTGACGCCAAGTTACAATGGGGTCCTCACATTGAGAAGCTGTCGGGTAGACTCAGTTCTGCCGCCTTTGCTGTTAAGAAAATTAGACAGATAACTGATGTGGATACAGCCAGAATTGTTTATTTTAGTTATTTTCATAGTCTTATGACTTATGGGATTCTTCTCTGGGGAACTTGTGCGGACATCAATACCATCTTTGTTTTACAGAAGAGGGCTGTTCGAGCCATTTATAACCTTGGTCCTAGGGAATCTCTTAGAGAAAAGTTCAAAGAGGTGAACATTCTGACTGTAGCTTCACAATATATATTTGAAAATCTTATGTATGTTCATAAAAATATCTCGAATTTTAAGAAGATAAGCGATATTCATAATGTAAATACCAGGAACAAACACAATCTTGCTTTACATCACACTCGTCTCCACAGAGTAGGCAACTCGTTCATGGGTCAATGTATACACTTTTACAACAAGCTTCCCATGGACGTTCGAAACTTACCCATTAAACGATTTAAGAACCATATAAAGGCCAAACTTTGCAAAAAGGGGTATTATAAAATCACAGATTATTTAGAAGACAAAAAAGCTTGGGATTGAGCTGCTCGCTCTGTTAAGCATTGTTAATTTTTATTAAGCAATATGCGTAATTATAAGGTAAATTATTGTAAACATTTTCATTTTTAATGTCTGGACTTGAAAAAGACGATGATCCCTGAGTTTGTTTCGGCCATTTCTTCTCAGAGGTAGTCAGTTAGGAAATGCCGGCTTCATCTAGTTAAAAAAATAAAATAAAAAATAAACATGACGTGTAAAAGTGATCAGTGATCCTACTTGCTTAATAAACGATTTCATTTCATTTCATTTCATTTCATTTCATTTCAAAACTGAGGTGTTTTTTTACTTTCATTGTGTACAAGCTAGGGTTGTTCTCTTGGCCACCGTAGGCGCTGTCTTGCAAACACAAATCGCCGTTGACCCGGGGATGGTCCTTCCCAGGCGGCGAGCTGCCCATCGCTCACCGCCCGGTAAGAACCCGGCCTAGGCCGCGTTGTGTTTCACGCGCGCCTCAAAGAGATGTCAGCACATCGTGACGGGGTTCACGAGGACCGATGCCTCCAGGGCCAGGGTTGCAGGTTGGTTAAAAAAGAAACCATAGCCCTGGCCGTCGCACGTGCAAATGAAGGTACACGGGTGGGTTTTAGTCAGTAAAAGTCTGATACGTCCTTCCACTCCGCCTAGAGCGAGAAAGGTCATTTGATGATTGCCACCCAAAACAAACGATCAGATGGTCTATCAACTCAGCCTCTCGCAGTCCATTGTTGGACATAGGCTTCTCATAGGCTGCACCATAACACCCTGTCCTCTGCTTTCCACATCTAGTCTGTCCTAGTCACCTTTTTAAGGTCATCCGGTCCACCCAGCAGTCCCATAATAGGCATGCTGGTTTCCACTCCAAGACTCGTCTACGTTATCAGCCGTCGGTCCTTCTACAAATATGGCCAGCCCACTGCCACTGCCCGTGCTGTAGAGTAATTTCTAGGCGATGGACGAGGTTAACGAGAATAGAAGAATTATGAAAAAAAAATGGAATTTTATGTAGAAAATATTATTAGAAACAGGTTTCGTCCGTGTTAGTGTAATAATTGTCTAAATGTTCCCGTTAATTTACAACATGATTCCTTTTGAAAGCTTACTGCACAATAACACTCATAACATTACGCCAGTACTTCGTAGAAGGTGTATCTATGTACTCCCACATTTCACCAGTTATTTTGAAGACCCACGTAACAAGGGGAGAGCCTTTTACAGTCAACCGGGCAAGAATCCTATCTTCGGGTTTGTGCTGATAAATTCCTAAAGGAATACCCTTTACACTCTCCGGGCCGGTCCTTTCCACCGACCGGTGAACTTACATTCTCAGTAAGTCAGTACGTACTTCCTTGCAACCCACGACCTTAATGACCTTTCCCTAGTTGACCTTCATCATCATCATCATCATCAACAACCTTTTTTCTCGTCCCACTGCTGGGCACAGGTCTCCTCTCATACAGAGAAGGATTGAGCGTAATCACCACGCTAGCTCAATGCGGGTTGGCGATTTCAGACTTCAAAGTCCAGGTTTCCTCAAGATGTTGGTGTCCAAGATATACTTAGAAAGTACATATAACTTTAGAAATGTTACATTGGTACTTGCCTGACCTGGAATTGAACCCGCGCACTCCTGGAGTGGACCTTTAGTAATATTTAAAGAAAATAATACACCTTAGACAAGAACCGTTACGTCCCTATGAATATAAGAACTGTCACATTTCATTAGGTTGGCGCCAAAACTTTCAGCATCGAATCATGATAATTTATGAATGTCTTGCCCGATGTAGGTTACACTATAAAATAGAAGATGGCCGGTAAGCGTATTAAATGCGAATAGCTACCGGTCACAAATCATAATAATCTATGTATCTTCAAGCCGCTCCGGGGGTAGCCAAAGGCTAATGTCCTTGCGTAACGAACCCACCTGATTTACTACACCATGTACTCGCGCCCTCCCTTTCATTTCTCCAAGGAATGAGAGGGTTAGCGTGATGTATTAAAGCATGGATCGCAAATCATACCGTGATTTAACTCATAGTATTCAGAATTATTTTCAAGCTGTAAATAAATTATTGTAAGGGTCTTATGAGAACGAATTGAGTTTTGGATAAGCGCAGCGTTCGATGTGAAATGGTGAGATTAGGAATTGTTGTTGATTTGTGTGGCTGTGAACTTTGCTGAACTTTCTTCCATTAAAATTATAAGTTTACTAGCTGCGCCCTGCGCTTTAACCCGCATAAGTTTAGATTTTTAATCTATATATAAAGATATAGAATCCTTTTCCTTCAAGAATATGTTTTTTTTTATAATTTTATAAACTAGTGTTTGACTGCAATCCCGCCTGATGGTAAGCACTGATGCAATAGTTGATGGTAAAGCGCGCTAGTTAATTAAGAGCCTCATCATCATCATTCTCCTGCCCTTATCCCAATTTATTTGGGGTCGGCGCAACATGTCTTTTTCTTCCATACATCCCTATCAGAAGCCATCTCGGCAGTCACCCCCTTCTTAGCCATATCATCCTTCACACATTCCATCCATCGTTTCTTTGGTCTTCCCCTACTCTTATAGCCACCAACATTCATAATTAAAACTCTTCTCACGACATTCTCCTCATTTCTCCGTAACACATGCCCGTACTATGACAACCGATTTCCACACAACTTTTCAGCTACCGGTGCCGCCTTCAGACTTCCTCTTATGTAGTTAATTAAGAGCCTATTCACTCAAAAAACCAGAGTGAATAGGAAGGAAGAGGGCAGTTGAGCGAGGTGATGCAATGTTAAGCCCAACAACACAATCAACGTTGCTGCGCCAGAGGTAGATTGATCTGGAGACCCTCTAAGAACAAACTCCCGACACAACAACATTTGGCGCATCGTACCCGGCACACATCACAACACAACTGCTCAGACCCGTCCTCCGTACGGCTTCTCCTATGTAAGTTTCGATCCTGTTTGAATATCGGGATAAAAAGTATCCTACAATGTGTTATTTCTGGTCATACAATATGTAAAGAAAACCCTGTCGGATCCTTGAAGGTGTTGTTATGTATCGATAACTAATTCTATTAATGCCCACAAAGCCGGGCTAAACTTTAAAATAAATCCCCCTAAAAAAATAAATATTATTTCGCAAAAAGAAGTAACTTAAAACATCTGCGGTAGGCAGCCATGCGCGGGCGACGGGGGCAGCGCACGAGTCACGTGGTCGCATCGCTTATAATAATACCGTCAAAATGGTGCTGTCTCTTTTAAAAAAATACTAAATTTCGGAGAAGTTGGAATTAATTCGCGGGAAAAAAAGACTATTTCAAAATTCGTTAGTATTGTTACTATGATGATAACGTAAAATTTTATATTATATTTGGTCATGTGTTTATCTAACCTTTATTATTCTTATGGGTCGGACTACTAGAAAGGGTTTTCTTTACATATTGTATATAAATCACCTGTGTACCAAATTTAATCCAAATCTGTTGAGTAGTTTTTGCGTAAAAGAGTAACAAACAAACATCCATTCATACAAACATCCTCACATACTTTCGTATTTACTTTTTTTTCACTTTTGCCCCACACTAGGAATTTTTCCTCTATCGTGGGTGCGTTTACAAACATATAAACTCACACAAACATATAAACTCACACAAACATATAAACTCACACAAACAGCCCTGAACCAGAACAACTACCTACTTGTAGGCCATACAAATATATGGCATGGCTTATATCTCAATGTATTGTAAACTAGGCAAAGAAAATAAATAAATAATAATAATGACACAAATATATTTCAAATGTATATTTCAAAACAACAACAAATATATTTCACACTGTGCGAAAATTCCAACTGTCTATCTATTAAGGTTTATGAGCTACAGTCCGCTGACAGGCAGACGAACAGTGGAGGTTTCGTACGCCGTTGACATAGTTTGGTTACGGAACCCAAAAAAAAAAATTTTAATATAATAAAAACGATTAAAAAAAAAATTAGAAACCGACTTAAAAAAAAGAAGAAACACTCAAAAGGAGAAAAATATTTAATTAGGTATTTTTTTCTTTTAAGTGTTTTTTTTAAGTCGGTTTCTATTTTTTTGTAGAAAGTTTTTATTTCATCCTTTTCAGTGTCTTACAGCCAGTTTCTTCATCAAGAACGAAAAGTATCAGTAAAAGTATTAACTTTTACTTGACTATTACTGATATTACAGCAAATCTGTTTCTTCATCAAAGTAACAGCTAAACTAAAAGTCAATAGGGTTACCACAAGACAAACATCGTAATTACCCCAAAAAAAGGTGGAGAACCTTTTTTGCATATGACAACACGTACTATCCACTGTGAAGTAATGCCAAAAATGAAATGCCATTATATTCTATAAAAAGGTTGACTACCTGAGCCGTGTTTTTGTTCAGCTTGCAGATGCAAAATATGTATAGAAATGTCTGTTATTTCACTTGATTATTGTACAATAATGTGTTATTATGTAAATAAAACAATAACTTTGGAAGAAAAATGTATTTATTTTATTAAAATGACGACTTTACGACTTTTGTACCAAAAATAGATTTGTTCGTTCCTAAAATAGGTTGGTAAGAATATAGTTGATTCTATAAGTACCTATTGGTAATTGTGTTAAATGCAAACTGAAAAATAAACTTACTTTGCAGTGGTTGGCGTCAATTTATCTTGTAATAATAGGCTGAGGTATGTAACTGTTTCCTTTGAAATTCTGTATTGGAACAGAAAATAAGCGTCGTCCCATAAAAAATGATCTTTGAGAATATTAAACTTTTTACGTCTACGCGTTAAATAACTAACGATAACTTCATCGTCTGATGAACTTAAACTTTCACTGGATGAAGTTCATGATAACATTTTAATATTAAACTAAACACCTATTTAAACTACAACTTCGTCAAAATTACAGTGACTTTAGCTTTTACTGCCGCTCAATGAGCAGTAAAAGTTAAAGGCAAAAGTTACAGTTAAACCATCAGTTAAAATTGTGAACAAACGATTTGACCGTTACTTTTACTTTATGACGTTACTTTAGCTATTACTTTTGATGAAGAAACTGGCTGTTAGTCGAAATCGAAAATTACTTTTTCACCTCATAACAATAGTGGCAGCCCTATAACCCATGTTAGAATAAGTTACTCATCACTACCAAAAAAAATCCCTGTCTCAAAAACTACTGAACCGATTTTCATGAATATAAATAATATAATGAATATAAATACATAGCACAACAAAAAAATAATTCCTTAAATCGGACTCGCAGTTCCGGAAATATGCGTGCACAAACATAAAAACATACATACGTACAGTCAAGACCAAAAGTCGAGTTACAATCTCACAAAACTATGGCCAAGCAATACTAGTTGTAGTTACGACCTTCTTCTATAATAAAGTTTGATACACACTTATACACTTTGACAACTTGCTGCCCGCTTATGATTGTTAGGTACTACTTACTAATTTCAACGCTCACAATAAGTGTTTAAATAGCCTAGCGGTTCTCGTCTTGATAGGCGTTCAAGGTGGTTCGAGTTCAAATCTAATAACTTACAAAATATTTTTGAAATGTTTATTGGTGAGTTATGAATGCTGACAACAAAAATATGTAAAAATACCGATCCGCAACTTAACGATGATACTTTATTTTAAGATTTTTTCTATATTAGAGTCATTATAAAAAGATGACGGTAAATTTGAAACAAACTGAACAAAAAATATTCCACTACCTACAATAACTATTATTAACTACAATAACTCAAATAATATTACTTAGCTGTTGTTGGTTGGTGAACATATAGTTACGAGTTCGTGTTATTACTTTTACTTTTTTAATCAATATGCAGGCATATGCAGCAATATATCTCAAATATCATAATATGAAACCGGCTTTTGTGTAAGTTGTTTTTATTATTATTTGGGTAAGGTGCAAACCAATCTCTTGTTGAAAGTATGTAATAAATTTGTTATTGTTTTAGAGAAATACTGTAAGCCAAAGTCAAGAGGTTGGAGGACGAAGGTGGCTTATGTGTCGAGACAAGTGGAACGAAACAACAATATTTACCGTTGAATAAACCTTTGAATCTTGCGAAGAAGAGAGGTTGCATTTGTGGTTAAAAAATAAACTGGCGATACTGGTGGAGACTTATCGAGCTAAACAAAAAAAAAAATTATAACAATCACAGTGCAGAAGTGTCCTACAAAGTGTTTTAAATATATGTCATTATATATCGTAATAACGGACTCTAAACCAACTCGTAAAGTAATTTAGCTAAGTGACAGTAATATGTTCGGTTGGCTTAATGGCTAACAGATGTCGCCTTTTGCAATTTCAATAAAATTACTTTTGGTAAATTATAAAAACAATAATTTCGGAATTCGATAAGAAATAAGTTCGTTTACTTTTGAACTAAGAAACCGCTTGAAGATTATAATCTCATGCCTTCAAACTCCAAAAAAAGGCACTGCAGGATGGCATGCTATACACGCAAAAAAATTGTAAATGTAATAAGCACTGTTTTGTGTTCTAAGTATAGATTATTTTATGATTGTAATAATATTCAGGTTAAGCTTCAATCCTCTTTTCTTTAAGAAAATGAATAATTAAGCTATAACCTCTTTAATGATAACATGTAATACTATAACTTTCATATCTAAAAACCAAAAATGTTTTTTATATTTTTTACCATAATAATATCATAAGTTTGTCAAGGATTACTTTTATATAAAATATTACAATGCTGCCATTTCAACGTTTGTTTCATTTATTAGTATAAGTATATCTATACCGAATAATATATAACTTTATAATATATTGCATTATATTATTTATTATATTACATCTATAGTAAACTAAAACATATAATAAAAACCTATTTTGGTATAAATATTCAGTAAATTTTCCTATTCGTTTAAATATTATTTGCAAACATTTTTATTTTAAAATACAAATCAGTTATCATAATTTTAAATTATATGAAACAACAAAAAGATTTGCCGTTATTAAGGATCGAACCCACAATCGCTCGCTTATGATAGACCATTGTTAAGTGCGGCCGCTAACTTAACTTCAAATGAAGTAACGAAATTTTGCATTACTTTAAAGAAAGATGAAGACTGCGATAATAAAAATAATGCGTTAGTGTGCGTGGCCGGTTTAGCGCAGGCGACAGTAGTCTTTAAGGTGGGAATGGACTTCTACAGCTGATTGTACATGCACTTGATACGGGTCGAATTGATAACCTCCTTTTTTTTTGAAGTCGGTTAAAAACATAGACAATGATCCAAACATCAAATTACACTCGCCGTAATCATGAAGTGACAAAAGTTCACAATACACCTATCAGTAAGATGACAATAGCATTCAAAATCAAGATTGCTAGAATCAGTAGTACGATTCCAAATCAAATGTATTCTGGTTCGCAAGTCAGTCAATCAGATCATTTTGATCAAAGCGATATCTCCTTAGGATTGTTCATTGTATGAAGCGAGATCAACAATGAGTATTCAATGACTGTTTGTTCTATGGCATACAGTATCAAATTAAATTACACACATCAAAAGTGTCTAGGGATCAACATATATTTTTGCAATAACTTTTCTCCTGATTGATATTAATTAAAATTTTCTTTAAGGATTCATCAAATAAAGTGTTTTCGTTTGTCACAGTAACGATAAACCAAGTCACCTTTGCATTAATAAAGAAATTTGCCATTTTCCTAATAAAGGGATATTTGACATTTGAACCACTAACACAAAAGTTCGAAAAAAAGACTGAAATAACAGTTTTCTCTAAAATTTTATTGGGTAACTTAAACAATTAATAATCCGTGTTTCTACCGCGAACACTAACAACACAAGAACATCGGTTTGGCATACTCAAAATGAGTTCATCCAAATCACGCTGTGGAATGGCCGCCCATGTTCGTTGCAACAACAAAAAAAGGTCTTCTTGCGACTGGATACCCTCCATATTCGGCAGAGCTCTTCTCTGTAGCATATCCCATGCATGCTCAATCGGGTTCAAGTCTGGCGACTGAGCAGGCCAGGGCAGGACATTGATGTTAGCTGCGGCGAGAGTCTGTCTTACAACTCTTGCGGTGTGCGGTCGTGCATTATCATGCATTAACTGAAATAAGGGACCGATTTGCACTTGTAGAGGAACGATGACGTCTGATACAATCGTTTCAGCATAAATTTGAGCGTTGAGGTTGCCTCTGATCCAAATCAACTCAGTTCTTCCGCCGATCCAAATACCCGCCCATACCATGATGGTTCCACCACTATAAGGATGGACTTCCTGGCAGGATTTTAATCGCTGTTGGCGTCCAGGGGTTCTCCAGTGTCGTATACGTCTTGTATCCGGTCTCATACCAAAACGAGACTCATCAGAAAAGCACACGAAACGCCATTGTTCTTCTGCCCAATTTCTGTGTTCAAGAGCCCATTGATATCGAATCCTACGATTGTGCATTGCTATAGGTGGTACCCGTAGCGGTCTTCGGGAATGAAGGTTCACTTCATGCAAGCGGTTTCTGACTGTTTGGTCGCTAATTAAGTTCCCTGAAGAGTGATGAAGCCTCACGGCTAACATCATGGCGGTTATTGTTGGAGCTCTTCGAGTTAAGATTTGAATGTATCGGTCTTGTCTCCGTGTGGTGCAGCGATACCGTCCTCCATGGCGCTCAGCCACGGTACCAGTGCTTCGGTAACGTGTCCAAAGTCGACTGATAACACTCTGACTTGTATTCAGAGCTAAAGCCACAGTACGTTGCCGGGAACCAGCTTCTATCATTCCCACGGCTCTGAGCATTTCTTCCCTGCTTAAATGACGTCGCCGCTCCATAATAACGTTGGTTTTAATCAGTAGTAGGGAAACAGTAGCACTAATAATGTCTTCAATGCGTTGTATGTTTTATAGGGAAAATATTGACAGCTGATTTTCATCTTTTACTCGAATTTGATTCACAGTTCCTGATTCAAATTATGAAATGCACCAAAAAGGATCCATATAAATTTATAAAATCATAAATTTATTACAAAGCCACATCTCAATCTCAAGAAATCCGCATAAAAATGCTTGATCCCTAGACACTTTTGATGTGTGTAGTACCGATATCGAAACACAAGGTAAGAGAAATTAAATAAATTTGACGTATTTTTTGCAAGGTCATTGACCGCAGAAATCATGCCCATATAAATGTCATTATACATTTCTTTTTTATATTCAACAGACGTAATTGTAATAAACTAGTTGGCCCGTGCGAAGTATTCCCATTTTCAATCGTAAATTTTCGAAAAATTAATTATTTAAAATAATTTTCCGGTGTAGCGGACACCGGAAAAATATACATATTACCTACTCCAGGTAAGCCAAGAGGCGCGAGTTCAATAGACGCTCCATAATCTTGCAGAGTATGGAGGTTATTGAAATCGGCTGATAGTAATTGGTAGTGTGGAGGTATGAGGAGCAGCGTGTAAAGCTCACTCATCCTCCATAGAAAAGGGAGGATCGTCCTACCAGACTAGTTGTCTGGCGGGCGACTTGACCGCCGGTTGATGTCGCGAGCTTGTATACAATATGTTAAGAAAACCCTGTCCGACCCGTAAGGATAATAAAGGTTAGGTAAACACATGACCAAATAACATATAAAATTTTACATAATCATCATAGTAACAATACTAGTGAATTTTGAAATAATCTCTTTTTCCCCGCAAATTAATTCCAACTTCCCCAAAATTAGGTAAGTTTTAAAAAGTGACAACATTATTTTTGACGGTATACTTCTGAGCGAATAGCAATGCGACCGCGTGCCGCGTGGCCTGCCCCTCTTCGCCCGCGCCTGTATGGCCCACCGCACATGTTTTGAGTTACCTCTTTTTGCGAAATAATATTGACTTTTTAGGGGGATTTTTTTATTAAGATTAGCCCGGTTTTGTAGACATTAGTAGAATCAGTTATCGATAACTAACAATACCTTCACGGATCGGACAGGGTTTTCTTTACATATTGTTTAAGCTAGTTGCACGGTAAACTCTGATTGCGAGATGTAGAATTCGTATGACGTCAGTACGACGCGTTGTTCGTGTTGCGTTGTAGGCACCGCTACAGTAGTATCGGCACGGCTACCCTTTTTTGACACGGGCTGCATGTTGGCTAGCTTCCAGGCCTTGGGCACTATACCAGTCCTAAATGAGTGGCGATACAAGTGCGTCAATACAGGAGACAACTCGGGCCCACATGCCTTAAGAACAATCGCTGGTATACCATCTGGACCTCTAGCCTTATTCACGTCCAGACGACACAGTACTCTCAAAAACCTCTTGCTCCTAACGCGAACCATCGGCATTGAAGTTCCGCAATGAGGTAATTTAGGTGGAGTAGCACTTTTAGTATCAAGACGCGAATTATGGGCAAAGAGGGATGCAAAGAGAGCTGCTTTCTCTCTCACCGTATGAGCCAGTGCTCCATCAGGCCTAACCAGCGGAGCCAGTGTGGGCCGACAGAAGTTCGCCTCGACCGATTTGGCAAGGGACCAGAAATATCTGCTACCTGATGGCTGCGCAGAGAGCTTGTTGCTATATGAGTAATGCGGTCGAAGCGAGCCTTCTTAAGCGCCTTTTAAGAGAAATTAAATAAATAGCTTATTTGATATATTACAATAGCTTTGTGTTGTTATGGTTTTTATCAGAAACTTTATTTGAGCACAGAAACCTGACTTAGTTAACTATTTTAATTTATATAGTACTGGTTGACGATTAACACTCTTTATGTTCCGACGACAGCAGGTCAAGCTATACGAAACTGACAAATATTCTCAACCCCGAGCCATGCTTCCCCGCGCAGTGCATATATTTGTATGCAAGTATATGATAGTAGTGATAGTATGAATATTTGCACTGGTCTGGTCGTGCCTCTGAAAGCACGTTAAGCCGGTTGCCATACGAACATCTAATGGCAGTCGTTACGGCTTCCATATCGCCTTGGGTTGTGGAGGTCAGACGGCAGTGGCTTCACGGAAAATATCGAAGTTTAGCCAAAATCAGCAGTTAAACTGGTAAAGCGGACCCCAGACTCCAAAGCTGAAAAAGCTTCGGATGCGACTGGGATTAACGCTGAGTGATGATGAACCTCGAACCATGCTTCACTCATAAACTTTAAAATCTAATAAAGAAATCTAACGGATTGTAGTAGCTTGATCTGCTGTCATCTGTACAATTTTCTTTTCAGTTATACAAAAAATTGTATGAAATAAAAATTCATTTCTTCATTTGCATTCACCAATCGAATAAACTGATTCATGCATCGCTAAAGTATGGTCCAATTAGCAATGTTAATTTTAACTTTTAATGTTTTTTTTTTTATCGGAGTCGGGCAAGATGAAACGCACGCGCATCTGATTTAAATGATTTTCTTTTGAACGTTCATCTCGGTCAAGTGAACCCCTATCTATGCGGTTTCACGGCGCGGCGGCGCAATGATTAATAGCAATCGTATGCACGTATCGGAACAAATGTGCATTGAAATGTTGCGTGTACGCATGTTAGGGTAACCACACTTTATTGGTTCGTTTGTAACAGTTTTATGACTGTGGTAGGCCGTGTTTAAAGGGTTAGAATATAAATTGAAGCAATCGTTAGTCTGAACGTGGGCAGGGTCTAATTAATGTACATAGTTAATAATTAATTCTGAGTAATTGTTGTAGGTAGTTACGGTTTTGTTGAGAGACATATATTTGTCAAAAATCTGCGTGTTGATGAATAGTTTTCATTTTGATAGTTCTACAACATTCACTGCGGTATTTTCATTCTTGAACAAACAATTTTTTTAAATAAAGAAAAAGAAAAAAATATAAATTGTTACTCGTACAGGAAATTCTAAGAAAACAGAATTATCACAGAGTTATCTATTTGACAGATTTATAATTTCTATCTTAAATTACTTGGTTACGGTTAAGAAGTTCACCGAAAGTATTTTTTTTTTATTTTAAATACGTATTTCGTAAGAAACATGCAAATAAAAATTCAAAATTCAAATAAGCCGCCGAAACGCTTTATTCAGCAATATGGCGTCAAGCCTTGTTAGTGACGTCACAAGACGATATAAACGAGTTTCGGTTCTGTAGTGGTGTTTATATTTATCTATTATTTGTTGTTGTTTACAAGTGGTGTACTGTACCGGGTTATACAAACACATCGATAAATCACCTGAGAACACAAAACAACAAGAAGTGCTGATGCGCGTATGACGTCATCGTGCATTACATTAGCCATTCCGGATCGTTTCACAATATGTGGCGCGAGATACAAAAAGTCAAACATATTTTTGTGTTTTTGGATATATTCATTGTTATTATTTTTATTAAAACTTGTACTGTAAATGACATAAAGAACCCTCATTTTATGCATTTAAAGCAAATAATCACAAAAAAAAAAAAATCATACTGTCAAATAGCCTATTAAGTACAAAAAGTCCCTGACGAGTCCAAAAGGCTCCTTTTTTTTGTTGGGATGGGAAATAATCAAATGACTTCTCTCGCTCTGGGCGGAGCGGAAGGGCGTGTCAGACTTTTACTGACTAAAACCCACCCGTGTTTCTTCACTTGCCTGTGCGACGGCCAGGGCCACGGACTCCTTATCTCAGCATAATGCTTCGACTTTTAAAAGTATACAATATGTAAAGAAAACCCTGTCCGACCCAAAAGGATAATAAAGGTTAGGTAAACACTTGACCAAATATAATATAAAATTTTACATAATCATCACAGTAACAATAATAATGAATTTTGAAATAATCTTTTTTTCCCGGGTATTAATTCCAATTTCCCCGAAATTTAGTAATTTTTAAAAAACTGACAACACCATTTGTGGCGGAGCGAATAGCGATGCGACCACGTGCCGCATGCCCCGCCCCCTTTCACCCGCGCATGTATGCGCGGGTGAAGGGGGGCGAGGCTATCGGGTTGCCCTCCGCACATGCATTAAGTTACCTCGCGTTTTCGAAATAATATTTATTTTTTTTGGGGGATTTTTTTTTAAGTTTAGCCCTGCTTTATAGGCATTATTAGAATCAGTTAACGATACCTAACAATACCTTCACGGATCGGACAGGGTTTTCTTTACATATTGTATAAATGCGCAGCGCTATACGTATATGGATCAAAGGATTAGCTATCCGTTAAAATGATTCAAATTGAGACTGATGGGGTTCTGGTAAAGAGAACGCATCGAAGTTCAAGCTATTAGACAATTAACCTAAAAAACCAAGACAAGACACACGTATAAGTTAACATAGTTGACAGACAGACAAACCTTTGTTTTATTTATATCTACTCGATATTTTGTTCTGGGCATTTGCCGGAATGTTAGATTTTTAACGTGGGATTTATCGTCACCCTACTTCTGCTACATTTGAATAAATTATCCTACATTTTTAAGAGTATGTATTTGTCCGTTTTTCAAACAAGTATCTACTTATAGATTGTAACAGATGCGATGCTGCAGCATGATGGCAGACATGAATAAATGATTGCGAAAGTATACTAACGGTTAATGCAGTAAATTAATTATATTAGCATTCATAAGAATTCGATTTATTTGCTTCTAAATTAAGTACAAACAGATAACTGATGTTGTAAACTTCAATTGATTTTTATTGCAGTAACATACTAAAGTAGTGGTTTGTAAAATTAAACCAATCCAGATTTAGATTTAGAGAGACTCAGCCAATGGCTAACGAGATAGCGCTAAAAGGGTTGCATCATTTCGCGTTCACATAGATGCGCGCGCGACGATCGCAAACCCATGCGTTGAACGTTTAATTTTAGGGCGTCTCGTTCCCGGAGCCACGAGGAAGTGCACCGGCCTATTTCAGTCCGGCCCTTTGTTGCTCCGTTTATTTCTGTTTACGTCGCGTTTCGTAACTTTACGACCGACTCTCGGATGCGCAAGCGCACGCTCTGTTGCAACAGTTATTAACGGCTGCCCGAAGCGAACCCAATAAGAAATGCTATTCTGTATTGTAGCGATGTAATCGGTCTCTCGTCAACACATGTCTATTCGACGTTGAATCGATACGATTAATTGTTTTATAACGATGTTTATAAATTAAGTATTGTGAATAACGTTATCGATTAATTGAAATTTATTGTCTCTGCGTTAGCGACTTCATTTCTTTGGTCGTGGTGCATTTGTCTTTATTATCGGTAGGGCTGCCAGGTACTTCTGTGCTTTAAAGATCTTGTTTAATTTTTATAGATGTCAACAATATTTTAATTTTTAAATTTATAAAGTTTCCTTGTGGTGGTGTTTGTAACCAAACTCCTCCGAAACTGCTGGACTGCTTTGTATGAAATTTTGTGTGCATATAGGGTAGGTCTGAGAATCGACCAAAACCATCATCATTATCTCAGCATTAATCCCAATCAAATCCGAAGCTTTTTCAGCTTTTCTATCCGCTGATTTGAGCTAAACTTAGATTGTTAGAATCGGCCGAAACTAATCCATACTAATATTATAAATGCGAAAGTAACTCTGTCTATCTGTCTGTTACGCTTTCCCGCTTAAACCTCTCAACCGATTATGATGAAATTTTTTTTCACATGCAATTGCACAGAACATCTTTAGACCCTGAGACCTTTCTCAGGGTCTAAAGCGGCTTCGCCCGCGTTGAATTCGGTTATATCGCGCTTTTTAGATTTCCCTCGGGAACATCATTTCTTTTTTTCAATAAAAGGTAGCTTATATCCTTTCTCAGGGTCTAAAGATTGTCTGTGCCACATTTCATCAAAATCGGATGAGAGGTTTAAGCGGGAAAGCGTAACAGACAGACACACAGTAGACAGAGTTATGTAGTATGGATACACACTTCAACGACATTCCTTCTTTGTTTTGCTCGTACGGCTGTATTTCAGAGCTAGTCCAAAACTTTGCCACTTCCATGGCGTTGTCGACATCCCTACAACCTACTACTGTGCGTATGGACAGATGACAGCACATCAAGCTATTGATTTTCAACTTTATCTCTAAAGCATTAAGGCTTAAGGTTGATTGGGAATATCTGATAGTTTCGGATAGCTTGACCTGCTGTCGTCCGTACATAAGATAAGACCATATTCGAACGCGGGTGCGGATAATTGACCTCTAGCCCATTCCCACATTGATGCCGACTCGCCGTGTACTCGCACTTATTGCGTTGCCGAGGCGTTAGAAAGCGCTTATCGTCAGCTAACTGCTTACTTGTAAATGAAGTGTCGTGATTTTTATCGATAAAGTCTACCGGTTGATTAATTGTTGCCACGACTTGCCCCGCGCAGCTGGGAGTGACACTGGGATTTAAATGCTGTGAGAAACAATGGTTACCTATTGTCGAATGCCTATATCTACCTCTACCTACTAACATTACTTTCGACTTAATTTTGATGCTCTTTAATCTTCATTCGTAATACTTCTTTTTTATAAATTACTAGCTTTCCGCCCGCGGCTTCGACCGCGTGGAGTTCGGTTATATCGCGCTTTTTAGATTTCCCTCGGGAACATCAAATTTTTCCGGGATAAAAGGTAGCCTATGTTCTTTTTCAGGGTCTAAAGATTGTCTGTGCCAAATTTCGTCAAAATCGGTAGAGAGGTTTAAGCTGGAAAGCGTAACAGACAGACAGACTGACAGATAGACAGACAGATAGACAGACAGACAGACAGAGTTACTTTCGCATTTATAATATTAGTATGGAAGTATGGATAAACTAGCGCTTGACCGCAATCCCGCCTGATGGTAAGCAGTGACGCTATCATTGATGGTAAAGCGCACTAGTTTATTAAGAGCCTATTCACTCTAGCCTTGAAGACACTCATATTGTAATTCGACGGAAACACTGCCGCTGGCAAATTGTTCCAGTCCCTCGATGTACGCGGTATAAAGGAGGAGGCGAAATGCTTCGTCCGGATCGTAGTGGTGTTAACAACGTAAGCGTGGAAACTCAACATACAACAGTGATTTGGGGATTATACAGGGTTAATTTTGAAGACCAGTCAAAGTTTACTGTGCTTTCTTTGCGCTATCAACTTGGACGTCCGGTTGATGATAACAAGGAAAAATTAAATGTAAGGATGAAAATGTATGAAGATGCGTTTCCGAAGTTTCCGTCCATAATAATGTTATAACCGGCCAGAGTTTCCATAAATTTTATGGATATGACAGTCCTCGATAATATCGTCGTGATACGTATGATTTATCCTTGATTTATGATTGCTCGTAGTAGCGTCTCGTTCTTGACACCACTACGATCCGGACAAAGTGTTTCGCTTCGTCTTTTATACCGCGTACATAGACGAGTTGAACATATTGCCAGCGGCGGTGTTTCGCGCTTTACCATCAACGATTGTATCACTGCTTGCCATCAGACGGGATGGCGGTCAAGCACTAGTTTATAATCCATACTAATATTATAAATGCGAAAGTAACTCTGTGTGTCTCTCTGTTACGCTTTCCCGCTTAAACCTCTCAACCGATTTTGATGAAATTTGGCACAGACAATCTTACCTTATATTGAAAAAAGAAATGATATTCCCGAGGGCAATCTAAAAAGCGCGATATAATCGAATACCACGCGGGCGAAGCCGCGGGCGGAAAGCTAGTGATATATATAAAAAAAATCGGCTTTAAAAAACCGTTGAATGGTGCATAAGAACTATGCCTGTTAAAACTTACTGTTAAAAGTTGGATTATTAGTGAGCTTAGAGTGACCTGTCATTAGTGTTAATCCCTTAGCATCAGTTAGAACTCACTCCACGCTCACTTCACCTAAGAACTCACTCACGCTCATTTCACCTAAGTTTTCGCGGTGATATATTACAGAATTGCACTACTGAACCTCAACAGTGGTACCACTAGTACACTACGGTAAAACAATATCTTGCGAGATGTTACTGCACTAAAAATATTTGCATGTGGTTGGTCTCCTTTAATGATTGCGGAAGATGCCATGTGTGTTTAAACTTGCCAGATGTATTTACGTACATAATGGGGAAGTATTGTTTTCAATCTTCAAGTTTATTATATTACTAGCTTTCCGCCCGCGGTTTCGCCCGCGTGGAGTTCGGTTATATCGCGCTTTTTAGATTTCCCTCGGGAACATCTAATTTTTCCGGCATAAAAGATAGCCTATGTTCTTTCTCGGGGTCTAAAGATTGTCTGTGCCGAATTTCATCAAAATCGGTTGAGAGGTTTAAGCGGGAAAGCGTAACAGACAGACAGACAGACAGACAGACAGAGTTACTTTCGCATTTATAATATTAGTATGGATAGTCGTGGTGGCCTAGTGGTAAAACACCAGTCTCTGAAGTATGAGTTTTGCGGGCTCGGTCCCAGGTCAGGCAAGTACCAATGTAGCTTTTCTAAGTCATATGTACTTTCTAAGTATATCTTATATGTCGTGGTGGCCTAGTGGTTAAAACACCAGTCTCTGAAGTATGAGTTTTGCGGGCTCGGTCCCAGGTCAGGCAAGTACCAATGTAGCTTTTCTAAGTCATATGTACTTTCTAAGTATATCTTATATGTCGTGGTGGCCCAGTGGTTAAAACACCAGTCTCTCAAGTATTAGTGGGTGGGTTCGGTTCCAGGTCAGGCAAGTACCAATGTAACTTTTGTAAAGTTATGTACTTTCTAAGTATATCTTGGACACCAATGACTATAGGTGAGGGAAAACATCTTGAGGAAACCTGGACAAGTCTGAAATCGCCAACCCGCATTGAGCAAGCGTGGTGATTACGCTCAATCCATCTCTGTATGAGAGGAGACCTGTGCCGAGCAGTGGGACGATAAAAAGGTTGATGATGATGATGATGATGAAGTATATCTTGGACACCAATGACTGATTGCAAGGAGAAGGGAAACATCTTGAGGAAACCTGGATTTTAAGTCTGAAATCACCAACCCGCATTCAGCATGCGTGGTGATTACGCTTAATCCTTCTCTGTATGAGAGGAGACCTGTGCCCAGCAGTGGGACGTTAGAAAGGTTGATGATGAGGTAAGTCTTTGATTTTTCATGATCAGCGTTGTCACTGTTGGGAGACAGATAAACTTACTCTCTTCGGAATGGGAGTAGGCTATAATTTATCACTCGGGTCCAGTGCGGACCGGTAGATGTCACATGACTGTTCATCATCATCATCATCTCAGCGTTAATCCCAGTCGCTTCCGCAGCTTTTTTCAGCTTTGGAGTCTGGGGTCCGCTTTACCACTCTAACTGCAGATTTTGAGTAAACTTTGACATTTTCCGTGAAACGACTGCCGTTTGACCTCCACAACCCAAAGGCTATATTACTATATATATATATATTTTTATATATTATAAACTAGCGCTTGACCGCAATCCTGCCTGATGGTAAGCAGTGACGCAATCGTTGATGGTAAAGCGTACCAGTTTATTAAGAGCCTATTCACTCTAGCCTTTAAGACACTCAAATTGTAGTCCGACGGAAACACCGCCGCTGGCAAATTGTTCCAGTCCCTCGATGCACGCGGTATAAAGGAGGAGGCGAAACGCTTCGTCGATTACTGTTTTGAGGGCTCCAACAGCCCGTAACGACTGCCACTAGATGTTTGTATGGCAACCGGGACCAACGGCTTCACGTGCTTTCCGAGGCACGACCAGACCAGTGCAAATATTCATATTCATGCATACAAATATTTGCACTGTGCGGGGATCGAACCCGCGCCTCCTTGCGCAACGGCCACGCTCGCTACCGCTACGCCACGGAGGGTGTCATGTCACATGACTGCTGATGTGACAGTTTCTTCACTATGTTTTCTTTCACCGTTTCGAGAGCAGTGGTGATTAATTTATCAACAATTTCATTGAGACGTTGTGTACGACTACAATCACCATAAAAATAAAACTTTTATTGCTTCTTGTTTACCGGGTTTACACCGCTCGTTTAATGCGCTCGTTTACACCTGTTAAAATAGTACTAGTATAAAGCTCCTGGGTTCGGACTCCCGACCCCGGCCAAGGTCTTTTGCGGCACTCACTCCTATATTGTTTTGACGTTCAGCATAATTAGTGGCTAACTGGAAACGGTCGCGGCTTACTAGTAGTAGGTCGTAGGTTTAAATCAAGATATGAGTGTTTTGTATGTGTGATTTTTTTTTATTAAGGGGGGCCTCTAATGCCGAGGAAGTTCGAAAATAGGTATTTGAAGAAACTATTACCGTCGCGCTGCTTCTAACCTCTCCCAGTAAAATGCGAAAAGGGCAGTTGCAGCTCAGGCTGATTTTACCTACAAAAACGTTGACCAAAAGACGTTTCGTATTCCGCTGTTATCTTTTTCAAAACACAACAGATCTCAATTATTTTAATATCAACATTTAGAGGAAAAGTATATGTATGCTTCTATTATTTTCTTTTGTGTCAAACATTTATCACGTTTGTCTAAGGTGCGTATTACAGAACGTCACTCAAAACTCAAGCCCTACTTAAGTCTCGTATCAAGCCATTTGATTGGTTGAAACTAGTTTTAAGTAATGCTTAAGCAGAGATCAATGCTTGAGTTTCTTTCTGGAATACGCACCTGTGAGTCCTGTGAACATCTTGAAGTATTTCTTTTATTAATTAAGTTTCGGAAAAAATCAAGTGATAGGGGCATGAATATTCACGGTGTAAAATTGTAGAAAAATATAATTGCTCTAAAAGCATTATCCACGAAAAAAACAGCGGAATACGTTTGTATGGAGAAAGCGCCACTAGAGTTCCCTCTTAACACTGCTCTCAAAATGGCGAAGGAAAAAGCCATGAAGAAACATGTCCTAGAAACAAAATATTTTAAGATAATGGCTATCTACCAACTGGGCTCTCGATCGGCTGCAGCCCTCTCGAGAGACGAAGGCGGAAGGAGAGGGGAGCTCTCCAAAATTAAGAACATTATATGCTGATTAAGCTCTTGATTTCAAGTTATTTTCATTATTCAGAAATTGATATGTACATACGACGTTGATGTTTAGAAAGTCTTAATTAATACCTACATTCAGTAACTCGCTCTCAGATTTTAAGTGCTGAAATTAGAACTCTATTGTTCGAATGGAACCCTCAAAACCACTTAATATTTCGCTTTTGCTATCCATTTATCTACGCGTTTCCATGTAGCCGTCATCGCGGATTTGATTACCTTTCCATTATCATGCAATCGGTATGAAATGAAAGGCAACGCAACCTAGGTACCTGCTGACCGCTTTGGGAGGCAATTCTCTGGTAATATGATGCGACTAGTGCCTGTTATGTTGCTCTAATTCATGGTAAAGTTTAGGATCTTGTTCTTCAAGTTTTGATATTACTTAGTACCTATACAATATGTAAAGAAAAGCCTGTCCGACCCATAAGGATAATAAAGGTTAGGTAAACATATGACCAAATAAAATATAAATTTTACATAATCATCATAGTAACAATACTAATGAATTTTGAAATAATCTTTTTTTGCCGCGATTTAATTCCAATTTTCCCAAAATACGGTATTTAAAAAAAAAACTCACAGCACCATTTTCGCCTGTGTTATTGCGATAGGACCGCGTGCCGCGTGCCCTGCCCCTCTTCGCCCGCGAGTATGTTGCCTACAGCACATGTATTAAGTTACCGCCTTTTGCGAAATAATATTTATTTTTTTAGAGGAATTTATTTTTTAAGTTTGGCCCGATTTTGTAGGCATTAGTAGAATCAGTTATCGATACTTAACCATACCTTCATGGATCGGACAGGGTTTTCTTTACATCCATACTAATATTATAAATGCGAAAGTAACTCTGTCTGTCTGTCTGTCTGTCTGTTACGCTTTCCCGCTTAAACCTCTCAACCGATTTTGATAAAATTTCATCAAAATCGGTTGAGAGGTTTAAGCGGATTATCTGTGCCAAATTTGGCACAGATAATCTTTAGACCCCGAGAAAGAACATAGGCTACCTTTTATCCCGGAAAATTTTGATGTTCCCGAGGGAAACCTAAAAAGCGCGATATAACCGAACTCCACGCGGGCGAAGCCGCGGGCGGAAAGCTAGTATTGTATAAGTAGATTGTGACAGTTCGCTAAATGAAAGAACTTACTCGGTAGGTAAACGACGTTTAGATCAAAAAGATTTCGATTGTCTACTATATTTCTTTTGTAATATTGTATCAATGAGTGACCAAAATATTTTTTTTCCTTCGTATCGTTGGCACGTCTGTGTTTTAGATCTTGCTGGCCCAACACTGAAAAAAGAAGTGACTAACTTCTTTTTAGCCTGTAACACAGGGTTAAATGAACCTAATTAGGATGGTCCCAATATTAGATTTAGATCGTAGTTTTCTCGCTTTATATTATACTAGCTGCGCCACGCGGTTTCACCCGCGTAGGTTACGATTTGCCCCGATCCTATTGGTCGCAGCGTGATGTTATATAGACTAAAGCCTTCCTGGATTAAGGGGCTATCCAACGCAAAAAGAATTTTTAAAATCGGACCAGTAGTTCCCGAGATTAGCGCGAACAAACAAACAAACAAACAAACAATCAAACTCTTCAGCTTTATACAACACTAGCGGCTACCAGCGACTTCGTTCGCGTAGAGTTGGGTATGCTCCGCTCCTATTGGTCGCAGCATGATGTTATATAGCCTAAAGCCTTCCTGGATTAATAGGCTATACAACGCAAAAAGAATTTTTCAAATCGGACCAGTAGTTCCCGAGATTAGCGCGAAAAACAAACAAACATACAAACTCTTCTCTTATATATTAGTATAGATGTACATAAAGGGTATATACATAACAAAGGCATGGCATCTTTACATGATATCAAACGATATTGGAAGGGTTTTTTAATCCTATCTCTTTATGTTAGGAAGTAATAAGGAAAAACACCGCCTGTGATAGGCTACTGTCATACTAGTCGCACAGAGATATTGAAGACATTTATCGGATTTTGGCAAGTAACGTGACGGGTAACGAGTAGTTATTAACGTATGTAGTGTGTTGCCACATTTGTTATGATTTGATTTTAAGAAACACACGAAACCGAAAATTGGTACCAATTTTTTGAGTATTTTATTTTGAGTTGAAACCGGAAGGGTTATCGTTTGATATCATCTAAAGATGCCATGCCCTTGGTATGTATATACCCTTTTTGTTACACCTTGTATATTAGTATAGATTAATATACATATAGTGGTTAGTGTACATTAAGTTATATTTTAAGATTGTTATTATTAAGCTTTTTTTATCACTAGATATACAAACAGCCTTTTTATACATTCAGTTAGATCTATATTTTTTTTTTATAAATTTCATTTCGTTTCACTTCGACGACGGCGACATTGGTGGAAATGCAGATGTCACTTTTACTACGTGTTTTAGAATACGAAGGGAAAAGGAGCAAAATTTTTCCACTTGTGTCCAAAACAAACATTTTTACACACATTGGCATCAATACAACATTATGAAATACGAATTGCGTTGACAATCTAATGAATTCTTGCAGATGTATACAACTTCTTGAGGATGATTGTTCAGCAAAATTTGAGAAATATTCTGATGAAGAAACACAATTAAGTAATGACAGTGATCAAAATATGAGGAAAAAATATACATAATAACAAAGTTAACTTAGCAATGAATACAGGGCTTTTTCAGCGATATTAACGCGTTAAATATGGTTTGTCCGCAAACAGCAGTCCGGTACTGGAGTGCCATTAGCTTTCCTCGTGGTTTTTGTATCTATACTAATATATAAAGCTGAAGAGTTTGTTTTTTTGTTTGTTTGAACGCGCTAATCTCAGGAACTACTTGTTCGATTTGAAAATTTCTTTTTGCGTTGAATAGCCTATTAATCCAGGAAGGCTATATAACATCACGCTGTGATCAATAGGAGCGGAGCATAACTAACTCCACACGAACGAAGTCGCTGGCGGCCGCTAGTAAGTTATAATTAGAACTTAGGTAGGTACTTAATTTACGCTGTATTAGTAACGCTAGCTCAAGTTAAAGCTCTAACTTAGTGATAACTGTAACATAACATAACGTAACGTTTCTAACCGAACCATTTTGCTGAGAAAACCTCTTATACTCTACGCGTATGATCGCGTAACGGCGGGATCACTTAGATCTACAGTTAAAGCGAGAATAGCAATTTGCGCTTGCGCATGTTGAAATTCATTCTGTGTTGGAGTGCGGTCACATTGATGGAGGTAGCGGGAAAATTAACAGTCTAGATTAGGGTTGTAACGGAGGCTTGTTAGCGGAGGCGGAGGCGGATGCGGAGGCGACGAGTCTCACCTCCGCTGATGCGGAGGTTAACGGAGGCGGAGGTGAAAGTACATATAGACAAAAATTAAATTTATGGTTAAAACAATTTTTTTATTTTAAATACCTACATTAATAGTAGTATACTTGGTAAAAAAAAATATTACTTTCTTGTAATGAAAATTAAGGAGAAACAAATTGTTTGCCGCATTCCCGCCTCGCACTAGTTGATTCTTGACCATTTCGCGCTCAAACGCGGCCGGACGGTTGTCGAGCGTCGCAGCTTGCGCGTTATTTATTTACTAAATACGTAAATAAACCTCCGTTATAACTCCGCAAAAATTATGCGGAGGCGGAGGCGGAAGCGAAGATACGATTTCTTGCGGAACTTCCGCAGTAACGGAAGCGGAGGCGAAGCTCTGTTACAACCCTAGTCTAGATAGATGGATGTATGTGACAGCTATTGTGAAATCACACAATGTGATTATTTGTATCTATAGTGTTTTTTATCTTATATATACAATATGTAAAGAAAACCCCGTTCGACCCAAAAGGATAGATAATAAAGCGAAAGCAAACAGCCTAAAGCTGTTTAGGCTGTTAATAACCATCAATGACCGCATCACTGCTTACCATCAGGCGGGATTGCGGTCAAGCGCTAGTTTATAACTTATAAAAAAAAATAGGTTAGGTATACACATGGCCGAATAAAATATTGCATAATCATCATATCTTTTTTCCGCGAATTAATTCCAACTTCCCCTAAATGTGGTAATTTTTAAAAAGTGACAACACCATTTTAGGGTGTATTATTATGAGTGGTGCGACCACGTGCCGCGTGCCCGGCCTCCCTTCACCCGCGCATTTATGCCTACCGTGTTGCCTACTGCACATGTATTAAGTTACCTCGTTTTTTCGAAATCGTATTTATTTTTTTAGGGTTTTTTTTTAAGTGCCCTGCTTTGAAGGCATTATTAGAATCATTTATCGATACCTAACAATGTCTTCACGGATCGGACAGGGTTTTCTTTAGTTATTGTATATTATCTGTATTTAGGTTTATTTTGTTTACAAATACACTATACGCTCTTAAAATTGTCGCAACCTTAACAGCACTCTAATTGCGCAATACACTATTACTATCAATTCGATTCATTTTGAAGCATACTGCTAAACCATCGCTCCAAATGTTCGAAAAATGTGTCTGCTTAACAATGTAAATAACGCAATGGATGTTGTCGAACTGTCAAAACGAAACGCATTGCTGCTGATAGTTTGTTACGCAATTACCCTGCAAGAAACTTCTCGTGGCTGAAGAACTGAAGGCTTTTGATTGATGGCATTCCTGCTGCTGCTTCCGCTAATTGTAGTTGTGGTACAACCCGTGATGCAAGTAAATGGGATACTGAAAGGAACGGCGGATTATGAGACATGGAAACTGCTTTTTTTTGGGAAATAATGAAGTTATTTGAATTTAACTTTCAGACAAGACTTGGCAAATATATTTAAAGTTGATTTTGCATTTGCTAAAATTATATCTAATATTCGCGCGAGTTAACTGTGCACCTCGCTGGAATGCAGTCCATATGTATCAATTTAATTTCGAAACGTCATGAGTAAAATGACCTAGTATTGTGACGATTTATCATCAAAACGACCTTTTATTAACATTAAAAAAATGTAATTTATATTTTTACCATGATTCTCATTTTTTTACAAACGGTACCGTTCGAATGACGTCACAGAGCGAGGAGTACAGTTAACTCGCGCAAGTTAAGTCATCTGCAGGACACAAAAAGGGTGTGAGTAGGTATTTTATTTTACATGCTTTTTATTAGCTTCACTTGTATGTTTGGTTGCTTGTTTGCTTGTTTGTTTATTTGTTTGTCCGTCTCTAATTTTTTGGCCTACGAGTGAGCGGCTCATAAAATGGCCCATCGTTTTCAATACGTTCGTTCGTTTTTTTTTAAATAATATTGAACTAAAACGTTGAAAATACGTATAGTTAAAAAAAAATAAGAAACCATGTTTTTCATACTCAAACTAAAAAGTTAAAAATAATTTAAAAAAAAGCGTGAGGCGCATAACATACAAAAATTATGGCACAAAAGGCCTACGCTTTTTTTAAAATTATTTTTAACTTTTTAGTTTGATATTTTTAAAAGCATGTTTATTTAGTTTTTTAAACTATATTTTTTATTAGCCATTACTGTCCCATTGTTAGGAAAAGACCTTCCTACTTTCCACTTCTTTCTGTCCAGAGTTGACAAAGACCAATATTTATTAAAGTAACCCAACTCATTCTGCCATCGTTGTCAGGGCCTCCCACAATGTTGTTTGCCATTAAGCAGTACCCACTTGGTAGTAAATTTGAGTTTTACAACTCATGACTAGTTATTTACTAAAAGGAAAGCTTTCGAACAGAAATGACAAAATGAAAAAGGATATGCTTAGACCTAAATGACATTAAATAACCCGGTGTTCCATCTCACGCCTATACCGGGGATTGCGAGAAAATCAAATCAAAGCATTTATTTCAAATAAACCAGTTACAGGCACTTTTGAATTGTCAGAAGGTCGGTCAGTCAATAAGATGAAGCTAGTCGCCCATTCCAAAGAGTAGGTACCTATGGAGAAGAACGGGCAAGAAACTTCATGGACACTCTTTTAAATTTTCAAGCTATTGTTACTTATAGTAGGTAATGTTCCTTCTATCTTCCTTCAATAATGCTTACAATTCCGTGTCTTCGTACGATTTTGGTTTTCCACTACGTTCTTCGTCTTCATAGTTTCTTAACTCTTGAAACCACTCACGATAAATTCTGTCTCTTAAAGCAGCTTCACCATAAGCTTCTACAAGCAATCGATGGGCCTCAGCTGCAGGTTTCTTCAAATTAAAGAAGTAACAAAAGTTCCCGCAAATGACGCTTAGTCGGCAAAAAACTTGACATTTTTGCACAAAAATAAATGTGTGATACTGATACAGAGTCACTAATACTCTGAGTGTATGTTATTACCAGATTGCAGAACTTACGATATCACATTTTACATCTGACGATTTCAACGAAACCTCTTGGTGTGGACACCTTTTGTTAACGGGCGAAACTCATTTGTACACCTAATAACTTATTTGTCTTAGAATCGAGATGCATTACCCATCCGAATGGCAAAAGATCATAACTTATTGCGGGTCACGATCCTCAACGAAGGTATACTATTTAAAGAGGGATGAAATGCAATACGGAAAATGTCTAAGCAAAGTCTGCAGTTTGCTTCACCAGGCATCTCATATAAAACACTACGATTAAGGCTCCTTGTTCTAAACTTTATGGTAAATAGTGTAACGTTATCTATTCGATTGTAATCGAGGGATTTATACCAAGATCGGATTCCTTTGAAAATATTATCTAAAGAGAGAAAAGGGATGTTTGACGTGGTGTTTAAATATAATTGTTGACTGTTATGAACAATTGGTCGATTAACACGATTTATTTACTTTATCTGTATCTATAAACGGCTTTATTTAAACTGACGAGTTTCTGTTTTTGCTTCTTTGAACGCGTTAAGCTCTGGAACCATCAGTGGATTTGAAATTATTTTTGCAATTCATAGCCCAATTATTAGGCTATAGGCTATTTTTAACATCAGACTCTGTCACGTAGTACCAGTAGTCGAGCAAAAACAAAATAAAGCTAGAAAGACCACGAAGCGAAAACAAAGTGATGAAGCGCGGCCCGCGGGCTGACGCTTGTTTCACTCTGACAATGTCGAAGCCAAAAGTTAATCTTTTATATGCGATTAATGATTATTTATATACTGATTAATGATTGCCTGTATCTTACAGCAATAAAATTTTATTGAACCTGTACTTAAAGATTTTAATATGTTTACAAAGGTTTAAATTACGATCCAAATAATGTGAACAGTTCTAACTACCTGAGTAGTATTAAAAACACTGTTTTATGTGAAAATAGTTCATTTCAGCGCAAATAAAACCTTAGCTAAAAAAAGCAATATAGCTATATTACAGAGAGACACGTTTTCTCGCGCCAGATTCTGCGCAAGAGTTGTAACAACTAAGTAAGTGGCCACAAAGAAGGTTTTTTATGTGGCCACGCGACCAGAGTCGTGCTTCAAGAGCGTGATAGACGCTGATGGCGACCATTACCTAGTGATACCGAGATGTATGGTCAACTCTAAACGATCTACGCTTCAGGAAGGGCCGGTCTTAATGGCTTTGACTGTTTTACGATGCTGATGGCTCGATGGTGGAGTTCAAGTTAACGGACTGATTGCACTATGATAGCTTGAGACTAATTGTGATAGGACTTTGTTGATGTGTTTACTTAAATAAAGTTGTAGTTCTCACAAGAATGAAGAAACATTAATTAACATAATCGCTAATAAATGGTTTATTCACTGATTGTAAACTGACTGTTGTCTTTTTATTTTTGTTGAATAGGTTAGAAGGTAACAACAAAGTCCGTTGTCTTTTAATTTTTTTTTTGGTAATTTTATTCATTTGTTTGTGTAATATATCGTGTTCCGGCATGATGTCTGGTGAAGCCGTACGGAGGACGGGTCTGAGCAGTTGTGTTGCAATGTGTGCCGGGTACGATGCGTCAAATGTTGTTGTGCCGGGAGTTTGTTCGTGGAGGGTCTCCACATCAATCTCCCCCTGGCGCAGTATCGTTGGTCGTGTTATTGGGTCTAACATTGCACCACCTCGCTCAACTGCCGTCTTCCTTCCTATTCACTAAGGTTTTTTTAAGTGAATGGGCTTAATAAACTAGCGCGCTTTACCATCAACGATTGCATCACTGCTTACCATCAGGCGGGATTGCAGTCAAGCGCTAGTTTATAATTATTAAAAAAAAAAATATCTTTTGTTCTGGGTGGAACTTTTGTGAGTTTTAACTCTTTGTAACAGTTAATTCCTAAATGCAGCGCCTGAAGCTGTTCGAACATGGTTCGTACACGATTATTGTAAGCAAATAAATTCCGAACAATTTTTCATCGATTGTTCAATCGATTACAATCAATAGATGCTGGGCAATCGCTTCTTATCGATGTTATCTAATCGCGTAAACATTTGGACGTCCCGCGTGTCGGTGCTCGGCGCTTGCTCACGAACTCCCATTGTGTCGCGTTTCACGCCCGCGCTGCGCCTGCGCTCCATTCGAAAGTAGGGCCTTAGCCGAGAATGCGATTAAAAAAAAGTATTTGGTACACTGATTGTGTTTAAGAAATATTTGTTCGATTGCATCGCTTTTTGATGGGAGTATAAAAATAAAATAAATAACGTTTATTGCTTCTAATATTTTCTAAGTATCAATTTTGAAGCCTAATTTGTGTCGGTTGCTTGTTTTTGGATCGAGTAAAGATTGAATTGAATAAGTTTGTTATAAACGCCTGCGGGGAACTTTGAATAATAGATTTATCGACTTTAAAATACTGTGCTCTTTTCCCTTACTAAGTCAATGGTTTGCGGATTTAGCTATAGACTTACCTATGACAGTGGCATGAGAGTCCTTAAATATTTAAATTTTGTGACGTTTTATCCGTAACTATTTTTATTTAAGTTCTTCTGAACTTGGTCTGGTTGGGTCTTTATCCTCCTTACCTATGCTCAGTTGCTAAAAAGGAATATCGTCTTGCTTACCAATGATAGCACTATTTATTGCCATACATTCAGACACTAATTTTTTCTATGGTAGTTACTTCTATATTGACCTCTTGACGTCCTTCGTGGCGCAGCAGTCAACACGCTTGCCTGCGATGTGGAGGCCCCGGGTTCGATCCCCGGCCAGGTCATGATTGAAAACTATTTTTTCCTGATTGGCCTGGGTTATTAGGTTATCTATATATGTATCTGTTGTAAATATAGTATCATTGACTTAGTATCCCATAACACAAGTCTCGAATTTATTTTGGGGCTTGCTCAATTTGTGTGATTTGTCCGTTATTATTATTTATTTATTATATGGTAGGATCTACTAAGCAAAACTGAAGAATCGGTCTTTGCTTGATTATGGGTAAACGTTTTAATTTTAATCATTGACGGTTCGAAAATAGTATTTATCACTTATCTCTGATCGGTATTGTATGTACTTACCTCTTTCTCATCCGCTATTTGCCAGCCGTTCTTTTTAGCTCCCACTTTATTCGTAGCCATATCATCTTTCACCGTTCACGCGATCTAAGTAGCTATATTTACTAGTGTCCTACTGGGAAATTTTGTAGAGTTTTTGATAGACTTTCTCCGTTTGAAATAGAGAGGGCCCAGTCTGAATTGGTACTTGTCACATGTATTTGAATTTTTAGTTCTAGAACATGCTGCTCATCGTTTTGACAGCGGTTGTGCTAAAATACCAGCGCTGTGATAATGTCGAACTATTATGTTGAAATAGGAGCCTTTTGGGATCATAGAGAATTTTCTGAAAGGATTTTTGTTACTTTTTTCTTTTCTCGGTGGTAGGCCATAACATCGTTTGTGTTCCGGCATGATGTCTGGTGAAGCCATACGGAGGACGGGTCTAAGACTAAGCAGTTGTGTTGTGATATGTGCCGTGTACGATACACCAAATGTTGTTGTGTCGGGAGTTTGATCGTGGAGGGTCTCCAGATCAATCTCCCTCTGGCGCAGCACCGTTGGTCGTGTTATCGATTTTAACATTACATCACGTCGCTCAACTGCCGTCTTCCTGCCTATCCACTAAGTTTTTTAAGTGAATGGGCTTAATAAACTAGCGCGCTGTACTATCAACCATTGCATCACTGCTTACCATCAGGCGAGATTGCGGTCATGCACTAGTTTATAATAATTAAAAAAAAAATGTATTTACTTTTAATTGTGTTTGAGATACTTACTTAGTTTAGTTTTCCGATCTTCTTGCACGAGTTACAGTAAATACTTTTTTTGCCTCATAACTTGGCAAGTTGGGACCATTGGACCACCACAGCTCTATACCTAAACAAAATGAAACTAATACATTCGGTATATCTCAGAAGCTCTCACCAGATAATACTTTTAAACTGCCCCTAATAGCCCTAAAGTAATAAATTACGTTAAAGACGTCTATTTGATTCCCGATATCAACATCTATTTTTACTTTCGTGCTCCACCTTTCACCCGCGTCTCGGTACTCGTTACTACTCTTGTACATGTTGTTTTGATTAATGTATCGGTGCAGTGCAGACCTTCTTATTGACAGACGGACTACTGCTTGCATTGTTAGAAGATCTCACACGCTCCCAATATGTGTGGGGTTTGGTAGGACTGTGAGCGGAGAACGGATGAGTACATGACTTGATTTTGCAAAATATTCGATTTTTGAGGATTGGTCGGTTCCGGTGTCGATGGGTTGCGACATTTACAGTAAGGTCCAAAGTCCAAAAGTGGTAATGCACTTTTGACCCTTACCTGTAATTAGGTTTGTAAAGTATGCAAACTAAATAACAATATAATAGAAGTTATTAAATGTATGAGCATTTGTAGCCCATCATTAAAGGTTGCGATTTAGAGGAGACTCTAATGCCGAGGAATTTGGAAAATAGGTACTTGAAGAAACTATTGCCGTTGCGCTGCTTTCAACCTCTCCCGGTAAGGTGCGAAAAGGACACTTGCAGCTCAGGCTGATTTTACCTATAAAAACGTTGAACAAAAGACGTTTCGTATTCTGCTGTTTTCTTTTTCAAAACACGACAGATCTTAATTATTTTTATATCAAAATTTAGAGGAAAAGTATACCTATGCTTCTATTATTTCCTTTTTTGTCAAAAACTTATCAAGTTTGTCTAATAGTCATCTGAACATCACGGTTAAAATGGGTTATTTTTCGCAATTTTGAAGTATCCTATTTCTTTTATTAATTAAGTTTCTGAAAAAATCAAATGATAGAGGCACGTATAATCACAGTGTAAAATTATAAAAAAAATAATATTTGCTCTAAAAGCATTATCCACGAAGAAAACAGCGGAATACATTTGTATAGAGAAAGCACCACTACAGTTCCCTCTTAATATCTAGTTAATCGTAGGTTAGATACCTGACAGGCGCTCTAATATGTGTAAATTATTTCATCACCACTGCCGTCAAAATGGTGATGAAAAATCTTTTAGGCCGTGACTCCATACTTGAAATTACTCTTGTGTCGTGGATGCGTTTACAAACATTTTAACTTACATACATAAACAGCCAGACCCGGAACAACTATATACTTGTATGTCATACAAATACTTGTACCGTGCGGGAATCGAACCCGTGACACGCAGCGCAGCAGTCGATCGCGCCAACCATGTCGTCGTATAAAGGGTGTCTCTGACATCGACGCACAAATGAGTACCATGGATCCAGTATATGATTCTGAACCCCCAGTGGTGGAATTTTACGTCGGCTTTTTCCTAAAAAAATGCATTTTTTTCACTTTAAACCGTTTATAATTGCTATACTTTTATAACGCAATAAGATTTTAAAGGAAAAATTAATTAATTCGCTAATTACACAAAAAAGCGCAACGTGAACAAAACTTGAAAAACTATTCTATCAGCTAATTTAATAGAGTTCACATCAGGGCTCAACGTCATACCCACAAACATGCGCGGCGGCATGCTTGCAACGTTCAAAGGCTGAGCCAGCATATTTTTTTAAACACTGATTTCTGTAACCGCTCATTAACGATTTAAACGATATCATAATTTTATTAGTGGCATGCGGTCTAGCCATTTCGCGAAGTTTGCGTTACGATGTCAGATACACCCTGTATGTACAGACGACAGCACGTCAGACTATAGTAAAGAGTATTAAAGCTCAATAGTTGATTGGGGAATATTTGTCAGTTTCGGGTAGGTTGACTTGCTGTCGTCTGTACATTGGTGTGAAAAAGAGAAGCCAGGAATTAAAAAAAAAAAAACAAAGGCCAATTAGAAAGTGCAGTTTGATTGGCATTCGATTTCATTTTGAAGATAATAATTGTGCGGTGAGATATGATGAGGATAATATAATAATATTACAGAGCAAAACATAATTAACTTGTCTTCATTATGGGCAAAACGTGAATGTAAAAAAGACGAAAACACAAACTCTCGAAATATTAACGGAGATATCCTTGTCGATATCTTTTGTGATGTATCGAGTCAGCTGTCATTCCAATTAACTGGATAGCGATTCGTCGCGTTCCAGCACGATGTCTGGTGAAGCCGTACGGAGGACGGGTCTGAGCAGGGGCCCTGGTCTGCTATTATTATAAATTTGTCATTGCAACACGATTCCATTGTCATTTCATTGTCATTGTACTTAAAAGTTCGTAATCTGCTAAATTCATAATAATTGATCAATTATCTCAGTCGCTTCGTAAAGGAATGGAGATAGAATGACATTGCCATATTGCCATTATTATCATCATCATCATCATCATCATCATCATCATCATCAGCCTCTACTCGTCAACTGTTGGACATAGGCCTCCTTCATGGCACGCCAACAAGCTCGATCCTGAGCAGTTCTCCGCCAGCCACTACCAGCCATCTTTTTGATGTCGTCACTCCATCTCGCCCAAAGGCGTCCTACGCTACGTTTGCCGAGACGCGGTCTCCGCTCGAGGACTCGTTTACCCTATTATTATATGCGTTAAGAGAAATGATTTTCTTCAAACTACTACTGAATTTGAACATTTATTAATATGGAATGGAGTGTCAGTGATTGACCACTGCAAAATCATAATGACGCCATTTTGTAGATTACAAAACTTGTCAAACTCGATCATTATGAGATCATTGATTGACCATTCTGACACTTTTGTAATAGTAGACTAGGGCCCCAGTTGTGTTCCGATCTGTCCCGGGTACGATGCGCCAAATGCTGTTGTGTTGGGAATGGGATCGTGGAGGGTCTCCAGATTTCTCTGGCGCAGCATCGTTGGTCGTGTTGTCGGGTTTAAGATTGCATCTCCTCGCTCAACTGCAGTCTTCCTTCATATTCACTAAGTTTTTTTAAGTGAATAGGCTTAATAAACTAGCGCGATTTACCATCAACGATTGCATCACTGCTTACCATTAGGCGGGATTGCAGTCAAGCACTAGTTTATAATTATTAAAAAATTAAAAAAGGTAGGCAGAGTGAGCTGCCAATAGTGTTTTATTTTTTACGGTGAGATTTTTACGGAATCATTCGGTTGCTCTATTAGGTATTTGTTATAATGGGTCAGGGTTACAGGTCGGTCAAAAGAGAACCCGTGACCCTGGCGTACAGGCAAGTGAAGGAACACGGGTGGGTTTTAGTCAGTAAAAGTCTGACACGCCACGGTCATTTCATGATTTCCCATCACGGGACAGATTTCTGTTTTTCTCATCCACGTAAAAAAAAGGTATTTGTTATAATGAAGAGGTTGTACGTAGATATACTAAGTTTATATACAACATAATTTTATTTTTTGCTAATGCGAAAGTCGAAACACGTGTCCTGTATTTTTAAGTAAACAATCTATGTACAAAATTTAAAAAATATATCATAAAAACCCATAAAGTTATGAGCTTGTTATCCTACTTGGTTGTCCCAACAAAAATATGGTCCACGCTCCGCTCGGGCGGGCGAGCGGTGCATTGATCTCTGGCGTCAGCTGTTGCGCGGGCGGCGATCTACCATAAGCTGTGTACCGCGCTCGGTAATCATACTGCAACGATTTCTTAATGTATTTGGGAAAAAATATAACATGGTGTAAAAAAGATTGGTTGGCATAAAGAAAAAAATAAGGTTGTATACACATATCCCGCTGTTTTTAGCCGTCTAGTCTAAGACGATCCGTCGTGCAACCTATAATGCTCGCAGTTCGTAATCTGTCTATCGAGATGAGAGCTAATGATCTACCAGTTGTGAACTCAATTGCGTCTGCGCGCATTTGTCATTCCCCTTATTAGTTTCCTTTTAACTATATCTTAGAAACTTTGAATTTTTAACTATCAATCATAATGAGAAAGTTATGTTTTCCTAATCTTTTTCGGTCATCTAGATTTTACTAACAGCTTCTCTTCGTAAAAATATGTTTGAAATAAGTAGTTGTATTTTATACACTGTATCGCATCGTATCGCCTATGGCGGTTGCTATTATAGTCGTTATGCTCAATAACAGTGCGATATCTGAAGCAACATGAATTAATTTCGTTTTCGCTTGATCTATGTAGTGATATTTTTGGCACAGGGAGGTGTTAATGCTCCACTTTTCAAGCAATCTGATGATTGATGAGGAATATTGTTTAAAGCTACATTTGGACTTACTGTTTGAGATATTTTCTCTGAACTGTACCGGGTGGTCTTCGGATTTTAATCTTTTTAATGAGACTTTTAATTTCAGACTGCACTCCACGTTAGTATCAATTTTACTTATCTGCTTAGTAGTGGAATATGTCGTTTGACAGCCTCTGTGGCTTAGCGGTAGCGAACGCGGCCGTTGCGCAAGGAGGCGCGGGTTCGATCCCCGCCCAGTGCAAATATTTGTATGCATGAATATGAATATTTGCACTGGTCTGGTCGTGCCTCGGAAAGCACGTTAAGCAGTTGGTCCCGGTTGCCATACGAACATCTAGTGGCAGTCGTTACGGGTTGTTGGAGCCCTCAAAAGTCTAACAATTGGTCTAACTGTAATGCTTCGATATCGCCTTCGGGTTGTGGAGGTCAGACGGCAGTCGCTTCACGGAAAATATTGAAGTTTAGCCAAAATCGGCAGTTAGACTGGTAAAGCGGACCCTAGACTCCGAAGCTGAAAAGCTGCGGATGCGACTGGGATTAACGCTGAGATGATGATGATGATGATGAGTGGAATACGTCGTTACATCCTTCTCTATAGCATCGAGGAATCCCAATAATGGCTTCAAAATGTATTGTTATTATTATTTTTAATTGAAACTTTTTGGCATTGGTCTGTTCGCATGTTTTATACATCGATATAAAATGTAAATACATACTAATATTTTGTAAAATACTTTATGTATCGCTGTTGGATATCTAAATAAATAAGTAAAAATTATTCATATTATTATTCGCAAATATTCCTGAACATCCTTGCACTACAAGGTCACGGCTGCTGCAGCAGGACTCTCAGTGAATCATATATTGAACGCGTATAATGTACGCAGAGGATTATTGAACGTACATGACAAACCTTGACTTCGTTGATTCAGCAACAGCTCGTTAGCCAACAGATAGAATAGAAACATTTTCTCGGTGGTAGACTATAACATCGGCTGCCGGCAGAAGTTACCACCCACCAGATAAAATCTTGCCGCCAAGCGATTTGTCGTGTTTCGACATGATGTCTGGCGTAGCCGTACAGAGGACGGGTCTGAGCAGTTGTGTTGCGATGTGTGCCGGGTACGATGCGTCAAATATTGTTGTCTCGGGAGTTTGGTCGTGGAGGGTCTCCAGATCAATCTCCCTCTGGCGCAGCATTGTTGGTCGTGTTGTTGGGTTTAACATTGCACCACCTCGTTCAACTGCCGTCTTCCTTCTTAGTCACCCAGTGTTTTTTGCGCGCTTTACCATCAACGACTGCTTACCATCAAGCGGGATTGCGGTTAAGCACTGGTTCGATCCCCGCACAGTGCAAGTATTTGTATGCATGAATATGAATATTTGCACTGGTCTGGTCGTGACTCGGAAAGCACGTTAAGCCGTTGGTCCCGGTTGCCATACGAACATCTAGTGGCAGTCGTTACGGGTTGTTGGAGCCCTCAAAAAGTCCAACAATTGGTCTAACTGCAATACTTCGATGTCGCCTTCGGGTTGTGGAGGTCAGACGGCAGTCGCTTCACGGAAAATGTCGAAGTTTAGCCATATCAGCAGTTGGACTGGTAAAGCGGACCCCAGACTCAAAAGCTGAAACTGCTTCGGATGCGACTGGGATTAACGCTAGGATGATGATGACTGATATAAAGGAAAAGAACTAAAGGGATGTGGTGGTCTAAGTTCCGGTCAGGTTTCATAGTAGGCAATTATGCACTAGCTACAGGAAGCGAGGAAATTGCTCTCGGAGTAAATCTGGACATGACGTTATACTTGCTTTTACTTATGCACTTCCACATCGCATTACAGAGCATTAAAAAGCAATATCCGACTTTCAATGTCTACGAAGTTCTATGAATGAAATGAAAACTATAAATTAAGCTTTAGAATGTGTTCGGAAAAAATTATTAATTATGCATTAGACATATTTCTTTATTAGAGTTTTAACTTTATCTCTAAAGTATTAAGGCTCAAGGTTGATTGGGAATATTTTACAGATTCGGGTTGCTTGACCTGCTGTAGTCTGTACCTAGGTACTGAGATAAAATAAAAAATAGATTATGTACTCTCAGAGTGAGGAGGACTTTAGTACTTTAGTTTTAGTAGCTTTAGTAAAATAACTAATTATGATTTGGTTGGAGAAAGAGTAACCAACCTTTTCTTTTATAGAAAACTAGCTTTCCGCCCGCGGCTTCGCCCGCGTGGAGTTCGGTTATATCGCATTTTTTAGATTTCCCTCGGGAACATCAAATTTTTCCGGGATAAAAGGTAGTCTATGTTTTTTCTCGGGGTCTAAAGATTATCTGTGCCAAATTTCATCAAAATCGGTTGAGAGGTTTAAGCGGGAAGGCGTAAAAGACAGACAGACAGACAGACAGACCGACAGACAGACAGACAGAGTTACTATCGCATTTATAATATTAGTATGGATGTTAAAAAACTTCTCCGACTTGCACTTGTCCGGAAGCCCGAAACACGTGTCCAGTATTTTTAAGTAAAGAATCTATTTACAAAATTTCAAAAAGATATAATTAAAAACCACAAAGTTATGAGCTTGTCCTACTTGGTTGTCCCAACAAAAATATGGTCAACGCTCGGCTCGGGCGAGGGAGCGGTGTGTTGACCTGTAGCGTCAGCTGCTGCGCGGGCGTGCTCTCGCGCAACAACTGACGTCACCCACCTTTACTATGTACTATGATATGATCACCATATACTATGATCTACCGTAAGCGTGGCAGCTCGGTAACCACACTGTAAGAATTGCTAAATGTATTTGGGAGAAAATATAACATGGTGTTAAAATGATCTAATCATTTTTCTAATCGATTCAGGTGCTTATTCTGAAGAAACTATATTCAGGTTTCCTATATAAAAAAAAACGGGGTATACATAATTATCCTGTAACGTTCTCACTGCAGGGATGGACTTCCTGTCTCTAGCACTCAAAGAAAATATGGTCGTTAAGGTCGTTAGGTATGTAATATACAATATGTTAAGAAAACCCTGTCCGACCCGTGAAGGTATTGTTTGGTATCGATAACTGATTCTACTAATGCCTGCAAAACCTGGCTAAACTTAAAAAAAAATACCCCCAAAAAATAAATAACTTAAATAAAATAAATAGGTAATTTCATGGCAACACAGGCACAGGTCATGACCGCAGTTGACCTCATGCTTGTAGGTATAAGGTAGCTTGTCCACATTTATCGACTCTCGAAAGAAACAATGATACTTAGGCAGCTCGAGAAAAGAACTTTTTTTAAGTAGGAAGGTCATCTGACTCTCCGAATGTATCATTTCATTGGATGAGCACAATGGCTGTGGCGGAGATGTTCCTATTTCGTCGCACGAGATTAGCACGGACATGCACACAAATAAAAATCAAGTGGTGTCAAATCCGCGCTGGCCACAGTTGGCCGAGCAGTGGATTGGCAGCTACCAATCCACTGCTCGCCGAACTGATAATGGACAATAATGATAATGTACTCACGTACAGGTCGGCAAAAATATCGTGAGGCACCGTCATACTGGAACCCTCGTGCATTGACCGATAAGTACCCACTTCCAAATCGTCTAACACCTGATCACAACACAGCTAATTGCAGTTACTAACCTCCATCAGCATGTTATATTACTCTACGTTAGAAAACGACATGATCACACAATACACGAATAGTGTACACCAGCAATGTTTACGCGCAACTAATAATTTAAAGTAAAAATTATTTTTATTTTATAAAAATAGGTAGCAGCCGCGTAGGTACGGCTGGCCCGGCGGCAAGCTTTGATAGAGATGTGTAAGTAATCAAAATATTGTTTTTTTTATCGATTGATACTAGTCTATTTTTGGTATCGATTTAGTATTGTAGTTTCTCATTCTTATTCTCGATTCAACATCGCATGGAATTGTTTAGAACTTTTACAAAACTCAAATTAGCGAGGTACACTGCTGTAAATGAAAATCATGCCAGTTTTAATTTCAGTTTCTGTCTTAATATCGATGATATTGACTGATAAAATATTTGTAAAACTTTATTAAAATTGTGTTTCATAAGTCTTTCTCGTTTCAGTTTATTAATACTTGTGTTATAATAATGTTATTAGTAATTTATCGATAAACAAACAAAAGTACTTTTACCATTGAGTAATCTGTGTTTTTACAACAAATCCTTCAACCAAATACAAGTTTCGATTAATAGCGATAAAAAAACGTTATTACGCAAAAAATAGTACATCCCTAGTTTCACCTACATTTTTCTTTGAGGAGACCGACAAACTCGCTGCGCGCCGGCATCACAAAGGGACCGCCAAATATTGAACATAAATTTAATATCCAACAATAAATCAAACGATGATACCGCCGAAAATGGTGTTGTCACATTTTAAAAATTTACCTAATTTTGGGGAAGTTCGCGGGAAAAAAGATAATTTCAAAATTCACTAGTATTGTTACTATGATGATTATGTAAAATTTCATATTTTATTTGGTCATGTGTTTACCTAACCTTTATTATCCTTACGGGTCGGACAGGGTTTTCTTAACATATTGTATATCCACCACATGGACCCACCAGCGTTAGTAGATGCACAATGGGTTCAATATTTTTTTGTAGCACAGGATTTCCCACGATTTTTCTTTCACCGTTTTGAGAATGTATCTGACTGGGTTCGAATTCACGACTCATGATTAGAGTTTTTTTTTAGAGGCTACCAATGTTTCACCATGATTTTATAACAGTATCTTATGCTATATCTTCTAGAGGTCTTATAAAAGGAGTTTGATTCTCTTATCGAACATACGATACGATGGCTGCTTGTGTATGTGAACAAAATACACAACACTCACATATACCCATATATGTATGTTTGTAAACGCACGAGTCACGATATAGAAGTAGGTAACTTCTAATGTAGGACAACATTCTTTTTCTGCGAAATAAAAGAATAAGAAAGTAATAAATATATTTCATTATCACCTATCGAAATTTCACAGCACTTCCCTGTAATAGAAAATATATTGGATCGTTTGTTATCCCACTTACGCGAAAGGTCCCTAGTTCGCATAAAATGAAACTGTAGTGCTTGTAGATGTAGTGGCTGGTTGCTCCAAGCTTGTAGCACTCGTTAGTCCTCCGCCAATGAATTTCTCTAGACGTTGAGTATCTTGCTTACATTGTTTCCTTATTAACATCTGCGAGGTATATTTACTGCTATTTGTCTGGGTTTACAAGGTAGTTTGGGACCTGTATGAGGGGCTACTTAGTCGAATTCACTGAGTTAACGTATATAGGTTCACAGGTTATAGGTATTTACAATACATTTTATTCCGTGGTGCTTGGCAATCTGGGCTTCTCCCAGTTGCAATAATGTCCCTTTGTGCCGATTGGCCTAGTTAGGTTCTGTCTCCTGCTTGTTTTGGAGGGAAGTGGAAAAAATATCTTTTTTCTTACTCCTCCGCTATTCTTTTCTGATTAATTTCGTTGCGGGACCCAAGACAGTTGAATCGTTTCTCCGGGACTCGTCGAGCTTCATTGCTCGGCGTTTTTCTGGCGGTCTCCACTGTTGATTCTGGCTTTTAGGAGTTGCAGTGGGTTGGGAACAGTGTGGCGGGTTTTGTCCCAAAAAAATATATATACAATACATATTCACAGCGAGTTTGTTGTCTGTCAGAAGTTAAGTGCATCTTCTTCTTCTTCATTTCGCTCTTGACAGAACGGTTGTGGTCACTATGACTGAATTCGAGACTTTGATGTCGCACGCCGCACGATCTATCTCCATCTATCCCTGTTGGACGGCAGTCTGGAGCGTTCATTAACAGTTCCCCTCTGCCGACCTGATTTGGTCGTGCCACCTCATCGGTGACCTTCCACGAGGTCTGTTCCCCTCTACTCTGCCCTGGACGACCAAACGATCTTCTTGCATCTTAAGAAATCCTAAATTAATAATATTGGCCCGATTCCCTTGTTCAAAAATTAAAGTACAATGCATCTTTTTCTTTCTATTTAATTAAGAAAAGGACAGAAGATAAAATGTCAGTTTAGTCTTGTCAAATTAAGATATTTCATAGACAGTTTAGACGCGTTAAAAGTATGCTAAAAATATGTCAATTTACGTCAGGTGTGGACTAATTAAAATATATTTGTCTTTTCACTAAACCAATTTTCATTTTATAAAAAAGATGGATTTTGCTCTGGAATTTTCCTTAATATCATTACCAGTATAATTTTCCGGGACATGCATTGTAGTAGATCACGTCCCTTGTGCTACGTTAGCAGTGAAGGTAGTATATAAGATTAATCGATTACTGTTTAGCTGTAACTCTGTTCAATGTTCAATTCAAGTATTTTTCCAATACTTTCACTATCGCTTACTAAATCGCACGTCGCTTGCGGATAAAAATGCTATGTAACGATTTTATTCTGTGGTCTTTTATTGAGGTATAAGCTTAACAAAAAATGTGTTTATTCATAGACATAGGTCACGGTTGCCATTACGGTCTATTTACGGTAAACATGTGAACGTTCAATGGCTTACGGCGTCATATAAACAAATACATGACACAGCAAATCAACGGCACCAAGCAAATGGTGACGCCGCAGTGCCGTAGAACTGTTGTGTCTCTTATCAAGCTTCTATAGGGATCCATATAACGATCGTGCCAGCACACGGTGTGTCTCTGAATCTATATTATAATAACATCGGCTGCCGGTAGAAGTTACCACCCACCAGACAAAGTCTAGCTTCCAAGCGATTCGTCGTGTTCCATGATGTCTGGTGAAGCTGTACGGAGGACGAGTCTGAGCAGTTGTGTTACGTACGATGTGTGCCGGATACGATGCGCCAAATGATGTTGTGTTGGCAGTTTGGTCATGGAGGGTCTCCAGATCAATTTCCCTCTGGGTTTATCATTGCATCACCTCGCTCAATTGCCGTCTTCCTTCCTATTCACTCAGGTTTTTTGAGTGAATAGGCTCTTAAAAAACTAATTCGCTTTACCATCAACGACTGCATCACTGCTTACCATCAGGTCCCGCTTGCGGTAAAGCACTAGTTTATAATTATATTTAAAATAAATTGGAATGACATAACAAATTAATTTCGTCAAAATATTGAGTGCTACGTTTAGTTATTCCTACTATGTTATTGCTTTCCACAACACCTCACCATTATTATTTCTATTTTCATATATCATTTTAGCCATATCTTGAAAAAATCTCTCTATCAATATCATCGGGTTTTCCTTCAAGGATGGCCCACTCTTCCGGCACCTTCACCCACGCAAATCATTATTGTCCATAATAAGAAAATAATTTGCCCGGGCTTCTATTGTGCTTATGACAATAGCGGGTATAATTTTAAGCGTTATCATTCCTCGACAGAATGGCAGAATATGGCAAAGGTGCGGAGTTGTATTATGAGAATTCATGAGCCTTGACTGGCATCTTTAGTTGCGTAGTCATTTGTACTGGTTTTATGTAAAGGAAGCGTGGATTTTAAAGAAATCAACGAAGAGAACGTGAAAGTGATATATTGAGGCTGTTTACGTTGTCAAGATCTTGGGAAAGTAACGTTGTCAATTGACATAACATGAACAGCCTATAATGCTCCCATTGTTCGATTACAGGTCTCCTTTCTTCGAGAGGTAGCGAGTCTTAATGCACGCTTGCCTAGTGCGGGTCCGTACGTATGTGATATATCCTCCCAACATTTTCCTTCAACGTTCAAAGAGCGGTGGTCATCAAACGGTTCGAAACCATGACCTACGGACTCGCAAGTTGTCGCCGTTTACACTGCTCCACTGCTGCTAGCCATCGATGTGAATGTCCAGAAAACACATTTTTTTTTAAATTTTGTCCCTCACTAGGAATATCTCCTGTATCGTGGTTGAATTACAAACCCATAAACTCACATACACAAACAGCCAGACCCGGAATAACTACTTGTAGGTCATACAAATAATTGTTTCGGGCGGGAATCGGACCTGCTACACGTAGCACAGTAGTTAACCACTGCGTCAACCGTTCCGTCAAATGTCAAAATGAACCAACGATTCACCACTGTCTTGCTAATATCGTAACTGAAAAAATGGAATCAGATCAATCAATTTAGGGTGTGGTTGACATGAGTTTTGTCAATATACTACATGACGAGATTGTCAGAGATTGCGTTGAACGTCTCATAGGAGTACATGTTACGACAAAACCCGAGACTTATGTCGTGTTAGAACTGCACTAGGATTTTACTACTTGATGAACATACTCCTAATGGATGCTAGAACTCTAGTACTGGACTCCAGTCGGTCGTTTAGATTCAATGCAATTGAACCACGGGAAACAACAATTACCTATAACTTAATTAACACTACAAATGCCGCTCCCTTAACCGGATTATGTTTGTAAAGCTTAGAAACCATGTCCAATTGTGTGTGCTCATGCCTATTGTATATGATGGATGCTATGAACACTGGCAATTTTTATTCCTTCTAGTACACTCCAACTAAAAGCACAGTGAGTGTAAGTGTTAACTTTCACTCTTTAAGTGATGAAAGACATTAAAAATTTTAGACAGTACTCGGGACATAATATAGAACGTTATTTTGGGTTTAGGTGAAACCTGATTAAAGTTTGTTCAGAATAAGCAACTGAATCGATTCCAATATTTTTTACAGCATGTTATATTTTTTCCAAATGCATTTAGAAATTCTTGCAGAGTGGTTACCGAGCAACCGAGGTCAACGCACCGCGTTCGCCCGCCCGAGCGGAGCTTTGACCATATTTTTGTTGGGAAAACCAAGCTTATTTTTTTTTTAATAATCATAAATTAGTGCTTGACTGCAATCTCGCCTGATGGTAAGCAGTGATGCAATCGTTGATGGTAATGCGCACTAGTTTATTAAGACTATTGACTTAAAAAACTTAGGAATAGGAAGGATGACGGCAGTTAGCGAGGTGATGCAATGTTAAACCCAACAACACGACCAAACGATGCTGCGCTAGAGGGAGATTGATCTGGAGACTCTCCACGACCAAACTCCCGACACAACAAAATTTGGCGCCTCGTACCCGCCACACATCGCAACACAACTGCTCAGACCCGTACAGGCTTCACCAGACATCATGCCGGAACACGACGAATAGCTTGGCGGCAAGACTTTGTCTGGTGGGTGGTAACTTCTGCCGGCAGCCGATGTTATGGCCTATCACCGAGAATGGTGCTGAGAATGTTTATGGTTTTTCATTATATCTTTTTGATTTAAAAGGTTGATGATGATGATACATAGATTCTTTACTTAAAATACCGGACACGTGATTCGGGTTTTGCATTAACAAAAAATAATGTTGTATATATTTCTTTACTGTTCGTTTCATTTTTGTTCTGTGAACTGAAAAATGTTGTGGATACAATTAATCATTAGTGCTTCGATGATTGCTTTTGTGCTATCAGATTTTACCAATCAAATTACATTGTAGGTAATGAGTTAAATTCATAGGTTTACATTCAGTATTAATTAAATATGATACATATGACTAAAGTAAAAAGGATCAAATTCAATCATTGATTAATTTTGACAATGTAAAAGAAACTGCGTGAGGAAACTTGCGTGTTGTACGGTCAGTATCCACCCTTATGTTGTTGACACCACTACGATCCGGACGAAGCGTTTCGCCTTGTCTTTTATACCGCGTACATCGAAGGACTGGAACAATTTACCAGCGGCGGTGTTTCCATCTGACTACAATTTAAGTGTTTTCAAGGCTAGAGTAAATAGACTCTTAAGGTCGTACCCTCACCAAATGACCTTGAGCATTTGCTCCCTCTTCACCGCGCCCCACCTCTACAATACTTCGCAAAATATTACTAGCGCCGTCTGGCGGACGAAGTACTTACAAATACAAGTTAAATTCATAGACCACAGAAGTAACAGACATGGCACTTTTATTTTTGTTTATTGGTGCGCCCATATACTTTTGGTTATTATAGACTGAAACAAATGTTGACGATACTTCATAATAAAAAAATTGCGTATTTTATTTTTTAACCGACTTCCCAAAAGTGTGTTTCTCAATTCGATTTATGTGTGCTCGCTGATAACTTTATCGTTAATGAACCGATTTTGACCATTCTTTTTTTATATGAAAGAGTATGCTGCCTATGTAATCTCATTGTTGTGTCGTCAGTGTCCATAATGGAAATTCTAAGAAATTTAGGCCGATTATCGAAAATTGTAGGCATGCTTCGGGTGAAAACTAGATACTCGTATTTATATCGGACTAGCTTTCCACCCGCGGCTTCGCCCGCGTGGAGTTCGGTTATATCGCGCTTTTTAGATTTCCCTCGAGAACATCTAATTTTTCCGGGATAAAAGGTAGCCTATGTTCTTTCTCAGGATCTAAAGATTGTCTGTGCCAAATTTCATCAAAATCGATTGAGCGGTTTAAGCGGGAAAGCGTAACAGACAGACAGACAGACAGACAGACAGACAGACAGAGTTACTTTCGCATTTATAATATTAGTATGGATGATACTATAAAACCGTGAAGATTTGGGCCTAATCTGATGATAGAGATGACAGAGAATCAAGGGAATCCACATCGGAAGCAACTGTAATGTGTTTGGGCTTACTTAATTTGTATTGATTAGAGCTTTACAACTAAATAAGTTATGACTGTAACTTCAGGGTTGGAAGTTAGTTTTGTAGATTGAAAGTTAGCTAAGTCAGATGGTCAAAGGTATAGAAAAATAATATAATAAAGGTTAATTTATCATTATTTATTATTTTAAGGGAAAACGTAATCAGGGTCAATAAATTTCTGCAGACAGGAAAGCTACATAAAAAAAAGATTTGATGTTTTTGTTTTGGGCTCAGGTAAGACTGATATTCTTTTATTATTCTCGTTTAATAAAACTAATACGTAAATTGTAAAAAACAATACTATCGTATAAAACAAAAACAAATACATATACTATAATATTATTTACACAAAGCTTCCTTTTGCGGAAAAGTAATAAACATCTGACTAATACAATATCCGGCCAGACTGGACGCTGACGGCAGCATATTTGGAAAAGGCCTGCAACCAACCGACGTATTTCATTTGCTTTAATTCCTATAAGACCACAATGAAAGTATGAGCATTTCTAGAAAAACGCAATGAAATAACACAACTTAAATTCAGTCTCTTGATTTTAATTGATTTTTGCATAAGCATGACGAGTAGGTAGTGTTTGTACTATGTTAAAGTACAGTGTTGTAAATTGTTGAGGAATTCCCTCGACTGTCTATGGGCTTCATCATCAGATCTATTGCAGACCTTCATTTAAACCTATATGTGTGTAAAGTTTTCATCAATATAAATGAATTAAGTCCAAACACAAGGTAACTATTGTAAACCTTTGAGGAGTTCCCTTAACTGGCCTTTGTCTTCATCATCAGAGCTTTAATGACAATTACAACTCATTTAGGTGTAAAGTTCTTATCAATATAAATTTATTAAGCACAAACACGAGGCAGCTGATGTGAATCGTTAAGGAGATCCCTCGGCTGTCTCCCGGCTCCATCATCAAGTCCGAACTTTACTAAATTGTAGTGCGTTAAAACACTTAATGAAAAAACATAGAAATGCCCTAGGCGCCCCTATGATTAATTAAATTTCTCTTAGGTTTCCTTAGTCTTCAGACCCTAATTTCCCTAACATGAGACTACCTTGAAGATATAATCTTTCTAATTAAAAAAAAAAAAATATGTGGCACTCGGGAACTGCCGCGGTAAAGCTATTGCATAGCATTTTTTATCAACTTATGCAATAGGATATTTGACTAAAAAAACCTAATTAGTCCGTCAGTCAGATTTCCAAAAAATACTCATCATCATCATTTCAGCCGAAAGACGTCCACTGCTGGATATAGGCCTCCCCCAAGGTTCTCCACGACGACCGGTCCTGCGCCTCCCGCATCCAGCGGTTTCCCGCGACCTTCACCAGGTCGTCGGTCCACCTTGTCGGGGGCCTACCCAAAAAATACTAGACACATATTTTTTTCTTTTTTCATATAAACAAAAAATGAATACGACACAGTACTTTGAAAACTCGTGTGACGTCACTGCACGCTACACTTTTTAGCAGCCAGTGACTTCACCAGCCATCACTCCTGATCTTTGATGCCTATTATATTTGTCAATTTTTATTGATTTGATAAAACAAAATATACGAAATGTATAACGTATATAATAAACCTATCCAATATTTTTCTATAATCTGAATGACGGACTAATTAGTTTTTTTTAGTCAAATACCCTATTATTTATATTATAGTAAAGTTATCCGCAAACAAACATAAAAAACATATAAGCTCCTCCCTTTTGAAATCGGTTAAAAAAACGAACACCAAAATGAACATCAATAACAGAGACACTTTATGATAGTATTATACTCTATGCGACATGCGGTGCGTGAGCGAGCAAGCAGATGCTTTCTCGCTCACGCGCCGACTGCTATGCTAGCGGACCGCGCGATGACGAACGACACGGGTTCCCCCTTCGAGAGCTTGTGGCATACTGAATCTCAATAGCTCGGGCAAGAGAAATGATGGGGAATGCGCTCAGATTGTTGAATAAAATTTTTGTTTTGGTCGTTTTAAAAAAATATTTCTACAATAATGTTCGTCATGAAATTGCCTATCCATTAGTGTAAGAACGAAATCTGAATAATGCTTACTTTTCGAGGAGATGCACGTTTTTGATAATTATTTCTCTTGTCAGAGGTTTCTTTGTGAAGGAATTATTTAAACATTAAACTTAGTAAAAAAAAAAATCTACAATTTTGGAGCCAAGATTATGGAGAAAATTTATGTATTTTTAATAAGTTGATATTTCTTTTGGATAAAGAGTAGATAGCTCCGAAAAACTACATAAAAACGGCCTGCGGTGTGTTTTTCCTCTGGAGCCGCCTTAATTAACTAGGACGCTTTACCATCAATGATTGCATCACTGCTTACCATTAGGCGGGATTGCGGTCAATAATATATATAAGAAAAGACACGTGATATTTATTACGCTAGGCTCGCGTGATAGATTACCCACACCAGTCGCCTACTCTCGAAGAGTGTACAGCCATTTCCCAGCAGTGGGAAAATAAATAATAAGTAAATTAATTATAATATAGGTAAAGACAAATCACACAGATTGAGCTAGCCCCAAAGTAAGTTCGAGACTTGTGTTATGGGATACTAACTCAACGATACTATATTTTATAATAGATACATATATACATAGATAAACATCCAAGACCCAGGCCAATCAGGAAAAGATCGTTTCCTATCAAGACCTGGCCGGGGATCGAACCCGGGGCCTCCACGTCGCAGGCAGGCGTGTTGACCGCTGCGCCACGGAGGACGGAAAATAATAGGCTGATTATGCTACGTTGCTGTTAGTGGTGTGCGCTTCCCCGCGACCTTCACCAGGTCGTCGGTCTACCTTGTCGGGCGCCTACCCATGCTGCGTTTTTCGATGCGTGGTCGTCACTCGAGACCAAGTCGACCCAATCGGGCATCGGTCCTACGGGCAATGTGCCCGGCCCATTGCCACTTTAGTGTTGCAATTCTTCGGGATATGTCGGCTACTCTCGTTCTTCTGCGGATCTGCTCATTTCTGATTTGATCACACAGTGTAACTTTGGAATTTCCATTGGAGTCCCTTCCAAGCCTTTGCCCTCTTCCAAGCATAGTTTTCTTTTAAGGCCTATTGTTAGTGACCACGTCTCAGCATTAACAGCTGATTCTAAGCTCATTTCGCCCAACATTTTACGGCGAAGTTTTTATAGATTCGATCGGCTGGAGTACAATGAATAGTGTGAAAGCATATTGTTTATAATCATGGTTCATTTGTATATTTAGAAAGCATAAAAAAGAAACAAACTCATCCTACGAGGAACAACATAGTAAAAATCAAGAAGAATGATCACCTAGATATGAATCTTTAATATCACTGAGCGCATTCTCTTGGGCCATGTTTTTACTTAGTCCATTTAGATAAAAATCAATACTACAATCCTCTTAATGGTTTTCGAAAACTCTATTAATATAAACCGCAACAATTTGCTAGTTTAAGTAAGAATCGATGTTATAGCTACGACACTCGTTTGTTAGGATTTTATTGCCGTTCATTAAACGTTTTGATTTTCGATTGGCTACGCCTCGTTTAGGAGCACAATCCATTACAGTCCTTTCACAATGTGTGATACCTCTGATTTCGCATCACTGTCCAAATCACAGTGATCTTTAATTTCATTTTTATAAGGTTGCTATTGGGTTGCTGCTAATGACAAGTCTGTGAAAATCATTATGTGCTTTATTCTCGTTATAATAAGCTCGCTATTTGGTTGATGTTGTTAGAGGTAAAATTACTGTGACTGGACTGTAGTTTCAGCTTTATGACCGTGCTAATCTGTGCATAAATGTAAAAGCCTCAAAGCTCGTTTTTTTTGTACATTTATGGGGAGTGTTGCAATTAATAGCTTTGTGGTATATGTGTAAAGTCATTATTTAAGCTGTTCTATTGCATTGTTTGCGGTTTCATTACTTGCACTTTCTTTCCGTACTTAATGCATTGGATTCAAATTCTACAGTTTAGATTCTATCAGCTTCATGGTTCTAATTCGCTTTAGGTATGAACATTAGTGCCTCATGAAATTGAATGTTCGTAGTATCATGTAGAATACGGAAACGATTTATACAGATAGTAATCGCTAAAATTAGCAATACAAATCAAACTCTTTCGTTACACAGCTTGACCTGCATCCGATCTGATATCCAAAGATCGAATGATGTTTCGAAAATTACGTCTGACGTTATTCATTATATAATGAAGAACTTTTGAATTTCGAATGTAACAACTCACAATGTTCCTTTCCTAATGTAGGTTACATTATAAAGGGCAAAAGGGCCAGATGACAACCGCTGGGATTTGATAAGAAATGAAAATTAAACTAATCTATCTTAAAGTAGACATCAGAAAGTTTGTTGTAATGTAAAGGTTAGTTGGCTCGCGATATTTCGTTTACTTTATCTGCTCGAAGAAAGTGTAGGTACTCCGGTTTAAGATAAGCATTTATAAAGTTATGTTACGTGAATTCGAGTTGAGTAATTATTTGATCGGTTTAATTAAGAATCTTTGGTCGAATCGTTCTAATTAGTTTTCCGTATTCCGGTATTCGATGAGATCTCGTTACGTGCTGCGCCGATTTCCTTATCAGCATATTTTATGATATTCGTCGTTTCCCTGTATTTGTATTTAATTACTTTAATAAAATCTTACTTTACTTACTTTCTAATCGGATTTTTTAATGTTTACATGTTTTACCCCACTGCTAGGCAAAAGTCTCTCCCTAACTTTGCCTGTTTTTCTTACGTTGTGCCTTCGCCTAGTTCAGGAACGAATCTAAATCGTATTTTCAAATTGCGATTGCCCGAAAAACTTGAAAACCTAAAAGAAAGCCAACAGACACAAAAAAGTTTTGATAAGGTCACTGATTATAGCAAAGGCAGGAGTGGGTTTTAACCGGAAAGAGTCCGGCACTGCCCAGACTGGTTCATCAGTGAGGCAGTTTGGGCGTCCATGAGGATATCCCACACCTGCCAAAACAAAAAGAAAAAAAATATCTAAATCGTCATGCCGCCATATTTACATCTACTTCGGTTAAGATGTCCGTCTTCTGTTTGTTTGATGACATTAAACTCATTTGTTTTGATTCATGTTATACGTATGACCCATCCAGGCGCATTTCAACCTCGCAACTATTCACAACACCAACCAACTATTCTTATTTAGAAGGTTTACTTGTATGTAGGTTCCTTCCTTATGCGTTATCTCCTGTTTCAAACTTTAATATATAATTAAGGTAGGAGTTATGTTTAAACTGTTTGCCGTAAATCTTTTGGACACTTATTTCGATATTTTATTACGACTTAACTTACTCCTATTTACATAATAACAGTAAAGCTAAAGAGTACCTTTACTAACGGCATATATAATAGAAAAGATAATATTACTATCTCTCCAGGACGCACAAAATATGGGAAATTTTACCTGCCTAATCCTTATGTTTATTTAATACTAGCGGCCGCCAGCGACTTCGTTCGCGTGGAGTTAGTTATGCTCCGCTCCTATTGGTCACAGCGTGATGTTATATAGCTTAAAGCCTTCCTGGATTAATGGGCTATCCAACGCAAAAAGAATTTTTCAAATCGGACCCGTAGTTCCCGAGATTAGCGCGCACAATTGTTTGTACAAACAAACAAACAAACTCTTCAGCTTTATATATTAGTATAGACTAGCGACCCGCCCCGGCTTCGCACGGGTGCAATGCTGATACTAAATAGGTACCTACAGTACAGAAAAACTGTGAACGTTGTATAAAAAACCGCCGCGAACGCCGCGCCCTGTAACGTCGCCACGCAATTTTTAAATCTGTAATGTCACAGATTACAGGCAGTCTTCGAAAATATTTATTTAAATCATATGCTGTAAAAGGCGATATAGATCTACACACATCAAAAGTGTCTAGGGATCAAGCATTTTTATGCGGATTTCTTGAGATTGAGATGTGGCTTTGTAATAAATTTATGATTTTATAAATTTATATGGATCCTTTTTGGTGCATTTCATAATTTGAATCAGGAACTGTGAATCAAATTCGAGTAAAGATGAAAATCAGCTGTCAATATTTTCCCTATAAAAACATACAACGCATTGAAGACATTATTAGTGCTACTGTTTCCCTACTACTGATTAAAACCAACGTTATTATGGAGCGGCGACGTCATTTAAGCAGGGAAGAAATGCTCAGAGCCGTGGAAATGATAGAAGCTGGTTCCCGGCAACGTACTGTGGCTTTAGCTCTGAATACAAGTCAGAGTGTTATCAGTCGACTTTGGACACGTTACCGAAGCACTGGTACCGTGGCTGAGCGCCATGGAGGATGGTATCGCTGCACCACACGGAGACAAGACCGATACATTCAAATCTTAACTCGAAGAGCTCCAACAATAACCGCCATGATGTTAGCCGTGAGGCTTCATCACTCTTCAGGGAACTTAATTAGCGACCAAACAGTCAGAAACCGCTTGCATGAAGTGAACCTTCATTCCCAAAGACCGCTACGGGTACCACCTATAGCAATGCACAATCGTAGGATTCGATATCAATGGGCTCTTGAACACAGAAATTGGGCAGAAGAACAATGGCGTTTCGTGTGCTTTTCTGATGAGTCTCGTTTTTGTATGAGACCGGATACAAGACGTATACGACACTGGAGAACCCCTGGACGCCAACAGCGATTAAAATCCTGCCAGGAAGTCCATCCTTATAGTGGTGGAACCATCATGGTATGGGCGGGTATTTGGATCGGCGGAAGAACTGAGCTGATTTGGATCAGAGGCAACCTCAACGCTCAAATTTATGCTGAAACGATTGTATCAGACGTCATCGTTCCTCTACAAGTGCAAATCGGTCCCTTATTTCAGTTAATGCATGATAATGCACGACCGCACACCGCAAGAGTTGTAAGACAGACTCTCGCCGCAGCTAACATCACTGTCCTGCCCTGGCCTGCTCAGTCGCCAGACTTGAACCCGATTGAGCATGCATGGGATATGCTACAGAGAAGAGCTCTGCCGAATATGGAGGGTATCCAGTCGCAAGAAGACTTTTTTTTGTTGTTGCAACGAACATGGGCGGCCATTCCACAGCGTGATTTGGATGAACTCATTTTGAGTATGCCAAACCGATGTTCTTGTGTTGTTAGTGTTCGCGGTAGAAACACGGATTATTAATTGTTTAAGTTACCCAATAAAAATTTAGAGAAAACTGTTATTTCAGTCTTTTTTTCGAACTTTTGTGTTAGTGGTTCAAATGTCAAATATCCCTTTATTAGGAAAATGGCAAATTTCTTTATTAATGCAAAGGTGACTTGGTTTATCGTTACTGTGACAAACGAAAACACTTTTTTTGATGAATCCTTAAAGAAAATTTTAATTAATATCAATCAGGAGAAAAGTTATTGCAAAAATATATGTTGATCCCTAGACACTTTTGATGTGTGTATATTAAACTCAACAATGTTTTAAGGTAGTAAATTGGATAAAGTTTCATGCTGTATTGGTTAAAATCGTTTCGAAAATTAGCCGGTATTTGTCGTAAAAAGAAAATGACAAAAAATGTTATTGTGGGCTATCCATAAGAGATATACATATACCATCGCCGACTTTTCTGTAGACCTTTTCAATGTATACAATACTTAGTACATTATTTTTATAAATCTCGTAGGGTTCAGGCTGCGTTTCAGTGCAAACGCGGGAAAAAATAATTATTTACGACATCACTTGAGAAACCTCAAAATAATAGTATTTCTCTACAATTTTATGGATGTTATTATACACATAAACCTTCCTCTTTAATCACTCTATCTACTAAAAAAACCGCACTAAAATCCTAGGGACATAGGGAAAGAGAAAGTGACTTTGCTTTATAATTTGTAGTGATTTTCGTTGTAAGTCTGTCTGTGTCTCTATCAAGAGTTAGTATGACTCACCAAGAGGTATCATCTTACATATTTAGCAATTTTATGTTCGTCAATCGATGCCGTGAGAGAAAATTCTCAGAGGGCTCATAAACGTCTATTATTTATAATATAAATCAGATAATCTGTCGGATTGTTCGACATTTCGGAGTTCGCACGGCGGCGTGAGCGCAACCTCTATTATAGCTCCAAAGAGTTACGCAACTGTTGGGCACTACGATTTTTTCTACGTCAGAGATGGTAAAAAAAAAATAATGCATAGATATTAGCCATGCTTCCATGTAGCCGTTCACTTTGAATGGTATCTTATTGCGGATCGAACGAATAGAAAATTATATAAATTGCTTCTCGTAGTACGCGGCCCCTCGCGCCGTTATGGGCATTCGTGAACAATTACTGCTGCTAAGAAGAAATATATACTTTTTGTTATGATTGACGAGTCACTTTTATGCATATTGCAGCACGATTACACGTGTAATGTTAAGGGTTTGTTTACCCAATTGTTTATTGAGTAATTATTAAGAATAACATTTTATGAAAACTTATTCATGCACTAATCTTGTAGTAGGTAGGTATTTCGTTTTTACGTTCAACAATCATAAACAACGACATCTGAAAAGCAAACTAAGACTAATTTTTTTTTTTTTTTTTTTTACATATTATAAACCAGCGCTTGACCGCAATCCTGCCTGATGGTAAGCAGTGACGCAATCGTTGATGGCAAAGCGCATTAGTTTATTAAGAGCCTATTCACTCTAGCCTTGAAGACACTCAAATTGTAGTCCGATGGAAACACCGCCGCTGGCAAATTGTTCCAGTCCCTCGATGTACGAGGTATAAAGGAGGAGGCGAAACGCTTCGTCCGGATCGTAGTGGTGTTAACAACGTAAGGGTGGAAACCAGCCGTACGACGGGTCGTCCGCTGGTGGAACGGAGATGGGGGAATTAAATCATGCAATTCCATCGCACACTCCCCGAAATACATCCTATAGAACACCGAAAGGCTGGCTACTCTACGCCTGTGCTCTAGGCTTTGGAGACCAACTCGAGTTAGATCAGGGTCACCAATCAGCCTCTTTGCACGTCTCTCCACTGAATCCAAAGTGGCCAGGTGACACTTGGCAGCACCAGCCCAAATGTGGCTGCAGTACTCCACACACGAACGGCCTGTGCTTTGTATAACATTAGAAGCTGCCCAGGTGTGAAGTACTGCCGGACCTTTGCAATAACGCCAAGTTTCCTGGCAGCCACCTTGGCCTTGGACTCAATGAACCGCCCAAAGTTAAGGTTCGAGGAAATCTCAACTCCCAATAGCTGAAGGCGGTCGGAACACTCCAAGGACACATTCCGAAAAGTAGGGGCCAAGGTGAACGGGCTCCTTTTGGCGGTGAAAAGACACACCTGTGTTTTGGCGGCATTGAATGCTACAAGATTGGCATTGCCCCATTCGGAGACTGCCTGTAGTGCAACACTCGTTCGCTCAACCATGGCCTCTCTTTCGGACCGGATTGATTCCCTACTAGCCCGAGCATCCGGCAGGTATATCTCTACAACTGTGCTGTCATCTGCATACCCATAGATACCGGGCATCAGCAGATCGTTAATATGCAGCAGGAACAGAGTTGCAGAGAGAGCAGACCCCTGAGGAACACCGGCATTAGTTGACATGGGCTCAGAAGAGCATCCGTCGACAACAACTCGGAGGGACCGTTCGGTCAGGAAGTCTTTTACCCAGCCAGTCAGGCTAGGGGAAATGCCGTACGCTGGAAGCTTACTCAAAAGGCCAGCGTGCCATACCCGGTCGAAGGCCTTCGAGACATCAAGGGAGACAGCAATCGCTTCCCCATTCTTCTAGAGGGCCCCGCCCCGCAAGTGAGTGGCATACACTAGTAGGTCCCCAGTTGACCGATTGCGGCGAAAACCGTACTGTTGGTCACTGAGGAGATCGTTACCTTCCAGGTATGCCAAGAGGCGCGAGTTCAATACACGCTCCATAATTTTGCAAAGTATGGAGGTGATCGAAATCGGCCGATAGTTGGCAGGATCGGCACGACTACCCTTCTGGGGCACGGGCTGCACGTTAGCAAGCTTCCAGGACTTGGGCACTATACCAGTCCTAAATGAGAGGCGATACAAGCACGTCAATACAGGAGACAACTCGGGCGCACATGCTTTAAGAACAATCGCTGGTATACCATCCGGACCACTAGCCTTATTCACGTCCAGACGACACAGTACTCTCAGAACCTCCTTGTTTCTAATGCGAACCTCGAGACATTGAAGCTCCGCAATGAGGTAAATTAGATGGAGTAGCACTGCCAGTATCAAGACGCGAATTATGGGCAAAGAGAGAAGCAAAGAGACCTGCTTTCTCTCTCGCTGTATGAGCCAGTGTTCCATCAGGCCTAACCAGCGGAGGCAGTGAGGGCCGACAGAAGTTCGCCTCAACCGATTTGGCAAGGGACCAAAAAGATCTGCTACCGGATGGCTGCGCAGATAACTTGTTGCCAATATGGGTAATGCGGTCGAAGCGAGCCTTCTTAAGCGCCTTCTTGTAGGACTTGGCAGAACGGTTAAAGGCTCTCTTCTTTGAGCTTAGATCCGGAGCTCCGCGGTCACGAGCGTCAACCCAGGCGAGAAATGCCGTGTGCTTACGCTGTTCAGCTTGGACACAATCGGCATTGAACCATGGGCGAGCTGAGCCACCGACGGGCACGTCATTGAATGGGATAAAATACTCCATAGCTTGACGCACCACATCGGTTATAGCGTCCGCACAGCTCGAAGCATTGTCAGAAGAGAAGCAGACCGGCTGCCAAGGATAAGACGCAAAGAAGTGGCGCATCTCATCCCAATCTGCTGACCTGTATCGCCACATTCGCCGTTCACCACGAGAGTCGTGATCTGGTGGGGAGAAGGACGACACAGACTTCACCAGACAGTGGTCTGAAGTTCCCAACGGTGAGGAAACTGTTACAGCACATCTGTCCGGATCAGTGGTCAGCAGAAGGTCCAAACAGTTGGCTGTCTGGCCAACTACATCAGGCACCCTAGTCGTTTGCTCTACCAGCTGGGAAAGGCCCATAGAAAGCGCGAAGTTTCGCGCTTCTCTCCCAGCGTGGTCGGTCCTCTGGTATGGGAAGAGCCAGTCCTGGTGGCAGGCGTTGAAGTCCCCAGAGCGACGAACTGAGCGTCAGGGTGCCGATGCAGCGCATTGTCAGCAGCCTCACTGAGGTGGTCAAATAATCTAGTTGTCTCCTGATCACCGCTGTGCGATCGGTAGACACAGGTGTAAACAATTTTGTCCACACCAGTGTCAACCAACAGCCATAGGGACGAGAAGCGAGGGTCTTCGAGGTGACGGAGGCGCCGGCAACAGATGTCATTGCGGACATACACACAGACCCCGGCACGCTGCAGGAAATGATGCTCCAAAGAGTATCCCGGGTAGCCGAGGTACGCTGCGTCAGTCGGACATCTGATCTGGGTCTCCGTCAAGAAAAGTAGGTGGGGCTTTTCAGTCTCAAGGTGGTAATGGACTGCATCGATATTGGAGTGCAAACCTCGGATGTTTGAGAGGTGCACTATGAACGAGAGGACGTGCGCCCGCTGTGCACACCTACTAGTTTATATACTGAGTGAATAGGAAGGAAGACGGCAGTTGAGTGAGGTGATGCAATGATAAACCCAACAATACGACCAACGATGCTGGGCCAGAGGGAGATTGTTCTGGAGACTGCGGGGACGCCCGAACCCCTCCAGGGATCGCCATCGGGTCCTCTCGTCCGGTCGCCAACCGGCACGATGGGGCCACCCTGGGATTTTTCGCAGTTGGCGGGGCAGCCTTTCGTATGTGGCTGGCACACTACTTGAGCCCCCAACTACCTGCGGTCGGCCAGCGGAGAACCGTGCTTCGGATCCCGCTACCCTCCACGAACAAACTCCCGACACAACACCATCTGGCGCATCGCACCCGGCACACATCGCAACACAACTGCTCAGACCCGTCCTCCAAACGGCTTCACCAGACATCATGCCGGAACACGACGAATCGCTTGGCGGCATGTCTTTGTCTGGTGGGTGGTAACTTACGCCGGCGGTTGATGTTGTGACCTACCACCGAGAAACTACACGGACTAATTGTTATCTTCAATTACAGAATGTTTTTAAGACCAGCTTTTTCATGACTATGATATATGCTAGGATACGAATCGGTGGCAATTTTTCATTAATTCCCCTTTGTGACGGGACTGTTATAAACAAAGTTTTCTTGCATGGATCAACTGTGGGACCTCTCATTTCATACCTCGCTAACGACGCTGTCTTTTGTATCGAACTGACTGAGTATTTTTGGTAGTAGAAGTATGCAACATTCTCAAAAATAGAGAGATAAATTTTAATACTTCTGAATAAAACCCTGAAAGTGAAAATATTAGTTACTAGGTTTACCTTGTAAACAATAAGGAAAGCAACAATGAATCATCTGTTTTCATTTCCAAAGTTAATTACTTAGTTAGCTCAGGTGCCGTTTCTATTTATGTCTTCTAGTATGACACTGCCTGCTTAATAATAGATGAAATAACGTTATTAGCATCAAAAGCTTCCGCGACTTGCGTGATCGTGTTAAATTCTCATTAGAACCTTCTCCGTGATTGGAATAAATCCTTCCATTTATTGGCTGGGATGCTATTACTGCATCTTGGTTTTACCTTTGAGATCTGAGTTACTGATCGTCATATTTATAAATGCAACAGATTTTCTGGTCAGCATGATCAACGACCTTGTTTCACAATACGTGTTACTGAGATTTTTTGAAGAATTTTTCAAGATTTAGCAAAGAAATAATAAATAAAATACGTATACTGTTGGGGAGAAGTAAGTTGGGGGAAATCATCACATCCACACATTGTTTAGCATAATGCTGTAAGACAGTCTCAGCGCTGGTTTTCAGTTATTACCGTGCTGTGTACAAGAATAAATCAACACTTTTTCAAAAGTTAATAATAACCCTTTTAGTCAGCAATGGTGCCAATTGCTATAATTGTTTTTTTTTTAATATATATTATAAACTAGCGCTTGACCGCAATCCTGCCTGATGGTAAGCAGTGACGCAATCGTTGATGGTAAAGCGAACTAGTTTATTATGAGCCTATTCACTCTAGCCTTGAAGACACTCAAATTGTAGTCCGACGGAAACACCGCCGCTGGCAAATTATTCCAGTCCCTCGATGTACACGGTATAAAGGAGGAGGCGAAACGCTTCGTCCGGATCGTAGTGGTGTTAACAACGTAAGGGTGGAAACCAGCCGTACGACGGGTCGTCCGATGGTGGAACGGAGATGGGGAATTAAATCATGCAATTCCCTCGCACACTCCCCAAAATGCATCCTATAGAACACCGAAAGGCTGGTTACTCTACGCCTGTGCTCTAGGCTTTGGAGACCATCTCGAGTTAGATGAGGGTCAGCAATCAGCCTCTTCGCACGCCTCTCCACTGAATCCAAAGTGGCCAGGTGACACTTAGCAGCACCAGCCCAAATGTGGCTGCAGTACTCCACACACGAACGGACCTGTGCATTGCATAACATTAGAAGCTGCCCAAGTGTGAAGTACTGCCGGACCTTTGCGATAACGCCAAGTTTCCTGGCAGCCACCTTGGCCCTGGACTCAATGAACCGCCCAAAGTTAAGGTTCGAGGAAATCTCAACCCCCAAAAGCTGAAGGCGGTCGGAACACTCCAAGGACACATTTCGAAAAGTAGGCGCCAAGGTGAACGGGCTCCTTTTGGCGGTGAAAAGACACGCTTGTGTTTTGGCGGCATTGAATGCTACAAGATTGGCATTGCCCCATTCGGAGACTGCCTGCAGTGCAACACTCGTTCGCTCAACCATGGCCTCTCTTTCGGACCGAATTGATTCCCTACTAGCCCGAGCATCCGGCAGGTATCTCTCTACAACTATGCTGTCATCTGCATACCCATAGATGCCGGGCATCAGCAGATCGTTAATATGCACCAGGAACAGAGTTGCAGAGAGAACAGACCCCTGAGGAACACTGGCATTAGTTGACATGGGCTCAGAAGAGCATCCGTCGACAACAACTCGGAGGGACCGTTCAGTCAGGAAGTCTTTTACCCCGCCAGTCAGGCTAGGGGAAATGCCGTACGCTGAAAGCTTACTCAAAAGGCCAGTGTGCCATACCCGGTCGAAGGCCTTCGAGACATCAAGGGAGACAGCAATCGCTTCCCCATTCTTTTCAAGGGCCTCGCCCCACAAGTGAGTGGCATACACTAGTAGGTCCCCAGTTGACCGATTGCGGCGAAACCCGTACTGTCGGTCACTGAGGAGATAGTAGAATATTTTAATCGTTTACTAGAGTATGACACTTTATATGAGGTTAGAACATTTAAAATAATTAAATAAAATAATTATCGGCTCAACAACAGATTCGTAAAACTGAATTTATCAACGCGTTTAAGAATAGGGGTTTTAGCCGAGGGCAGCGGCACACGCACATTAATCAGCGGCTCAATGGCCATGTTACAGACAATTAATGTTCGATAAGTCATCGCTGGTCCGTTGCGAGGCTACGATAATTTACCCCCAGTTATTACTAGTTACTAAGGCATTAGATTTCCCTGCGGTTTCACATGTGCCTTGTTCGAAAGCGAGGTTTAATAAGACCCATATAAACGGGAGCAGAGATAACGTTTAGTAAATGGTCTTAACGCGATCTACTTAGGTTAAGGCTTTTTATACACTCACGTTGTTCTTATTGAGAAAATTTACGGTATATTCGCCATATAGGCACGGTCGTTACTGTTGTATGGTTGAATATGGAATTAAGTTTGTTGACGGTACGGTGGATCTACGGCATGATGACGTCGCCTTATACCAACGAACCGTGGCATATACAATATGTAAAGAAAACCCTGTCCGACCCATAAGGATAATAAAGGTTAGGTAAACAGATGACCAAATATAATATAAAATTTTACTTAATCATCATAGTAGGTAACAACACTAATGAATTTTGAAATAATCTTTTTTCCCGCGAATTAATTTCAACTTCCCCGAAATTTAGTAATTAAAAAAAAAGTGACAACACCATTTTGACGGTATTATTATTAAGCGATGCGACCACGTGCCGCGTGCCCTGCCTCGCGTCGCCCGCGGAAGGGGTAACTCTTTTTGGGAAATAATATTTATTTTTTTAGGGGGATTTTTTTAAAGTTTAGCCTGGCTTTGTACCCATTACTAGAACCAGTTATCGATACCTAACAATACCTTCACGGATCGGACAGGGTTTTCTTTACATATTGTATAATGTCGTAAGACTGTTCTACAGTTGTAAAGAAACCGTGCTGTGTGTGCAGAGGGCCTTTGTGGGGCTCAAGGTGTAATTTTATAAATGTCAGTAGCTAGATGTTGGTGTAGTATTATGCAGGTACTGCACTTATCCCGCCTTTGCGTTTAAGCTAAATCCAGAGCTTTAGTTCAGACTTTAGGGGTGAAAGACGAGTTCTTATAACTTTAGATATAGGTGTGAGCCTAATGCTATAACAGACAAATCCAGACACCGGACTGTTGCTGTAAAATACCTAACAGAACAATCAATATCTACAACTTAATCTGTTTAATAAAAAATAAACTAAATATTATAAGAAATGTGTGAGTTTTTTTTTTTGGCGAATCATAAATGGCCACAATATTCGCCCTTGCACGAATGTTCACCAAAACTCTAAACGCTAATCTGTGAAGTCTGAGAAATATAAATGATATAATATGAAAGAAGATATACAACAAATAAAATGAACATTCAATTTCAATGTTCATTTTATTTGTGCTCACGTTATAATGAAAGAGGATTGTGTTCAGTCATGCTTGCAGGCGCGCAAATAAAGAGTTGAGAGCTTGTTGTGTGAAGGTGTGAAATTGAATTCGATTTCGCGGTCATGCAGATGCATTTGTTTGAATTGCGACGTCGACCACTGTGGTACACATAGTTGAGAATTATCCGTTCATTAGAATAGAATAGTCTTTATTATGTACAACATATAGATAACAGAACATAAATAAAAAGATTTTACAAAGGGTGACACAATGGGCGGTCTTATCGCTAAGAGCGATCTTTTACAGACAACCTTTGGATGGAATACTTAGGAGAAAGAGAGAGAAATAGTGTAGGTAGTCTAAACGTTTGACATTTACAATTGGGGCAGTAAGGTTCTGGAGTGGCGGCCACGTAATGAAAGACGCAGCGTAGGGAGGCCCCCAACAAGGTGGACCGACGACCTGGTGAAGGTCGCGGCAAGCCGAGGATGCGGGTAGCACAAGACCGGTCATCGTGGAAAGCCTTGGAGGAGGCCCTTGTCCAGCAATGTACCTCTATAGGCTGCGAGGAAGAAGAAGGACATCCACAAAATGATGCATGTTATCGGTGAGCAGCTCCGTTGACGGACTTCAGACGACTCTACAAAAAAGAAGCCCGCGTTAAAAATATATTTTTAAAGGATGCTTCCAGAACATGAGCGTATACTTGGATGGAAGCAGCTGCCACCCCATGGAGAAATCTCGCAGAGCATGTATGAACTCCCCTAATGAAATGAACGGTGTAATTGCCAAAAAACCGCTTGCGACAATAGCGCACAAAGATTAGTTCCCCACTCTAGAAATCGACTTGAAAATTTGATTTGCTCCAAAGCCTGACTTGACTAATTTGACAGGTCTAAACTGATATATTATACTCTATCCTTTTCTTAATTAAATATAAAAAAAAAGATGCACTGGCTTTAAATTTAATTTAGTTTTTGGACAAGAGAATCGGCCATCGTCTTCGTTAACAAAAGGTTATTTTAAATAGATGTTTGTCTGTTAATATGGGTTAACAATTTATACGGGGATCAGTTTATTAAAACTGACTTGAAAATTCGAATATCATATTAATGATAGGGATCCCTTAAAGTATTTTTTTAAACCTCTTTATTAAAACTTCATTTCTTCATAGACAATAACTCCACTCTGTAAATATATCCCATTAATTCTACAATCGAACACTGCGCTCCTATTCGCCCGCATCGAATCGCAACCGATTATGAATCGAGATCAAATCGCATTAATTACATCGAATGGAACGTCGATACTTCGATAGTTAATAAAGAGCCAGGATTATATTGCAAATAAACGATTTGAACAAACACTTTGACAGCACAATTCGATTGAGGCGACAGGTGAAATGTATTGAATTAAACTGTAGGTACATTCATTGAATCATAAATGTTCTATGTTGTTTATTTTTATTATGAACATGCGAGGATAATTGTGTACATACTATATAATGTATTTATATTAATATTGATTAATAATAGGTGCATAATCATTAGTCTTTTTTGAGACTAGTATCTATTGTAATGCTGTCCATAAAATTACTGTTATTTTTATGCATAGTCATCACCATCTTAGCGTTAATCCCTGACACATACGAAGTTTTTCAGTTTTGGAGTCTGGGGCCCGATTTTTTTATGCGAGGATAATTATATACATACTATATAATATACCTATATAATATACCTATGACAGCCTCCGTGGCGTAGTGGTAGCGGACGCGGCCGCTGCGCAAGGTGGCGCGGGTTCGATCCCCGCACAGTGCAAGTATTTGTATGCATGAATATGAATATTTGCACTGGTCTGGTCGTGCCTCGAAAAGCACGTTAAGCCGTTGGTCCCGGTTGCCATACGAACATCTAGTGGCAGTCGTTACGGGTTGTTGGAGCCCTCAAAAGTCCAACAATTGGTCTAACTGCAATGCTTCGATGTCGCCTTCGGGTTGTGGAGGTCAGACGGCAGTCGCTTCACGGAAAATGTCGAAGTTTAGCCATATCAGCAGTTGGACTGGTAAAGCGGACCCCAGACTCCAAAGCTGAAAAGGCTTCGGATGCGACTGGGATTAACGCTGGGATGATGATGATGATGATGACTATATAATATACCTATATTAAGACTGATTAATAATAGGTGCATAATCATTAGTCATTTTTGAGATTACCATCTGTTGTAATGCTGTCCATAAAATTACTGTTATTTTTATGCACAGTCATCATCATCTCAGCGTTAATCCCAGACACATACGAAGTTTTTCAGTTTTGGAGTCTGGGGTCCGCTTTTACCAGTCTGCTAATTTTGGCTAAACTTCGATATTTTCCGTGAAGCAACTGCCGTCTGACCTCCACAACCCGAAGGCGATATCTAAGCATTGCAGTTAGACTTTTAGGGGCTCCAAGCTCCAAAAACCCGTAACGACTGCCATTAGATGTATGATGCTAGTATGGCAACCGGGACCAAAGGCTTAACGAGCTTTCCGAGGCACGACTAGACCAGTGCAAATATTCATATTCATGCATACAAATATTTACACTGTGCGGGGATCGAACCCGCCCCTCCTTGCGCAGCGCCCACGTTCGCTACCGCTATGCCACGGAGGCATGCACCGTATAACCACAGTATAAAAATGCCGACATCGTCTAGACAGTAACGCATCGGCCAGGGTTGTCACAAATAAACAATATTTATGAAATTATTTATTTACTATTTTTACTAAGGGAACAACTCGAGACAGATTTAAGTTATTTATATGGCATTTTCGTAACCAGCACCCCAATCCACCTCGGAATCAACACCCATATCATATTAATATACATTTAAATTGGCGTCCGCCATCTTGGATTTCAAAAAGGGTGGCTTTTTCGTAACAAGCACACCAATTATACCCAAAATTGACACTCATATTAAATTATAAAAAAAAAAATTAAGTCCGCCATTTTGAATGTCAAAAAGCATGGCTTTTTTGTAACAAGCACCCCAATTATACTCAAAATTGACACTCATATGAAATTATAAAACAACAAATAAAAAAACAAACACGCGTTAGCTTTTAATGATAGATACCGAGCTACGAACATCGTTTTGTTCGCAGCTCGGGTGCCGCTCACCCGCGTCTCGTCCCTCACAACCCTCACGATTGCTGTGTTTAGACGTCTTCGTTGGACGACTGTATGGTTTTTAGACTGTGGTATTACAGTACAATTATCATCTTTCCTCTCCACTTTATATTCGACCCATACACCTACCTGCTTCTTCTTCAGCCTATAGATGTCCACTGCTGGACAAAGGCCTCCCCCAAGGCTTTCCACGATAGCCGATCTTATGCTGCCCGCATCCATCGGCTTCCCGCGACCTTCACCAGGCCATCGGCCCACCTTGTTGGGGGCCTCCCTACGCTGCGTCTTCCAGTACGTGACCGCCACTCCCGAACCTTACTTCCCCATCGGCCATCGGTTCTACGAGCAGTGTGCCCTGCCCACTGCCACTTAATTTTAGCGACTCGAAGAGCTATGTCGGTGACTTTGATTGTTCTGCGGATCTCCTCATTTCTGATTCGATCACGCGGAGAAACTCCGAGTATTTTCATTGCCCTTTGTGTGACTCTGAGCCTTCGTATGAGACCCATTGTGAGCGACCGAGTCTGGTTTTGTGGCCAGCACCCTAATTGTGTAACACACTATTACTATCCATACTATTATTATAAATGCGAAAGTAACTCTGTCTGTCTGTCTGTCTGTTACGCTTTCCCGCTTAAACCTCTCAACCGATTTTGATGAAATTTGGCACAGACAATCTTTAGACCCTGAGAAAGAACATAGGCTACCTTTTATCCCGGAAAAAATTGATATTCCCGAGGGAAATCTAAAAAGCGCGATATAACCGACATCCACGCGGGCGAAGCCGCGGGCGGAAAGCTAGTTAATTATAAATTAAGAATAATTTTGAAGCATCAAGCTAATCAATGGCTCCACATTCTGGAAAAAATTGTAAGATCGTCAACGTAAATAACGCAATGAAAATTGTTACACTGTCAAAATTAACCCATTGCTACTAATAGTGTTGTGTAGTGGTAGTTATGCAATTCTATAACGATTGTATTGATGACAATAGGTTCTTCCCAATTATTGGAGTCTTAATCATAACAAGTGCACTACTTAAATCAAATCAAAGCATTTATTTCAAATAAATCTATACTAATATATAAAGCTGAAGAGTTTGGTTGTTTGTTTGTTTGTGCGCGCTAATCTCAGGAACTACTGGTCCGATTTGAAAAATTCTTTTTGCGTTGGATAGCTCATTAATCCAGGAAGGCTGTAGGCTATATAACATCACGCTATGACCAATAGGAGCAGAGCAGTAACAAAAAATGTTGCGAAAACGGGAGCTAACGCAGACGTACATATTGCTTCCATTATTTTAACAGGCGCTTATTTTATATCAACTCAGCTCTTTTTATTTTTTTTCGAAACGGGACGAACAGCGCACTCAGTTACCATTGAACTTAGCTCATGAGGAAATGCAGTATTAGTAAAAGCAGTGAGCGCGGAAGAATGTTACAGCAGTGTAAGTTGTTAGTTTGGGATGAATGTGATGATTTTCCACAAAAGAGCAATTGAAGCACTAGATCGCACAATGGGGGAAGAAGAAAGAAGAAGAAGAAAAATGCATTTATTGACATTACAGCAAAACATAAATTTAAAACTATAAAACTTGGCGTGTACATTAAAGGCAACCACGATATCATGGGAGGGACGGTGGTACTTGCCACTGGCAGATGAAATAAATGCCTCTTTGAAAGCATCTGCATTATGGGTTCGCGTGAAAAAGTATTGTCTCACCACGAATATGCGAGGGCAACTTCATCACAATTCTCAAGCCGGGTATATGCAATATCCAGCTACTCTTTAAAAATCGCATGCCAACTGACAGTAACGGCATGATTAGAGTGAGTCGTGAGTTCTGTCAAGTTGTGGATAGCTCAGATGACCTATTAAATAATTCTATCCGGATCTTCAAACAAATATGTCCAACCGAGAATGGCTATGCGAAAGGGCATTTTTGGCGCCGACAAATGATTTCATTTGTGTAGTAAAATAAATGAACAAATCATATTAAACGTTCAGGGAAATGTTATCGAATACCTCTCCGTGGACAATATTACAGATACTGAACAAGTTACATCATACCTTATAGATTTTTTCAACTCTTTAGAATTATCAGGAGTGCCACCCCATAAGTTGATACTAAAAGTTGGCGTTCCAGTCCTATTAATGAGGAATCTTGACGCTCCAAAGCTGTGAGGTGTGTGTGTTGTGTGTGTGTTACAAATAACACATTTGGGTCACAACATTGTGTATGTGTGTTACAAATAACACATTTGGGTCATAACATTGGGCACAATCATGGTTGGAATGGCAAAAGGACAAAATGTCTTGATTCCCCGTATTCCCATCATCCCTACTGATTTGCCATTTCAATTTAAAAGAGTACAGTTCCTTCTGAACGCAGCATTTGCTATAACAATAACAAAGCCGACAAACGCTTAAAGTCGCCGGGGTTCATTTAGAAACTACATGTTTTTCTCATGGGCAACTCTATGTGGCATGCTCACGTGTATCAAATCCAGAAAACATTTATGTTCTGGCAAAAGACAGCATAACAAAAAAGTTGTTTATAAAACCGTTCTTACTTAAATGTGCTCATATTTTATCAAGCGTAATAATTTAAACTCTTATTTCATAATATCCTAAGCATATCCAAAACACCAACCAACGCAAAATAATTAGAAGTATGATATTTGATGTTTCTTTCCTTCGCTAAACCTTTAAACCCGGTAAAATGAACGTTACTATAGACCTTATGTATCTTTATAATCCTACTAATACATAATATAAACGCGAAAATGTGTGAGGATGTTTGAAACCTTGCAGTAATGTAGGCATTTATCTTGGCATTCCCTCGGAAACGGGAACCACCGCGCGCTGTAAACTGAAGTCTACGTGAACGAAGTCGCGGGCAACAGCTAGTAATAAATAAATCTATACTAATATACAGAGCTGAAGAATTTGTTTGTTTGTTTGAACGCGCTAATCTCGGCAACTACTGGTCCGATTTGGAAAACTCTTTTTGCGTTGGATAGCCCATTAATCAACGAAGGCTTTAGGCCATGTAAAATTACGCTGCGACCAATAGCAACGGAGCATAACTAACTCCACGCGAACGAAGACGCTGGCGGCCGCTAGCTTAAAATAAACCAGTTACAGGCACTTTTGAATTGTCAGAAGGTCGATCAGTCAGTAAGATGAAACTTAGGTATACCTATGCCTAACCTTTCCACGTAAGGAGGCGTGATGTTATGTAACCAACATTGTTGTTGTTGTAATATAATGTTATTATCCTACCAGTCTAAATAGTTTTTAAAAACCATTCATCCGTTATGGCAATATTACCCAAAGACAATGATCGTGATTAAAATCTTAGTTCCGGTTACCAATGACGTCACTCGTTTCCGATTCCATCGTCGAAATAATCCGATTACTTACTAGTTTATAATAATGTAACCTCAGAGTGTATTCAGCGGCTTTATTTAGATTAATTCAGTTTGATTAATGAAGAGTGCGGAGAAAGTTAGTTTCGCCTGTCTCCTTTGTTTCATGGCACGATTTGGGATTAGATTTACTGGCATTCAGTTTCACCTCTTTGCTCGATAATACTGGCCTTACATAATCTCAGTGTACTCAATTTTGTCTATGATTCTTTTCTTTTTTTTTATGTTGACGATGTTATGAGATTGGATAGCTGTCGAAATATGAACTGTATATTTAAGCGTTTATTAAAGTTTTATGTAATGTAAATTCTGAATTAACTAAACTGCTATTATAAAGTGTTGTGTAAGTTTACGAATATATTGAACAATAACGTTATTGTTGGGTTATCAAGCGGCGAAAATTACAGCTGATCTCATCAATCTAGCGCCATGACTCTTTAGTTTTGAATGAGGTCGTCTAGACTAGCTTTTATAACAAACAATGATATTTCGTTTAGTCTAGTATTAGACTTAAAGACGGTTTAGTCGCGGATGACACGAATTGTTAAAAAAAATATAATTTATACTTACTTACATTGGAAAGTAAGTAGCAGCAATTTGCAATATGTGGGTCACTGTACCGCGCGTTACCGTTGTTTTAAAAGTATAGATACATACATATAAATGAAATTGAAGTGTCTGCAGTGTCAAAATAACAGCTTTTTACTAAATAGATATGATAGAAGATACGGTACATTTTTAAAATTTTTGTGTATGGTATTTTGTTCTGGCTAATATCAGAAATGGCTAGACCGATTTTGACGGGTCTTTTAGGGTTAGATACGGCTACCTACAACTCAACTTATATATATATATATATATATATTTATATATATTATAAACTAGCGCTTGACCGCAATCCTGCCTGATGGTAAGCAGTGACGCAATCATTGATGGTAAAGCGCACTAGTTTATTAAGAGCCTATTCACTCTAGCCTTGAAGACACTCAAATTGTAGTCCGACGGAAACACCGCCGCTGGCAAATTGTTCCAGTCCTTCGATGTACGCGGTATAAAGGAGGAGGCGAAACGCTTCGTCCGGATCGTGGTGGTGTTAACAACGTAAGGGTGGAAACCAGCCGTACGACGGGTCGTCCGATGGTGGAACGGAGATGGGGGAATTAAATCATGCAATCCCCTCGCACACTCCCCAAAATGCATCCGATAGAACACCAAAAGGCTGGCTACTCTATGCCTGTGCTCTAGGCTTTGGAGACCATCTCGAGTTAGATCAGGGTCACCAATCAGCCTCTTCGCACGCCTCTCCATTGAATCCAAAGTGGCCAGGTGACACTTAGCAGCACCAGCCCAAATGTGGCTGCAGTACTCCACACACGAACGGACCTGTGCTTTGTATAACATTAGAATTTACTTTAGCAAGTTATAAGGAGTAGGTAATTGAAACTTTTATTTTAGGAATAGGTTTAGGGTTCCGCGCAAAACCCAAGCACGCGAAGTCGCGAGTACAGCTAGTCTTTTGTAAAAACTATGATAAGCGGGATTACTAACACGAGCGGGTTCTGTATCAACTAATAGCGTTCTGACTCGTAGTTTATGTCATCATCATCATCTCAGCGTTAATCCCAGTCGCATCCGTAGCTTTTCAGCTTAGGAGTCTGGGGTCCGCTATACCAGTCTAACTGCTGATTTTGGCTAAACTTCGATATTTTCCGTGAAGCGACTGCCGTCTGACCTCCACAACGCGAAGGCGATATCTAAGCATTGTAGTTAAACCAATTCTTTTGAGGGCTCCAACAACCCGTAACGACTGCCACTAGATGTTCGTTTGGCAACCGGGACCAACGGCTTAACGTGCTTTCCGAGGCACGACCAGACCAGTGCAAATATTCATATTCATGCATACAAATATTTGCACTGTGCGGGGATCGATCCCGCACCTCCTTACACAACGGCCGCGTTCGCTACCGCTGCGCCACGGAGGCTGTCTGACTCGTAGTTTATGTATGTATAAATAATTGTTACTGTACTCTAAAAGAGAAATTATCCTTTAATAATAAATTATCCTACTATGTATGTACCTATAGATATTTAATTGTATGAGGAGGATATGTGATTTATTATAATGCCAACATTTTTATTTTTATATTTGTGTTGTTAAGCCATAAGGCCGCCGACTAAAATTATATTTTGTAGTATTTAATTTATTTTTGTGGTGTTCAATAAAGTATATCTTCTATGTTATATAAAATTCTCCTGTCACAGCGCAGCTAGTATAAATATATCTCTATATTTATATTATATATACGATATAACGTGTAACAAAAAGGGTATATACCTATCAAAGGCATGGCATCTTTACATGATATCAAACGATATTAGGAGGGTTTTTTAATCCTATCTCTTTATGTTAGGAAGTTATGGGGAAAAACACCGCCTGTGATAGGCTACTATCATACTAGTCGCACAAGTCGCACAGAGATATTGAAGACATTTATCGGATTTAGGCAAGTAACGTGACGGGTAACGAGTAGTTATTAACGTATGTAGTGTGCTGCCACGTTTGTTATGATTTGATTTTAAGAAACACACGAAACCGGAAATTTGGTACCAATTTTTTGAGTATTTTATTTTGAGTTGAAACCCTTCCGATATCGTTTGATATCATCTAATGATGCCATGCCCTTGGTATGTATATACCCTTTTTGTTACACGTTGTATATAAATATAGGCTCTTAATAAACTAGTGCGCTTTACCATCAACGATTGCGTCACTGCTTACCATCAGGCAGGATTGCGGTCAAACGCTGGTTTATAGTGTGTAAAAAAAAAAAAAAAATATATACATAATATAAAATTGAATTTCCCTTGGTCATCGCTTCACGCCTGAACGGAGGGAACGATTTCTTTTGTTTTTTCATTCTTTTTTTTTGTTGTTCGTTAATCTCAAGAGAAGATTGTTATGAAAGAAAAGAAAAGAAAGTTAGGTAGAAAATAGGAAAATTTTAGAATTATGCTTTGACGTTTTAATACTTAAGAATTATGCTGGTAAATGGTTAGATTGTGATCTGGAGAAGTATATAGGGTACTTTTTATTCTGGATCGCAGACGAAGTCGCGGGCAATGGCTAGTAAATAAGTAAATATTGCTCTCAGTTAGGAACGCAATAGTGTCAATCTTCTTATTCTTTTGTAAAATATTTATAGGCTGAGGCATACAATTATAAGCTATGTACAGACGACAGCACATCAAGCTACTACAATCTGTCAGATTTATTTATTAGATTTTCAACTTTATCTATAAAGTATTAAGGCTCAAGGTTGATCGGGAATACTTGGCAGTTTCAGGTAGCTTGACCTGCTGTCGTCCGTAAATTTCTGCGGGTCAAAACTACAGAAAACACACACCGAGTGAAACACAGGGTAGAGCAATGAGGCACTCGGTTGACTGTTCTGTCTTATATTTTTTTTTAAATTACGAACACAAAATACGCGCATTGTCGTGAAGTTACAGCCCGTATTATAAACCAGCGGCCGCCAGGGACTTCGTTCGCGTGTAGTTAGTTATGCTCCGCTTATATTGGTCGCAACGTGTGATGTTATACAACGTGTAACATAAAGGGTATATACATAAGAAACGCATGGCATCTTTACATGATATCAAACGATATTTGAAGGGTTTTTTAATCCTATCTCTTTATGTTAGGAAGTTATGAGGAAAAACACCGCCTGTGATAGGCTACTCTCATACTAGTCGCACAGAGATATTGAAGACATTTATCGGATTTTGGCAAGTAACGTGACGGGTAACGAGTAGTTATTAACGTATGTAGTGTACTGCCAGCTTTGTTATGATTTTATTTTAAGAAACACACGAAACCGAGAATTTGGTACCAATTTTTTGAGTATTTTATTTTGAGTCGAAACCCTTCCGATATCGTTTGATATCATCTAAAGATTCCATGCCCTTGGTATGTATATACCCTTTTTGTTACACATTGTATAGCCTAAAGCCTTCCTGGATTAATGGGATATCCAACGCAAAAAAAAAAATTCAAATCGGTTCCTGAGATTAGCGCGTTCAAACAAACAAACTCTTCAGCTCCCATATTCCAATGATAATCGGGGTCGTGGTGGCCTAGTGGTGGTCGTAGTGGCATAGTAGTTAAAACACCAGCCTCTCAAAATGAGTGTGCGGGTTCGATTCCAGGTCAGGCAAGTATCAATGTAACTTTTCTAAGTTACATGTACAGACGACAACACATTAAGCTACTACAATCTGTCAGATTTCCTTATTACATTTACAACTTTATGTATAAAATATTAACGCTCAAAATTGATTGGGAATTTCAGACAGATTTGGGTATGTTATATATCTTAGACACCAATGATTCATTATAAGGTGAAGGAAAACATCTTGAGGAAACCTGGACTCAAGTCTCCAATCTGCATTGAGCAAGCGTGGTGATTACGTTCAATCCTTCTCTGTATGAAAGGAGGCCTGTACCCAGCAGTGAGACGATAAAAACGGTTGATGATGATAATCGTGGTACTTCATAATGCTCTTTACCACGTGGTCGGGTAAAAGCACCACAAATGACAATAGAGCACGTCTGCGCCCGCGTCACCGCGATCATTAGTGACAGACGTCGGACGACGGCCAATTTCGTCATTATGTTTTAAATCCACCCGTTATCATTAACTGTCATTTTGGGTCATTTTACGTACCGTTAGATATGGAGCTTGTGGCGTGTGCGCTGAAAACGGTTGCATTATTTTTTCCGATGAGGATGTGAAATTAATAATAATAATGTTTATTTCATCAAGAAAGGATCAGATTTCACATAGTTATAATTGTTTATATATACATATAACTGGTACACCAAAAGAGGAAACTCTGCCTCTCAAACTAGGCGGTAGCCTGTATCTTGAGAGACAGTGATTCGTTGCTTTAACTAATTAATTATTAATACAATAGTGGACTGGGTCGATCAATTAAATTGTATCTGCTGTTGTAGTGATAATTTAAAGCTATTGACAGAAAGAAACAGTAAAAAATGACTGAAGTTCAAGTCAAGCCGAGCTGGCTAGTTGAGTCAAATTGTCAAGTCGAGCCAAGATATTATACGTGAAATAAAAGTTTCAAAGATTTTCTATAATTTGTTACACGTGTTATTGGCAAAATTGTGGTATCTATTCCACAGAGGCCATTGATCAAGAGTTGATGTTGAATCACACCTTGAAAAAAAAAAAGAAGAAGAAGTTATTATAGGTGCTTTACACTAGCTATCTTCTCTAATACTGTGTTATGTACTTAGGTAATCCGTCTATTGGTATCTAACTTCTAAGTTACATCTGTAAGATATTTTTCTAGACAAACTTATAGACGTTATGTTTACATTTAAACTGCTATCCTTTTATGAGAACGCACCGTAATCAGTAAAACGTGCTGTAACTAGACGGTGTAAACGTCACTTTTCCCGCCAATTTTTCTGTCATTGTCCTCGCGGTGTAATGGCGGACGTTCGCCCTCAATGCGATATTTTTTGATGAATCCGAGCAATTAGAGTAAAACGCTGCTAAACAGTAATTTGAACGAATTTCCCGTGTTTAATGCGGCATGTAACTTTCTTTTTGTTGCGACGGTCAAGAGGTTAAATAGACTGTAAATACTGGAGTCAATTTGTTTCTTTTTTCCAGAGACAATGTAAATTGCTTTCATTTTTTAACTAAATAGGTACAGTACAACAATGGAGGTCAGGTTTTAATATTTAACGACAGCTTTTTACATCACAAGATTATTTAATCTAATTATATATAATTTAACGTAGGTATCTAACACGTAGGTTAACATACAATTGATATGTCATAGCCCATAGACCTCTGACAACATATTTGCAAGGAAATAAATAAGTAAACGTACATTAGATTTTTAAATAAGGCACATTAGCGAAAAGAGAGTGATTCATAATTTTTACTTGTTCACATATTACCATCAGCGCTTTTTTTTAGGCAAAGGCACCAAAAAATAGTCAGTATTTGGTATTAATAAAGTAAATGAATATTTTTGTATTATTATTATTTTTATAAATGGATGTAATTTATTGTCACAATTAATTGAACTAAAGAATTTATTTTATTTTACCTCCCTAAGTTAATTTTATTCACAAAATTTTGACCTCTATTCTTGATATAAAAACTCTTTGCTATGATTAAATAAAGTTCTGTTACAATACAATAACGCACATGTGCGTAATAAGATATAATAAGTGCATACTATAATGAAATGAGTAAAATAAGATACCCTTTATGAGCAAATGACTACCATAAAAAAATGGCATAAGTAGTGTAGACTAGCATTAAGCACGCCGTTTTGCGTGGATGTGACGCATGTTCCCTCAACCATTACTTATTTTTTGTGATTTTGTAAACTTTTGCGTCATGTTTACCTCAAATAAACATCTTTTCTTTCTTTCATTCATTAAAAAAGGGATAACAAAAATCAAGTTCTCTTCATCTACATATTCTCTTCTACTTGTTTAAAATTTTGCTGTGTTTGACAAGTTCCATATCTGTCAATTTCTCCTGTATCGTAGATGCGTTTACACACATATTTTATACTCGCATACAAATTTTTGTTCAGAGCAGTAATCGAACCGGCGACACGCTGCGCAGCAAGCCAATCTCTTAATTACGTGCTGCACTATTCGTGCTGTTATGTTGATTCTATTAATTTATATTTACCACCTGTATGTATGTGTATGATTATTAAAGTTGAATAATTGTGATGTCACTATAGGTAACAATACATTGTTTACAACAGAATTATTAAGGTAGTTGCAACTTTTGGGAAAGTACATAGCGTGAAATACATATATGTATGTACCTATGTATGTATTGGGTTTTTGATCGGTTTAGAAAATATTTTTAGTATTAGTGTAACTTCACAGGAAAATGTATTCCAGTTAAAACCAATTAACTACAATATTTAAATGAAGTTAATTCTTCCTGTATATAGATTAAAGTACTGTATGATTATATAAATTAAATGTATTAATAAATATTTAAAATAGATTATAATATGTGATTTAAATAAGTTTGGTAAATAAATACGTAATATATTTTCTCGGTGGTAGGCCATAATGTCGGCTGCCGGCAGAAGTTACAACCAGACTAAGTCTTGCTGTCAAGCCGTGTTCCGGCATGATGTCTGGTGAAGCTGTACGGAGGAGGGGTCTGAGCAGTTGTGTTGCGATGTGTGCCGGGAACCTACTCAACGCAACATTCATTTGGCACATCGCCAAATGTTGTTGTGTCAGAAGTTCGTTCGTGGGGGGTCTCCTGATCAATCTCCCTCCGGGTTTATCATTGCATCACCTCGCTCACCTGCCATCTTGCTTCCTTTTCATCATTCCTTCATTTCATCATTAATTTCTTCATTCCTTTTCCTTTCCTATTCATTCAGATTTTTTGAGTGAATAGGCTTTTAATAAACTAGCGCGATTTACCATCAACGATTGCACGCTGCTTACCACCAGACGGGATTGCGATCAAGCACTAATATATAATTATAAAAAAAAAAAAACATTCAAATGTCAGCTTCAGAAGGGTATCTACATATTTATAACAAAACAGAAATGTTTAAATACTTGCCTGAGCGAAGATTTTCGCGTCACTTTCTTTAACAAATAATCAGACCTAAACGTTGAGTCACCATGCAACAGCTAGTTACACTTATCAGCTAATTGACAAGACATTATCGGCCCTATTGCCTTTGTGTTAAAGGCAATAGCGGCTTGTCCGTGTTTGATTTAATTGAACTAATTGTGTTCGCGACCGTATGAGATAGTGCATTCAGACTTTGAAAGGCGATGGATAGAATTCTAATCAAATCAAACATTACATAGGTATATGTACAAAGATAAAATTGTAGTATCTCTTTGTAATTACAAAGTAACATCTTTTTAGTAAAGTCTGGTATATACAATATGTAAAGAAAACCCCGTCCGACCCAAAAGGGTAATAAAGGGTAATCATCATAGTAACAATACTGATGAATTTTGAAATAATCTTTTTTCCGCGAATTAATTCCAACTTCCCCAAAATTTGGTAATTTTAAAAAAGTGACAACATCATTTTCGACGGTAATATTATGAGCGATGCGACCGCGTGCCGGGTGCCTTGCGCCTTTCGCCGCGCATCTATTGCCTACCGCACATGTATTACCTCCTTCTGCGAAATAATATTTACTTTTTAGGGAGGTTTTTTTAAAGTTTAGCTTGGCTTTGTAAGCATTAGTAGAATCAGTTATCGATACCTAACAATACCTTCACGGATCGGACAGGGTTTTCTTTACATGAAGCCATGCCCTTGGTATGTATATAGCCTTATCGTTACAGGTTGTATAGACTGCCTATCTAAGTAAAGAGTTGCGGTTACAGCTGGTAATACCAACTGAGACGACATGTTTGGTGCAGTGTCGCGGGTTCGATTCCTGCACGTAACAAATATTTGTATGGCCTACAGGTACTTATTCCGGGTCTGACTGTTTGTGTATGTGAGTTGAACGCCCCCACGACACAGGAGCTTAATTACTAGTGTCCAGCAACGTTATTAAAATAAACTATTATTGAAAGCGAAAGCACATTGATTTGCCGTTCCGATTATACTAAAAGATGACAGCAATGACTTGTACAATAATTGTTATACATACATGTGAAATGTAATAAAGCTAATACACACGTTCGTAAGGAAAAGGCTCCACTTTGTATTCCAAATTAATGACAGGTAAGTATGTCATTCTTTGTCGATGGATTGTTTATCTAATTATAGTCTATTGTCACTTTGATTTACATCGTTAGTTGTTGTTTAAATTTTTGCTATATTTTAGTGGCAAATATTTTTTTGTTCACTGACTGGGAGTTTTTGGCGGGAAGCTAAGATGAGTGCCACGCTCATTTTTCATTGGACTTTTAAATTATTTATAGTGTCGTTTACTAAATAAAAACGCGTGATTTATGTAGTAAAAAGTGCATTCAGTGAATAATTCATAAAGAACAGTGAAATATTGTAGCATAGTGGCCACATCATGGCTTTGTACCAAAACTTCCTCCTAGTGTCAGTTCACGCGAGAAACGAAAGGAGATAGGTTTAGTTAGGATAAGTTTAAGATAAGTTACAAAAGAAGACAAGATATAATTAAGACTTGGCTTAAAGGTCTTAGAAACCAGGCCATAAAATCCCAAAAAAAAAAAACACTGACTAAACTAAATTTATATTAAGTGTATCTGGAGGTTTGGCGGGAATGTCAAGATGAGTGTCACGCTCATTTTTCATTGGACTTTTAAAATTATTTATAATGTCGTTTACTAAATAAAAACGCGTGATGTATGTAGTAAAAAGTGCATTCAGTGAATAATTCAAAAAGAACAGTGAAATATTGTAGCATAGTGGCCTCATCATGTCTTTACGCTAAACCGCTCCTTATCGTCCAAACGCGTAAAACGAAAGGAGTTAGTTTAGGTTAAGTTATCCTAGGATAAGTTAGGATAAATTAGGATAAGTTAGGATAGATATTTAATGAAGAAAAAAAATTACTGAAGATTTGGCTGTATGGCGTACTATGCCTTTGCCTTTTCCATTCGCCCGAACGGAAAGAATTGAACCAAAAAAAAAAAAATAAGTGTATCTTTTCTTTCTTAACTAAGAACGAAACTCAGAAGAAAATTAAGAAAAGGATAGAAGAAGAATGTTAGTTTAGTCCTGTCAAATTAGTCCGCGCTTGACACAAATTGACATATTTTTAGTAGCCATGTATTTAATATTTTTTGACTAGGGTGAATGAACTCTGGACTCTAATGGCGGAACACATCCTTACTATCAGTTGGAATCATTTTGAAGCTTATTGATATTCCATTGCTCCCTGTGTTCGAAAATGTGTCTACTCAACAACGTAAATCAAATCAAAGCAAATCAAAATTGTTTATTTCAAATTAACCAACAGTTGGTACCTACTTTTGAATAGTCAATGTCGTCAGTCCAAGAAAAGTGAAGCTAAATTGCACAAATAAGGCAATGAATGTTATTGAACTGTCAAAATGAAACCCGCTGCTACAGGGGCCCTGCTATTACAATAGTGTCAGAAGGGTCCATCAATGGGTCCATCAGTGATCTCATAATGATGGATCTTGACAAGTTTCGTAATCTACTAACTAAATGGCGTCATTATGATTTTCCAGTAATCAATCACTGATACTTTTTTTTTTATATAAATTACTAGCTTTCCGCCCGCGGCTTCGCCCGCGTGGAGTTCGGTTATAACGCGCTTTTTAGATTTCCCTCGGGAATATCAAATTTTTCCGGGATAAAAGGTAGCCTATGTCTATCTTTCTCAGGGTCTAAAGATTGTCTGTGTCAAATTTCATCAAAATCGATTTAGAGGTTTAAGCGGGAAAGCGTAACAGATAGACAGACAGACAGACAGAGTTACTTTCGCATTTATAATATTAGTATGGATAAACTAGCGCTTGACCGCAATCCTGCCTGATGGTAAGCAATGACGCAATCGTTGATGGTAAAGCGTACTAGTTTACACACTCCCCACCCCACACTCCTCCCCATATTAATAAATGTTCAAATTGAGTAGTACTTTTTAAAAAAATATTTGTATAACGGTTTTTATAATAATAGCAGTATGTAATAGCAATGGCGCCGATTCTCTTGTCCACAAACTAAACTAAGTAATTATAAGTTCGGTTCATCTTCTTCTTTCTATTTCATTATGAAAAGGACAGAGGAGGGGACAGGGGGGGGCGGTCTTAGGAGGGGACTGGTCATCTCTTAGCTGCCACGGCGTATTTCATTTCTGATTTGATTTTTGTGCGTTTTCCATAATGGACGCTCTCAGCGTACAATACACAGTATGTTAACTAACAGAGGGCGTTCCCGTTAACCCGAAATAGTATAGCATACATACATGCTAAAAAAATATTTCCATTCGAAAACAAAATGTTTTAAAATTTTTTCCAATAAGAAAATATTCAATATAAATTTTAAATTGACATGTAAAAGAAACACACTGTACATGCGAACATGAAAGACGGCAACGTCGCAATTTATTTATACATGACGACTACTATTTTGATTTAAAACAAGAGGTTTCAAATTTAATTCCAATTAGAATTTTTTTTATTCGGATTTTTTTATGCTTATTTTTCTATGCTGATATTTTAATTTTAATCTATTAATGATATATATTAACGAGTTTAAGGGAACGCCCTCTGTTATTTAACATACTGTATTTCTGCATCGTTCTCACATGGTTTATTTCAACATGAATAATGTATGTGACATGATCAACTAGCCCGTAAGTATCCAGATTCCTATAAGACACGGGGAGATGTATAAACGACTTATACGTTGCGTCATAGAAATAAATTAAATTTGCCCCCATCCAACCTAAAATTGCACTCATGTAGTCCATATTCTATGTCAATAAAAATTTATAATAAATTACCAGAAGACATTAAAGAACAGAAAAAAACCAGTATATTTTTATTTAAATTAAAGCAATACCTAATCAGGAAAAGCTACTATACGTTACAAGAATATTTAACAGATAAATTCAACAAAAACACATAACTGTAAAGAAAGGTGTATTTACAAAAAAAAAAAAAACATTTAATATACTAAAATACTTAATTATATATAATACATTTACAATAATGAACAAATTTTAATCGAGTACCAATTAAAATAATATCAATATATTTAAAGAAATAGTTAATGAATGAATACTCAACAATTAATATAATATATATAATATAAAGAGATAGCAATTGAATAAATACTCACTCTAATACAATTAATAAAAATAAATGAATAAGAATTATATAAAACTAAATAAATAAATAAATGGAAACATGAAACGCTCTTCCTCTCTCTACTTATTTAAAAATTGCTGTGCCCAACAGGGTCCATAATTGTTTCCAATATTATATTATTATATATAATCAAATATTTGTAACAATAGCTTGAAAATTTAAAAGAGTGTCCATGGAGTTTCTTGCCCGTTCTTCTCCATAGGTAGCTACTCTTTGGAATGGGCGACCAGCTTCATCTTATTGCCTGACCGACCTTCTGACAATTCAAAAGTGCCTGTAACTGGTTTATTTGGAATAAATGCTTTGATTTTGATTTTGAATATAAAATGTCAGTCTATGGAGTATTTTAATTTTACAGACCAATCTAATATTTAATCTTATGTTTTTATTTTTATTTAAACCGATAAAAAAATGCATCGAACTAATTTTAATTAGTATAGTATAGTTGAACAAAAGCATCAGTGCCATTACTCGCCCTTTCCCAACTATATTAGGTAAACAAACAATGTTGGAATATTATCCTCCTAATTTTTAGGTACCCTTTATCATCATCATCATCACAGCGTTAATCCCAGTTGCATCCGAAGCCTTTTCAGCTTTGGAGTCTGGGGTCCGCTTTACCAGTCCTACTGCTGATATGGCTAAACTTCGATATTTTCCGTGAAGCGACTGCCGTTTGACCTCCACAACCCGAAGGCGATATCTAAGCATTGCAGTTAGACCAATTCTTGGACTTTTGAGGGCTCCAACAATCCGTAACGGCTGCCACTAGATGTTCGTATGGCAACCGGGACCGGGCAATGGGGTTATCTCATGAAAAAAGGTTACTGGGGCGCCTAATAGTACCTAATTATGACGAAGTTCGAAATTAAACACGCCATTAGGATACACTAAAGAAAGTAAGAAATAGTTTTATTGTGACTCGTGGGTATAGGAAGATCATTAAACACAACTAAACAAAATTAAAAAAAATACCAAATAATATAAAATAGAAATAAAAAATTCTGAAAAATCTACCAGAAAGTCCTATATGAGACCAAAAGGCTCTTATTTAAACATGATGCTTCGACACTTAAAAACTCACTACGACGTACAGACGACAACACATCAAGGTATTACAATCTGTCAGATTTCCTTATTAGATTTTCAAATTTATCTCTAAAGCATTAAGGCTTAAGGTTGATTGGGAATATCTGACAGTTTGGCGTAGCTTGACCTGGGCCTGTAGCCAATGTAACATCGCTTCGTAGCGAAGCGAAATCGAATATCAAACCAACCAATAACGAAAGCGATTGATCACGCGACGCGATAAATCACGTGGTCAATCGAACCCGGCATTGGTTGGTTTGGTATTCGATTTCGCTTCGCTACGAAGCGATGTTACATTGACTACAGGGGCTGATGTCGTCCGTACATTCGCGTACACAACGCTAACGGCATCAATATGCCACATACATCGAGATATAATTCGCGTGTGCCCGGTCCATTCGTTGTGCCTATATTCCCGACGCGCTATCTCCTCGGTCGCTACACCGCTGTACAATCGGGCACTCAAGTGGTCAACTTGCAAAACACAGTACTGTTAACATTTTTTATTGATTTATTATCAGTACTTGTTGAACAAATAAGTGGGGCTAATAAAAATGTTCTCCAGTCCAATAAAGGGTCCCAGACAGACAGGCGCGATTCTGGTACATACAATGATTAAGATGACATTTCCAAAGACAAATGATAATGATAAAATATAATGTATTTTAGGTTAATCCTGTCAAATTAAGATACTCGATAGACAGTTTAGACGCGATGATAAACATGGCGACCACAAACGTGCGCCAATTTACGTCAGGAGCGGACTGACAGGTGACAGGTCTAAACCAACATTTTATCTTCTGTCCTTTTCTTTATGGAATGGAAAGAAAAAGATGCAGTGAAGTTAAATTTAATTTAGTTTTATATACTAATACTTATTTTTTTAATGTATGGGTCTCGCAGTTATGTTATGAGGTTCTCGTCCACTTAAATTAAGACAGACGCGGTTTTTTTGATTTTTAAAAATTATAAAGTAGTGCTTGACTGCAATCCCGCCTGATGGTAAGCAGTGATGCAATCGTTGATGGTAAAGCGCGCTAGTTTATTAAGCCTATTTACTTTAAAAACTTAGTGAATAGGAAGGAAGACGGCAGTTGAGCGAGGTGATGCAATGTTAAAGCCAACAACAGGATCAACGATGCTGCGCTAGAGGGAGATTGATCTGGAGACCCTCCACGACCAAACTCCCGACACAACAACATTGGCGCATCGTACTCGGCACACATCGCAACACGACTGCTCAGATCCGTCCTCCGTACGGGTTAAAAAACTGTAGTGGTATCTACAACGCTACATGTGAACAAAGCGTCACACTGACGCAAAGCAAATTCTGCCTCTCCCAGTCCCAAGCGGAGTTTATTACCCCGTAACTAGAATACATGGGTACATGTTCCCGACATCTACCGTCGGGTAGTTGCCCGCTAGACACAACACCCGTCTGGTCGAAGGATTCTCCCTGTTCTAAAGAGTATGAGTGAACTTTATACCATGTTCCTCTATATAAACTTAAAAACCGGCCAAGTGTGAGTCGGACTCGTGCCCGAAGGGTTCCGTATTATTATCTTTAAAAACGGCACAAAAATCATCCCTTGTCCGATGAAGGCCAGCCCGCGCCGCAGCTGAGCCAGTAAATATAAATTCCCAACTATGACCTCTGAGTTTGTTTTGGACGTTTCTTCTCAGAGCTAGTACTAGGAAACGCCGCGGTCATCAAACCGAATTAAAATAAAATTCGATCCAGCCGTCCCTTGCTGTTCTCTCTAGCGACGCCCTAAGCCGAGGTTCGTACCCCACAGGGGGTGCCCTTAGCGTGTAGTCGCTTAGTTTTAGTTGCCCTGGCTGGAGGCTTTAAATTCATTTAAGGCAGCCACAGGATAGTCCGGTTAAGTAGTCACGACCTCTCTAGGTCAACTACGAGATGCAAAATAAAAAAAAATGCACAAAAATCACATTTTTTGTATGGGATATTTCCCTTCAACATTTAAATTACCTATTTTAATTTAATTACTTATTTTTAATTCTAATATGTAACCAAACATACTGTGAACATTTCAAGCGTCGCTTGATCTATTTCAGTTATTAATATTGAGCAAAAACATCACGTTTTATGTAAAAAAAAAACGTTTAGCGAAACGTTTGTGTTTTTGTTATAGCGGCAAAAAAAAAATCACAATATATGAAAATTTCAATTCTCTATCTATTCCGGTTCATGAGATACAGCCTGGTGACAGACGGATGGACAGACGGACAGCGAAGTCTCATGAATAGGGTTCCGTTTTACCTATTAGGTACGGAACCCTACGGAAAACTAAACTACCATACTCTAAGGGCACCCTGTGGGGTACCGACCTCGGCTTAGGACGTCGCTAGGAGAGAAAATTATGAATCAATAAATATCTAAGGAGATTTAGATTGATTTGGTTTCCTGCTGTGGTGAACTGGTGAGTGTTCAAGTTGTTGCCACCGAGATGATTGTTCGTTTCTCGTCTGTCTGTGGAAGCCTTAATTCGTTGTGTTGTTGTATGTTTTGTGAAGACAATCAAGACAATACAGTTGTTGCAATCGTGAATCATAACTTCATAAGCAATAAGTATATTACAGCCAGGAGTTTGAGATGATTTTCAAGTCATGGAACAACTAATCGAATGTCATATTTAACAGAGTTTAAATTCTATTGCAAGCAAAAACTTGATCTTTTCATTACAAAATTTGTCGTCACTGAAATATCAACTTTGATCACACTGTATTAAAGTATATATGTGATTGTGGCGATGAAATGCAAATTATAAATTATTAATATTATCTGAGGTTATGAACCCTGTTAGGATGTTTTTCGTTGGAAACAATAATCTCTGTTTTGTATGTTATGTGATACACTACACGTGGTTTTGAGAGTTTGCATTATCGTCTCTAATCCTTCTCTTATCTTGAAAGGCAATAAAACGTGCGCACGCCATCTTCATTGATTCCTTTGTTCGCACACAAAGAAAGTAAAATTTTGGTTTACATAACGAAAAGAACAATTATAATTTAATTTTTTGTGTCAATATTTTATGAGGCACTTAGTTAGTACTTACCGAAGCAAATTCAGTTTATTGCTTTCTCTGAGTTGGTGCTGTCATAAAAATATGCTTTCAAAACGCATGACATGTTTTACACTTCTATGTTAACACTGTATTTTGAAAACATTTTATGTACTTGACAAGCCAATTATTTTTAAAACAGTAACCGTGGTTACTTGTCGGCTCTTCTTAAGAAATGACCAAATGGAACCGTGCGCCTTCTTTCAGCTTCTGACCTCACAAGTGCCCATGTAGGTTTGAGAAATAAAATTTTGGCGGCAATGTGCCTACCACGAAAGATTTTAATCAAAATTCTAGTGGACTGTATTTAAGATAGCAATATATTAAAAATTATAAGTAAATATATTTTAGAGTGATGCCTTCAGAGTATATCTCTCCGATTAAAGTGCTAAAAGCGACAAACCATTTACCTCCAACCTTCAGATGCGGAGTTCGTAGACCACCAGAACAGATCACGAGGAGGCGCACGTCGATACAATTAACTGGCAGACTCCCTAACTTTATTAATTTTGAGGCCAAAATCCCCCCGGGGGTTACTTTGAATACTTAAAAGTAATTAAATTTTGTGACCGTTAAAAGATCGTGGCCATGATTCGCTAGCTTGCCAGTTCAAAAGGAAGTGCGTTCGCTATGCCGTTCGGTGGTTGGCGGAAGAACACGGTCCACTATTGTCGCGTTCCGTATTCGGCAGCGTTCACCATAAACACACAAATCAGAGAAGATATTCAACAAAAATATTTTAGTTTTGAGAACGTAGGCGATATTAGACTATTTGACAAAGTCATTGACGAGTGGACTGAACTGGGAGTGAGCATAGTGAGACCGAATGTTCGGTTCCGGTTTCGTTTTCGGTCGAGATCCGGCAAAAACACGAGTTTCGGAAACCGAATGTGTATTCGGAAGTTTCCACGCTGTGATGACCGATGTTCGGGGCGTTGAATGAATGAATGAATCCCATCGGAGTGAATGTCGTGATCCGCTTGTTTGTTTGCTGTTCGTTTTGTTTTGTTGTGGTGGCGAGTTTTCGATTGATTGAGAGCCCTATCCACTCAAATAATTACGTATTTTACATTGATAAAATATTAAACTAAGGTAGATATGTCACTAGCGCACTAAAAATGAAGCGTACAAAAGGAAGTAAGTCCTGTATCTCGCTTTAGTCACTCTCGATACACTCGTAAAAACAAACGACAAACACTAACAGCGCAAACGACAAACACTAGCCATCTTTTTCTTCTCTATGCTTTAGATTGCGCCCCATCTCACTCACACTGTACCAATGTATGCCGAATAAAAATATGCATGTGTGCTGCTGCTGTGTTCGGCACATTTTTTTTGGTCAGTTTGTTAGAATATATCGTATCTGTTTAATATTTTATCAATGGTATTTTAAGTATTTTTGGGGCGCAACTAATATTTTTTTCTTAAAGGTTTGTATGTTGATTATTAATAATTAACAATATTGATCACTTCTTATCTACGTAATTTAAAGACAAAACAATGAAGACTGACTGCTTATAATAACGTTTCTTTATTTTTCCCTCAAAATATGATCCTGTAAAGAAGTTTCGGTTTTAATTTCGGTTTCCGTCGAAACCGAGATCGTTTCCCAAATTCGTTTTCGGTTTCGATTACGGTCGGACACTATTTCACAGTACGGACGACAGCAGATCAAGCTACCCGCAAGTGCCAAATATTCCTAATCAACATAGCGATAAAGTTGAAAATCTAATAAAGAAATCTGACAGATTTAGTAGCTTGATGTGCTGTCGTCTGTACATGAGTTATGAATGAGTACCTACATATAGTCGTGTAGTGAGGTCACTCCAGTCCGTCACATATATATTTCTTTTAAAATGACCCCCTAAACACGTTGTGCTCGTCTATCCCTAGTGAACACTTTCCGTTGTTACTGCGGTCCCTTGTTGGCTCGATTATTGTTGTTAATTTGTATCGCCTCTGTTTATCACAGTTTTGTATTTAGGACACCGCCACTCGCTCCACCTGCTCGTGTCTCTCTTTTAAGGCCTGGTTACACAGTATGAGCTGGTATCCTGACATAAGACAGCTGCTATTAAGTTTTCATATTTATGTTTTTTGGCGGATAGTCAAGCTGAGTGTCATGCTCATTTTTCATTGGACTTTTAAAATAATTTATAGTGTTGTTTACTAAATAAAAGTGCGTGATTTATGTAGTAAAAAGTGCATTCAGAAAATAATTCAAAAATTAGTGTTCTAAAATATCGCATCATGACTTTGCCTCAAACCTTCCTCGTAAGACAGTTCACGCGGCCGTCTTTTTCGACATGAATAATTCATTACTTCACATTGGATTAAATGCACAAACCGTGCGAAGCCAAAAAAGAAGAACTTTTGAAGATTTTTATTATACTTGAAATTGGCACAAAGTCATAACAAGTGCCATACTACAAAAAAAAAAAGTTTCATATGACAATAGCTATCATTTCCTAGTAGTATGTAGTCGAATTGAGACTTGTTCCAATCGATGATGATGGGAATAACCGCCATGGTAGTGGCAAGTAACTGCTACTCGAGAGACTCCAGTCTCTAGCTCTAGCTGCTGGTATCTGTGAAGGCAGTCCGAATAGCGTATCTGAAAGATCTGATAGGGGAAGTCTATTAGTGTGTTATAACAAAACGCGGACTGACTTGTATATAGTAACTGTTATGATGCGGACACACGAGGCGAGTACCTGCACTGAAGTAACTAACTAGGTCAGCTTACACGCTAACTCGCACTGTATAACCAAAGCCTTTATTGATAACTTTCGACATGAATTTGCTATGTTCTGCATTTCCTTGTACGCGTAATTGTATTGTAATTGTGTGGCCGGGGTTATGTTAAAATTTCTATACGAATATACTACGAAGCTGTAGTTGAGAATAGAGATTTCTGATGTGGTTTAGAGAAATGCATGAACTTTGGCTTTCCAAGACATCAACAGCTCTTGTACGGACGACAGCAGATCAAGCTACCCCAACCTGTCAGATATTCCCAATCAATCTAGAGCCTTAATGCTTTAGAGATAAAGTTGAAAATCTAATAAAGAAATCTAACAGATTGTATTATTTTATTTATTTATTTTCTTAACCTAGTTTACGAAACATTGAGATAAAAGCTATGCCCCGCAAAACCGTTTTCACGGTTTGTCTGTGGGAACGGAACAAACAGTCCACGTCCAGTATCAACAATAATTAATTATTACTAGCGCGGACATTTAAATTAGTATCTAGCAAAAAAGTTACATTATTTACTACGAATATTAGGTCTTACAGAATTGCTTACAGACTACTGAGTAAGAACATTTTAAGTGATCTGGTAAATTTTCCTTTTGTTTCTGACCTCTAATGTCAGCAGGCAATTGGTTGAGCCAGTATCGTACTCTTTAGTAGGAGGCGACCTGACACTGCCGGCAGTAGTGCGGAGGATGGTCGGTAGCGTAGAGTCGTGGGACGCGGTGGTGTCTTTCTGTGAGGACGTGATGTCGCAGAAGGAAGCTGCGGAACGGGAGAGGGAGATCTCAACTCCCTTCCCGGGCCGCAGAAGACGCACCGGGCGCCAAGGAAGGGCGGATAACGCCCTCTTCCGCCCCCCATGAATGGATCCAGGGGCGAGGGACATGGGGAAGTCCCCGCCCCCTATTCGATGGACCCTGAGGCGGAGGCCCGCGCGAGTGACGGCGCGCGCCTCTGAGGCAATGCACGGGGTAGTTTAAAACCCCACTACCCCGTGCAGGAGACTAGGCCCGGACAGACCGGGCCAACACGAGGGTGTGGGGCCGTGGAAGAATATAGACTCTCGCGGCCCCACGCGCGCTCGTGTTAGAAGAGACACCGGGGTGGTGTTAGTCAGTAAGAGTCTGACAGACCCCGTCGCCCACCCCAGGGCAGCGGACATCCATTGAGGATTGCTACCACGAAAAAAGAAGTATGGTACTTTTTTGTCCAGCGTTCGGTGGCCAAAATAATTGCTGTACAACTCTTGGTACATTAATTGTAGTAGCTTGATGTGCTGTCGTCTGTACGTGCAGCATGCTGCTGTGATTAGGAAGTGATGTAAGTAATACCATCGAATGTCGAATGTATCTCACGAAGTCACTAGTAACGATGTCGTGTTGTTCGAGAGGATTCTGCACCGTAATTGCGTAACACACTAGAATCATTTTATAGGCATACGGTAGCTAATCCATTGCTCAATTATGTTCAGAAATATGTCTGCTCAACAACGTAAATAACGCAATGAAAGTAAAATGTGTTGAGCTGTCAAAATGAAATCCTCCTGCTGATCCTGTGTGATGGCCAATTTGCTACTTTGAAGCGATGTAGAGGGTAGCTGATAGCTACGAACATAGGCTTTGGTGTGTAATCTTGATTGAATAATAATCCATACTAATATTATAAATGCGAAAGTATCTCTGTCGGTCTGTCTGTTTGTCCGGCTTTCACGCCAAAACCACTGAACCGATTGTAATGAAATTTGGTACACAGATAGTCTAGAGCCTGAGAAAGGCCATAGGCTATATAAAATGCCGCTAAAACCAATAGGAGCAGAGCAGTAACAAAAAATGTTGCGAAAATAGGAGCGAACGCGGACGTACATATTGCTCCCATTGTTTTAACGCGCTTATATACTGAAGTACACGCGGACGGAGTCGCGGGCAACAGCTAGTTTGAAATAACTGAAAGTAATGAAACTTATACGGATATCATACCGTAGCATTCTATTGTATACTCGACGTACTTACATATCTCGACCTTTGAAGCATTAGGCATTGATATACTCAAAAGTCGTACGGTGCTCTCCGCGTTGAATACAATAACGCGTTTAGGGTACTGGTGGAGCTGCCTCGCTTCTGTAGCGCATCGGGGATGTTTGCTGACGCACACGTAGATTGTTTTTATGCGACTATGCGAAAGAGGTGTGCTTCTCTGGTGTGCAGGGTGCGGGCCAGCTCCAACAGTGTAATGCTTATGATTGCTGGGCGTCTTGATTGCTCATACGTGAATCGTTGTTGCGCTTTAACTCATGGGGTGAAGCAGCGGTGACTCGTGTGCGTTTTTTGTATATTTTAGTACTAATTAAATTGTGATATGTTGCTAACATAGTTTTAAGTATTACTAACATTATTGAGTCATGGTTACTCGAATAAAGAATTTATTATTATTATTATTGGTCGTATGTGTAGCTCCGACATAGATACATACGACCTATATCTTTCCTACCTGGGACCTATCCCAGCTACAACTTAACCTAGCAACTTAATTATTCCCTCTTTAAGAGAAGCGGCTTACCTCGTCTCTGTAAAAGGGAATACATAAGTTGCACTATTGTAAAAGGACTCGTTTATCCCAACGATTGTCGGCCCATTGCCACTTCAGCTTGCTAATCCTCTCAGCTATGTCATCATCTCTCATCTCATCTGGAGACCGCGTCTCGGCAAACGTAGCGTAGGAAGCCCTTGGGCGTGATGGAGCGACGACATCAAAACGCACCCTTAAAAATAAAAAGATGTAACTCAAAAACTACAACTTGTGGGAATTGGCGATTAAAGTTTCTAACTTATTCCGACTTGTCTTTGATTCAAAGTTTTAGACCACTTACTAGGTGTTTCGATAATTTAACTACTGATTTTGATTTACAAAACTATGGTCTTTTAATATAAATGGTTACTTTTATCTTAATTATCTATTATACCTTAAAAAAATTGAAGCAAAAATAAAGTTTTGAGTTAAATCAGTTTATGCCAAAAAATTCTAGTTAGTACATGAAAAAGACATGCAACAATTCTAAATAATTCTTTTTTGTGTAAATTAGCAAGGGCATGTTAAAATATTTTCCAAAATACTCCGTTTTATTTTTAATCAAAATATGATAATATTGGCTTATGTATTATTGCATCATTTTGTAATAAAAGAAATACAAAAAGTAATTATGTTTTTTAAAATGAAACAAAATTTGCACTGAGTAATCAATCATAATAATAGTAATTATTATTGTATTCCTTTATTTTATTGTATATGCATATAAATTACATTTTTAAATATTTCTACATAAAAAATACATAAAAAAAAACATTTAAAAATATAAAAAATAGTAGCCCACCGGTATCGGGAACAGGGTCCAAGCTACCGGCGGTCAGGGCTCCAGAGAGAGGAACTTCCTGACGATGCGAGCCGTGTCCAGCAGTACCGCTTTCTGAATCAAGCCCTTGATCCAGCTGCCTAACGAGAGCCTCCTGAGGTGTTGGTCGAGGCTCTTGGCAATTAAGCCATTGGCTGTCACGACTATCGGTACAATGATTGCTGAATCCACTTCCCACATGTCGACAACCTCGTGAGCCAAATCAAGATACTTGGTTTGTTTATCTTTCTCAGCTTTCACGAGGTTCTCATCATGTGGGATGGTTATGTCAACAATCATTGCACGCCGCTCTGATCGATCCACCAGCACTATATCAGGCTTATTGGCAATAATAGTCCTGTCAGTGATGATGGATCGATCCCAGTACAATGTGATATGGCCATTTTCGAGAACTGGGTCGGGCATATACCTGTAGTACGGCACCTCCGATTCCACAAGTTTGTATTTAAGAGCAAGTTGCTGGTGAATTATCCTGGCTACAAGGTTGTGTCTATGCAAGTACTCTCCGTTAGCTAGACGAGAACACCCGGAAATGATGTGTCTAATTGATTCTCCCGGCCGGTGACATGCCCGACAGATGTCAACTGTGCCGTCTTTCACAATGAATCTCCGGTAATTGTTCGTCATCATAACTTCGTCCATAATTGCAAAGACAAAACCTTCGGTTTCCCCAAAGAGGTCACCGAAACGTAGCCAGGCTACGGACGCTTGAAAATCTACATCGGGCCCGTGTAGGGCTCGGAAAAAGCGTCCGTGAAGCTCTTTGCTCTTCCATACCTCCATGCGATCATTTGTGTCAAGCACTACTGGTTTACGCCAGTTCTCTTTAGCCAAGGAGAGCGGAGTGAGGCCCTTGTCAGCCGCGACCACATCTCGATGCATCCCCACGTCGGTTTCTAGGAAATAGTCCCTGAGACTGCATATCTCGCGATTGTGGAGAGTCTTGGCGTTTAAAAAGCCACGACCTCCACATTTTCGCGGGATATACAGCCTCATAACCGATGACCGTGGGTGATGCAATCGATTTGCAGTCAGTAGCGTACGGACCCTCTGATCCAGGGCGTCAAGCTCAGTTTGAGTCCATTTGAGTATGCCGAAAGAGTACATCAATACCGGCATGACCCAACCGTTGAAAGCGCGCACCTTATTTCCGCCTGATAGAAGACTATTAAGTACTTTCTTCAGGCGGCCAAAGAAGCGTTCTTTCAACGATTGCTTCATGTCAGTAACATTGATACCCAACGCTTCCGACATACCCAAATACTTATAAGTTTCGGATGCGGAGAGGGCTCTAAGGTTTATGGAACTCGTGAGTTGGGTTCCCACGGGTTCCATAATCTCTCCTCGCTTTACATGCATGACCGCACATTTGTCCACACCAAATTCCATCCTGATGGAGCTACTGAAAATTTCAGTAATTTTCAGTAGCTCGTTCAGTTGTGAATTGTTGGGAGCAAAAAGTTTCAGGTCATCCATGTAGAGGAGGTGTGATATAACCTGACCACCTCTCCTCAACCGATAGCCTAGACCTGAATTCTCTAATAGTGTGCTTAGAGGATTCAATGCTAAGCAAAACCAAAGTGGACTCAAACTATCGCCCTGAAATATTCCTCGCTCGATCCTTATCGGTTCGCTATTCCTCTGAATATTTCGACATCCTGGATAGCGAAGGACTGTCCTCCATGTCCTCATACACGTCATCAGGAAGGTGCGCAGAGTTGCATCCACTTTATACAACTCCAGCACCCGCATGAGCCATGTATGTGGCACTGAGTCATAGGCCTTCTTATAATCTATCCAACATGTCGACAGATCCTTTCGGGAACGACGAACCTGTTGGTTAATGGCCATATCAATAAGGAGTAGCTCCTTAGTACCGCGGGACCCGCTCCTACATCCATTTTGAGAGGCAGACAAGATGGAGTTGCTGTCAATATGTTTGTTAATTTTAGTTTTCAAAATGGATGTAAGAACTTTATAGACCGTCGGTAAACAGGTGATCGGCCTATAATTTTTGGGTTCCGCGGTGCTACCTCATTTATGTAGCAGGTGGGTTATTCCAGTAGTTAGGAACTGAGGTAACGAACCAGACACTAAAGCAGTCTGGAATTGAGATGCCAAGCGAGCGTGCGACCTTGGAAACCATTTTATCCAAAAGTTATGCAGCCCGTCCGGTCCTAGAGACTTCCAGTTAGGTAACGGACGGACTGCATGAGCTACATCTTGGGGGCAGATGGTAATAGCCCCCATTTCAGGTATTGGATCGCAGGCTCTCTCGACATCCCGGGCCCAGTCACCTTCAGTGTGACTGACAGGTACCGACCAGATACTGCGCCAAAATGAACACATGGCATCATCATCCGGTAGGCACGTGTCAGTCATACCTTGTTCTGGTCGTTCCCAGTCCCTATAAACCCTCCTTTCATTGCTTTGGAAGGTGCGATTCTGGGTGTACCGTTCCACTCGTCGTTTATATCTTCTTGGTTATTTCCACTTTGAACCAAACCTAGGATTCTACGGGACCTCCAAGATGACGCCATTGTTCTATAATAACCTAAAAAGTTAAAGACGAACAAAATTGTAAATTATAATTTGAAAATGTTATTTTCGAATAAACAGCATTAACGTTAAACATTTCTTACAATTTCTTATTCACATAAATAATAAAAAGAAGTAAATCATTCTTCATACTTTAGCTACTAGCCCCGCACGATGATATTGCGATCGGCGGCCATCTTGGTGACGTAGTCGAACTCGCACCGTCAGTACCGTTCGCAAGTTCAGTCCGCGCTTACCCACTTACGCACATCGAATATTTTTGTTAGCTTTTTGTTTTTGTTGTCCTGTTTTATTGTTGATCTTGAGTTTTGTTGTTTAGTTTTGTTAGCTGTTACTCGTTAAAATGAGTAAGAAATTAATTCACAGTCGTGCCCGTGAAATTATAATTAAAGTGGACAATTATTTTGTTAAAGAAAAAGAGGACTGTAAGTTAGTTCTTGAAAGTATAAACCGTGCTTTAAAAAGTGCTTCGGACACTACTGAGGACATTTTAATACCGAAGCAACAGCTAGTTATTAAAAATATTTTGCAAAATTCTACCAAAGTCACGGAGCGTGTGGCATGTGCCACAGGCGTTGCAAAAAATACTGTGACAAAATTGCGACGAGAGCATGAGTCTGCAACAGCCAGTGGCAGCAAAATGAGAACTCCTACTAAAGGAAAAAGACAAAAGAAGGAATATTTCGACGGGTTTTCCTTAACAGCTTTAAGAAATATTATACATTCAATGTATATGGTGAGGAGAGAAATACCTACAATGCGCAAAATCTTGGCGGCTTCAAAAGTAGACCTTAATTATACCGGTAGTGAAACTACATTAAGAAAAATAATTAAATGTGATTTAGGCTACCAATTCAAACGATGCTACCAAAAAAGACTGGCTCTAATTGAAAGACCCCAAATTCAAGCGTGGAGGGCTAAATATTTACGACGTATGAAAGAAAATGACTCGCTTGGTATAACAAAAGACCCGTTATTTATCTCGACGAAACGTGGATACACGCACACGACACGGTCAAAAAATGTTGGCAAACAGCAACCGATGTAGGAGTGAGACGGAACGACAGCCCCGGCCGCCGATGGATAATAGTTCACGCGGGAAGTGAAAGCGGTTTTGTTGACAATGCCCTTTTAATGTTTAAAGCAGACACCAAAACGGGAGATTACCATGATCAAATGAATGCTGAGAATTTCACCAAGTGGCTTACAGAAAAATTAGTACCCAATACCATCATCATCATACCACGCAACTCCATAATTGTGATGGACAACGCCCCTTATCACAGTAGGGAAGAGAATAGGCCACCAAGTATGAACAATAAAAAACAGTTGATGGTTGAGTGGCTACAAGCTCACAACATCGACTTTCCCAACGACAGTACAAAACCTGAACTGTATTTATTAATTAAACGGCACAGACCACCGAAAAATTATAAAATTGACAATTTTTTAGCTGCCAATGGCCATGAGGTCGTTAGATTACCACCCTACAACTGCGACCTCAACCCCATTGAGTACATCTGGAACCTGGTAAAGATGAGGGTGTCAGAAAAAAATGTGGAGCGGTTGGAAAGTCGCATTGAAGCTCTGACATTGGAGGCGTTGGCGTCAATAACTCCAGATGACTGGCGAAAGGAAGTCAATCATGTTAAACGGCTTGAAGAGGAATATTGGAAAAAAGATCGAATAACTGACGAGTTATCCATACTAATATTATAAATGCGAAAGTAACTCTGTCTGTTACGCTTTCCCGCTTAAACCTCTCAACCGATTTTGATGAAATTTGGCACAGACAATCTTTAGACCCTGAGAAAGAACATAGGCTACCTTTTATCCCGGAAAAAGTTGATGTTCCCGAGGGAAATCTAAAAAGCGCGATATAACCGAACTCCACGCGGGCGAAGCCGCGGGCGGAAAGCTAGTTTATCATAAATACGGCAGACGACAGTGAATCGGAAACGACAGACACAGAAAGCAGTTCTGATTCGGAAGACTGTATGAGTGGAATTGAATAAATAGGGTAAGATTATATTGAATTATATATAAACATTTTTTTACATACTATCCTGGTGTTATTTGGTACTCTGGTTTAATTCCCGCTCACAAAGTAACAGAAATGTAGTTAGCAAAAGTACATGTAAGTACATGTAAGAAAGATATACGAACAAGTAATTTTTCTTACGTCTACAAGAATTATTTCCTTGAAATTTTTAATAATGAAAGTTTATTTGTCAGAATATGGATGAGTAGGTATAAAGTGTGTATGTATAATAAAATTATAAAATACAAATAAATCCTTAACCCGAAAGAATGTTAAATGCAAAATTAATAAACTATAATTTTGCATTTATCATTCTTTTGCTAGCCGTCCTTTTGTGTGACAGATGACGTCACAAAGCTGTTATTGTGACAAGGTTCCATCGCAATATCATCGTGCGGGGCTTATACGATTAATGTTTTACTATAAAGCGATGGTTACTCAATTACTCCAACGAAAATGACGTATTTTTTAAAATTAAACTGAAGTATTACGTTATAATTTTTCGAACATGCTACATTTTTAAAACAAAACAGAATTAATTCAAATCAACATAAAATTATTTTTCTAAAAAAACGAAGTATCTCAAAGATCATGCATTTTATTATAAAGTAATTGTAAACTTTCATATTTACCTTTTAGTCAAAAACAGATTTATTTCGTGTTACATTACCATTACACCACAGAACAAAAGACCCGCTTGCAGTCACTGCCGGTTCATCACTGAATCATGCCATTTATTAGAATCGGTCTGTCCAATCCTGTTTATTGAAAAGAGAAGACCGATCGCGTATCTCGCTCGATTTTGACGTATCGAGATGGCTGTTGAATTCTACCTAATCTTTACGAAATGAATATGCGTTTTATTGTAAAAGGTCAAAATTCGAAAATTTTGTGTTACATCTTTTTTTTTTTAAACGAGCGAAAAGGTGGCTGGTATTGGCTGGCGGAGAACTGCTCAGGATCGAGCTTGTTGGCGTGCCATGGAAGAGGCCTATGTCCAGCAGTGGACAAGTAGAGGCTGTGATGATGATGATGATTGTAAAAATACCTAATATTATTTTGTGACATTGTAGCATTATTTAGTAGGAATTAAAGTTGTTTTTCCATTCATTAATATGTGTGTACATTTTGGGCAATTAAATCGCAAACACATTATCTATAATATATGATGTACCTACATATAACAATGTACTACCTTTTCCGTGTTACCGTCAATATTTTAAGATAACGCTAAGGTATAGATGTTTTACGCTCCATTAAAAGGCGGCTAATGGTTAAGAAAATAATAACAGCAATAAATTGTTAAGATGATAATTATCTACACAATTACAAGGGCGTATCGCTAAAACGCGGCGCGTGCGCTCCTACCTCTTCGGCTTTCTTCGGCACAAGTCGGAGCGGAACATAGATTTATGGATCAGTTTTTGTTATCCGCGGCTTTGGCTTCGGGATATTTGTATTTTATGAGTTGTTTTATTTTTATTGGATACTGGGGAAAGGTTGACATCTATGTCGTGCAAACGACTATACCCGTCGTTGCAATTCGTGTAGGTATTGCAAAGTTGTTGCGATTGCAAGTTTTTGGAAATTATGGGGGACTTCATGCATGGGGGTTACTAAGTTCGCTGTTTCTACTCTGTATCACATACGGTCATAAGTTTAGTTTGGAGTCCCGAACTCAGTATTAATGACCGGAGTATTTGACACCCCGTACCCTATGATGATACACTGTTCTCCCAATCTGGGCGGAGCGGAAGGTTGTATCAGACTTAACCCACCCGAGTTCCTTCATTTGCCTGTGTCAAGACCGAAAAATGTATTCGAAATTTGTTGCGATGGTCCAACTACTTTCGGAAGGGCCCGTATTTTTGTTGACGAATATAAAGAGTAGGCCTAGAGAACAATCCTCACTAATGTGAATCCATGCTTTCCATAGGCCTCACCCAAGCTGCTCCACAAAACCTTGTCCTCTACCTACCGCGTTCAGTCCTAACCATCTTTTTGAGGTCGTCTATCCATCTAGCTTACGGCCGTCCCCCTTGCCGATATGTAGTCTCCATTGCAGGACTCTGCTTCGCCGACCATCGATCCTTCGAGAAACATGGCCAGCCCACTGTCACATTCAGCTTGCTTACTTGCTGGGCTCTGTTTTGCAGAGTCGCAGCATAATGCTGAGCGACAGCCGTTTTGCATGGACGTGACGCATGTTCTCTCAACCATTTTTTATTTTTTGTGTACGCTATGTCGATAAGTCCGATTCTTTTAAGAATAACTTTATTCCTGTTTTTATCGTTCAAAGTAACTGCGACTTCGATTACAATGCACTCATTAGTGCGCTGAGGACCTTTCATTTGTGGACCAGCTTGACAGTCAGTGTATAGTGTACTTGACGGAGAAAACTTACCGTAAGGGTCAAAAGTGGAGTGCCACTTTTGACACTTATTGTTATTGCAATAAAGTTCAAAAGTGGTAAAGCACTTTTAACCCTTATCTGTAAATACTCGTGGAAGTCTTCAGTTATCAAACACTCCCGGAAAAGCGACGAGAACATATGCCGAATTTAAAAAAAAAATACAGTTACAAACTATGTTGTCGGGTGTAATCTAAGATGGTTGCCCAATCAAAAACACACAAAAGACTTAGTTACGTCCTACATACTTGTGAAAGTCTGCAGTTTTCAAACACTGCGGCAAAAGCGACGAGAAGATTTGACAAAGTTCTTCAAACGTTACTTCTGCGTGCTATATCATCGAGTGTAATCTAATATTGTTGCCCAATCAAAAACACCCAAAAAAAAATAGAATGTATCAATCATTTATTTCAATAGTTTCTTTACCGCCTATATGTTATTTTGGCAATTTCATTGTGAAGATTACTTTGTACCTTCTTCTGTAACGCATTACGATTCCGAAAACATCTCACAATAACAACCAGCAGTTACTAATAATAATATGGTGCGTCCGAGACCATCCAACTCATCACAGGTGCATGTAGAGCCATAGCGCAAACCGACTATAAACACCGCCACGACCAAGTTGCTGCAATAATCCACCAATCACTAGCAATCCAAACAAAACTAATTACAGATAAAGTTCCCTACTACAAATACAAACCACAGGCAGTGTTAGAAAACAATAATTTCAAGTTATACTGGGATAGGACCATAATCACAGATAAAACCATATACAACAACAGACCAGACATAACTATGGTAGATAAAGAAAATAAATTAGCGTACATAATAGACATAGCTGTATGCAACACCCATAATCTTACTAGCACACACACTGAAAAAATTGCAAAATACACAGATTTATCCATAGAGCTTAAAACGCAGTGGAACATCACCCACACCAAAACTATCCCCATTATAATACCCAGCACAGGAGTCATCCCAAAAGCCCTACACAATAGCCTTAATACATTAAACATTAGCCCGTCTACTTATCTTCTACTACAAAAAGCAGTTATTCTTAACACATTACACATTCTTAACGCAGATTAACCCGAAAATTTTTAAATACTTAATTATACATCTTTTTTTTTACTTAAAAGCACTTGGCTTCGGCCCGTGCCAAATTGGATCCACACACAGATGTGAGATATTTTTAAAGAAATAACGAGGAATAATAATAATTTATTTTTATTCAAAGACAACAATGGTCCAATGGTTAGTAACTTATCTACTAAGGGTTAGTAACACTTAAAAACTAATCACGCCTGCCGCACAAGCAATGCTAACCAGCGCCTAAGCACTGGCGCATCGTACTTGTCGGCCATGGCTTGTAGGATGCTGTTAGCGCTGGTCCTCGTTCTACCTAGCAACGAGGCCGCTTTTTTCCTCATGATGGCATGAAAATCATCCACCCTCGCCAAAGCGAACATGTCGGACGCGCTGCAGTACCTAGGTAACCCTAACAGCACCCTAAAACCATTATTATATTGCACACGCAGGGCGTCTAGAGCCTTCCACGTACAGTTAACCCACAGACCGCCCGTGTAGAATGATTGACAAAAAGGTTTGAACAAAGTGAATTTGACCCCATTACTACAACGTGCAAATCTGTGAGCCAACATGTTGCATCTAACTGCTAGCGCCCTGCGTTCGCGTTCAATGTCTACTTGGTCTTTGAGATCCGCAGTCAAATAGTGGCCCAGGTATTTAAATTGGGTAACCCTATTTAGCGGTTTCCCATTCAAACAAATTAGGGGCTCGTAATGCACCCCTCTCCCGGGGACCTCAAAGATTAAGTACTCACTCTTAGCAACATTATACTGCAAGCCGTGAGTCGCAGCATACCTCTGGCAAACACGTAGCATCTCTCTGATTGAGCCAGCCGTTGGGCCCAGCAGCACCATGTCATCAGCATAACTAATATTGTTGACACTAGTGCCATCTATTTTGCACCAACGATCAACTCATTCACGTACAGGCTGAAGAGCCTAGGTGAGGTTAAACCCCCCTCCCTAACTCCACACTCCAACCTGTACGGCTCAGAGAGAGTACCACCCCAACGAACCTGATTGCACTGGTCCGAGTACCAGTATTGAAACAGACCCGTCAACTCCTGAGGTACGCCCGCTTCCCTGACCTTCGCCCAAAGGACATCATACGACACCAGGTCGAAGGCCTTCGAGAGGTCAAGGAAGCAAGCATACACCGGAGTATTTCTATCCTTATAGTATTGGACGGTTTGCTTTAGACACAGAATAGCGCTCTCTGTGGAAAGCCCAGGCCGAAACCCGAACTGAGCGTCATGTAACGCAATATATTTATCTACATGTCTATCAATGATACTAATATAGATCACGTATCCTTACGCAAGATCTATGCGATCATTTAAGCAGGTACCTAGGTACGTACTACACATCATTATAATTATCTCGCTAGTTAGAAAACCAGTTGCTTACACATATTTATAGAATTAGATGGTATCGATTGAAATTGGTGGCGTTATTGTATGGTTCGCGCTCGTTACAACCGGCCTGTGTAATTATATGAGGGCTCCAACAGATGCAGGGCTGAAATTACTGACTTGCGTTGCGTACGTTGGTTTCTAAACAGCTTTTAAGCATATGTTATACTTAAGTGATAGTTCTAAATGGGTTTAATGTAATCTGTTCGATTTTAATCAAATTTAGTGTTTACATTCGTTATGCCTTTTTTTTTGTTGGGATGGGAAATCATCAAATGACTTCTCCCGCTCTGGACCGAGCGGAAGGGCGTGTCAGACTTTTACTGACTAAAACCCACCCGTGTTACTTCACTTGCCTGTGAGACGGCCAGGGCCACGGGGTCTCTTGTTTAACCAACCCGCAACCCTGACCCAGGAGGCATCGGTCTTCGTGGACCCCGTCACGATGTGCTGACATCTCTTTGAAGCGCGCGTGAAACACGACGGGCCTGGTCCTTACCGGACAGCGAGTTGCCCACTGCTCACCGGCCGCAGGCCCGCGCCTACGGTGTCTGGGAGTTTGGTGTCATCTCCCGACCAAGGCGTCTCCTGCGGCGGCTAGTGGCGGGAGGGCGCTGGGATTCCCGTTGCCTCACGCGCTCCGCCTCCTCCTTTGCCAGCATTACTGCCTCGCAGAAGGAGGTGACGGTCTGCCATGCACTCTCGCTCCGGACCATGGCCTGGACCAGGGTCGGACGGGAGAGATCGCCGCCGATCGCCGCTACGAGGACACGGCGGTGCTCTGCCCAAGCCGGGCAGACCTCCACCGTATCCTCCACCGTGTCCTCAGGGCGATGCACACAATGGTGACACCCTGGTGTTTCCTCCCGCCTTATACGGAACAGGAACCTCGCGAAACAACCGTGTCCGGTGAGGACCTGCGTCAGGCAGAAGGTGAGGGCGCCGTGGCACCTCTCTAGCCACTCCTCAAAAAGGGTAACTTATCGCCGCTCTTGTGGCGTGCCCAACATTCGTTATGCCTGAGAATAGGTTTTTATCTATTTCTTTATATTACTGCTACTAATTACGCGGGTGAATCCGCTAGGCGCAGCTAGTCTTCTATTATATAAAATTCTCCTGTCACATTGTTTGTCCTCGAACTCCTACAAACCGGCTGAACAGATTTTAAAGAAATTTTATACATTCGTTAGGCATGAGAATTGGTTTTTGTCTATTTTTTATATTACTCACGCGGGTGAAACTGCGGGGCGCAAACTAATAATATATAATAATTAAATATTTCATCAGGACACAAGTCCCTGCTTTTGATATTCAATTAATATTATAAACTAGCGGCCGTCCGTGACTTGGTTCGCGTGTAGTTAGTTATTATGCTCGGCTCGTATTGGTCACAGCGTGATGTTATTATAGCCTAAAGCCTTTCTGTGTTAATGGGCTATCAAACGCAAAAAGAATTTTTCAAATCGGTCCAGTGGTTCCTGAGTTTAGCGCGTTCAAACAAACAAAGTCTTCAGCTTTATATATTAGTATAGATTTAGGTAGGTGACAGGTAAATGAATATTGTTAAAGTAAAAATCATTTTGCTGCGAATAAAAATAAACTTTTATTGGTTTTGAACAAGTATGTAACACAAGATTATAGCTGCTTTACTTCTTTATTTTATTATCTTGCATCATTAGACTTGCAAGGATGGGAACATTTACAGGAACATTTTATGCATTTTATTGCTTATGTAAATAAACAGAGAGCAAGTTTGTATATATGTTTGTCTCTATTCCACACAGAAAATACTGCACGGATTTTGATGAAATTTGGCTGATGAGGGTGGAACCGTGAGGCGCAGCAAGTATTTTAATATACATGACGGCGCGCTGATTAAGTGATCTAAATGTCTGTACAGTTAGTATGATAAGAATCGAATAGTTATTGTTCAACGTTTTCTCGAAATACCGCCCACGATGGATGCTCATGCGGATGAGAAGACAACTGAATCATCCGGAACCTTTGGTCACGCCGTCCTGAAGGTTTTCCCCTACATACATATTATGTATGTAGGGGGTACGTATGTACGTCGTGGTGGCCTAGTGGTTAAAACACCAGCCTCTCAAGTATGAGTGCGCGGGTTCGATTCCAGGTCAGGCAAGTACCAATGTAACTTTTCTAAAGTTATATTTACTTTCTAAGTATATCTTGGACACCAATGACTGAAGGTGAAGGAAAACATCTTGAGGAAACCTGGACTGGACTTTAAGTCTGAAATCGCCAACCCGCATTGAGCAAGCGTGGTGATTACGCTCAATCCTTCTCTGTATGAGAGGAGACCTGTGCCCAGCAGTGGGACGATAAAAAGGTTAATGATGATGATGACATATTATGTATTGACATAATACATAGTAATTTTAAGTGAAGCGTATCTTTTTTTCTACATCATTAAGAAAAGGATAGAAGATAACATTTTAGTTTAATCCTGTCCAATTAAGATAAATACAGTTTAGACGCGACAGCCACCGTGGCGTAGCGGTAGCTGACGCGGCCGCTGCGCAAGGTGGCGCGGGTTCTATCCCCGCACAGTGCAAGTATTTGTATGCATGAATATGAATATTTGCACTGGCCTGGTCGTGCCTCGGAAAGCACGTTAAGCCGTTGGTCCCGGTTGCCTACGAACATCTAGTGGCAGTCGTTACGGGTTGTTGGAGCCCTTTTTTTTTTTATTGGGGAAATCCTCATGGATACCCTCCGCCTGGGAATAACGGAAGGTTATGTCGGACTCCTACCGACTAAAACCCCACTATCCCTTCGAGTACCATGGGACGAGGGCCCGGGATATACTACTGCATTCGCCGCACCCCCGTCTGGTATGAGCCCACCATCCCTAGCGGGCGCCATCACCAAGTGCACCCGATACCACGACCGCACAGACCACCTTTAAGACGCACATACGCATGTCCCCTCCATGAGCCTTAGCGCTCGAGCGACGTCACGGCCCCAATTTCGTCATCCGCATGGTATTTCCTATGGTGGCCGGAGATCATTAAGCGCCCTTCGACGCCCGGCTACTCTTCTGGTGCGAGTGGAGTGAGAAGCATGTTCTCTCTCCCTCTCCGCAGCCTCCTTTGCATGCATCACCTCCTCGCAAAAAGAGGCCACAGCATCCCACGCTTCTTCGCTTCCGACCATGGACTGTACCACGACTGGAAGCGAGAGATCACCCGCACCGAGTTTCGCGACGAGGGCACAGCGCTGTTGGGCCCAAGCTGAGCATTCCTCCAGCGTATGTTGCGCCGTGTCCTCGTGGCAACTCGTACAGTGATGACATACGGGCGTCCGCTCCCGACCTATGCGACGCAGGTATTTACCGAAACATCCATGTCCAGTAAGCACCTGCGTCAGTCGAAAACTGAGGGCACCATGCAGCCTCTCCAGCCATCAAAAGTCCAACAATTGGTCTAACTGCAATGATTCGATGTCGCCTTCGGGTTGTGGAGGTCAGACGGCAATCGCTTCACGGAAAATGTCGAAGTTTAGCCATAGCAGCAGTTGGACTGGTAAATGTGGACCCCAGACTCCAAAGCTGAAAAGACTTCGGATGCGACTGGGATTAACGCTGGGATGATGATGATGATGACAGTTTAGACGCGATTATAAACATGGCGACCAAAAATACACCAATTTACGTCAGGGGCCGACTAGTTTGACAGGTCTAAACTAACATATTATGTTCTGTTCAAATAGAAAGAATAAATCCACTGAACTTAAATTTACTACTACATAGTTTGTGAACAAGCGAATCGCGGCTTATATGGCACACTGTACACACATGATGCTGTTATCGTAGTGTTTCGTAGCAGCTTTACAAAAAACGTGGAAATCCCGGAATTAAAATCGAAAATTGTTTGCTGATGCACACGACCGTAGATTGCTTTTATGCGACCATGCGAAAGAGGCGTGCTTCTTTGGTGCGCAGGGTGCGGGCCATCTCCAACAGTGTCCTGAGTATGATTGCTGGGCGTCTGGACTGCTCTTATGTCAATCATTGTTGTGCCATATCTCATGGGGTGAAGCAGCGGTGACTCGTGTGAGTTGTTTGTATAAAGGGTGTATCTGACATCGACGCACAAATGAGTACCATGGATCCAGTACATGATTCTGAACCCCCAAGCGGTGGAATGTTTCGTCGGCTTTTTCATGATTTAAAAAAAATAAATGTAGTTTTTTTTCACTTCAGACCATTCACAATTGCTATACTTTTATAACCCAATAAGATTTTAAAGTCAAAATTAAATTATTCGCTAATTACATAAAAAAGCGCAATGAAAACAAAACCCGAACAATGATCTTCTCAGCTGTTTTAATAGAGTTTACATCAGGGATCAACGTCATACCTACAAACTCGCACGGCGGCACGCTTGCAACGTACAAAAGCCGAGCCGACACTTTGTTTTAAACACTGTGTATTCTGTAACCGTTCATTAACGACATAAATGACTATCATAATTATATTAGTGGCATGCGGTCTAGCCTTTTCGCGAAGTTTGCGTTACGATGTCAGATACACCCTGTATTGTAGTGTAAATTAAATTGTGAAATGTTACTCACATAGTTTTAAGTATTACTAACATTATTGAGTCATGGTTACTTGAATAAAGAATTTATTATTATTATTTAATAACCCTTCATAATACTACAAGTTAGTGTTCAGTGCACTAGCTTATAAAACTTAAACAGCTTTTATAGAGAAATTGGCGGCTAACTGTTATTGCTGCAAAGTGTAGAGGAGTCTGATGCTCAATGAGTTTATGATTAGTGATTTATTTTAAGTAGGATGTTAATAGGAAATACTGCATCCTTGTGCGTGACAATAATAACAAATATATAATAATAAATATATACGGACAAATCACACAGATTGAGCTAGCCCCAAAGTAAGTTGAAGACTTGTGTTATGGGATACTAACTCAACGATACTATATTTTATAATAGATACATATATAGATAAACATCCAAGACCCAGGCCAATCAGGAAAAGATCGTTTTCCATCATGACTTGGCCGGGGATCGAACTCGGGACCTCCATGCTCTCTTTTCACGCAAAAACTGCTCAATGGATTTGGATGAAAGGAGATGTTTCAGAAATGTATGGAGCCTGGGCCAGCATATTGTACACTTAATGCTAGGTATAGTTACGCTATAGTTTACTGATTTCAATGTTAATTTCCTATATTTTGACTTAGTTAGACTTAGATTCAATTTAACTCGGCCAAGGAGTGCAACACAACTACTAATAAATATGCTGGTCAGCAATAAGCGAAATAAGATTTTGACAGTGACATTGGATTGACGTGTCATGTATCTAAGGCTATCGTATCTATATTATCTACCATATGACTGCAAAAAATAAAAAACAAAACATGAATTCCGAACATACAGCCCATTAAATAAACACAATCAACTCAAATCAACACTCGACACGAACACAACGGGAAAATAGAACTGTCAAAGTCGCCAATCAAACGTCATAAAAAGTGTAATAGCTACCTTTAAAAAGGGTTATCTCACTAAAAAACGTTTCAAATAATTAATTATTATATACTTGTATTTTTATTCAAATTAATTTAGTAGTATTTTTATGCAAATCTCTTATTTTTTTACTTTTTTTCTATATACTGTACTTAATGGTGGCCCAAAATGAAACAACTCCTTTGCCACACAAATAGTTCTAAATCAGGTAAGGAAAATTGTGTTACTTCGACTTAAACGCGAGCGAAGTCGCGGGAAAAAGCAGATTACCAAGTCAAACTGCGTAATTATTATTATCTAAACTATTCAGATAGCAGCGAAATATAGTTTCATAAGTAATAATGTCTGTTAACGCATTGTCATAAGTTCTAAAGATTATATAGTCTGTGTTCTATGTTAATCCCGCAGGTGTTATTTGCATTCATCGATTGTGTTCGGCAAATAGAGCTTTCCTTTTGCGAAATAAACTGTTTATTGTAGGCATTTTGATTTAGTTTTCGTTGTTTGGTGGTCTTGGCATGCATGGAAGGCTTTAATGCGAACTGAAAGCGTGTATAATAATAATATTTAGTGGGACAAAAAATACATTTTTCACTTTTCGTGTACATTAAAACTGTATTGCAAAAAAAGGTAGGTACAATAGGTTTATCCCTAAACTAGGCTAGGCCTGTATCTTAGGGGGCGTGTCCAGTTATAGGGTATGCTATATAATGCAATGAATAATCTACTCGTAATAATCAGTAAAAATTCTGTATATTAAGTTTAGTGATCAAGAATATTGGAGAGTTGTTCAAGTGGCTGATGGTGGCGTGTGTATTAGATCATTGAGTTCTCTTCAAAATGGTTGAGCTAAATGGTGCTGATCCATGCATCATGTTCGTAAGCGGGCACCGTCAGTGGAGACTGGTCATCTCTTAGCTGCCACGGCTTGTTTTAATTTCTGAAATGCTTTTAAGTAATGGACACTTTTCCCGCGACCTTCACCAGGTCGTCGGTCCACCTTGTCGGGAGTGTTCATCACTCGAGACCCCGTCGGCCTCATCGTGCATCGGTCCTACGGGCAATGTGCCCGGCCCACTGCCACCTAAGAGTTGAAACTATTCGGGCTACCACTGGATGCGGGAGGCAGAAAAGAAAGACCAGTCGTCGTGGGGATCCTTGGGGAAGGCCTATGTGGCTAAGTCCAGCAGTGGACGTCTTTCGGCTGAAATGATGATGATGATGAATGGACACTTTTAACGTGCACATCTTTCTGCATCGTTCTCACATGCATAAATTCAACATGAATTTTATGGTTTTAAAAGAGGGTCTGTGAAGTTTCTGCTCGTTCTTCTCCAGAGGGAACTGCGCTTTCATCATCATCTCAGCGTTAGTCCCAATCGTAACCGAAGCTTTTTCAGCTTTGGAGTCTGGGGTCCGCTTTACCAGTCTAACTATATTTTCCGTGAAGCAACTGCCGCCTGTCCTCCACAACCCGAAGGCGATATCGATGCATTACAGTTAGACAAATTGTTGGATTTTTGACGGCTCCAAAGACTCGTAACGACTGCCATTAGATGTTCGTATGACAACCGGGACCAACGGCTTAACGTGCCTTCCGAGGCACGACCAGACCAGTGCAAATTTTGATATTCATGCACACAAATATTTGCACTTTGCGGATCGAACCCGCGCCTCCTGCCGGCCGCGTTCGCTACCGCTACGCCACAGAGGCTGTCATCTTACTGACTGACCGTATTTTAGTGAATCCAGTATGCCTAGTATGAGTTCTCATTACGAGACTCGATCGTCGATATCAAGCGCGTTTGGCGCTCTGATTGGTTGAGAGTTCTTACAACCTTGAAGCGGGCCAATCGGTGAGTCAAACGCGCTCAATATCGACAATTGAGTCTCATAATGAAAACTCATACTAGGCCTAAGGAAATAGTAAATACGCGGTGCACCATGCACCGTGTTTTTTGTTGTACTACTTCAAACATACCTAATCTGGAAAAAGCTTCTACCGTGTCCTAAAAAACTATCTTACAATTCACCATAGATGCTCAGAATGTAATAAATGAAACCGAATCCGCAATAAATAGCAACGTTAAAAAACAACCAGTCCGTTCCACTGCAGTTTTTACAGAAATCCGTGTACGTAACAATGAGATATTACAAGGATCAGCCACCGTGAGTTTCGCAGGTCGTTACCACTGGTTTTTACTCCAACCAATCGTTAGCGGTTATGCGGTTCGACGAGGAAAATAACAATTCCGAAAAGATGTGAATTTCACTAGAATAGAGAGGCAAATTGAATATGAACTTTCGTTGGGTAATGTGAGGTTCCAATGGAAAGTTATTGTCTGCGATACGCTATCAATGTTGATGAGATTTGCGTTACGCTACGGTCAGCTATGATGGGATTTGTGTGCATGATTGATGTTGAATGCGATTGTGTAGTTTTGTTCGGCGAATGTTGTTGTTAGCTGTAACGTTGATTTTGAGGCTTCTTGTGGCTTATAATAATATTTATTCAATAAAAATAACACAATATTGTAACATAAAAGCTAACAAAATATTCTTAAACAAATACGATACATATGTTATTGCCTAAATAATAACTAGGTATTATGTGTGACCAGTGCCGTAACTAGCCTTTTTGTGCACCCGGTGCAAGCTTTCAAAACTGCGCCCCTGAAAAATGCTCTAACTAGGCTTAGCTACCATGCATGAGATGAAACTAGATACTGGTCCTGGTCATTTCTGCGCCCCTCCAGGGTCTGCGCCCTGTGCCTGGGCACTGCTGGCACCGCCTTAGTTACGGCACTGTGTGTGACTAAAAATATACATAAGGTCATACAGAACGTCTTATTGAACAGAGAATCATGTAAAATTAGCGTCATATTTATATTTAGGTACATAGCTAAATATCTCTTCTGTACTATAAATATTGTAAGGAGAAAATATTTTGTATCGTTTTGTATGTTTGTTAGTTACGCTGTCACGCTAAACGGTCAAACGGATTTGAATGAAATTCAGCACATGGGTAGACCATTGCCTGGACTTGATATATTATAATTTTCATCGTGATATTCTTACGGGATCGTGACTTTCTTACGTGGATTGGGTCGTGACGTGATCGGGTGTACCGCGTGCGGTAGCTATAATAGTTTCTACTAATATATTGACAAGATAAAATTTGTGAAGTTGTATAGATAGGTGGATCTTTTGAACCGATTGCATAAATCCCTTCACTGATAAGCTAGAGTATTGCTGAGTTCCGCTCCTATTGGTCGCAGCATGATGTTATATAGTCTAAAGCCTTCCTGGATTAATGATCTATCCAACGCAAAAAGAATTTTACAAATCGGACCAGTAGTTCCTGAGATTAGCGCGTTCAAACAAACAAACATACAAACTCTTTGGCTTATGAACTTTTTGGCTTTGGAAGTCGCTGGCGGCCGCTAGTATACTTCGACTTCGTTCGCGTTGTTTAGTTATGCTCCGCACCTATTGGTCGCAGGGTGATGTTTTATAGCCTAAAGCCTTCCTGGATTAATGGGCTATCCAACGCAGTAGGTTTCATAAAAATTGAGCCATAGTTGGTAAAGATTTTGTGATCATTAATCAATATCTGAGAACAATTAGTTAAACTTGCTCTGGATTCTCTCCTATATTGTTTCGAGTGTCAGGGACTATAACCGAAAATAAGGGCGGGCTTGTCCGACATCTGTTAAAATAAGGAAAATCAAATTTAATTTTTCAGGAAACATAACGCATCATACATTGAATTCATAGTTCGGAAATCGAACAAGTGCGTTATGCTATCGAGTAGGAATCGCCCGTAAAACTACGGAATCCGTGCTTAGGATAACTTCCTAAACACAGAATCCGTAGTTTTACGGGCGATTCCAGGTTCGTATCAACTTATGTGAATATTGGCCAATAAAGTTTACTAACTTCTTTGGCCAATATTCGCTTAAGTTAATACGAACCTGAGGAGTTACTATAAAGTCTTGAAACTATCATTATTCCAGTACCAGACAAAGATGGAGCTATACAGGACGAATAGCGCTGTTCCTTTTTCACGTCATTGTAGGGTTCGCTATTCCATTTTCACAACGAAACAATGATTAACACGTCATAGTAGTGTCATCATCATCATCATCACAGCGTTAATCCCAGTCGCATCCGAAGCCTTTTCAGCTTTGGAGTCTGGGGTCCGCTTTACCAATTCAACTGCTGAAATGGTTAAACTTCGACATTTTCCGTGAAGCGACTGCCGTCTGACCTCCACAACCCGAAGGCGACATTGAAGCATTGCAGTTAGACCAATTGTTGGACTTTTGAGGGCTCCAACAACCCGTAACGACTGGCACTAGATGTTTGTATGGCAACCGGGACCTACGGCTTAACGTGCTTTCCGAGGCACGACCAGACCAGTGCAAGTATTCATATTCATGCATACAAATACGTGCACTGTGCGGGGATCGAACCCGCGCCACCTTGCGCAGCGGCCGCGTCCGCTACCGCTACGCCACGGAGGCTGTCGACACGTCATAGTAGTTACTAGTTTACCAGGGGTAATCTCATGGACTACATGAGTACTACATCAAAATCATGTCCCGAATAGATATGTGTAGTGTGTATTTAACTGGTTCCAGTGAGTGACTTAGAAAATAATAATAATCATTAGAGTTTCACTTTCTATATAATTTATGATTTACATTTAATGCAGTTTTTTATTGCTATGCGGTATCGTATTCAATGCGATTTCGTTATGAATCAAAAGATAATAACTTTGCATGGTGTTCAATTTTATTTCTATTTAATTTCACGACTCTGCTTGTCGCGTCGAGATGTGAAAGCTTGAGGATAATTTGTTCATTCGCTTATTGAGAATACGAGACTTGTGTTAAGGGATACTAACTCAACGATACTATATTTTATAATAGATACATATATAGATTGATTGACAGCCTCTGTGGCGTAGCGGTAGCGGACGCGGCCGCTGCGCAGGGTGGCGCGGGTTCGATCCCCGCACAGTGCAAGTATCTGTATGCATGAATACGAATATTTGCACTGGTCTGGTCGTGCCTCGGAAAGTACGTTAAGCCGTTGGTCCCGGTTGCCATACGAACATCTATTGGCAGTCGTTACGGGTTGTTGGAGGCCTCAAAAGTCCAACAATTGGTCTAACTGCAATGCTTCGATATCGCCTTCGGGTTGTGGAGGTCAGACGGCAGTCGCTTCACGGAAAATGTCGAAGTTTAGCCATATCTGCAGTTGGACTGGTAAAGCGGACCCCAGACTCCAAAGCTGAAAAGGCTTCGGATGCGACTGGGATTAACGCTGGGATGATGATGACATATATAGATAAACATCCAAGACCCAGGCCAATCAGGAAAAGATCGCTTTCCATCATGACCTGGGCTGGGTCGAACCCGGGGCCTCCACGTCACAGGCAGGCGTGTTGACCGCTGCACCACGGCGGACGACAAGTTTGTTTGTTTGAACGCGCTAATCTCAGGAACTGCTGGCCCGATTTCAGAAATTCTTTTTGCGTTGGATAGCCCATTAATACAGGAAGGCTTTAGGCTATATAACATTAAGCTGCGACCAAGAGCAGCAGAGCATAACTAACTCTACGCGAGCGAAGTCGCTGGCGGCCGGTATAGGATATTCAAATTCAAATCATACACACCCTAAATACTGTACGCGGAATTTATCAATGAATTCATAGCGCAAACCTATACTTGTTAATATTCAAATCAAATCTTTCCGGGATAAAAGGTAGCCTGTGTCCTTTCTCAGGGTCTAAAGATTATCTGTGCCTAATTTCATCAAAATCGGTTGAGAGGTTTAAGCGGGAAAGCGTAACAGACAGACAGACAGGCAGACAGACAGAGTTACTTCCGCATTTATAATTATATTAATTATAATAATATTATGTATGGATTAATGTCCCACTACTGGGCAAATGTCTCTGTTCTCTCTTCACCTCTTGTTGTCTGTAAAAGATTGCTCTTAATGATAAGACCGCCCATTGTGTCACCCTTTGTAAAATCTTTATATTTATGTGCTGTAATCTATATGGTATACATAATTACGAGTTATTCTATTCTATTCTCTCTTTGTCCAGAGCTGCCAAGGGCCAATCTGTATTAAAGTGAGTTCAGTTCATCTCTCCATTTCTGGAAAAATCAGCTATAAATTATCTTATTCGTCGTCCTCATATCGCTAACTTATAAAAAAAACGACGATATTATCCATCTCTTTAAATCTCTGAAAAAGATATTTCAAAATCTGTAACCAAATCCATTTGTGAAACATTTTTATGTCAGCTGTACGACATAAATAGAAACAGATTAACTGATTAATCTTTATATTAAAACACTTCTCTTCGAGACTTCCTTGTCCCAAATACCGTGGGCTTTCTCATGACAGTGTAAATTATAGTATCAGATAGATGACTGCTCTCTTAAATGACAATAAAAACCTTTTTACGAGCGAATCAACGAAATATTTAATGACCATATAAATGCCGCGGTAAAGTTTAATAGGTTAACTTTGTCGTGATGTTGGCACTGGCGGCGTAGAGCTAAAGTTATAGTATGCCTACATAAATGTATAACATACTAACCTTAGGGATTCCTGTCTGAAATAAAAGATTTTATATTCTGTTCTGTTCTGGTCCGATTCAGCCCAATCTGGTCCCGTCTGGTCTAGTCTGATCTGGTTTGGTCTGGTCTGATCTGGTCTGGTGTTCCGTTTCTGCGGTCTGGTCCGTTTTGACCGAACAGACCAATGGGCGGTCCAAACGATGCCAACTAGTCGCAATCATTTGACAAAAATCTGTCCGCCGATTAGGGGGCTGGTCTGTTCAGTTCTGTTCGGTTCTGTTCAGTCCTGTTCAGTTCTGTTCAGTTCAGTTCTGTTCAGTTCTGTTCAGTTCCGTTCAGTTCTGTTCAGTTAAGTTCTGTTAAGTTCTGTTCAGTTCTGTTCAGTTCAGTTCAGTTCTGTTCAGTTCTGTTTAGTTCTGTTCATTTCTGTTCTGTTCCGTTCAGTTCGGTTCTGTTCTGTTCGGTTCTGTTCATGCATGTATCCAGCTAAATCCGGCTAGACTCGAAGCCGACCCCAAGATAGTTGAGAAAAGGCTAGGTAGATGATGATGATGGTGTTTTATGTACGGACGACACCAGGGCAAGCTACCCCAAACTGTCAGATATTCGCAATCAACCTTGAGCCTGATGCCGATGCTTTAGAGATAAAGTTGAAAATTTTATAAGGAAATCTCATAGATTGTAGTAGCTTGATGTGCTGTCGTCTGTACATCTGCCTCCACCATTGGAGACCACAAGCGCGATGTTACTTATATTAATAAAATGTTACCTTCCGCTCTCTCGTAACCGGAACTGCATATTTATTAGGCTAGTAGAGAATAAAATGATTGTATTTTTGATTAGTCGCCACCGCCACCAATCGGTCGGTTGTGAAGTTATGATTGAATTCCGATATTTCCGTTGCGTTGTTTCGCTTAAAACAATCGCTTAGGAAAGTGTGTCGCTTATTTGTTTGTGAAAGGAATAGTTTTTAAATATTTCGGTCAAATAATTATAACTTATCTGTGCAACTTGACTACCATAGTTAAAGAGAAAAAAAAATACATATACCGTAAACATAAATGTCTTCAATCTATAATTTTGTCTTTCTTACGCTGATTAAATCTGTTTCTATGATGACTTTGTTACGTGTTCAGCTGGGGAGTATGCTGCGTCATTTCTTCTTTCCACCTTTAGCTGTGATGAAATGTGCTGATTCTGTCTAATTTAAATAAATCACTTTGATTTGTTCATCTCGTAAATCTACGAGAAATAGGAACAGTTATTCAAGTAGAAGATTGGATGACTGGATAGGACATTTTCTAGTTCTATGCTACGTACGATCGCATAGGGGCGAGGCATAATCAAAAACTTTGGTCTACCTACGGAAATAGTATTTTCCAATATCGCCTTTAAACTAGTGCTTGACTGCAATCCCGCCTGATGGTAAGCAGTGTTGCCATCGTTGATGGTAAAGCGCGCTAGTTTATTAAGCCTATTCACTTAAAAAAAAACTTAGTGAATAGGAAGGAAGACGGCAGCTGAGCGAGGTGATGTAATGTTAAACCCAACAGCACGACCAACGATGCTGCGCCAGAGAGAGATTTATCTGGAGACCCTCCACGACCAAACTCCCGGCACACATCGCAACACAACTGCTCAGACCCGTCCTTCGTACGGCTTCACCAGACATCATGCCCGAACACGATGAATCGCTTGGCGGCAAGGCAGTCGATGTTATGGCCTAACACCGAGAAAAAGCCTTCAACTTGTCTCAACGATTCAACTCGCCACATTTTCTATTCTATCTTTTTCATTTTTACACTTTAGTTCACATTTAAATTATGCGTTACCTAACGCATGTGCGGTAATGCGTTCGTAAATAGGTGAGTGACCTGTCAAAATGAATTCCAACTTCAAATTGTCGCGGTGTTGCCGCGTTCAGAAATGTGTGTTACCAAGTTAAGTTTAATCGGTATTGACAGCCATCTTAGTGCGTTTTCACTTCTACATTTTATTTTTATTTGTTTTTGATGTTAACTTCTTTAGTTTTGAAGCCTTGAAAAAATACCAACTTGTATATCGCGGCGTTGATTAGATCCTTTTGGGGGTAACTCCTACATAATTAAGTCTTGCAAACATGAGTATTAGAGACATAGGCATTTTCTACCAGTCAACCTTTGACTAATACAAAGACAAGAAGTGGTTTAATTGAGTACAAATAGCTCAAATACAAACCCAACAAAACCTATTACCTACAACCTTTTAAATAAAAATTTCTCCCTTACATCCTTATAAAAATTAAAATTCATTTTATTAGTAGCTCAATGAACAGAAAATTACAAAGAACCGTAACAAAGTTTGAACGAAAGAACTGGTAACTAAGAAAATTACCAAGAACTGTAATTTGTACAGACTACAGCACATCAAGTTACTACAATCTGTCAGATTTCTTTATTACATTTTCAACTTTATGTATACAACGTTAAAGCACCAGCCGCTCAAGTATGAGTGTACGGGTTCGATTCCAGCTCAGGCAAGTACCAATGTAACTTTTCTACAGTTATATGTACTTTCTAAGTATATCTTGGACACCAATGACTGAAGGTGAAGGAAAACATCTTGAGGAAACCTGGGCTTTAAGTCTGAAATCGTCAACCCGCATTGAGCAAGCGTGGTGATTACGCTCAATCCTTCTCTATATGAGAGGAGACCTGTGCCCAGCAGTGGGACGATAAAAAGGTTGATGATGATTAAGGCTCAGAATCGATTGTGAATTTCTGACAGTTTCGGGTATCTTGACCTGCTGTCGTCCGTACTAAGAAACTGTAAAGAACCACAAGTTTCTGTTTACAAAAACTCCAACCGTTTCTTTGTGGAGTCTAAACTAACTTCGTTATAAGAAACTCTGGTGTAATAATCATAGCTTTAAAGTATGCTTCATTTGAACTGAAGAGTGCTGTCAATGAGACCGGACACTTGAATGGGGCTCCGTACTTTTTAATAGCTTGAACTATTAAACTGTCTTCATCTTTCGTCGTTTGGAGCCGACGACAGGTCCGCTGGTTCCCATCTTCTCATTGATACAGTCTACAAATAGGGACACTAAACTTTGTGGTTCATTCGGGACTACAATTTGAGTGTCTTCAAGGCTAGAGTGAATAGGCTCTTAATAAACTAGTGCGCTTTACCATCAACGATTGCGTCACTGCTTACCATCAGGCGAGATTGCGGTCAAGCGCTGGTTATATACAATATGTAAAGAAAACCCTCTCCGACCCATAAGGATAATAAAGGTTAGGTAAACACTTGACCAAATATAATATAAAATTTTACATAATCATCATAGTAACAATACCTACTAATAAATTTTAAAACAATCTTTTTTTCCCGCGAATTAATTCCAACTTCCCCGAAATTTGGTAATTTTTATAAAAGTGACAACACCGGTATTATTATGAGCGAATAGCGATGCGACCACTTGCCGCGTGCCCTGCCTCCCGCCGGCCGCGGAAGGGTTGCTTACCGCACATGTATTAAGTTACCTCTTTTTGCGAAATAATATTTATTTTTGTAGGGGGATTTTTTTTAACTTTAGCCCGGCTTTGTATCCATTAGTAGAATCAGTTATCGATACCTAGCAATACCTTCACGGATCGGACAGGGTTTTCTTTACATATTGTACAAAAATAAAATATATAAAAAAGGTAAGTATGATTTAATTTAAGCGTTAATAAAATTAACGAGTCGTGGTGCCCTAGTGGTCAAAACACCAGCCTCTCATGTATGTGTGCGGGTTCGATTCCAGGTCAGGCAAGTACCAATGTAACTTTTCAAAAGTTATATGTACTTTATAAGTATATCTTGGACACCAGTTACCGAAGGTGAAGGAACGCATCTTGAGGAAACCTGGATTATAAGTCTGAAATCGACCAACCCGCATTGAGCAAGCGTGGTGATTACGCTCAATCCTTCTCTATATGAGAGGAGACCTGTGCCCAGCAGTGGGATGATAAAAGGTTGATGATGAAAATTAACGATTTACAATTTTATATCTAGCCTGCTTGTTAAAATAGGAAGAATTGTTAATCAAACGATTTCTATAATCACTTTTAGCTATGCCGATTTGCAATAAATAATTTTTCCTATAATTATTCCTGAGATAATTTACTTTTCATTGCCACTTTATGAGTTTTCTACAAAATACATAAATGGTGACCCAAAAACTCAATTCTTTCCTATTGGTCCTATTTTACGGTTGCAACTTGCAATAGGATTTGAAATTTGTTATGTATGCCATTCAGTTTAGTTTTCCGTAACTTGAAAATTATGCCAAATTATTAATTCTAATACCTGCATCTTTAGATAGGTACCTATCCTTCCTTCTTTAACCATTTTGCTGATGACAATGTAGATCTAGTACCATTTTTTTAGGTAAAGTTAATTTAATTATTATTATTCAAATATATAAAGCATTTATTTCAAATAAAATAATTACAGAACTTTTTGTTTGTTAAGTGGACGGTCATTCGGAAAGATGAAGAGCTAGTTGTCCAGTCCAAAGAGTCCTACTCTTTCAGAAACTCCACTGACACATATTAAATGAATATACAGGATTATCCGCATGCGAAGGAAAACTTGGTCAACCTAACCCATACAAGTACACACATACCTACAGTTTAATTTTACAAAGAAGATGCTCAGTATTGTTGATTGAATCCGAGTGAGAGTCCTATTCAAACACCGCCATTGTTTCTCTCGTGTTTAAAAATGGAACGTCCTTTCAACTTGACGTGACGTTGTCATGGGAACGAAACGTCAGCTGTCAACCTGACAGAAAAAGTTGTGTCGTGATAAAAATAAAAGTTACCTTTATAAATTAATTTTTTGTAGTGTAAGTTAAATCAACGTCAGAAGTAAAAGTAATTATATAAAGTCTTTTCAAAGAGTTTTTAACTTTTGAAAACGCATTTATCTTTGTGATGAATATAATGAATTGTCTCGAATGGCTAAACATTAACACAAATTGAAGTTTCACGTTAACGTTGAAGAAACTTTTTTTTTTCATTGTATAATGCCTCCATGAGTATTCTTTTAGTTAAACAGTAATTTGTTTTTGCTAGCTAACGATTTGAAAAGGAATAATTAATATGAGTCATTTCTATGTGTTTTTACTTTAACTTACGATGGCCTCTGACATGGGCTTAATTACACTGGCCACCTTCTATTAGAATTTCAAAGAAAGATATTTTTAGGCCAATCCATTCGAAAGATGCAGAAATGTAATTTTAATACCACAATTGTACATTACAGATACGAAATACGTATTTAGACTTCATTTGAATTACCCAGTTGGCATTTAGACTAATGGCCACAAGTAAATCATGCTGTCCTCTCTAGTTAACGTACAATCTTCTACTTTATTAGTCCATATCCGCCCACCGAGTGTAATAGTCTTCTCATATTTGGACCACGGCTGGTCATAAAACACAGTGTCGACTACACCGCGTATTTCCCTTGCAAAAACGATGGTATAAGGTGGTGTATATGTGATTGAGGTTTTTTTTAGTAAAATTCCCTATATAGATATATCATCTTTAAGACTACTGAAGCGTTTATGTTTTTTTTACTATCAGCCTCAAGTTTTTCCCTTTTTAGGGTTCCACGCTCTCCTAGCGACGTCGTAAGCCGAGGTCGGTACCCCACAGAGTGCTTTTAGAGTTTGGTAGCTTAGTTTTTAGGGTTCCGTAACTAAATGGTAAAACGGAACCCTATTCATAAGACTTCGCTGTCCATCTGTCCGTCTGTCCAACCGTCCGTCTGTCACCAGGCTGTATCTCATGAACCGTAATAGCTAGACAGTTGAAATTTTCAAAGATAATGTATTTCTGTTGCTGCTATAATAACAAATACTAAAAATAAATAAATAACATAATATTTAAGGGGGCTCCCATACAACAAACGTGATCTTTTTTGCCGTTTTTGCTCCATATTCATAAAGGAAATACACGCTTGAAATGAATAATTAAATTAAAATAAAATAAATATTGAAGGGGGGCTCCCGTACAACAAACGTGATTTTTTTACGGTTTTTGCTCCATATTAATAACGGAAATGGAAATATTTTCTTCCGTTTTTAAAGATGAAGCCTTGGTGCGCGAGTCCGACTCGCACTTGGCTGGTTTTTTTTCCCTCTAGAGAAGCCTAAAATTCGTTTTCTGTTTGAAATTGGTGTTTGTTGTCTTTGTTTAAATATAGAAATCTTATGGTATATCCACGTAGGTACCGTTTGCTGTCAAAGATTTCTAATCAGGCTGGATTTTCATATTTTTCTGCCATCATGGAATTTTAACTGTAACGAAAGAGCAAAATATCGATATCTCCAGTACTAGCCACCTAATGGACACCTGTCATCGGCAGTTGTCGGCTTTCGTCGGCGGGTCGTGCGCACGCGTCGGCGATAAGCCGGCGCACGCGGCTCGCCCAGTGCGTACAACCGCGTGGGAAACGCATTATGCCTTCTAATGGCACTTTGAGTACGCGTAAAGATTGAATCATTTTGACCAAGTATCACTAGGGGAAATGTGTAACAAGGTGGGTGGATTGAGGGGGGAGGGGTCGTCTAACGGTCTACATTTCGTTCAAGATACAGGGAGAAAACTCGAAAGTTACTAGGTACATATATGCTTTTTCCCGACTGCCAGGAAGGGTTATGTTTTAGCGCGTATCTTGTACCTATGTAGGTATGAAGGTATGTAATATTCTTTATTACCTTGTATCTCTAGAACCGCTTAACGGATTTTCTTATTTCTGGTATCGTTATATTTGTCTTAATAGCCCCAGTGTTGACAGGTGACATTTAAAAAAAAGCAAAATGGCGGATGTTTGACGCCATATTGTGAGCACTGAACTTAAATATTTATGAAATAAGAAAACTAAAAAGATAGAAATATTTTTAAAAAACAATTTTTGATTATTTTTAGATACAAGTCAGTTGAGCAAACACATTTTTTGAACATATGGAGCAATGAATTAGTAATACCTATGCTTCAAAATCATTCAACTTTTGGTAATAGTGTGTTAAGAAATTTGGGTGCTTATCTATAATGCTGGGAAATTACCTATTCCTAATTATTTGAAGATCGCGGTCTAAAAAAGATCAGCTATAAAAGGAACTACAACAACCAGCTAACACAAAAATAAAAATGTAGCTTTATCTCTGGTATTAACATGTTAAACTAAAAATAAATTAAACTAATGTAAAGATTACGTTACCGGTCACAACTTAGTTTACTGTATTTTATTTACTTAAAAGCGGCAGCGGTAGCGGCTCGTGCTATGAAATCCGTGGTTTTGTTTACACGAGGCATAAGGTTTTTTTACTAAATATAGACAGGTTGGATCCGTAACTAGCGTTTACATTATCTACATCTACACAAATCCAGGAAGTTTTTCGTAAACATTTTGTTCTTTGGAAGCAGCGCATGCGCATGATGAAAGGGATGTGTTTGTAAACGACGCTGCAACTGAAGAGCCGTCAGTGCGACCGACTGCCGAACTTTGAAACGAAACATTTTCTCCTAATAAGTCTTCCTTTGAGGATGACCAGATGTTTGCTTTGATTTTGTTTCTGCGTCGTCCCAATTTTAATATTTTTTATAGTTTCTTTGATAATTTCGTCGTATGCGATGTTATTCTAAAGACTGATTTATACGGTGCAATTTAATTGCCTATGGTATACAATAAAATGGATGGAATAAATGACTTGCATCGTCTAAATGGTGTTTAGACAATGCAAATTTTATTGTTGCTTCAACGTTTCATTTTGACAGTTCAACAACATTCATTGCGTTGTTTACGTTGTTCAGCAGACACACTTTTCGAATACATGGAACAATGATTCCAACTGATAGTAATGGCACAGTCTATTTTATTTATTTATTTTATTTAGGATCTCCAACAAAGAATATACACAAATCACGAAAAAAGTAAAAATGGACGACAATATTATCACGAAGGTGTACTCTTACAGGACACTTACTGGAGACCACAGCATGCATACAAGAAATTGAAACTAAGCGAACAAAATGGTCGTGGTGGCCTAGTGGTTAAAACACCAGCCTCTCAAGTATAAGTGCACGGGTTCGATTCCAGGTCAGACAAGTACCAATGTAACTTTTCTAAAGTTATATGTACTTTCTAAGTATGTCTTGGACACCAATGACTAAAGGTGAAGGAAAACATCTTGAGGAAACCTGGACTTTAAGTCTGAAATCGCCAACCCGCATTGAGCAAGCGTGGTGATTACGCTCAAACCTTCTCTGTATGAGAGGAGACCTGTGCCCAGCAGTGGGACGATAAAAGGTTGATGATGAACAAAATTTAAAAGTTTAAAATACCTAATAATAATAAATTAAAATAAAACATATTCGGTAACATATACAAAACAAACTAAATACGTACATGAACAACTTCAAAACCATAATTAAAATCAAAAACTATCAACTAGTTATTTCTTTGCGACACTTTTTATAAATATGATTATTATACTGTGGTAATAATTTGTTACGCAATTAGGGTGCCGGCTGTCATTCGTAAATCTTTGACAGTCGCTACGGGTAGTGAGAAGACTGAAAACCAGTCAGACAAGATAGTCAGGGTAGTCGCATTATCCAGTAAACGGGTTCTGGAGGTCAGATAAAGAAAAAAATGCGAAAACAGTATATTTTTAATTAATTTTTTCTTTTTGAGGGAATGAATGCCTTCGCTCAAAAAAAAAAATGTAATTAAAAATTTACTGTTTTCGCAATTTTTTCTTTATTTCTGTTTTAAGACGTTGCTTGAGCTTCGTATTCAGTTTCTAGGTTTTGTTTTTCTTGCAAATGTCGAAATTTTACGGCATAATGGGCTGTATCGTTTGATTGTGTTGGCTGAGATGTTTGAGATTTTTACAGCTCCAAGGGACAGGTGCAAGTATTTATACCAAATACTCAGGGAATTTGATATAAATTTCAGCTTGATACCTCCAGGCGTTTCTAAGAATTAGGCTCTTGACACACAGACAGACGGATGGCCGTACACGGACCGTATGAGGGTTTCGTTTTCCTTTCGAGGTATAGAGCCCAAAACAAAACTATCTACAGGTAATATTTAGTTTATTGGACTGTTTATTAGGCGAGACGGTAAACAAACAAGCATACTGTTTCTACAAAATACTCAGGGAATTTGATATAAATTCCAGCTTGATACCTCCAGACGTTTCTGAGAATTAGGCTCTTGACACACAGACAGGCGGACGGACGTACACGGATCGTATAAGGGTTCCGTTTTCCTTTCGAGGTATGGAACCTAAAAAAAAGAACTATCTACAGCTAATATTTAGTTTATTGGACTGTTTATTAGGCTAGACGGTAGACAAACAAGCATCCGCTGGGAATGCCTGTTTGTCTACCGTCTCGACAGATAGCAAGTAGCGACGTTATGTAAGATAGAGCACGACTGTCGAGTTTACGACATTTTTTTTTATTTTTGCCTCAACAACTCCTTGGCACTTTAGAAAAATAGACGCAATAAGTCTTTTTTATTAGAACTGGCAAGGTTCTTTTTTCATTTTATCCTTGTGTTTACTCTGTATATCTAGTACCACTACGAAGAAGGAGGATTGTACCTCTGCCATATAATTCTGTTTTTTGTAAACAACGGCTACCCGGTAGCCGGTAATAATTATTTATTATTTATTTATTAATAAAGGTACACCAACAGCTTCTATATGTAAATTAACAAATAAAGTAGTTATGAGTAAAAGACTTATACTGTTGCCAATAACAGGTGAACCAACATTCACGAACATAAGTGATAACTTAAACTAAATAAATGTAAGTACTAATATTAACTGGAAATAAACTATACAAAAATAATAACAAGGTTAGACTTGTATTTATGTAAAAAAAGGAATCCAAAACTAAAATTAAACCAACATGAGGTCAAAAATTAGACTAAAACTTAAACTAAGAAACTTACAAAATTAATCACAATCATCCCGTGTCCTTCCCATGGATACCATCCATTTCCTTGCCAAATTTTATCGAAATTCGTTCAGTGGGTTAGGCGTGAAGAGGTAACACACCGTTTGAATTAATGAAGACTTGTAGTTTGCCTTTAAATTCGTATTGTTCCAGAAGACTGTCTATTGGAGCTGTAACTTTCCGGAAAGGATTTTTTTCTATTAAAACACTAAACATTAAGGCTGAATGTTTTTTTTTTTGTTCCGATTATTCAGTAAATTCGGACAATAACAGTACAGATGGATAGTTATTCATTGGACTTTCTCTTGTTTGTAGTATCTAATAACAACTTACAAAGGACATCTTACCTCTGGCTCATCATTGTCTAGTATAAAGTTCTAGCTAGCTACGACGACCCGCGGTTTCACCCGCGTAAGTTTTAATCTCCTAGAAATATCGGGATAAAAAGTAGCCTATATGTTCTTTCTGGTTATAATCTATCTGTGTGCTAAATTTCATCGAAATCCGTTCAGTCGTTTTCGCGTGAAAGAACATTCATCCATACTCGCAAACTTTCGCATTTATAATAGTTAATTTAATTAGTAGGATTGAATCTTGAGTCACTTGATTCTGTAGAAAGTGATATCTTATGTACTTATGTAATAAGGAATGATTCTCTTACTATAAACCGGGTACAAATATAAACTCTGAACTTCTACTGCGTAATTCCCGATAGAAAACCCAACGTTAACTTGGTCTGGTGAAATGATATAATCTTCAATGGCAGAAACACGAAATGACATGAAATCTTCACAATTACATATTTTGATAATTCATCATGCAGTCTCTACTACAATCGACAGCCTCCGTGGCGTAGCGGTAGCAGACGCGGCTGCTGCACAAGGTGGCGCGGGTTCGATCCCTGCACAGTAGTGCAAATATTTGTATGCATGAATATGAATATTTGCACTGGTCTGGTCGTGCCTCGGAAAGCACGTTAAGCCGTTGGTCCCGGTTGCCATATGAACATCTAGTGGCAGTCGTTACGGGTTGTTGGAGCCCTCAAAAGTCCAACAATTGGTCTAAATGCAATGCTTCGATGTCGCCTTCGGGTTGTGGAGGTCAGACGGCAGTCGCTTCACGGAAAATGTCGAAGTTTAGCCATATCAGCAGTTGGAATGGTAAAGCGGACCCCAGACTCCAAAAAGCTGAAAAGGCTTCGGATGCGACTGGGATTAACGCTGGGATGATGATGATGAGTATCGACTACAATGCGATTATGTAACCATCTCAGTATTTCACCTCGTAAAGTTAGGTGAAGTCCGCGCTGAGGCCACCTACCTCTTTTAGTCTAGCCCATCTCTATCATTCTAACCGACCTCTTTTGTACTAGCCCACCCCTTTTATTCCAGCCCATCTCTTAAATTCTAGCTCACCGATTTCATTATAATTCTGATCCTTTATTATAGTCCACCTCTTTTATTATAGCTCACTCTTTTATTCTAGCCCGCCTCTTTCATTGTAAGTAGTCCAGATCTTTTATTTTAGTCTACCTCTTTGATTCTAGCCCGTCAGTTTCATTGTAGCCAACTTCTTTCATTATAGCTCACCTCTTTTATTCTAGCCCGTCTTTTTCACTCTAGTCCATCTCCTTCATTCTAGTCCATCTCTTTCATTATAGCCGAGCTCTATTATTCTAGCCCACCTCTTTATTCCAGGCCACATTTTTCAGCCCGCACCTATCGTATGTCTAAAGCTTTTTACATAACTACGACATTTTCATGACTAATGCTTAATTTCCGGACGTTAATGCGTTAATGCTTGTGGCCATTATAGTCCTAAATTCCCAATTTAAATAAATAAGTTACCACATGTACACGCAAATACATAAACACAACATATATTTACCATTATAAAATTTTCCTTACTAAACGTAGTGCTACTTTATAACAGAGACACGTGTATAACTTGGTATCCCAAAAATTACTGTATCTCTTCTTCTTCTTCAGCCTATAGATGTCTATTGCTGGACAAAGGCCTCCCCCAAGGCTTTCCACGCCGACCGGTCTTGTGCTGCCCGCATCCATCGGCTTCCCGCGACCTTCACCAGGTCATCGGTCCACCTTGTTGGGGGCCTCCCTACGCTGCGTCTTCCAGTACGTAACCGCTATTCCAGAACCTTACTGCCCCATCGACCATCGGTTCTACGAGCAATGTGCCCTGCCCACTGCCACTTAAGTTTAGCGACTCGCAGAGCTACTGTATAATTATAGAGTCGTTGATGGTTACGTTGTGACGTCCATTTCTATTCTGTTGTAATAGTTTTGTTCGCAAAGGTTTACATAAAAAGTATTCATTCTTTATGGCCAGACTTCTGAAAACTAGATAGGATCAGTTGTGCGAAGGTCAATCCTGACGTGGCCTTAGCTACGAAAAATCACTCCTTCAGTGTCAGGTGACTAACGAATTAGTTATGAAAGAGTTTTCTTATATAGGTAAAAATTAAAATTTCTTATTAATCCCGCTCTGGGATATATTTATCATCATCGTCAACCTTTTTTTATCGTCCCACTGCTGGGCACAGGTCTCCTCTCATACAGGGAAGGATTGAGGGACATATTGCTGTAAATATATTAAAGTCATTTCCTCGCATATTTGTCCAGTCCTAAATCTATGTATCGGATTTCGCCTACGAAGATGTGTTTTTTGTGTACTGAAGTTTGTAATAATATAGGCTGTTTGTAGTCAGGTATCAGATTACTGTCCATCAACGTATCTCCTGTCAACAATGACGACATCTTTTGCACGACTTTCTAACGGAACTGTATTATATCATTCATCATCTACCTTTATCGTTGCCAAAACCTGTTCCCACCATCAGTTGTCTGTTGTCACTGATCATCTGGCTGGGCTGCCATATGTCACGAAGATCTGGAGAAAAAAAAACAAACACAAGGTGCGGAAGTGGCGGATCGCGCATGCGCGCTGCACGGTTCATTTTCACGGCGCGGGCGGAGGGTGGCAGCATCGACTTAAGCAAGGGTGCCGGCCCGCGCGCGCCAGTCAGCTGACGAACCTCGTCGCGAACGCACGTCTCTCCACGCTCATACCGCGCCGGTTTCAGTGTCCGCACTCTCGTGTGATAAAAATCCCTCGTGTTTTAATAAAAAATGGCAACCTACGCTCAGTTCAAACATGTTGAGCTCTACAAAATCGGGCACGGAAAGAACAGGTAAGGTTTTTTTTTAATATGCGCAAGGATGCTGCAGATGAATTTTCAGGTTCATCTTTGTTCTAAAAGGTCAGAGGTTGAATTTTGGGGTTGTAATAGTCATTAATATTTTTATTTTAAAAATACACATAATTTTGTCATTAATTTCAATTGTTATAATACGTGTGATCATAGATAAATTACTTTCGTAAATCGTATGCACTTCCCTCTCTGAAGCGCAATGAGAAACTTGGACTGAAAAATTGAATGAATTTGAATGTAAAACCATTTGTATTGAAAAGACAGTGTACAAAAACATAATAAAAAAAAAAAACAAAACATATTCCCATAAAATAAAATCAACCCTCGCCCCGGGCTGTCTCTAATTTATTTGATTATCGTGAACATTCATAAACGAATGAAATACTATCCCTAAAATTTATTCAGTCGTTAAGGTTAAAATTACACTATTTTATTTTTCCCCGTTATCGGAAAATGTGATTTTCTCGCAGTGCGTTGAACCCTGCACGCTGGTGTAATGCGGAGGTCGCCATAACTCCGATCATATTGGGCTTTTATTTCAGTTATAATCCTCGGATTCGAACTACGATAAGTTTCTAAGGATCAAAAACCGAGGTTTTTTTGGTAGAGGTAGGTAGGTAGTTCTATATAAAAAAAACCCTAATTTTCTTGATTGATTTCTTGAGAGTTGCTCGTAATAGAGTAATTGCCGTATTCATTAATATTTTAAGTTCGTGAGGCGTTAGTGAAATTTGAATATCGTATACTCTTGTATGCATTTGGATAAGTTATGAGCTTGATAGCCATAAATATACATAGAAAATTATGTATTTAAGACATGAAACACTGATAAATATTTATTTGCATGGGCAATTAAATTCAGAATGAATAAACATAAGTATAGGCTGCTATTAATTTATTTAGATTTAAATTGAGTATGGTTACAAAAGAAATTCTCTAGCTCATAAAATGCATGGTTTTTAGGGCGTTGTACCTAAAAAAAAAAAAGAAATTGCCATTATAACGCCATTTCGCGGTCCGTCTATCAAAACCTTTTCTTTAAATCTATCTTTGCATGGCGCCTCCACAGCGCATTTCTAATGTTCAATATAGTGTTATTAAAATTGAAATATGACTAGCGAGTCATATTTCAATTTTGCGTATGTTTTATATATCTACGTGTAGAAAGCCTACATTTAAGCTTAATGTAGTAATGTTTTATGATAGAATTATACTTCATATCACTCCCGAAGATGATTACCAATTTACATGCAGCAGTACGTAGTATGGTGCCGTCCTTGTCACACTTTAAAGATTTTTCATAAAGAAAAGAAAAAAAAAATATTCAAATACCCGCTCATCGACCCCACTCCGGTCTCACTGTCCTATGTTCATTACGTTTTTTTGTGCTGTCCGAGTCACACGCATCATTTTGTGCAAAAAATTACCGTTGCGACTAAGTTGTTTCCAGATTCTCCAATCTGATTTTGCGTAATCATGGTGAAGAAAAGTTCACGTTCGAAAGATATTGATGATTATAGTGGTTTATTTAAGAAATTAAAGAAATTAGGGAAAAACTGAAACATAAATCTAGATTGAGATTGCCTTCAACGTCATCCTAAAGTGATCAGGTTAAGCGTGATACTCACCAAGAGGAAGTTATTGAAAGTAAGTAGCCTAATCTGTAGTTGCTAATATAGATGTCTAGTAGGTACCTACAATGCGCAAGCGCCTGCCGCCACGCGCCGCCCGTCAGGCGCCACTCAGTCGGCCTCGGGTACCGGTACGTTCCTGCGTTGCCGCTGTCACAGCACCGCTAAAAATTGTTTTTTATCTACCTTTTTATTAACTTTATATAACAAAAGTTTTATGTAAATCATGAAACAAGTTTTATTGGTACTAAGTATATTTAAACTAGTTATTAGATGGTAATAAGCAAAGATTAATCGAACTATAAAATGTATGTATTTGTAGTCGTATAAGTAGCTAGGTATTAAATGTATGAACGTAACGTAACGTCTATATTAAATCGCGATATTGTTACCTATAAACATCGCTCGGTGTAAACCGCCTATGAGCGTTGACCTACCTATTTTTTGTTTTTTATTTACTTCGTGTATATTGCGCCTAAGTCTTATAAAAGTACTTACCTAATGTGCTCCGCGTAAATCGTGTCTGAGCGTAAAGTACTTGCATACCTTGCTCCGCGTAAATCGCGTGTCTGAGCGTAAAGTACTTGCACACCTTGCTCCGCGTAAATCGCGTCTGAGCGTAAAGTACTTGCATACTTTGCTCCGCGTCAATCGCGTCTGAGCATAAAGTGCCTACTTGTATACCTTGCTCCGCGTAAATCGCGTCCGAGCAAAAAGTACTTGCATACCTTGCTCCGCGTAAATCGCGTCCGAGCATAAATTACTTGCATACCTTGCTCCGCGTAAATCGCGTCTGAGCGTAAAGTACTTATCCCAACTTGCTTCGCATAAGTCGCATCTGAACGGAAAGTGCTTGCATAGCTTGCTCTGCGTAAATCGCGTCTGAGCCTGGATTACCTATTTACATCCGCGTTAATCGCGTTGCATTACTAGAATGGCTACCAATATTGTTATTATAAAGATTTTGCTTGCTATTTGCTATAAAAGAGAGATTATTGATATGTTAGGAGATGATCCTTCCTTGGATAAAAGTTTTGGTGAAACCTTACATGAAGACATTGCATCCAGGTGCGAGCACACAAGTAAAGAAAAGCGAGCTGATCGAATAAAAGAATATTTGCCTCCAGAAAACTGTCCTCACCTAAAAGACCCGGCGTAGAATCTCGAGATCAAAGCTGCGCTTACAGAAACAATTAATAAGAGAGATGTTTACAGCCAAAGTCACCAGAATCAGCTTGGTAGTGGTCTGGCTGCACTCGAAAAGCGATCAATATAGCTCTAAAAATAAAACAGATTTCCGAGATATCATAAAGCCACTCAGTGATGCAGCTAAACTTTTTTGTGATATACACTATAAAGAATCTCTCTCAAGACGGTTTGCCGCTATAAATACTCTAAATAAGCAAACCCGACGTACGCAAATAGACAATTTTTTATATTTGGTTCAGAGTTGGCCGAACACTTGAAATCGTCCAAAACTATATCAAAATCTAGTATGGAACTACGCCCTCGTATGCCAGCAGTGCGACTTGCCATTAAAACACAGCACGCGCTCTAATCTGGTCCATCCATATCAGCGCGTCGAGGGGCTTTAAACGCGAGGGGGGCGTCGCGGACTGCCGCCGCCGGGCCGCGAGCGTATCCGCCCCACTAGACGGCTCGACAGCCGCTCTCGCGCAACCGCAACCCGATGCACACCAGGAGCCACACACGGTACCGCTCAAGGAGGAACTGACTTCAGAACCAGAGGTACACTCATCAATTGTCGGCAGATTGCAGTTTTATTATAATTATTGGTGTACTATTACGAATGACTCCAATATTCTGTCTTGGGGTCAAGGTTATAAAATTCCCTTTAAGGAGGAACCCGTACAAAAAATAATACCTAAAAATGACCGATTTTCTTCTTGTGAATCTAAAATAATCCAAGAATCTGTACTTAAACATCTTGATCCAAAATATATTTCATTGTGGCAAAACCGAATGGTGAACATCATTTAATACTAAATTTAAAGGAACTAAATAAATTCATCAAAGTGGAGCATTTTAAAATGGAGCATTACCGTACTGCACTAAAGCTCCTAGACCAAAATTATTTTATGGCTGCATTTGATTTAAAGGATGCTTAGGCTCACTTTTTGATAACCATTAATAATGAAGAACGTAAAAAGCTACGCTTTTATTGGAATTCACAACTTTATGAGTTTAATGTTCTGCCATTTGAGCTTTGCACTGCTCCACTTGTTTTCACAAAGCTACTAAAACCTGAATTACAATCTCTACGTTCGGACGGCTAAATGTCGGTTAATTACCTATACGATTTTTTATGTATTGGCTCTAACAGTGAGTGCGTTGGAATGTTACTGCTACAAGAGAAATATTAGAATCATTTGGACTCCTAATAAATAATTTAAAAAGGACCAGTTGACACGAAAATTCGCATTAATAACGCAGTCAGGTCTTTTTCACAAACGAAAATGTGCAGAATAAGACAACTTGTGGAATTTCTAGGACTTTTGACATCAGCATGCCCAGCCGTACGGTACGGATGGGTGTATACTAGGCAAAAAGAACGCGACAAATTCTTAGCTTTAAACTATTCTGATAATTATAATAAGCGTATGGTTTTGCCTAGCTGTCTACAGCCAGATTTTAAATGGTGGAGTGACAATATTGAAACAAGCTATTCATCTATTCAAAGTAATGATTATTTACTAGAAATATTTTGCGATGCATATCGTACAGATTGGCGAGTACCATGTAACAGCGAAATACCTGGTGGTAATTGGAGTGCAAGAGAGACTAAAAATCATATTAACTTCTTAGAACTAAAAGCTGCCTTTTATGCGATAAAAATGTTTGGCTCTCATTTAAGTAATTGCAATTTCCTTCTCAAAATAGATAATACAACATCCATTGCTTACATTAATAAATTGGGAGGAATACAACACACTCGCTTAAACGATCTTACACGACATATGGAAGTGTTTTGAAAAGTGTAGAATTTTCATATTTGCGATATATTCAATCTAGCGATAATGTTGATGCAGATCGCGCTTCACACTAATAGTCCATCGATACCGAGTGGCAACTAGCTGACTACGCGTTTTCTGAAATTTGAGCTAAGTTTAGCACCCCCCATTTTGATCTCTTCGCAAGCATACAGAATCATAAGTGTGACAGGTATGCTTCGTGGAAGATTGATCCGCAGTCAGAAGAAGTTTATGCATTTACGTTTAAATGGACAAACATAATATAATTTTACGCATTTTCACCATTTTGCCTTATTACAAAAGTTCCTCACAAATTCGTAAATGATAAAGCCGAAGGCATTATTGTGTTTTCCTACTGGCCCTCACAGCCGTGGATTCCGCTATATCGAAAACTACTTGTGTCACAAGAAATATTTTTGAGCCGAATACTAAGCTAATGCATTCTCCTTTCAGAGAAGCACAATCACTGTATAAGCCTTACCCTGGTGGCAGCTATATTATCCGGCAGTCGTTGATTGAACGTGGCGTACCAGTATCGTCACTAGATTTACTCATGGCTTCGCTAGCCCAAAATACACTATCTCTGTATAATTCCTCATTAAAATTTTGGTTGGAGTTTGATCAACAAAAAACATTGCAGTTTCTGGATTGACGGTATGTCTGGCAATAGAACATTTTTGTCAGATAGGCATAATGCTGGGGCTAGCTATAGTACTTGAAATACCGCGAGATCCACTTTAACGTTGGTTCGGGGTAATTCAATAATGAAAACTGATTATGTGAATAGATTATTGAAAGGTTCTTTTAGACTAAATCCTCCTACTCCTAAATATGATACAAAATGGGATAGCTCCGTGGTTTTAAATTATTTAAGTGATTATTATCCTTATGACAATGTGAGCCTTAATGCTTTATCATATAAAACTGTCGCTTTGATTACCATTGTGTCAACTCAGAGAATTTCAACTCTTAGCTTAATCAAAAATAATAATATTACTGAAAGTAATGATTCCATTGCATTAAAAAAAATACTGACTTAATTATATCGTCAAGACCCTGCGCTTACCAACCCCTGATCAGACTGCCTTTTATAGAGAACCGTAATATATGTCCAGCCATCGCATCGAAAGCATACTTAGATAAAACAAGATCTATTAGAAACACTGAGACAAATAATTTATTCATAAGTTTTCGTAAGCTTCACAGGAAAATTGGCCTTCAAACTTTATCCCACAGGGTAAAGGATACTCTCCAAAGAAGCGCTGTGGACGTGTCAATGTTGGTGCACATAGCACAAGGCACGCGGCGTACATCAGTTCAGTCTGCAGGCGGTTCGAAGGGCTGTGGGCTGGAGTAATATCTCTAATATTTTTCAAACGTATTATAATGGAGAAACTATTGAATCGATAGGAAATCGCCTCCCAAATTCATTGTTTACTTAATTGTATGAATCTTTATCCTTATTTACTGTTAACACAAAAACTGCAGTTTGCTAATAAATATTGCAAATCAATTGTTTATAAATTTGTTTAATCATTACCATTTCGAAACAAAAAAGAAAAATCTGTATAAATTTTATATTACACTCTAAACATCTGCATGTAAATTGGTAATCATCTTCGGGAGTGATATGAAGTATAATTTAGAATTAAACGAACTTACCTAGTGAAGTTCGATTCTAATTATACGAAGATCACGAACCGAAGATGATTACCACAACCCTCCCGGCCCTAAAGCCCAATATTTTTCTTATTTGGTTAGACTAGCCCTAAAACGTAATGAACATAGGACAGTGAGACCGGAGTGGGGTCGATGAGCGGGTATTTGAATTTTTTTTTTTTTTTTCTTTTCTTTATGAAAAATCTTTAAAGTGTGACAAGGACGGCACCATACTACGTACTGCTGCATGTAAATTGGTAATCATCTTCGGTTCGTGATCTTCGTATAATTAGAATCGAACTTCACTAGGTAAGTTCGTTTAATTCTAAATTATAATAGTTACGGTGTTATAAAAGTATGTTGATTCGAACATGCGAAGTAGCAGTAACTCTTACACTGCGTACCTACCTAGATTTTTATAAATGGCCAACTGTTTGGTTAAACAGTAATCCAAAACTAGGAAAACAGGGCGTGTGGGAATTACATTTGTACAGCAAAGGGTTATATTAAATTGGACGTGAATACATTCTTAGCAAATTTCACTTTATTTGCATCATAACTAAAGTTGGGGTCACCTTCCACCATCATCACCGTTTTTAATCGTCCCACTGCTAGGCACAGGCCTCCTCTCATACAGAGAAGGATTGAGCGTAATCACCACGCTTGCTCAATGCGGATTAGCGATTTCAGACTTAAAGTCCAGATTTCCTCAAGATGTTTTTTTTTTCACCTTTTAATTAGTCAATGGTGTCCAAGATATACTTAGAAAGAACATATAACTTACATTCGTACTAGTCGTGGCCTAGTGGTTAAAACAGCAGCCTCTCAAATATGAGTGTGCGGATTTGATTCCAGGGGTCAGCTTCCAGTCTAACCGGATTCAAATACCCCTAGGTAAGACTGGTTTTCAGACTTTTCCGTAACGACTGTCAAATATTTACGAGTGATTAGTCTGACCAACGGCTTAACGTGCTTTCTGAAACAAGGATGGGCCTCGGTATGAAAAGATGGTCACCCATTCACAGACCAATTCATCAAGCTCAGATTTTTTGGACTAAAATAAAAGAAAACAATACTCTTCTACTTCTTTACCTTGAAGGTAGCTTCATGTGAAAGCCTTCGAATAAGTGTTAATTAAAGTAATTTGTATGCGTTTACAGTAATTATTGATTACACCTAATAGGCCTCCATTGTTTATTTTAACGTCGATTCGTTGCGACAAGTATCTTTGCCTACACACAATACTTAATGACAGGCGGCATACATACCTGCTTTTTTTTTACAAAAGCTCAAAGAAATCAGCTTCATAAATTGTAATAGTCTTAATACAGTATTAAGATTACCTGCTCTTTCCAAATTTAAACGCGCTTTCTGAACAGACTCTCATCTAAGATACATTCAGCTGTTCCTGCCAGTATCAGTGAACCAGTTAGTGGTTATTGATTATTTTATCGGCTCGTTCTTAATTTAAACGCGACTCTTAAGCACTCCCGATCGATCCTCAGCCCTTGAGCATAATTTATGGTCAAGAGATTTAATGCAAGCATAAAATCAAAACTTTCTTTCTTGTTTATGATACGAATTTGATTTATAACTGTTATGATGGAGGTGTCTATGGTTCTTAATTTAATTTCCTAATTATGACTACTATTTGGGTAATAGCTGAGCTATAAAATGTTTTCAAAAAGTTATTTGACACCTTTTGACTTCAGCTGTGACGCCCGCGCCATATTGATTAAAAAAATAAAAAAAACAGGTTATGAGGGATTACTTAATATTTTTTATGATAAGATAAAGATTGAATTAATTTATAAAGAAGATGCTATTCAAATATTCGGAACTATAATTTTAAATCTTATTGATTTGATTGGTCATGATTGAAGTGGAAAAATATCAAAAACTTTTGGAGACCACTGTATGCATATTAGTTTATCCTAATTGACCTCTTTTTAGACTAGTGTAGATGCACTACTACCAATACCCAATAATTTTTTTTACAGTCAATGAATTTTGAGACATTCTGCCACACAATACTTCAGTCGAGAAAATTACGCAACAGTCCAAAATCTACATAGACCATAAAATTCTGTTACATAAAAGCTAGCTGTAATGCTAAAATGATTCCCGACAGCGGTTTCCAAATACAGTAATATGGTGTGATGTAGGCGAAGGCTATGGTGGCCGGCGTCGCGTGCCAGCGACCACCATTAACATATCCATAGGAAGTGTGTGATTACTTGCGGCGGACAGACAAACGCACAGCCCGGCTGGACACGAAACTAGAAGGGACAGAAGGTGTATGTTTTTATTTCAATGAGTTTTTTTGGAATGATATCGAACTTCTCATCACATCTTCACTTCGTGGTCCTCATGTAGTTTCTCGTCTAAGGGCTGATCTGATTCGTCAACGATTTCTCGCAGCCTACAGAGTTTCGAATTCTCGTAATTTTAAAAATGTTCTCAGTCTGATCTCAATCTGTCAAAAATACCTCTAACTTCCCTACGTTTTGACATTTTTTTGTCGCCGAGATGAGATTCTGACAACAATTTGAACATTTTAAATTACGGGAATTGGCTCTCAGGTCTCGAACAGATATTTGTACTTGGAAACTTGTGAATTGTGTCCAAATAAATAAATCAGCTAAAGGCGCAGAATATTACCGGATAGGAACTAGAGGGATTGTTATTATCCTATGGATACCTATGACAGAATATTTTTATCCAAGAGTAATTTACATTTTGATCATTATTCCAATGGGTAAAATATGTTGAAAGCAACAGCTCAAAGCATAATATTTTTGGTTAAATTAGTTCGATTCATTCAGGCAACAGTTGCTTACTGCTTATATTACTTTTTGTTGATACTTATAAACAAAGGTTGACGAGGGCCGGAATATCTCAGCCCCAAAAGTAAATGTGTACACCTTGATTATGTCATACGAAACGCTACGAAATAATATGCAAAATAAAGTACTCTCGATCAGGCCTTTCAGCGGTATTTTGCTGTACAACTTTTTTTCTGTCCCTTGCTTGATTGACATCGCTGTGGTTTCGGCATCGTTTGGCCTTCTGTTTCTTAAGCTTTTCCAGTAACTTCACCAGAATTCGCTGTATACCTAAGGTTGTGGGCTGTTTCGACCTTGGTTCACCCTATAAATATTATTTTAGGATTAACCTCATTTAAATTCACGTCTGATGAAATACCAGGAATGGAGAAAGAAAGTAGAGGTTTATATAGAATTTTATTAGGTCGTAGAATCTATTTTCAGAATACTCCCCTGTATGGGCGATGATACCGCCTATCATTAGAGGCACAATGAACGATCAATTATCTAATAATGAACCTTGTACATATTTATAAGCCGAAAATAGGTATATTTTTATAAATTTGAATAAAGGACCTATTTTTAGCCTAGCTGCCGCTGAATTTAAAAACCATTTCATCAGCAATAAATTTCCAGATTTATAAATTAATACACCAAACATAACAAGGAAGGATAAAATTAGAACATAACTGTTCGTCATGACGGCCGTATTGTTTCTCTATGGTATTTATCCTCAACGACTCGACAAACTACCACAGTTTGTAGCTAATAAAAAGTGGCGAGGTACTAGGCATTCATAAATTACAAGAAATAGGTGAAATGTCGGTATACTAATGGCTTAGCGACACTTTATTGAGACGACTATGATGGCATGTCTCGTTAATCAAACCACGTAGGGTGGAATGCACATGTGGCTGTAGTTAGCGTTTCTATGCTCACCAGTCGAAGTATTTTAAGAGTTGGGGCAAATGGTATTTACTATTTACTCTGAGGAATATTTTCTGTTTTGTTGCATTCCTTTAGCGCGGTAATAGGACACTTTTCATTCCGAGAATTTACTTTACTACCTAGGATTTCACATTGTAAAGCAATAGAAAGAGGTATTGTAGAAGCATTTTCTGCTTCACATCTTTGTAACATAAAAATCTCGCTATTCATTCTTGTAGATAAGACTTCTAAGAGACTACTAGACTAGGTTTTAAATGATTTAAGCAATACATCCCCGAGTATGACCTTCGTATGGGTCTACAGAAGCATTTGCTCAATAGGACACATTTATATCGATATATACCATCAGTATTGTTTCTATTTCTGTCTTAATCCATCCAACGCTTGTCCAGCAACTTAATTGCGAAACACATTAGTACTTTCATTTTCAATCATTTTGAAGCATATTGCTAATCTATTGCTTTATGTTCAAAAATGCATCTGTTCAGCAACGTAAATAACGCAACGAATGTCGTTGTATACTGTTCAAATGAAACCTATTGCTATTGATATTGTGTTGCGTAACCTACCCTGCTGAAAAGATAGCTTTTACCGATAAGACAGCCCATTGTATCACCCCTTTGAAAAATGTCTACTTTTGTAATTTGTCCCTATCTAATTTATATGGTGTACATGTATGTACATATTAAAGAATAATCTGTCTATTCTTTTTGTCAGCGTGTTCTATGTAGCAAAGACGCATAACAATTACCAAGGTCTATTTATTATATTATGGAGTTTCAGTAATTACAGTGCATTTACTTGTAAAACCGTATTTCAACTCCTACATAGTCATTTAAACATCTATAAACATAGATGCGTTCTGACGATAACTGTGCTAGAATTTTTTTTTGTGGTCTATCTGCTAAGGCTACGTTTAAACAGCGATATAATCACGGCAAAAACTCGATTGAGATGTGCGACCGCATTAGAATGATTATCGATGTATCGATAAAAAGTTGCAACATCGATTCTCCGACTTTGGACGGCGACTTGGAGAGCGCTCGACACATGTCAAGTCGCTACGATCCGTGTTGGTAAACTAATGATATTTTAATGAGGGCGAGTCTGTACTTGCTTAGTTACATACTTGCTTAGGAACGGTTTGTAATTAAGTTCTATATGCGACAACCCGTGCCCGCGACTTCGTTTATGTGGATGTTGGAAAACAGTATTTAAATAATTACTAAGGTAATTTAGTGAGTTTCTTGCCCGTTCTTCTCCATAGGTACCTACTCTTTGGAATGGGCGACTAGCTTCATCTTATTGACTGACCGACCTTCTGACAATTCAAAAGTGCCTGTATCTGGTTTAATTGAAATAAATGATTTGATTTTGATTTGATTTGAGTATACATAATATATCTGTTTACTAAATATTTTTCTTAAATATTTATAGCCTACGTTACTTACTCCTTATCATATTGACTATCTATAAATGAAAGGCCCGTCAAAAGATTAAATACAAACAATAGATAAATTAATAGATTTATCTTGTGTTTTTAAGCATCGTATACCTAGTGATTAGCGATTGTTTAAGCATACATTTTTGTGATTTTAACGTCACTTAACTTTAATCATGGTTAATGAATAAACACCATAGTGTTTAAGGGGTTTATTCATAAACGATATAACATACATAGGTATATATACATAACTTCAGCACCATTTATGGTATTATGGTCAGTAGGCCATCCCACCACCACCACCGAGTACGGAGTACGGTAGTACCACCGAGTAATAAAAAAATAATATCGGCTGCCGGCAGAAGTTACCACCCACCAGACGAAGTCTTACCGCCAAGCGATTCGTCGTGTTCCGGCATGATGTCTGGTGAAGCCGTACGGAGGACGGGTCTGAGCAGTTGTGTTGCGATGTGTGCCGGGTACGATGCGCCAAATGTTATTGTGTCGGTAGTTTGATCGTGGAGGGTCTTCAGATTAATCTCCCTTCGGTGCAGCAGCGTTGGTCGTGTTGTTGGGTTTAACATTGCATCACCTCGCTCAACTGCCGTCTTCCTTCCTACTCACTAAGATTTTTAAGTGAATAGGCTTAATAAACTTGTGCGCTTTACCATCAACGATTGCATCACTGCTTACCATCAGGCGGGATTGTAGTCAAGCACTAGTATATAATTATTAAAAAAAAAAATAAAGGTGTTAGTGTTTAATAAAACGCTATTATTTCGACATTATAGTATTTTCTTCTGTAAAATTTAACCAGCAATTTGTAGTGACGATCTATAGACCGTTTCATCGATTTTAATCCACAATTTATTTGTCATTGACTTTACTGTGACTGTTGGTTCATCTAACAGTTATTTTAGTACGGCTCATTAATTCACGGTTTATCCTATAGGTAAGCTTTAAGGGGAAAATAGAATACCTGTCTATAAATATTGTATATATATTTCTTCACGGTTGGTACAAAATTTTGCGCATGGTTGGTACCATTGCGTGCATTCGCGATATTTATTTGTTCGTTCATGTCCGATTCGCTGAGCTTTCGCTATTTCACGACATGACAACATGATTTTATTATATAACACATTTTATGGAATAATGGAAATGTCGTTATGATGTACGTGACCTTGTTTACTTTGATAAATGTCTTGTGAATCAGAGGAAATGGAGTAGCGGAGACATGATTTTTTTTTTATCGTAGCAATATTACTTGTACAGTATCTTAGTAGATAACTGTAAAAAGTTTGTACCAGGTCATAAAAGTTTTAAGGTTATTTAAATGAAACAGGAGACTTGTCAGCGTGTTTGGCTCTGCTTACCAGTAAATCCGCAAGCCGCATTGCGATTAGTTCATTTGATTCGAGTAGCAAGCGTAGTGCTAATTTTTCAACATAACATAACGACTGTATTTTCCGTAGGGTTAAGCAGTGATGAAGTATGTATAGTTGGCTGATATTTATAACTAGATATTTTATATTGTAACGCCTTTTCGAACCCTTATCTTTATCTAATTTGTGGTATTGTCCGTAGCATCAGTCACTCAAAAAAAAAAATGTGTTGCAGAGCTTTGGAACTTTGGAACATATTGGTTTGTGGTGCTCGTTGTTGAGCAGACGCATTTTTCGAACATAATGGAGCAATAGATTAGCAATATGCTTCAAAATCATTCAAATTGATAGTAATATTGTGTTACGCAATTAGGGTGCATATGGAAAACGCAATAGCACTTTTCTTGACTCGGAAATCCGTACTTTTTTCTTCAAAGTATTTTTTTTTTCAAATCTGATTAAAATTTTCTACAGTTAACTTTAATAACTAGTATGAACTTAGCATTTGTCTCTTTAACCCAGGTTTATAAATCCTACTTTATGTATGTCTTAGATGCATTTTCAATATTGTAGGTAAATTTCCCAGTTCCATTAGCAGGATTTACGGTTCAGATATCCTCGTTCTAAGCCCTTAAGTACGTTAAAAAATAAACACTAGTATTATTTTATTACCCAGTATGTAATACAATTTTCTCCCATGGACGACGTAAGTGGAAAAGACATAAAAGTGGTAGCTTTTCTACATGTTAATCTTGTGTATTTAATGATTCAAAGTGGATATAAATCATCAGATCGTTAAGCCGTCGCCGGACCTTGGGTCTAACAACCAGGCTTACTAAGGATTCACCTTGATAAGTGTGGTTATCAGACTTTTGGATGAATAGAATAGAATACCCTATAGTATATACACTTTATCTTGTGGACAGCAATGACTGAAGGTGAAGGAAAACATCTTGAGGAAACCTGGACTTTTTAAGTCTGAAATCCCCAACCCGCATTGAGCAAGCGTCGTGATTACGCTCAATCCTTCTCTGCATGAGAGGAGACTTGTGCCCAGCAGTGGGACGATAAAAAGGTCGATGATGATATACACTTTATAAATTACTGATCTATACTAATATATAATGCTGAAGATTTTGTTCGTTTGTTTGTTTGAACGCGCTAATCTCAGGAACTAATAGTCGGATTTGAAAAATTCTTTATGCTTTAGATAGCCCATTAATCCAGGAAGGCTTTAGGCTATATAGCATCACGCTGCGACTAATAGGTGCAAAGCATAACTAACTAAACGCGAACGAAGTCGCTGGCGGCCGCTAGTCTTAAATATAGGAACTGACCAGACCCAGTTACTGAGAACTCCTGTTCTTAGTAATTGAGCTGTGGAGATCTGTCAGATAGGCAGTGGTGGTATATGTAAAAGATTGATATTCACCTGCATCCGGTTATACTAGAAGTGGACCTCAGAATACCTACTAGGGATAATTCTAGGCAGATCGATTTTCATCTATACTGGTTTATTTTCACATGAAATTGATAATATTTTTCTTTACATAGTGCTTTCCGGTTTTTTTTTAATATAATTAAGCAGTGATGCAATCGTTGATGATAAAGCGCGCTAGTTTATTGAGAGCCTTTCTAGCTTTGAAGACACTTAAAATTGTAGTCCGACGGAAACACCGCGGCTGGCAAATTGTTCCAGTCCCTCGATGTACGCGGTATAAAAGACGAGGCGAATCGTTTCGTTCGGATCGTTGTGATGTTAACAACGTAAAGGTGGAAACTCTCTGTACGACGGCTCGTCCGTTGATGGAACGGAGATGGGGGAATTAAATCATGCAATGCCTTTGCACACTCTCCAAAATGCATCCTATATTATCAACAAAGAGATCTGAGTTACGGTACAGATTTCGACACTTTAGTACGGTATGACCGCTAGCAGGTTGTAAATGACATTAAAGCCTTCATTTCGACGTTAAAATGAGAAACTGGCATCAATCACCAGCATGGGGAAATGCTAACATTTCTTCATAAAGTATACACTCACTCTAAGGCGTTCGACAATTACTTCTAAGGTAGGTAATAATTTACGCTGGCAACCCCACTAACGTCGTTTAGTAATGCATTTTCGGAATTTATCATTCCTTTGTGTTAATTTATATAGGTAGGTGACAAGTAAATGAATATTGTTAACGTAAAAATCATATTGTTGCCAATAAAAATAAACTTTTATTGATTTTGAACAAGTATGTAAACATTTACACAAGATTATGGCTGTTTTACTTCTTTATTTTATTATCTTGCATTACCAGACTTGTAAGGATGGGAATGTTAACAGGAACATTTGGTGCGTGCTTATGTAAATATACAGATTTTATTTTATACTATGCAGCCAGCGTTTATTAGAATTATCAGAAAAAAGATCAAGTCTAGCATGATCGCTAACGCCTGGATGTCTGGATAGACGATTGCTTTCGGATCAGTTTCAACTATTTACAACATTTTTGTAAACCTCTTTCTTTATATTCCAATAGACATATAATTAGTAGATCGATTTTCTTCTGATTGATATCAGGTACAATATATGTATAATATTTTATTTATTTGACAGCTTTAGTATGAAAAAACTGTGAGCTTACTTTCAGGAAAAGGTTTGGTTAAATTCACCACAAATGTCCCAATTTATCAACGAAAATTAATATAGGTTTGAAAAGTTAGTTTATTTATGTATTAAGTTCTCCTCAAAAACTATCATTGCAGGTGTATGTAAATAATACTACAATACTGTCTTTGGACGAAGTCGTCCATAAATACTACTACTTATGGCTTAACTTCACCAACAAGCCGTTTATAATTGCGTGTGTCAGTTTTGATGTTTGTAAACGCTCCTACTATACAGGAAAAACTTCTAGTGCTGGGTAACGTGAAAATTAATTTCACATCTCTATAAACTTTGCAGAAACTGTTCCCATCATAGCAGATGTTACGTATCTACCACATATTTTTCTTAAAGATATTTTCTTTTATAAGAAGCCTCCTTATACTCTCAGAAATATGAAGCTTATGAAGCAATTAGCGATGATTAAAAAGCATACTTTATATTAATTAATACTTAATAAGCATTTAATTATTTATTCGTAATGTTATAAATGGCTGTGGTGAGCGTTAAAAATTAATGTGCATCAGAATTTGAAATTAAGTGTCGGAGTTTATAGTTTGTATTACGATATTAATGATTGATGAGCTCCTTTATTATACGTTAATTGTTTAATTATATGAATAACCGCATTTTAACTTTAAAATATCTGATACTAGTTCACAGAAAAGTTATATTTTATTTTTGAAGTCATTGTTAAAAGTTATGGGTGGCGTAACACGACAACGCTAAGCTTTCATTGCAAAAGAATCGCCTCGATTTCATTTCCGCCTTCAAATAAAAAATGACCGACATGACAGCCTAAAAACTTCTCATTTAGCACGTTTGCACCCAAAAAGTCGTGATGTTATAAATAGATTACAAGTAATGACAAAATAAAAGCCGCGCGTTGAAGCAACACGCGGCGTAGGCGCTGCGATCGCGATGACGGGCCAAGCGCATCGCGCGATCCGTTATGCGCTCGCTTCGCTTTTTTTATCGCCTCGCGATTATCGCCGGCCCGTTACACCGCCGCACGCGCACAATTTGTGCATTCACTTGCTGGAAATCACTGGAATCTATCCAAGATTAATTGCTGTCTTCCATTGTGATTATGAACTTGTAATTACACGGGCGACGCTCTTTCTACACAGTATTTACCGTGTCGTATGTAAATGTTTAATTATTTAATGGCTTTTCCTTAATGGGATGCGCATTGTGAGGGAACATGTATTTTTTAAATTTGTGTTTTGATAGACGCGACGTAGCGCTGCATTACGATGATGAGTTTTGCATAAGTTGAATTTTCTGAATTCCTGGTACCTGTTCATGCTAAAGTTGGATAAGAATAAAGCTAGATTCCTGTTTCCACATTTGTAACCTTAAAAATGTAGAACGCTCATGCAACTGATATGTTTTCTATAAATTTATTTATGCCCAAAACAAAACCTGCAAAATTAATACTAGCATAGAGACTTACAATGTTGTCAGCAGCCCACGCAATAAGGCTGCCGAAACACTATTACTACCAGTTTGAAGCATATTACTAATTCATTGCTCTAAAAATATGTCTACTCAATCAACAACGTAAATAACGCATTGAATATTGTTCAATTGTCATAATGAAAACCCCATGACCTACCATTACCCATCTTTTTTTTCGAAGGTGGAAAAATCCTCATGGACTATCCTCTGCTCTGGGACGCGGAGGACTCCTACCGGCTAAAAAACCAGCTAAGCGTTGGTCATCTGCATTTCCGGGGTACCGGGTCCTCTCAATTCTACGATACATTGCTACCATTACCCTGCTAAAGGAACTTTTTAGAGGCACCTTTCAACTAAGGACATTAAAATTTCATTATTCTAGGATCTATTCATCCGTATGTCAAAGTTATGGAAAGTAGATACGAACAAATACCCGTGGACGATCGCCAACAGAAATGGGTACTTATTTCAATTGTTTGTTATCTAAGTAACAAGTGTGGTCCATGACACACAACATACCGCATTTGCTAAGATAATTTTATTCAGACAGCGTACCTTCCTGCATTTCAAATGATATTTTTTATCTCATTCCCACATTAAATAAATTGCAATTTGAAGTGAAATGCCTATGGTTTACAGCTTTCGAATAGCAAAAAGATGATCACAGAACTGGGCAGGTTTGAACCGGTAATGAGGAAGTTTTGATTGATATTACGTAGAGCTGTAAAGGGATGCTGTTTAGAGCTAGATGCTGGTCATTACAGACGAGGAATGGATGGTAGTAATTTGTTTTTGTGTCATCGTAAATCAATGACTTTGTTGCTGGGTGTAAAATGAGTTTCTTATAATGTTAGGATTTCTGAATATTGTTTTAAGATAAGATAAGAGTTAATTCATCATGTGCAGTTGGTCTTTTGCTGTCCATTGTTGTACGATACTAACCGCCTCCGTGGCGTAGCGGTAGCGGACGCAGCCGCTGCGCAAGGTGGCGCGGGTTCGATCCCCGCACAGTGCAAGTATTTGTATGCATGAATATGAATACTTGCACTGGTCTGGTCGTGCCTCGGAAAGCACGTTAAGCCGTTGGTCCTGGTTGCCACACAAACATCTAGTGGAGTCGTTACGGGTTGTTGGTACCCTCAAAAGTCCAACGGTCTAACTGCAATGCTTCGATGTCGCCTTCGGGTTGTGGAGGTCAGACGGCAATCCCTTCACGGAAAAATGTCGAAGTTTAGCCATTTCAGCAGTTGGACTGGTAAAGCGGACCCCAGACTCCAAAGCTGAAAAGGCTTCGGATGCGACTGGGATTGACGCTGTGATGCTGATGATGATGATGTTGTACGATACTAACAGCTGACAAACTGTTGTGTAGTTTTTCAGATTGTTTATATAGATTTTGAATGAATATAAATTTATCGGTATTAACATATTGCCATTATACGTCGTGGTGGCCTAATGGTTAAAGCACCAGCCTTTCAAGTATGAGTGCGCGGGTTCGATTCCAGGTCAGGCAAGTACCACTGTAACTTTTCTAAAGTTATATGTACTTTCTAAGTATATCTTGGACACCAATGACTGAAGGTGAAGGAAAACATCTTGAGGAAACCTGGACTTTAAGTCTGAAATCGCCAACCCGCATTGAGCTAGCGTGGTGATTACGCTCAATCCTTCTCTGTATGAGAGGAGACTTGTGCCCAGGAGTGGGACGATAAAAAGGTTGATGATGATGAACATATTGCCAAAAGGTTTTGCGTACTTTGTAGGTAGGTAGGTAAATTTTCTGGAAACCTAAAATAAATTTTACTAACTTTTGAAATGAGATGCTACAATAGTAACCACGTCAACAGCATTCACATTTCTATAATCAGGCTTACATTCCTCAATCCTCCTCTTTGTTCAAAATATTTCAACTATTTGCCTCAATATTAACATCAATTAACACAACTATACATGCACAACAAAAGCAGATTCGAACACGCGATAGTCGCCAAGTCTCTACATTCTTGAAAACTTTGAAACATTGAAAGGCGAAGTAAATAAGGCGAAAGCTACCGAACCAGTTGGTGTAACATTTTCAGTTTAACCCTTTCAGACCTGAATTTTTTTTTCTTCTAGCATTAATCTCAAAACAATCCTGTATCTAGATTAGGGTATAAGAACAAAGGAAAAAATAACGATAAAAATCCTGCCTATAAATTTTTCAAGAAAAAATAGTTTTTCTTTTTGTGTACAAATGTGCACATCCGTCCTAGGCGATGAAAAAAATAGCGTATTAGGATGTTTCACCTAAATAAAAAGATGTTTAATTTAGTATTGTTTATGACAAAATTTTAATTTTATAAAATATTACCAAAACAAAATACGTATAATCATTCAAAAAAATATTTAAAAAAAATTATTACTTCTTCGGAGCCTATCAGTAATTGGCAAATAAATCAGTCTTAGATTCAATCAGTTTACGAATTAGTTCATTATTTTAGGTATGAAATGCTAAGAAATAATTTTTTATCTTTATTGGGGTACAAGTGAACTTTGCATTTTATCCAGGTTCTGCCCTTGTACCCTACCATTTTGCACTGCATCCCAAGTCCCTCATCATTTGCCGGAAATTTTCCAACACCATCTCGAGCTATTTCAGCTACAGGGCGAATTTCTCCTGGTGGTCTTGGTATGATCTACGGAGTTGGGCTACTGCCACATGCCCGTCCTCTTTTACCAAACGTAACTTTATTTCCAAACACCAGACCTTCAGCTAGCCGACGACGAAAGTGAAGCAGAATTGTTTATTTTTTGGTTCGCCTAGCAAGTCACTATCAATTTGATACTCTCGATTTGCCTGAACCACTGCTAAACCGGATGTAAGAAAAATCATACGAAGAGTCCACTTCTTAGATTTTATAAAAGTCCTGTAGGCCTACTATAGGGTCGACTGATATTGGTGGAAACCAATCTGATCTAATCGTGTTTACTAGCTCCCTGTGCCTCCATCTAATGTTCTGCTTGGGCGTAACATTCCGTAAAATATTTTCAAAAGAGGTGTCTAGTTCTATGGTCGGTGTAACTTGGGGTACTACCACATTGTAGGTGTCAGGAACATTTAGTTCCTGGTCAATCATTGCCACCCAGGATGAGCTAGGTGAGAACCTAGCTCATCCTGACGATGATCAAGGGATCGTCGTCCGAGTCAGGTGGGAATACCTCGCGTTGGTTGTGGTTTATGACATCTGCACCAACTCGAACAGTCCGCAATTCCCTTTCAGACGTAAATCCCAACCGGTCTTCATCATCAGAATATGATAATTCCAAATCAGAGAGATCTCCTTCATATGGACACTTATCGGGGCCATCAATTGCGCTGTTCAAATAATTTTAAAATATGGGGTTTTTAACGGGAAATGTTTTGGACTGTCAGTTTGTGAACCACTGCTGCTTTTGTATTGTTTGTATTACTAACATAGTTTGTAGGCACATGTAACTAACACTATGAGTCTGGTTGCTCGAAATAAATAGATTAATAATAATAATAATATACGTAGGCTCTCACAGCGTCTAGGGTAAATATATTGTTGTTTTTGTCTGAAAATTTAAACTAAAGTTTTACACCAATTTATAGGATCGAATTACATCAAAATAGTATCTTCAAATAATATTTATAAAAGATTTTTATAATATCGTTACAAAGGTTGGACAAACCGTAAAAACATCGTTTACGCCTGATGTGTACATTTGTGTACAATAATAAAAAATCAGTTATTAGATACAAAAATAGAATAAAAAACTCAAAATATAGCTTGCATTTCACTATTGTAATATAACACATCAATTCATATTTTTGCAATGCGTATAATTCGCGATATTCTATTTTTTTAGAAATAAAATAATGAGCTTACTTACTTAGCTCCAACTTTGGTCACCCAGTGGTCGAAACTTGTTGAAAAAATAACAAAATATGCTGAGAGATGGCGTTAATTGTATCGTATTTTGTACTTTATAATATGTACTTTTGGATACAATCGTTCTCAAATGCAGTTGATGTGAAATTAATACTTAAATATTTTTTTACATTTAATGTGTACATTTGTGTACGCCAGGTCTGAAAGGGTTAATGAGCCATTGTGAGTTCAATGTTACAAATCGCTGGACAAGAGACGGAATGTCGATCGTTCTAGTGTTTAGCGCGATAGTGACTCTAGCGCTTAGAATCGTTCGTTCTGGGGGCAATCGCGCTAAAATAATTCAACCAAAACAGAATTGGATCGCAACCAAACCATAACTTTTGTTATGTTTCGTATCGCGCTAACCTTTTCACAGATAGTTTAACCATAACTGGATCGCAATTGGAACGTAATCGCTGTCAAATGAAAAAGTTGAAACAAAGCTAACTTTTTTGTGCCATTTGTCAAACTTATGTCTAAACCGCGGTTAGATTTACTTATAATTTATTTAGTTTTAATTATTATATCTGACGAAATGTATCACTCATACATTGATTTTATTTCAACTGAAGTTAAAACTTTAGCGCGATACGAAATTGGATCGAAACCAAACCATAACTTTAACTGGATTACCTACGAACAAGAGTCTCTTTACTACTGTTTTATGTAGCGCAATTACCCCCCTGATTGGTATTGCTGGCGAATAGGGTTATAGGTGGGATTGCAGTTTGGGGATCTTACTGACTGACCGAACCTTTGACAATTCAAAAGTGCTTGTAGTTTTTTTTTTTTTTTTTTAATAAATGCTTTGAGTTTGGTTTTTGATTTATACGCCTTGGTATCATTCGGCGAAGTTCTACAGAGATGAGTTGTGAATAGTTTTAACTCTTATTTATGTAGGTACGGACATTTTATCAGCCATTACCATCTTGTACATGCTTAATAGTTTATTGGCCATGATACAAGTGTCGTCAGGCGGCTAACTGTCTGTAGTATCTACACATTATCTGGTCGTCAGTAATTTGCAAACACGTCTTGAAGTCATCTAGTTTATGAAGATGCATTACAAGTTTTACTATATTGTAGGCTTGTCCTTGCTAGATTTGTATCTTAGCCTTTGGCTCTACGATAATCTAACAGACTTGTAATTATGTTAAGTTGGTTGTGGAGTACCTAATCTCTAGCATATTAATGTTTTAGAAAGGTTTATTTAAAATAACCTTTCTGGGATAATTCAACGGATTAATATTCCTGCCCTCTCGAAGTCTCGATCTCGTGGAAATATCGCGATTAAAAGTATCCTATGTCTTAATCCGTCTCATGGTATCCGCCCACTCGCCAAATTTGATCCAAATCAATTTAGTTGTATTATTAAACACACACATGGTCGTGGTGGCCCAGTGGTTAATAAAACACCAGCCTCTCAAGTATGAGTGTGCGGGTTCGGTTCTAGGTCAGGCAAGTACCAATCGAACTTTTCTAAGTTATATGTACTTTCTAAGTAAGTATACCTTGGCCACCAATGACTGATGAAAAGTCTGCCAACTCGCATTGAGCAAGCGTGGTGATTACTCAATCCTTCTCTGTATCAGAGGAGACCAGTGCCCAGCAGTGGGACGATATAAAAGGTTGATGATGATGAAGATTACTATTAAAATTTATAAACCTGCTTTCTTTGTGCCTTTGTCAAAAAAAAACACAGGTATATTTGCCGCAGGAAGCAAAGGTACCTACTTGTCGCAACGAATCGACGACAAAATACACAATGGAGGCCTATTAGGTGTAATCAATAATATTACTGTATTGGCATACAGGTGATTACGCTCATTCCTTCTCTGTATGAGAGGAGGCCTGTGCCCAGCAGTGGGAGTATAAAAATAGGCTGACGATGATGCTGATTAAACACACGAAACATGTTATCTCTTTATAATATTAGGCTATTCATATTTAAGTTCTGTATTTTTCCTGTTTCGACATTATTTTGTTTTGAACACTTATTATAACAGCACACACAGTGAATAATTTCCGTGTAATTATGGGACAATAGAATAAAAAAAAGTGTTTTATAATAACACTACAAATAAACGTTAATGTCAGGATGATGATTGCGAATTGTAAAAGTGTGAAATTGTCGCCATTTTATTTTGCACAAAGCATTTCAATTCGTCGCTTATACACTTTCAATTTTTAATATGTATGTAGTTGCGTGTAATTATCTGTGGTTAAGATTTTATCACATGTTTATTGTTGTCCCTGATGCCCGTCTTTTGTTTTAGACGCCATTTTGATGTAGGTAGTTATTAGAAGAAACACTTTTGATAAACTTTTCTTTTTGTTTTTTCTTTCTAATATTCACAATCAATCTTGAGACTTAGTGATTTAGAGATAAAATTGAAAGTCTAATAAAGAAATCTGACAGATTGTAGTAGCTTGATGTTCTGTCATCTGTAGAAAAGAAATTGTGAATCATTGGTCTATTGACAACTTTCCGATTTTTGCCATTAATAATTTTATTAAAATAGTTAGGTACATAATTTGCTTATTCAAATTCATACATATATCTTATCTGACAGTATTAATCTCGATGGCATAAATTATTACTTATTTATATAACAAATAAATATGTACTTAGGTATGTAATATTATTTAAATAGGTCATTTTATAGAAAGTGCAGTATTTAATTCTATAATCTACCTATACTAATATATAAAACTGAAGAGTTTGTTTGTTTGTTTGAATGCGATAATCTCAAGGAACTACTGGTCCGATTTGAAAAAATCTTTTTGCGTTGGAAAGCTTTAGGCTATATAACATCACCCTGCGACCAATAGGAGCAGAGCATAACCAACTCCACGCGAACGAAGTCGCCGGCGGGCGCTAGTAATAAATACTTATAATTGATGTTTCCGTTAATAATGTCAACATAACAACTTTTCACTAAAGTGGAATACGGAAGTACTTATATTTTTTTTTGTCTGTCCGTTTCTGTTATGAAATGAACTCATTAAAGTAATGAAATAATTTGCTTATCCAAATCTGATATCGTATCTGACAATTTGTCTTCATTTTCAAAATGAATGACGAGATCACATCAATCTCCATGGAAGAAGTAATTACATAAGTCATAGACAACATAAATAACAATTACATAAATATGCCGCTTTATAGAAAGTGTTGTATTTACATTAATCATAAAATGTTTCACTACAGCGACACGAATGACAGCCGATACATTTTTATCGGTCAGCCAATCAGGGCTCTTCGGAGATTTATGTGGGACAATAAAGATGTTACGATATAAAATATCAAAGGGCCAGTGTTGTTCCAGTGGGTCGATGATTTAATGCCCGACATCGATATAAAGCACAATTCACACTGGTACGGGTTATTGCGGGCCTAAGGTTTATGGTGCACGGAGTGGCGGATCTCGTTTCACGAGCTGTCAGAGTCCGACCTAAACTTCGGTTTCGGTTTTTTTCGGTTTTCATATTCGGTTAAAACTTCAGGTTTAACGAAAATGGGACTTTGTTTTGGCTGAAGCTGAAGGCTTTTAGCAAACGCCGAAATTGAACGAACTGTTACGAATGCATTATAATGCAATGGCAGAAGACGCGTAGGATGCGAGTCCTAGGAATAAAATCCATACTAATATTGAAAAATGCGAAAGTAACTCTGTCTGTCTGTCTGTTACGCTTTCCCACTTAAACCTCTCAACCGATTTTGATGAAATTTGGCACAGACAATCTTTAGACCCTGAGAAAGGACATAGGCTACCTTCTATCCCGGACAAATTTGATATTCCCGAGGGAAATCTAAAAAGCGAGATATAACCGAACTCCACGCGGGCGAAGCCGCGGGCGGAAAGCTAGTTGTAAATAAAATAAAATTGAAAAGGATATTATATTCCAAACTAATCAAAACACGGTACAGTCATTATTAGAATATCATTAATAGAATGAAGTTAACTGGAGCCTAAACTAGGACAGTGAGCAATTGAAATCATGTGTTTTTTATTATTATTTAAAACAAGATAACCAAACCTTTAGAATTATTCGACCGAATGTGGCGAGAGCAGATTAATCAAATTCGATTTCGGCCTCGGCTAGACATCTGCTTTTTTGGTCGAACACTACTTGCCAATAGGTTTGTTAGATGTCCAATGTGGATACTGAAGCAATGCAATATGAAAATAATCTTTTGTTCGGTGTCTGGAGATTTGTAAAAATGCTTGCTGAATCAAAGAGGTTTATCTATAAATATCATCATCATCAGCTTCTACTCGACATAGGCCTCTTCCATGGCACGCCAACAAGCTTAATCCTGAGCAGTTCTCCGCCAGCCACTACCAGCCACCTTTTTGATGTCGTCGCTCCATCTCGCCCAAACTCGCCCTATGCTACATTTGCATAAAAATATGAGTATAATTAAAACATCGATATAAAACGTTTTAAGTAAAATATACAGCATAGCCAAGCCAATGAAGAGTTGTAAGTTACTAAAGCTTTCATTTTTTTTTAAATAATTTTAAACTAGCGCTTGACTGCAATCCCGCCTGATGGTAAGCAGTGATGTAATCGTTGATGGTAAAGCGCGTTAGTTTATTAAGCCCATTCACTTAAAAAACCTTACTGAATAGGAAGGAAGACGGCAGTTGAGCGAGGTGGTGCAATATTAGACCCAATAACACGACCAACGATGCTGCGCCAGAGGGAGATTGATGTGGAGACCCTCCGCGACCAAACTCCCGGCACAACAACATTTGATGCATACTGCTCAGACCCGTGCTCCGTACGGCTTCACCAGACATCATGCCGGAACACGACGAATCAACGAATAAAATGAAAATATTACCTCTGTTTGATTAGCCAAAGCAAACGTGAAAATTCTCATAATTAAATTTATATGCGATGTGGAATAAACATAATGTAACCTAATTTAAGGGAAACACGTAAGCTCTTGTTTGCATAATAAATTCTCGCGTTTTACCAGTTAAAGTTGTCGACAAACTTGCTCACGCGCCGACCGGGGCGAAAGTGTCAATAATCAACATACCTGTGTATTTAACATTTTAGAATATATGTAGGAGAATAAATGTAGGATATTAGGAAAAGTAAAGATGGGATTAAAGTCGGTCATACACGAACATAATTAATGAATTATTATTCACAGAATGTTAAGGTAACGCACATAGGTAATATCTGTGTTAGCAGAGCGGGAGAGGCCATTTGATGATTTCCTATCCCAAACAAAAAACCAGGTACTTATATCATAGAATAAAGAGAGGAAGTAGGTTATCTGCGACCCAATCCGCGATTTAATTGCCTACTGTCTTAGGGTTGACGACTGTCCGCGCTTCGTCGGTTACGGTTGTCGCCCAAACCGCTAACAAATATTTATAGACTAAGAGCTTATGTTTAAATTATTTGCTTAGTATTTAGTTTACATATACTAGTCAGTTTTTTTTTTTGTAATTTTTATTTTTAGTTTTGTACACATAAAGAACCATATTTATTTTAATTTTTAATTAATACAAATATAAATAATACAAACATAACATCTATTGAATCACACATTTAATACAAAATTACAAATTAGCTAAAGAAAAATACCTACTTTCTTCGGTTTCGACTATTACGAAACGCGTTGTTATTAAACTTTAATGTGTAATATATCCGTATCCTTGTAAATAACTTTTAGAAATATAATTTAAAAATATAAGTCTTTTATTTGTTCATAAATAGACATACCAACTTTGCAGTTTTAGTGATCATTTTTTAAAAGCTAATGTGCCGAAAAGCCGTGACGCGCGAACCTCGTTCCGTGCTAGCCGCGACTAGCGCAGTCATAGGCACTCTAATATTGTGTTTAGGTGTGCGTGCGGCGACGCATAGATACTATGGCGCAAACATACAAGCCGCGCGCGGTCCGTTTGTATGAAGATAACGTACTTCCCTCTCTTTATTCTATGCTTATATGTTTACGTTCTTTGGTTCTTGTCGTTAATATAGAAAAAAAGAAAGATCGGAAAGATCTTGGTGGTAGGCAATAATATCGGCTGCCGGCAGAAGTTACCACCCACCAAAGTCTTGCCGCCAAGCGATTCGTCGTGTTCCGGCATGATGTCTGGTGAAGCCGTACGGAGGACGGGTCTGAGCAGTTGTGTTGCGATGTGTGCCGGGTACGATGCGTCAAATGTTGTTGTGCCGGGAGTTTGGTCGTGGAGGGTCTCCACATCAATCTCCCTCTGGCGCAGCATCGTTGGTCGTGTTATTGGGTCTAATATTGCACCACCTCGCTCAACTGCCGTCTTCCTTCCTACTCACTAATATTTTTAAGTGAATAGGCTTAATAAACTAGTGTGCTTTACCATCAACGATTGCATCACTGCTTACCATCAGGCGGGATTGTAGTCAAGCACTAGTTTATAATTATTAAAAAAAAAGGTATTGGCACCGATTCTCTTCTTCACAAACCAACCTAATTTTAAGTTAAGTGCATCTTTTTCATTCTACTTTATTGAGAAAAGGATAGAAGATAACATTTGAGTTTAATACTGTCAAATTAAGATACTCCATAGACAGTAGAGACGCGATTATAAACATGGCGACCAAAAATACGTCAATATACGTCAGGAGCGCACTAATTTGACAGGTCTAAACTAACATTTTATCTTCTGTCCTTTTCTTAATGAATTGGAAAGAAAAAGATGCATTGAACTTAAATTTAATTTTGTTTGTAACCAAGGGAATCCCCGTTCTTAAAGATTTTGAAATCTTACGCTAGCCTTTACATTTTTACAATAGAGCTGCCGTGTCCGACGGTCTCTAAAGATGATTGTGAGTGAAGCGTGCGCATCTTCTTCTTCTTCTTCAGCCTATAGAGGCCCACTGCTGGACAAGGCCTCCCCCAAGGCTTTCCACAATGACCAGTCTTGTGCTGCCCGCATTCGTCGGCTTTCCGCGACCTTCACCAGGTCATCGGTCCACCTTGTTGGGGGCCGCCCTACGCCGCGTCTTCCGGTACGTGGCCGCAACTCCAGAACCTTACTGCGGCCATCGGTTCTACGAGCAATGTGCCCTGCCCACTGCCAAGTTTAGCGACTCGAAGAGCTATGTCGGTGACTTTGGTTCTTCTGCGGATCTCCTGCAGCGAGCGTATGCTACGTCTAAATTTACAGGTGCGCGCAATGATCTACATCCAGATAGGGTTTATTACTGCAGAGAATTACGTGCCCATCTGTCACGTACATCACTAACGGTAGAAGTAATGGTATGAATCAACGCAGTTTCAACGGGAATGTTCGTCAAATACGATAAATTTCAATTTGTTCGACGTAATTATGTGAATACTAACTGCGCCGCGTGGTTTCATCCGCATTAGTTCCGATCCTAGGGGAATATATGGATAAAAATACTAAGTGAATCATCATCATCATCATCATCATCAGCCTCCACTCGTCCTCTGCTGGACATAGGCCTCCTTCATGGCAAGCCAACAAGCTCGATCCTGCAATAAGTGAATACTATAAATATATCTTCTAAAGAGGTCGGATATTCCGGGGCTTAAGTCTGAAGTTAATATGGATCTACCTTTCGGTACAGGTTTTATATACAGTATGTTAAATAACAGAGGGCGTTCCCTTAAACTCGTTAATATATAGCATTAATAGATTAAAATAAAAAATATCAGCATAGAAAAATAAGCATAAAAAAATCCGAATAAAAAAAAATTCTAATTGGAAATAAATTTGCAACCTCCTGTTTTAAATCAAAATAGTAGTCGTCATGTATAAATAAATTGCGACGTTGCCGTCTTTCATGTTCGCGTGTACAGTGTGTTTCTTTTACATGTCAATTTAAAATTTTTATTGAATATTTTCATATTGGAAAAAAATTTTAAAACATTTTGTTTTCGAATGGAAATATTTTTTTTAGCATGTATGTATGCTATACTATTTCGGGTTAACGGGAACGCCCTCTGTTAGTTAACATACTGTATATTTCTAAAAATACCACCAGATGGCGAATAAAAAGATATTTTGTCAATTTCGAAGGAACAATGTATGTGATAGTATATGTAATTATAAATATACAAAAACTAAAATAATTTATACAAAAATAGTTAGTTAAAAGGCGTATCCTTTGGTTTGGCGTTCCTATCCATTATGCTTTGGTCGGTATTTTGTTCAAGTTTAGATATATAATATAAGCGCCGTAATTTCCGATCTATAGTATCCTGGTTACAAACTACCTTTGTTTTTTTTTAAATATTTTTTTTTGTGCCAAATTTCATCCAAATTCATTTTTGCGGTTCAAGCAATCTTTCACGTTTATATTATTAATAGGAGTGAGCTAGAAATTCCCATATTGCTAAATTTTGTAATTCCATTTATCTAATAGCTGTCGCCATTTTGGATTTCCCCTAAATAATATCATCTGTCATTCTTGTAAAGTCATAAAAAGCCAAATTGAAGCAGTAGCGAAGAAATTGTTTCTCTGAAGTGTAGGTATATCGAGCGTCATGCTGACCTAGCATTCGATGCTCTTTCTAAAGTTAGGTTATGCTCGTCTTCGTAAACGTGCTTATTATTTTTTTGTACCAAACAAGCTAGTGCTGTGTGAAATGAAAGTTAGGTAAACACCGGTTTATGTGAAACTTAGATTTAAGTACTAGATATGTACAGCAGTTAGCTACCGACATACGAAGTCACAAATAGTTGCGACTTAACGATGGTTAAGTTTCCTTGTTGACATAACTAAGTTAGTTTTAAGTTTAACTTGCTTGAACTATTGTTTCTGTAGGTGAAGTTTGAAGGACGAATTTTTAATCGTCCGATATAGTTTTAAGACGAATACCTAAATATCATGAATTGACAATTATTATATATTTTTTCTATTTATACAAAAGTTGTGGCAGTGGGCGGGGCACATTGCTCGTAGAATCGATGGCCGATGGGGCAGTAAGGTTCTGGAGTGACGTAACGGAAGACGTAGGGAGGCCCCCATCAAGGTGGACTGATAACCTGGTGAAGGTCTCGGGAAGCCGATGAATGCAAGCAGCACAAGACCGGTCATCGTGAAAAGCCTTGGGGAGGCCTTTGTCCAGCAGTGGGCAAATGGTCATATTTATACTTCAAATAAATGTTGAAAATTCAGACCTAAAAGGGCACTTGTACGTCATTCTTTATCACATCGTCAGCCTAAAACAGTCCTCTATTGGACACTAGCGACCGTCCGCGATTTCGTTCGCGTGTAGTTCGTTATTATGCTCGGCTACTATTGGTCTCAGCGTGAAGTTATATAACCTTAAAGCCTTCCTGGGTTAATGGGCTATCAAACGCAAAAAGATTTTTTTAAATCGGACCAGTGGTTCCTGAGATTAGCGCGTTCAAACAAACAAACAAAAAAACAAACCAACAAACTCTTCAGCTTTTTAGATTAGTATAGATAGGCCTCTCCTATATCTATCTTTATCTCGTTCATTATAATATTCGGTAACTATTACCTCTCTAAACCACTGACACAGAACTGTCAACGAAAAACTAATAATAAATCTAAGCCACAAACAATACTACTCCTAACCGAACATTAAAAATAAAAGAAGATATTTCAGTAGATAAATATTTAGAACTAAGACCTCTTTGAAGAATAAAAAATGAGATCTAAACGATTTAGATCTAAAAGATGAAAGCTCAACCGGCTACTTGCTAACTTTCATAATATTTCGAAAGAGCGGACACTTAGGGGTCATTATCTTTATTTTACAGTTACTTATGACACGAATGTACTTTTATTTCGTCAAAACAAAGCCTCCATTTAATAGTTAGTCACTAGAGTTACTCACGGTTCTAAGAACTTAAACAGTCGCATGGTTTTAAGGAAGTATTGACAATTGTTAAATTGCAGGTCGTTAACCAATTTAGTTTTGAACTTAGGGACTGTTTTTGTACAAGCGATGTTATTTTAATTGGTGTAATTATTTGATCGTAGCCCTGAGTAAGGATTTATGGGATTATTTCTTAATTATAGAATTGTTCTGGAGCTGTAGTGTAGCTACTTCCTTATTGTGATGACAATTCAGTTTTGGACCTAATATTTATTAAGGTAAGATAGCATTACGCCTGTTATATTCCTCAAAGGGTCACGCAAAAAAGACTCGGAAGCCTCCCATCCTTTTTTTCTGCTCATTGTGACCATGGGCAAAACGCATGTCAGATTTTTTTTTTTGTTTTAATAATTATAAACTAGTGCTTGACTGCAATCCCGCCTGATGGTAAACAGTGACGCAATCGTGATGGTAAAGCGCACTAGTTTATTAAGCCTATTCACTTAAAAAACTTAGGAATAGGAAGGATGACGGCAGTTGAGCCAGGTGATGCAATGTTAAACCCAAGACCAACACGACCAGAGGGAGATTGATCTGGAGACTCTCCACGACCAAACTCCCGACACAACAACATTTGGCGCATCGTACCCGGCACACGTTGCAACACAATTACTGCTCAGACCCGTACGGCTTCACCAGACATCATGCCGGAACACAACGAATCGCTTGGCGGCAAGACTTTGTCTGGTGGGTGGTAACTTCTGCCGGCAGCCGATGTTATGGCCTACCACCGAGAAAACTGACTTTAGTTAGTAAACCTAGTCACTTTAGTTAGTTACCCACCAGTGTTCCTTCACAAGTCCCTGTCATATGGTGTTGAGAAAAATATTGATTTATGTATAACTAGGGGCCTCGCGCGACATAAAAAAAATCAAAATATAATATGCAATTAATTTAACCTTTTCATCAATATTCTATTAATTATAAAGATATGAACAGCACACTTTATAGAACCGAACAGTTGCAAAATCTAATCAACTCTTACAAAAATACGTCTAAAGATCTGCTTTCTCTTCGTCTAACACTTCGGTCTGTCATTACTACAATTTCTCGACTCTAAATTGTCAGTCTCACTAATACTAAGCGATTTGTTATTAATATATGAAATTACTTATATTAGCTACACGCACCCACAAACATGTTCTATATATACCTATACTTAGCTTACATTCAAGTTTCTTAGTCATGGTCCAATAGCTCCTGTAACGGATATGACAACGTGCGTGCCGACAAATCGAATTTCTTCATTCCACTATCGACTTTATTATACCTAGAAATAGATGCGAAACTGGCATGGGACTTTTTTTGTTACTGAACTAAACTTGTATGATTGGGTTGTTTGGATTCATTCATTGGTACACATTGTCCCCGACCTTCAATTGTTTTAGGATGTCCCGCCTTTTAAAGGCATTGTTTGCAAATATCTCGGAAACAATTTAAAAAGTTATCATGGATCATTGGATACTCAATGGCCTGTCAAAATACAATGTTTTTGGATTCAATCGACATGTATCTTTTGTTTTGCGAGTGATTCATACTTTATGACACAATACTACACACATACAACAGCCAACACCCATAGGAAGAAGGCATGCGTATGTACATAAGTATACCGTTTCGATAATAACTGAATCGCGCGTATAATAAGATACAAAACTAACACATGATGATGATATCTAATATAGAGCTGCTACAATCGTAGAAGTTCTTGCCTATTTTGTACTACAATGCTTCTTCTTCTTCTTCAGCCTATAGATGTCCACTGCTGGACAAAGGCCTCCACCAAGGCTTTCCACGCTGACCGGTCCTGTGCTGCCCGCATCCATCGGCTTCCCGCGACCTTCACCAGTTCATCGGTCCACGTGGCCGCCACTCCAGAACCTTATTGCCCCATCGGCCATCAGTTCTACGAGCAATGTGCCCTGTCCACTGCCACTTAAGTTTAGCGACTCGCAGAGCTATGTCGATGACTTTGGTTCTTCTGCGGATCTCCTCATTTCTGATTCGATCATGCAGAGAAACTCCGAGCATAGCTCTTTCCATTGCCCTTTGTGTGACTCTGAGCTTTCTTATGAGACCCATGCAATGCTTAAATAATTATAAATACATTCCAAAAAAAAAAAAACTACAATGACGATTTTCGAAATTTTCATAGGTTACAAAGCTTATTAATTCAAAACTGAAGGTTATAAAGCTTATTATTATTAGTACAAAACTGAAATATATTGTATCTGTGGCGGCTTATTCTGAAACGCGACATTCGTGCCAACTCGGAAACACGAAGATTTCCGAAGTGCATAATTTTTCAGGTTTACTTGTACCCTACACGTTGTAATTCATTTACTTTCGTAATTCCACGTAAAACTTCATCTACTTTTAGATTACCATGCCGCATGCAACGACCCTTCTAAAGTCGTACCCATAAAATATTTTTTGTTTTTATAAGCTCTTCTATAAATAGCTTAAATAGTTAGCTATAAATAGTTTTTTTTTTGAGTAGGAAACTCTGCACCATAGAATAAAGAGAGGGAAGTACGTTATCTTCATACAAACGGACCGCGCGCGGCTTGTATGTGTGCGCCATAGTATATATGCGTCGCCGCACGCACACCTAAACACAATATTAGAGTGCCTATGACTGCGCTAGTCGCGGCTAGCACGGAACGAGGTTCGCGCGTCACGGCTTTTCGACACATTAGCTTTTAAAAAATGATCACATAAACTGCAAAGTTGGTATGTCTATTTATGAACAAATAAAAGACTTATATTTTTCAAATTATATTTCTAAAAGTTATTTACAAGGATACAGATATATTACACATTAAAGTTTAATAACAACGCGTTTCGTAATAGTCGAAACCGAAGAAAGTAGGTATTTTTCTGTAGCTAATTTGTAATTTTGTATTAAATGTGTGATTCAATAGATGTTATGTTTGTATTATTTATATTTGTATTAATTAAAAATAAAAATAAATATGGTTCTTTATATGTACAAAACTAAAAATAAAAATTACAAAAAAAAACTGACTAGTATATGTAAACTAAATACTAAGCAAATAATTTAAACATAAGCTCTTAGTCTATAAATATTTGTTAGCGGTTTGGGCGACAACCGTAACCGTCGAAGCGCGGACAGTCGTCAACCCTAAGACAGTAGGCAATTAAATCGCGGATTGGGTCGCAGATAACCTACTTCCCTTCTTTATTCTATGTCTGCACTCTTGTAATTTTTTTGTGTGATAAACAACATCCTTTTTTGTATGTTTGGTTGCCTCAACAAAAATATGGTCAACGCACCGTTCGCCTGCAGCGGCCTGTACACGCCTAGTACTATGATCTAACGTCAGCTGAGTTGTGCGCTCGGTGACCACACTGCAATAATTTCTAAATGTATTTGGGAAAAAATATAACATGTTGGGAAAATCGATTCAGTTGCTTATTCTGAATAAACTATACATAGGTTAAACTATACAAGTTGAACTGTACATAAAGAAAAAAATACGTTGTGTTGTCTTTTACTTTATATGTTGTTCAAAAAGCCCCTGGCTGGAGGCTTTAATTTTAATTAAGGCATCCACAGGAAAGTCCGGTTAAGTAGTTACGGCCTCTAATGGCCACCTACGAGATGCCATATCAAAAAAAAAAAATTGTTCAAAAAGTCTTTACTAACTTAATAACCCAGTAAATAAAACTTACACTTTAATGAAACAAATAAGTTTTAAGTGGTGTGCTTAAAAGCGGCGCCACTTAAAAACTAAGTTAACTGATAATTTAGGTAATTTACTAACAAAACGGTGCCGAACACCTATTGTACAACGTGTGAACTAATTTGTACAGGCACTTCACATTGCGTGCTTTGCTCACTAAATGGACTATAAAAGCTTCAGTAAATATGCTTTGGTTAGCTATTATTAGAAAGCGCTTCATTTTTTTGTAAATGGAAAATTATAACCTGTATTAATTTATTTCGAAGCCACCTTTCCTATTGTAAGCGGTACGGTAGTACAGAGAGAACAGTGGTAAGGGCTGTGATGTACGAGTTTGGGGTTAGGTAGTTGTTTTATGAAGTCGCTAGGGGATCCTTTTTTTTGTACGGGTTGGGAAATCATCAAATGACTTCACCCGCTCTGGGCGGAGCGGAAGGGCGTGTCAGACTTTTCTTGACTAAAACCCACCCGTGTTCCTTCACTTGCCTGTGCTCCAGGACCACGGTTTCTTTTTAAGCAACCCGCAACCTTGTCCCAGGAGGCTTCGGTCTTCGTGCTGCCCGTCACGATGTGCTGACATCTTTTTGAGGCGCGCGTGAAACACAACGCGCCGACGACCCGGGCCGCGGGCCTGGGCCTGTAGCTAAAGTAACATCGCTTCATAGCGAAGCGAAATCGAATACCAAAGCAACCAATGGCGGGAATGATTGACCACGCGACGCGATAAATCACGTGGTCAATCGTTCCCGCCATTGGTTGGTTTAGTATTCGATTTCGCTTCGCTAGGAAGCGATGTTACATTGGCTACAGGCCCTGGTCCTTAGGGAGCGTTCAAGTATTACGTAACGCAATTTTGGAGGTGGTCTCGTAACACGTTACGATGCGTTACAGGGACGGAAGGGGGGCTTTCTTAAAACAAGTTACGTAACATTGTTTCTTAAAAAAATATTATTTAGTAGATTAAAACTATACCAAGTGTAAAAACTATTACAAACTTTTTACGACTTTAGGATAAAATTGATCACTTGAGTGTTACGTAACGTTAAGAAGGGGAGGGGCGGGTACAGAAAAACGTTACGGTGCGTTACAAGGGGGGTAGGGGGTCAAAAATCTTCAAAAATTGCGTTATGTAATACTTGAAAGCTCCCTTACCGAGGTTGTATGTTCGATTCGAGACGGGCGCTGTATGTTGTGTAAATAACGTTATCAGTTCTACCTTCAAAACGGCCAAGGTAAACATGCATATCCTAGATCCAAACATTCGAAGACATCTATTCATTTATTTATCCTTTCGCACATAAATTGTACAGAGGCGGACTTAGGCATTCTCTACCAGTCAACCATAGGTAGTGAAGAGATTAGTGGCAAGTGCTTTAGTTGAAAACATTATAATGAAAAAATACTCTTAACACTATATAAATAAATACTTAAATAAGCTATATACACATACATACTATTACCAAAATTTATATTTATATACATACAAAACTAAAAATTTGGGAGAGAAGTATTGAAATGACTCTACCCTAACTATTGCGAAAATAACTCGGCAATTTCCGCTTAAATGCAAACCGACTGGCGGCCATCCTGGTATCAAGAGGAAGCACATTCCACAGAAGAATAGATTGAATATGAAATGAAGAGTGAACAAAGTCAGACGTATGTGAAGGACAGAGTAAGAGAAGATTGTTAGAAGATCGCAGATTCTCTCGTATGAAGAACATAAATATTGCAAGTTAGTCTCAAGATCCGGAAGAGTCTCGGTGGTAGGCCGTAACATCGGCTGCCGGCAGAAGACCACACCCACCCACCAGACAAAGCATGTTGCATGGATTGCAGTCAAGCACTAGTTCATAACTAATAAAAAAAAAAGAAAAAGTTACCACCCACCAGACAAAGTCTTACCGCCAAGCGATTCGTCGTGTTCCGGCATGATGTCTGGTGAAGCCGTACGGAGGACGGGACACGAAGCAGTTGTGTTGTGATGTGTGCCGGGTACGATGCGTCAAATATTGTTGTGTCAGGAGTTTGGTCGTGGAGGGTCTCCACATCTATCTCCCTCTGGCGCAGCATCGTTGGTCGTGTTGTTGGGTTTAACGTTGCACCACCTCGCTCAACTGCCGTCTTCCTTCCTATTCACTAAGTTTTTTTTAAGTGATTGGGCTTAATAAACTAGCGCGCTTTACCATCAAAGATTGCATCACTGCTTACCATCAGGCGGGATTGCAGTCAAGCGCTAGTTTATATTTATTAAAAAAAGAAGATAAGAAGGAGGAGCGGGGCTGGTAAGAAGGGAGAAAAGCGTGGTCAAAGAGCGCAAATTTCTTGACTGGCGAATGGGCATCTATCATTTACCAATACGCATTGGGCCCGCTCGCCGGATTGCAGCCATTGATATAAATTGCAACTCACTCTCTCTCACCGAGATGCCCGTTTCCTCACAGTCTGAAGTTCTGAACATTATAAACTGTCTATGAAGATGAGGGATGTGTAAAAATAGAAAGCCTTCACCGATCAATCGCTTTAAAGTAAATAAACTGTCAAAGATTTGCTAAATAAGCACTTGAAGATGAATGTCAAATAATACAGACAGCGTTTAGAAATGCACGTTCAAATACACCACTTAATATAACATATCCACGTACCTAATATTTGCAGTTAGCTCGACGTGCAACTCGTACCAAATAGTTAATACCAATTGACATAGCAAGTATGAAGTTGTATATTGACATAACGCAGTCACACACTATTTGAAGAAGCGTAAAAAATGGCGCATAATCAGGACATTGCGCGCCGAAGCAACACAATATCAATTTTGTTACTCTTAAAATTGTTTTTGCTTGTGGTTGTGTAAAGAATTAAGAACTGAATTATATTAAAACAGCTTTAAACACGCAAGTGCAGACATTTCCAAAGTTTTAGACAAGTGAGCAATTTACCGATGCGTCTACCAGATCAGATCAACTATCATGGTAGGGAGTAGAAACTTCAACTTGTAAGTCGCGGCGAATAGATACCACTAGACCACCTACTGCTCTCGCAACTTACAAGTTATAGATCGTAGGTTTGAACCCCGTCAGGCGCTTTACTTTTGTGTATATTATTATTTCACAACCGTTGCTCTCAAAAACGGGCAGGAAAACAGGCATGTCCTAGAGGCAAAAACTTCGAAGATACATATGTGATATTTACCAACCCGTACTGGGTCCGTGTGATAGATTACGGCCCACACCTCACCGAGAGGAGGCCTGTGTTGTGTCCTGAGGGAGTGGAAACTTTATAGGGTGATTATGTAGGAACTTCGTATACATTAAATAGAAGAAGTTATGGGCGATTCGTACTCCGTATTATTTTATATGATTATTTCAAACCAATAATGAATGTTAACACGATATGAAACTTATCCCTATTGTTGATAGGTATAAGCCCGTTATAAAAATTGAATTCAACACTTGTTTAGACAGCTAAACTGCTTTCGAACGTGACCGAATCTTCGTTAGAGGCTAGACACATTGAACCGAAAGCCGTCGGAGTTCTCAATTGTATGTGCTGTGTGACAGCCCTCAATATGACATACCGTTATAATGGGCATATTTTGCGGTAAAACTACCGTTCAGGCCAAACAATAGAGGTTCACTTTCATTGATATCATAGTGATCCCGCAACGAAACTTGATATCATATGTAATTGATACTCGTTGTAATTTATCTAGACCAGTAGCTAGTTACTCCTGTTTGAACGACTTTGGCATGATGAATGGTTGTTCAAATTACACGGACATTCATTGATTGATCTTGTGCATAGATATTTGTTCGTACATTTATCTCATTTGTTATGCGGTTAGATGTGAATTTGTTTCGTGTTGAGCTGTAATGATAACAGTCACTCATTATAACGAAGCATGATATAGTTATATTGATAAATAAAATACGTTTCTACAGCTGAAGAATGTAATACTGCGATCATGCTCTTCGACAAGATGCTGTTCAAGATGATCCTTAGTGCATGGGTCAGCTAATAATCATAAACTTTATTACTAATTTGTCTGGCAAGTGGGGTCACAATATTTAACCGTCCATTGTGGGACCGGGTCTCACATATTTAAGTTTAATGATGGAGAAAGATACATACGTACTTATCTGTCGACTTTATAGACGATGTCTGCAAAAATATGCAACACACACACAAGAAGGTGTGACTTTTTCATTCATTACCATCATGTGAATTTCACTGTTTGTATCCGAAATCTTTTTGCGGTCTCTGAATTCTAACCACAAGTTGAACTCTCCCGACCATATGTTCCCTTACTTACTAGAGGTCAATAAGAACTGGAAATATAAGTATAGGTATAAAATTGTCCACATGATGTGGGACTTTCTTGATGCTCTACTTGCTCTGTCAATATGCGAATAGTTTAGTTTCTACTTCTCCACATATTATACACGTTTTCCATCGCATGCGTAGTGTCGGAATCAATGAAAATATGCTCAAGAAACCGGAACGGTACTTGGTCAGAAAACATTAAAATATGCACGGTGCATACATTAAATACGTGTGTTTTAAGGTTAATATATTCATGATAATACCGGGTAAAGTACTGGGTAGATCTTAGTGGTAATAAAATGTTATTAATGTTATAATTTTGAGCTAAATGTGGAGTAGGAAGAAATACGCGTGGGCGTGTATTGGAGAAAATTGTTGCGAGTGATGGCTTTAATGATTGCGCTAATGGATGATTTTATAAAGAACTAAGTACTACCGCCTTGCCTTACGAGGAGATACGGATATTAATACATTTATTGGCCTATTGCCTTATTCTTTTATCAGGGTTAGATTAAACCTCAACTCTTGATTAATTGCCTCTGTGGAATATATACCACAATTTTGCCAATAACATGTGTAACAAATTATAGAAATTCTTTGAAAATTTTATTTCACAAAAATGGCGGATATCGCCAATGACAGTTGAAAAAGACGGCCGTGTGAACCGGCTATGGGGAAGGTTTGAGGCAAAGTCATGATGTGGCCACTATGCTGCGATAATTCAATGTTCTTTATGAATTATTTACTGAATGCACTTTTTACTACATAAATCACGCGCTTTTATTTAGTAAACGACACTGTAAATAATTTTAAAAGTCCAATGAAAATTGCGCGTGACACTCATCTTGGCTTTCCCGTCAAAACTCCCCTGGCCTATTGCCATTATGAAGAAATTGCAGCATGTAAGCCAGACGTGACTTTTGGAATTGGCACCAGTTGACTATTGACCCGAAAAATGTCTTGGATTATAATGTACCAGTGCCTGGTATCAAAAAGGCTATATCAAAAGAAAGGCCAGGTTTTTTAAACATTGCACTTCTAATACAAAAAGGGATAGCAAAATAATACATAAGGAAATACATGCAAAGTCACAATATCTGTTCAAAGAACTTTCTCTCGGGATGGAAATCTTAAGAAATGAAGTTATTATATGTATTGTACAGTATCATATAGGTATACATAGCCACTCGATCAAATATATTTGCTTCATCATCGATTACCATTGGAATGGTGAAGTATCACTTTTTGATGCACTTTCTCGAATAAATTGTGGATTGACATGGCATTAGAATATGATGTTTACTTACCTATGCGTGTCATAAAAATTGACTTACACGACTGTGATAGATGATTTTTTTTAAATAAGTTTGTTTCAAAACTTTCACAATGTCAAAAATGAATTATACCCATATTGATCTATCCAAATTGTCACACTGTTCAGCCAAGTGCGCAATATTATCTTACTTTAAATTATATCCATTGCTTTAAGTACGGAAAATGTCTCTGCTCAACAATGCAAATAACGCAATGAATGTTGTTGTTGTCATTCCTACTCTTATTCTGTCACGCAATTATCCCGCGGTTCACGCCAGGACAAATTATCTAAATTGTTATTTCGAGAATAGAAACATAATTATATACAAACTTTTGAAAATATCTTTCACATATAGTATACTAGCTTTCCGCCCGCGGCTTCGCCCGCGTGGAGTTCGGTTATATCGCGCTTTTTAGATTTCCCTCGGGAACATCAATTTTTTCCGGGATAAAAGGTAGCCTATGTTCTTTCTCAGGGTCTAAAGATTGTCTGTGCCAAATTTCATCAAAATCGGTTGAAAGGTTTAAGCGAGAAAGCGTCAACAGACAGACAGAGTTACTTTCGCATTTATAATATTAGTATGGATGGAGTATAGATATAGCTATATCACTTAAAGGGTTAGTGATATTTAAATGTTGAAGCAACAGATGCTTCAATATTCTGGAACTCTGGTCCTGGACCTCGGGACCTCTGGTCTTGTGATTGAAATCTTTGATGTGTCCTCTTTATATTAGGGCAGAAATTGCAGAGATATTTTCGAAACAAATATCATATAGTCATCTTAATACCTCTCTCATTCGATTTAGTATTTTATAAAATGCTAATGTTCCGTGGAACCAAAGCACTTGCCATCTATTCTCATCACTACCTTTGGTTGACTGGTAGAGAATGCCTAAGGCATTAAGTCCGACTCTGTACCTTTTTGTGCGTACAGATTAAATAAATGTGTTCTGGAATTTGGTACTTCGTCCTCTTGTCAAGTTGAATGCATGCCAAGATCATTATCTAGAGAGAATACAGCCATACTTTCTGCTTTATACATAACTTAGTTGTCTTGTATATGTATGGCAAAACACACTGGAAATTCAGACAATTTTACTTTTACGTACGTAAGGTTCGTCAAGAGTGAAAAGGTAATTGAAAAAATATTTATTGCTTCAATAAAAATTCGAACAAGCTTTTTATTTATTTAGTCGATTTTTTAATCAGTTGGCCAATTAAAAGCGTTCCGATTATAAATTGCTTCGCAGTACAGATTCATAAAAATGTTTGCAATTTGTGCATAATTTATACGAATAAACTTTTGATAGCATTTAATTGTTAATAGTCTATTTGTTTTTTAAATTGGTTTCAAGGTTAATAGTAATTATAATGTCTCTGAATCGATTGTTAAATTTCTTTGATGGAAAATCCATAAGTTTATAAAATTATAATAAAATCGTGTAAGCGTCGATATGTGGGACGTGGACGCTGCAATCATATTACCGAATAATCATTACAGGCTGTATTAAGGGCTTGATTAAGAAAGCAGTACTCTTGGATGTAGCATCAATAGTGAAGAAGTTTGATTCCTATTCCCTATGAATCGGCGAACTCTATTCATAACGAACTAGTGTAAGGAAAGGCCATATTTTTTTATAATAATATTTGAAAAAAAAAATGATATTAAAATGTCTGTATAAAATGCAATAAAGGAAAGTTTATAAAAACATAACTAACTTACATAAAAAATACGGAAGTTTTACCGATTGACTCCTTCAATTATATGAAGTAGGTATGCCTTTGTTTGGCTTTGAATAAGGGAACAAAAATTTACTTTGTTAGTCAGACTTTATTGACAGGAAACCGGTTAAAAGAGGCTACTAATTATCTATACAACCACCCATGCAATTTGAAAACATTAATCCTTTTATAATTCAAACGTCTAATAAGGCGCTTCCGAATAATTAAATCGCATTCTACATACATCTAATTCTATTATCGTATTAAACATTTTAAACGCTGAAACAGATTTACGATATCGATTAAAATTTTTTACTGAGTTTCATATCATACTTCAATTGAATAATCGACTAATCGGGTTATATGATGTTGCATAGCGGTACATCACTCATGGGATTTAGTAGGTAGGAAATAAGAATACGGGTTAACTTATAAATAGTCGAGTAAACGAACCGTGTCGGTATGAGCGATGTAATTGGAGGGTATCTCACGTGTGTGCCCGTAGTAGTTGGGCAAACTCGCCTAAACACTATAAGAGCATCAAACTTTATCGATTGTACATAATTTATAATTGTAATTCGATTAACACCCACGCATTTCAATCGTCATAAAAATCGAATAGGTAAAATAATTTTGTTTGTATACTTTTAATTAAAAAATTGAGGCGTCTTCATTTTGTCGATTATTTTTTTTATCGACTACGAATGTTGTCAGTGCTTATGAAATTAATTCACTTATGTTTTTATTTTTTTTTTCTATTTATTTATTATTATATTGTTCCGAGATTTAGCTCTTAAAAGGGCGAATTTATTTATTTTGAAAAGGAAACGAGGTAAAAATTTGATCAAATTATGTTAACCATTTCCTATGTAAATCTGAATTACCTTCCCTCGAGACTATGCAGAGGTAATAATTCCATTTATTTTCCTATAAAATATTTGTGGAAGATTTCTTTAGAACCGTTTATAGCTTATAATTTCCTCTATATATTATATTATATTATTAAATTGGCCCTACGGTTTCGCCCGTATAAGTCCCGATCCCGTAGGTAGTACATCGGAATAATAAATATTCTATGTCCAAGTCTAGCTCATGGTTTAACCGCGTGCCAGATTTCACTCAAATGCGTTCAGCCGTTTTAGCGTGAAAGCGTAACAAACAAACATTTTCATCGTCATCCCTTCTCTTAGATTTACAGCTACGTAATCATGTCGTAATCGCCGTGAGGTTTGAAGACATCTAGGTTTGATGTGATGAACTAATGACGCTAAATTATTGCTGTAAAATATTTACGCGTATAACGTAGATGACAGATTACGTTCGAATATCACCACATTATTATTAATGGCTAGCTCGGACATCGTCTTTATAGCGGGTCTTTTTAGGGTTCCATACCTTAACGGTTAAACGGAACCCTATTCATGAGACTTTGCTGTCTGTCTGTCCGTCTGTCTCCAGGCTGTATTTCATGAACCGTAATAGCTAGACAGTTGAAATTTTCAGAGATTATGTAGGTAGTTTTATTGCCGCTATAACAAAAAAAACTAAAAATATTTAAGAGGGGCTCCCATACAGCAAACGATTTTTTTGCCGGTTTTAAATATAATGGTACGAAACCCTTCGTGCGCGAGTCCGTTTCGCACTTGGCCGGTTTTTTTAAAGTAATATAAGGTCAGGAGCCTGTCGGAAGGAATGGTATTCTGTTCTGGTATTTTATTTTCTAAACTCTAGAAGTTATGTGCAAGTTTTTTTATACAATATGTAAAGAAAACCCTGTCCGACCCATAAGGATAATAAAGGTTAGGTAAACACTTGACCAAATATAATAGAAAATTTCGACATAATCATCATAGTAGCAATACTAATGAATTTTGAAATAATCCTTTTTTCCCGGGAATTAATTCCCATTTCCCCGAAATTTGGTAATTTTTAAAAAAGGTACAACACCGGTATTATTATAAGCGAATAGCGACGCGACTACGTCACAGGTGCCGCGTGCCCTGCCCCCCGCCGCCCGCGGAAGGGGTTGCTAACCGCACATGTATTAAGTTACCTCTTTTTGCGAAATAATATTTATTTTTTTAGGGGGATTTTTTTTTAAGTTTAGCCTGTCTTTGTGGGCATTAGTAGAATCAGTTATCGATACCTAACAATACCTTCACGGATCGGACAGGGTTTTCTTTACATATTGTATATTTATAAATTAGTGCTTAATTGCAATCCCGCCTGATGGTAAGCAGTGATGCGATCAAAGCGTGCTAGTTTAGTTGAGCGAGGTGATGCAATGTTAAAACTCAACAACACGACCAATGACGAATGTTGCGCCAGAAGGAAATTGATCTGGAGACCCTCCACGAGCAAACTCCCGACACAACAATATTTGGCGCATGTACCAGGCACAACTGCTCAGACCCGTCCTCCGTACGGTTCCCAAGACATCATGCCGGGACACGAAACGCTTGGCGGAAAAACTGTGTCTGGTGGGTGGTAACTTCTGCCGGCAGCCGATGTTATGGCCTACCACCGAGAGAGAAGTCATTCTGTCGGTGGTAGACACTCGAAACTGCTTAATTTATATTTGAAAATCAATCTAATCATGGTCACAAACTTTTCTTTTACACCAAATCCGTATAAGAAGACGCAAGCACGCATAATTGAAAATAAAACCCAGTTGGTAATTGTGATGATTTCGATACGCCAACGTTCAGTGCGGATGAATGCGCTTGCGCTGCAGATGTGGGCTGCGGCCGTACGGGGTAATTATAATCGGAAGACAGGCCGCGTTTATTCGACGTCATTTCGCAGACTTGTGGTCGAAAGCGGATTTAAAGTAATGGACGAACGCGATGCGTTGTGTTTCACTATTCTGACATTATAAATAGACATTTTCTTTTTTGTGTGTCTACATTATATAGATTATTATACTGATACCAATAGATTACGTTAGCGATAGATTACCGAAAACTTAAATTTGTTTCTATTTCCACTGATTAACACAATACAGTGAAACCGAAGAGTGAAACACAACAACCAAACGATGTTTAAATGTTTGGTCTGTCTATCTGTTTGTTCCGGCTAATTTCCAAGGTGTAACTTAACCAATTTTAATTAAAAAAAAAATGGTATCGTATAAAAAAATTGTTGAATAAATAAATTTATAAAGTAGATTTGATTATAAAAGTAACGGTTAAGCGTTCTGCCACAGTGGCGCTAGACGGCTAGATATGTAGACTCTTTTATAATATTTGAATGTATGTTCTCTCTGATTGACGGCGTAGTCTTGGTAACTTGTGTGCAGTGCAAATAATAAAAGTTTTACTTTTATTAAAGAAATCTAACACGTTTTTTATTGAAATACTGCCTAATTCCAATAAAAATTAAACTTAGGAAAGCAATTTGTTTTCAATGTAAGCGAGTACCAAGCACAGCCGTTAGGTATAATATACATTCACTCAGGCGAAAATAATTAAGGAAAAAGCTATACTTAACCTAGGCACACAATCTCTTTTGTGTCACTCTACAAACAAGCCGGTTTTCCCATCTCTCGTAAAAATATTTCCCACAGAAAAAGCGTGACACAAATTCACGCATTCATTCATTTCTCATCAACACTTCAACGTCGGAAACAACAAAACAAGCAGACGTAGGCAGGCGACATGACGCCTCGTCAACACGTCCCCTATACACGCAACACCGCTGCTCTGAATACGTATGCAACAATAGCCTATGGTGCCAGCCCTGCAATTTGCGTTTATGGCCCTATTCAGACATGGACGTGAATGGGGACGCCCACCCTGCCGCGCGCCTCCCGGCCCGTGACGTATGCTAGGCCTACATTCCCTATTGATACACAATAGGGTTGAACGATGAATTTAATGTAATTTTACGCCCACTATGCAATTTTCTCAAGTCGTTATGTGCTTAGTGCATATTAAGAGCTTGCTCTAGTGGTGCTTTCTCTATACAAACGTATTCCGCTGTTTTCTTCGTGGATAATGCTATAAGAACAATTTTTTTTCTAGAATTTTACACAGTGATTATACGTGCCCCTATCATTTAATTTTTTCCGAAACTTAATTAATAAAATAAATATGATACTTCAAAATCACGAAAAATAACACATTTTCACCGCGATATTCAGACAACTATTAGACAAACGTGATAAGTTTTTTACATAATAGAAGCATAGGTATACTTTTCCTCAAAACTTTGCTATAAAAATAATTGAGATCTATCGTGTATTGAAATAGAAAACAGCGGAATACGAAACGTCTTTTGGTCAACGTTTTTGTATGTAAAATCAGCCTGAGCTGCAACTGTCCTTTTCGCACTTTACCGGGAAGCAGCGAGACGGCCATAGTTTCTTCAAATACAGTGACCCCTGGTTAAGTGAGACATCAAGGGACCTGCAATGTTGTTTCACTTATAGAGGTATTCTACTTACCCAGTGTCTCAGATATACAGGTATAAATAAATATCTGTCTCATTTACAGAGGTTTATGCATATACTTAAAGGTAATCTTACAAATGAACGAGTAAACAAACAATGTTATCTCAGTTACAGAGGTTTATGCATATAAAATTTACTCGCTGTCTCAGATATAGAGGTAACTATGATGATAAATCAAAGGAACAAATCCCAGATATAGAGCCTTAGCTCGTCCCACTAACAGAGGTAATTCAGTGCCAAAGTGTTGGGACCTCAGCATGAGTTCCGGTTATGGAGGTTTCTCACTTATCCAGGTCCCACTTAACGAAGTTTCACTGTGCCAATTTTCCAAATTCCTCGGTACTAGACTAAGGGGGGACCCCTTAATGTGCAAAATGGCAATCTTCCTTGACGCTTAATTTCAATATTATGGCTGAGATGTATCGGTCGTCTATTTGTGGGTTCGGTTAAGTGAGTCTTCATTTTATTAGCAGGGATAAGGTAGTGCTTGCATACAAAGGAGGATACGAATAAACATCGCGATCTATTATGATGCATGCAACAATTTGCAAGCATTAAAATAATGTTGAGAAAACTCTGTTTCATCGAAAATATTCTAGTAGGAGCAATTTCTGCAACATCATCACGCTCAATCTAAGAACGAACACAAAAATCCATGATTAAAATTTATTCAAAGCTCTCTCGAATATATTAATCATCGAACAATGGTATCCGTTGATCAATATAGTTTACTTGTATAATTTTCATCATGAAAGGTCTAGCTTTTGCTTCTGAAATAATTGACGAGCAGTTTACTGTGTTACTTCGTTAAATGGCCTGGCGAATCATGCATTCTGATATAACACAAGCTATCCAATAATATTCGAATACTATCAAACACGACCATTATAATAATAAATCATTGTTACTAGCTATATTTTGTCGACTTACGTTTAGAAACAGCTGTTTATTATATGATAAAGTAGCGTTAAAATGGAAAACCTCAAATCAAAACTAATCAGTTTCGTATCTTATTTCAACAGTTATTTCTGATTTGGATCAAAAGATCTATCATTTCCTGCTTTCAACATAAATCTTTCCATACCGTAATAACCAATTTGTGTTTACAAGGCGATGTATACACAAAATACTCGGTCGGTTGCTTACATAGGCGTGAAAGGTCTAAATTACATCCATTTCAGCTTTGTTGCGCAGAACTCAGTTAAACGAACCCAGATATACATCAGCGGAAGAAACTTATTAATCCTTTGTTTTCGCATTTTTAAGACCTTGTTTGAGGCGCTGTCAAAAATGTTGCGGTAACCCAGGTAGTTCCCTGACGTAACCCTTTTTGGTTTCTTATTCTATTAAAAGAATTGTATTAAAAGGCTTTGTTGTCTGAATATTGGTAACTTTGTTTAGTTTAGAATTTGTGAAGACGACGTGAAATTTCGCTTTTGAATTTGCTCCAAGCGAAAAACTTTCAAGTTGAATGATTTACATAATAATAGAGTTCCTTTGTTACAAATCTATATTAAGGTTTATAGACAACAATAATTTATGCTGTAGCTGGACCATAACCAACGGCTAATATCTTTAAATCAAATTCAAATGTTACATGATCAATGAATGTTTCCCAATCTTCCGTTCATTGTTCTTGACTGTTGTGATTGCCACTGTTTCCTCAACATATGTTTCAGTATCGATTCGATATGCATAAGTAGGTTTGGTGAAAATTCTTCGTTATGTAATCCCTTTCTTCTGGTTGGTTTTTATTGGCATTAAGCGTTCTATATTCATTTTATTTCATTGTTATCTTTTCAATAAGGATCCGATTTAGTTCGGTGTGACTCATTTCCTTTGTTGAAATTGAATTCTTTGTACTTTTAATACACAAAGATTTAATACTTTGATCGTTAAATAAATCCGCAAACGGTCCAATTTTGTTTTAGGAGTCACTTTATTTCTGCTTCTTCTTCTTCAGCGTATAGAGGTCCAATGCTAGACAAAGGCCTCCCCCAAGGCATTGGGGGGGTTTGCCATAATCCCCACGCTTGGTAGGTGAGTTGGGGATCGTAGTAATTTGATATTCCACAGAAGAAGCGCTGTAGCCCGCTTCCATTGTAAGAGTTCCCTTAGTCGCCTCTTACTACACTCACGGGAGGATATGGGATGGTACTATTCTAAGCCCGGTACCACACGTCACTTTATTTGCTGGAGTGAAATTTACCATGTCTTCAACTGATGTTGTTACCAGTATGACCACTTTTCCTTTACGATGCGCCTCTTTAGTACCTATTTGCATAATGTACCTTATTTATTAATGACATATATTGCGTATTTAATATTCAATAGTGTTTTAAAGGCCAGACTAGTCCATAAGTTTTAAGTCGCTCAGCGAGCTATGGAGCGGGCTATGTTGGGCGTCTCTCTGAAGGACCGCATCAGAAATAAGGTGATCCGACAGAGGACCAGAGTCACCGACATAGCTGAGAGGATTAGCAAGCTGAAGTGGCAATGGGCTGGTCACATATGCCGCAGGACCGACAACCGTTAGGGTAAACGAGTCCTTGAGTGGAGACCGCGTCTCGGCAAACGTAGCGTGGGACGCCCTTGGGCGAGATGGAGCGACGACATCAAAAAGGTGGCTGGTAGTGGCTGGCGGAGAACTGCTCAGGATCGAGCTTGTTGGCTTGCCATGAAGGAGGCCTATGTCCAGCAGTGGACGAGTAGGGGCTGATGACGATGATGATGATGAGTGTTTTAAAGTACACCTATTACAATCTCCCCGTATTGATGATGTTGTACATGTTTTCATAATTATGTATTTAATATTGTTTTCTCTCTTTGCAGGTAAGCTACCTACGGAATCGTTTTATCCAGAGCCGGTGTTTCAACGTATCGTGAGAGAAAATAGATCTATTTAGTATTCAATATGTAGTCAGTTACTGTAACTACAGATTCAATATTGTACGTGGTCTCTTTTAATAGATCTTGTATATAGAAATGTAGCTAGTTTCACGGTATCGAGTTTAGCTTACCTTTTGGCATAAGTATTTGTTCCAGTACTTTTAATATAATAAGTTTTATCTACGGAACATGGAAGGCAGAGACGCGCGGTTTCACCCATACACGTTTTGATCCCGTATGAATGTCGGGATTAAAAGTATCGCTATATATTAAAAGCCTGTGCCGAATTTCATCCAAAATCCATTATCCCATACAAACTTTCTGGATGTTGCACAGGGTAGTTTAACACCTCACTACCCCGTGCAGGAGATGAGGCCCGGACAGACCGGGCTGGCACGAGAGTGTGGGGCCGTGGAAGAATATAGACTGCCGCAGCCCCGCGTGTAGGTGGCAGAAGAGACACCGGGGTGGTTTTTAGTCAGTAGGAGTCTGACAGACCCCGTTATCCACCAGGTGGAGGTTTACCACCCCGGAACTAAAAACAAAATAGTTGGATTATGTTAGCTTCATATAGGATAAATTTCAGGGCTTTAATTTTGATAAGTTAACTGTAAAATTACAGTTAATTTTTTTCATAAATTAGCTTTTATTATTTTAGCTCCTTATAAGGTAGGTACATGTTAGACAACGCGGTTCGATTACCCATCAAACTTCACTAGGTCATCGATTAATCTTCGAATGGAACTCTACATCTGTATAATTCATTAGACGTTTATGTACAGAAGACAGCACATCAAGCTACTACAATCTGTCAAATTTCTTTATTAGATTTTCAACTTTATCGTTAGTGCATTAAGTTGAGTTTTTTGACAGTTTCGGGTAGGTTGATCTGCTGTCGTTTGTACATTGTCCCAGGCATTTCAACTGAGAAGAGTCTCTCACGCGGATGCATTAGTAAATTATCAATTGAACATCCTTTCACTGCGCCTGCGTGGGTGTCCTCTAATCCATATCATATTAATTCTATACTCGTCTAATAATGCTGAAAAGTCTGTTCCTTTGACCACGCTAGTGTATTAGTCACATTTGAAATATTCCCGATGACAGCTTCGGTGGCGTAGCGGTAGCGAATGCGGCCGCTGCACAAGGAGGCGCGGGTTCGATCCCCTCGCAGTGCAAATATTTGTATGCATGAATATGAATATTTGCATTGGTCTGGTCGTGCCTCGGAAAGCACGTTAAGCCGTTGGTCCCGGTTGCCATACGCACATCTAGTGGCAGTCGTTACGGGTTGATGGAGCCCTCAAAAGTCCTACAATAGGTCTAACTGCAATGCTTCGATGTCACCTTCGGGTTGTGGAGGTCAGACGGCAGTCGCTTTACGGAAAATATCGAAGTTTAGCCAAAATCAGCAGTTAGACTGGCAAAGCAGACCACAGATTCCTTAGCTGAAATGGCTACGGATGCGACTGGGATTAACGCTGAGATGATGATGATGATGATGAAATATCTCTTTGATTTTGATAGCTAAAGAAATAGTATAGGCTTGTAACATCACGCTAGTATCCGGTGAGCCGGGCAAATAGAAAAAAAATAGAAAGAACGCTAAACATAGCAATAGCAGGGTGTAGGTACAAAAAGTTGCACGTGAACCAAGCCGCGTGCACAGACTAGACCTTTAATAAATCCCAAGATACCCTGCATATAGAAAATGGAATTAATGAAACATTTACTAGTGACTATTAGTTTCTAAGTTACCGTTATAAAATAATTCCAACCGCTATGAATGGAACCATGTTCGGTTGTACGAATGTACAGTGCGTACTTTATCGATGTTATTTCTAATTATGACATTAATGGAGCTGCTGGTTGTTCGAATGTAATATCTATTCGTTTTGCATGGCGGTTTATAGATGCTTTCCTAAATCGATCGTTTAAGATTCTAGTTTATATTTTAGTCTATCATGGAACAAATTGGAACGTTCTTGTTAAGATGTTGGTAATTCTTCCAGTTACTATAAATACGCTTTTTTTTAAAAATAATTATAATCTAATACTCGACTGCAATCCCTCCTGATGGTAAACAGGGATGCAATCGTTGATAGTAAATCGCGCTAGGTTATTAAGAGCCTATACACTAAAAAAAAAAAAAAACTGAGTGAATAGGAAGGAAGACGATAGTTGAGCGAGATGATGGAATGTTAAACCCAAAAACACGATCAAAGATGCTGCGCCAGAGGGGGCACACATCGCAACACAACTGCACAGACCCGTCCTCCGTACGGCTTCACTAGTCATCATGCCGGAACACGACGAATCGCTTGGCGGCAAGACTTTGTCTGGTGGGTGGGAACTTCTGCCAGCAGCCGATGTTATAGCTTACTACCGAGAAAATTCAAAAACATTAAAACGCTTCTGTCATAAACATTCCATCTAGATTTTAAATTTCGTGTTGCTATAACCTCATTTTGTACTTCATTATTAGGGTTAGACTGTACTAGTAAGGGAAGACCAAAGAAACAATAGCTAGATTGTGTAGATCAGTGTTTTTCAAAGTGTGGGTCGCGACCCCCTAGGGGGTCGCCAAGTCACATTGAGGGGGTCGCTATTATCTTTAAAATTATAGAAGGTTCCAAATGGAATCAAACAGTTTAAAGTCTCTGTGGTTAATTGTGGGTATTCTGTTTTTCTGTTTAACTAAAAGATACCCAAAGCGACTGACTAAATTCAAAATTAAAAGCAGCAGGGAAGGGGGTCGCGTAATATTTATTGACACTAAGAGGGTCGTGCCATGAAAAAGGTTGAAAAACACTGGTGGAGATGATATGATGATGATGATTATGAGATGGATGTTTATCTAAATAAGTATCTATTATAAATATAGTGTCGTTGAGTTAGTATCCCATAACACAAGTCTCGAACTTACTTTGGGGCTAGCTCAATCTGTGTGATTTGTCCGTATATATTTATTTATTTATATGGCTTGAAAGAAACTGACGACTAATACAGACGTATGGATAAAAACACCATGTTGCTCCGACCTCAAATGAATTAAGATTAGAGTAGAAGAATATAATGAAGTCTTATGTACATAATCAGCCTATAATGTTCTCACAGTTGGAACACAGGCCTCCTCTCGTTGAGAAGGAGCGAACCGCAATCTACCACGCTGGCCCAAAGCAGGTTGGTAGATGTCATATGTCTTTGAAGTTTCTTTGGCTCTATGACATGCTGGTTTCCTCACGATGTTTTCCGTCATCGTTTTGAGAGCAGCAGTAATGAAATAATTTACATAAACTAAAGCGCCTGGCGGGATTCGAACTTACGACCTACAAGTTAAGTCGCGGATTATACCACTAGGCCACCGCTGCTCTCTTAAGTCTTAAGTACAGACGACAATACATCAACCTCGAAGATCGATCCGGACGAAGTGTTTCGCCACGTCCATTATACCGCGTACATCAAGGGACTGGAACAATCTGCCAGCGGCGGTGTTTCCATCGGACCACAATTTTGAGTGTCTTCAAGCCTGGACTGAATAGGCTCTTAATAAACTAGTACGCTTTACCAGCAACGATTGCATCACTGCTTGCCATCAGGCGGGATTGCGGTCAAGCGCTAGTTTATAATTTATTTAAAAAAAGCTACCTACTATAATCTGTGAAATTTGACCATAGAAAGTTTATCGCTAAAGCATTAAGGCTCAAGGTTGATTAAGGATTATTTGACCTTTTCAGGTAGGTTGGCCTTTTGTCGTCTGTACTTAAACTTAAATTCCCAAAAAAACTTTACCGGGACGAAAATGGGATCACCGTTACATCCGAGTCACGGATATCGATCAAACATGCGAGATATCGGGAGCTCGTATCGATATAATATGCATAAATAATGTGTAATGTCGCGACAGTAATCCTCTCGATTGACGAGCCATCAGATACACGACAGTACGTGATGTATCGATTTACTATAGATACCGCATTATTGTGTTATGAATTGTGGTTTCTTACGGAGTCGAGCTCAACTACAGTTCGGATATCGTCTGAGAGTTTTCGGATGGTTCTGATGTGAGTCGATTGTATCAAATTATTCGATGTTAGTCGTATCACTATCATCCTAATAATATTGTTAATGCGGTAGCTTGTGTGTATGGATGAATGTTTGTTACTCTTTCACGCAAAAACTGCTGAACGGATTTAGATAAAATTTGGCCCATAGATAGTTTATAACCAGAAATAACATCCTTACTAATATTAAAAATGGGAATGTGAGTTTGTTAGTTCCGCTTTCACGCCGTAACTACTGAACCGATTGCTTTGAAATTTTGGAGACGTAAAGTTAGAAGTCCGGATTAAATAATAGGGTACTTTTTATCCAGGAAAAAATTGATGTTCCCGAGGAAAATCTAAAAAGCGCGATATAACTGGACTCAACGCGGGCGAAGCCGCGGGCGGAAAGTAAAAGCGAGGTTTTTGCTTCTTCGTCTATACTCCATCGGGTAAGGTAGTTTAGTAGTAAACAAAAAAAAAAAACATTGAATAAACTTGACTTTAGTTGTTATTTTAATATTTCACATCGAAACCGGCATTTCCTAAGCCTTCCAAACTTTGAAATTATGTGTCACCTATGAACCCGCACTGGTCCCGCGTGGTAGATTACGGCCCACCCCCTCACCAGGAGACCTGTGTCCCAAGAGTGGAAACATACAACATATAGGCTGATTATGTTATGTGTTTATTATATTTCACAGTTGTACTTACTCGTCAACTTAATGTTATAATTCGAATTGTCACGCTAAGTTGAAAAGTGCAGCAGTAACTAGTATTTATTCAGTTAACCATATCATGTGGTTTTTTGTTTACCTGTTAACTACTCACCGTTGGACTAAAAAACTAAAAGTGTTTAGAGCAAAAAGAGACAGACAAGCTCACACATGATGTAGTTAAGATGGAAGTTAATACTGAAATGGCATTTGACAAAGATGCATAGGGCGTTGCTTTTGTATTAGCATAATCATTCTATAATCCTCGGTGGTAGGCCATAACATCGGCTGCCGGCGAAGTTACCACCCACCAGACAAAGTCTTGCCGCCAAGCGATTCGTTGTGTTCCGGCATGATGTCTGGTGAAGCCGTACGGGGGACGGGTCTGAGCAGTTGTGGTGCGACGTGTGGCGGGTACGATGCGCCAAATGGTGTTGTGTCGGGAGTTTGGTCGCGGAGAGTCTCCAGATCAATCTCCCTCTAGCGCAGCATCATTTGGTCGTGTTGGTCTTAAGTTTAACATTGCATCACCTCGCTCAACTGCCGTCTTCCTTCCTATTCCTAAGTTTTTAAGTGAATAGGCTTAATAAACTAGTGCACTTTACCATCAACGATTGCATCACTGCTTACCAGCAGGCGGGATTGCAGTCAAGCACTAATTTATAATTAAAAAAAAATAATGAACACACTATTTTTTAATTTTTTGTTTATAAAATTATAAACTAGCGTTTGACCGCAATCCTGCCTGTTGGGAAGCAGTGACGCAATCGTTGATGGTAAAGCGCACTAGTTTATTAAAGCCTATTAAGTCCGATGGAAACACCGCCGATACAGACGCCCTGTCAGTGAAAAAGGAGTCGCCCACACTGGGCCTGCGTGGTGTATTATGACCCAATCTACCACTTGGGCCTTTTTTGTTTGTTTTTTGGGAGAAACCTAAAGGCCCCTGGTCCTTGGGGATAGGACCAGGGAGTGTGGAATTCTTACCTCTCTAAAATCACCCCGGTGGTCACCATCTGCACATAAAAAGGGGCACCGTTACATCTTAAAAGACTAACCCGGAGCCCCCTCTGTGCAACGCCTTCTTCTTTTTCCTCTTCTTCAGCCTATAGATGTCCACTGCTGGACAAAGGCCTCTCCCAAGGCTTTCCATGCTGACCGGTCTTGTCCTGCCCGCATCCATCTGCCGCGAGGCCTCCCACTGGGCCTGCGTGGTGTATTATGACCCAATCTACCACTTGGGCCTTTTTTGTTTGTTTTTTGGGAGAAACCTAAAGGCCCCTGGTCCTTGGGGATAGGACCAGGGAGTGTGGAATTCTTACCTCTCTAAAATCACCCCGGTGGTCACCATCTGCACATAAAAAGGGGCACCGTTACATCTTAAAAGACTAACCCGGAGCCCCCTCTGTGCAACGCCTTCTTCTTTTTCCTCTTCTTCAGCCTATAGATGTCCACTGCTGGACAAAGGCCTCTCCCAAGGCTTTCCATGCTGACCGGTCTTGTCCTGCCCGCATCCATCTGCTTCCCGCGCGAGGCCTCCCTACGCTGTGTCTTCCAGTAAGTGGCCGCCACTCCAGAACCTTACTGCCCCATCGGCCATCGGTTCTACGAGCAATGTGCCCTGCCCACTGCCACTTAATTTTAGCGACTCGAAGAGCTATGTCGGTGACTTTGCTTCTTCTGTGGATCTCCTCATTTCTGATTCCATCACGCAGAGAAACTCTGAGCATAGCTCTTTCCATCGCCCTTTGTGTGACTCTGAGCCTTCGTATGAGGCCCATTGTGAGCGACCACGTTTCTGTTCCGTAAGTCATCACTGGCAACACACACTGGTAAAAGACGAGACTCAGACTTCAGTGTCAATTTTAGTCTTGAGATCTCTGGGGAGACTGTAAAGGTGTCTACCCGAACTTAACGATGTAAGGCAACACATCACCACTGTGTGCCCCCTTCCCTAAGATCACTCAGTGGGCTAACAGAGACCCAACTCTATTCGCCCGCGACCTCTAGTTCCGTGCGAGTTAGTGGATGTCACGTGTCTAAGGGCCCCGAACCCATGTGAATTGGGATATAGACATTAATTTTAAATTCCGTACCTTGCATCACCAAATATTCTATTGTATGGCAATGCTTTTTGGCTGCCATTGTTTGTTTCCAATATCTGTTTGCACTGCAATGCACTCAAACGCATCGCTTGAAAAGACACTCACGGTACTCGAACACCTGGCTAACTGTCAAGTAGTCTATTTGAACTCTACTTTCGTATGTATTTAAACATCTTCAATATTTTCTATTATTACAATAACATTTACTGTGAGATAAATAGTTGGCACTTTATAGGCGTTAATGTAAATAACAAGTATTTGCATATTTTAGACGGCTCTGTAAAGGGGACGGGTTTTTAAATAAATCGTGGGCGTCGCCGCAGGACGAGCTTATGTATAAATATGCATGCACATTAGGAGCATCCTGTCGATTCTATTTGTAATTACTCGATATACAATATTAAAGAAAACCCTGTCTGATCCGTGAAAGTATTATTAGGTATCGATAACTGATTCTACTAAAGCCTACAAAGCCGGCCTAAACTTTAAAAAAAATCCCCTAAAAGAATAAATATTATTTCGAAAAACGAGGTACTTAACTTAATACATGTGCGGTAGGCAATACATGCGCGTGCGAAGGGGGGCAGGGTAATAATCCAACCCGTGATACGCAGCGTAGCTCCCCGCCACTGCACTAACCGTGTCGTCATATTAATTGACTTGTTATAAAACCAGTAGCCTTAAACATAGATAAAACACCGCAAAGTGATAAAGAAACGCTGACAGAAACATTAATTAAAATCACTATCTTTTGCAATTACTCGTTCAAAGTCAATCGTATTTTAAAGCTTACAAATAAAAAATCCTACGGATGTAGGATTTTAAACGGATGGCCTCATAAATAAAGTAAAAGCTACATTTAATTCTTCGGACAACGGACACGACTTATATGTACAAATGATTTAATTACATCCTTAAATAAAGGCAGTCATAGAAAGGCAAATAATAGAAAATGTGCAGTTTTCGTAAAAAATTGTACGGAGGACGGCTCTGAGCAGTTGTGTTGCGATATGTGCCGGGTACGATGCGCCAAATGTTGTTGTGTCGGGAGTTTGGTCGTGGAGGGTCTCCAGATGAATCTCCCTCTGGCGCGGCATCGTTGGTCGTGTTGTTGGGTTTAACATTACATCATCTCCCTCAACTGCCGTCTTCCTTCCTATTCACTCAGGTTTTTGTACTGTATACTATTTTCTGAGGGAATAGGCTCTTAATAAACTAGCGCGCTTTACCACCAACGATTAAATCACTGCTTACCATCGGGCGAGATAGCAGTCAAGCACTAATCTATAATTATAAAAAAAAAACTCGAAAATGGCTCAACCGATTGTGATGAAATTTTGGTAGGTAAGTTGTTGTGAGCGCGCTGGAGAAGACTCCTATAATAAAAAAACTTAACAAAAAAAAAAAAAAAACCCACTGTCAAAAACCACTACAAAGTGAAAAATAACTAATTTTGGAAGTCGGTGTCTTTGGTGTTTATGTTGGAATCTGTGTAATTTCTGGTATTGTTGAATAAATGTTGAAAAGAATAAAAACAGTAAAAACAGTATATGATGGTTGCTATATTTGAAAGTAAGTCATGTCTATTTATTTCTTTTAATATTGACATTAGAACAAAATATCAAAAAGTACTTAGTACTGAAAAGACCAAGTAGTTTTACAACAGTTTATATATTCGGTTTCATTTTGAAAGTTCAACAATATTCATTGCGTTATTGCCATTGTTAAACAGGCACATTTTTCGAACATATGCAGCAATGGATTAGCAATATGCTTCAAAACGATCCCAATTGATAGTAATGGTACGCAATTAGGGTGCCACGAACCCCTCGTATAACCCGCGCAGATAAAGAAAGATCTGTAAATGGCGTCGGCTCGCATGCGTTCTCACCCACTCTATCGTTGTCTATACTCACAGAGGTTGTAAGCTCTGCAAAAAAAAATCATCGACAGCCCAGGATTCAAGCTTTCCAAACTACTGAAGCTACTTTGACGCACTCCCCAGTTATCGTTAATTTCGGTCCGCTAAAGTCTCTGTTATTTTGTTGTTTTTGTTGATATTTTTGTTTTTGTTGAGTTTGAACAATCAACTCAAAAAAAACAATAATAAAAAAACACAACAACAAACAATAAAATGTCAAATTACCGTTGTAAATAACAATATTTACAACGTAAATTTGACATTTTACTATCTTAACTTTTGATTTGTGATTGAACAATGGCATGTTTGTCAACCGTACCATAAGTATCCGCTGCCATTTTCAGACCTTTTCTTTATCTGCGCGGGTTATACACATATAAAATTATCATGATCATCTCAGCGTTAGTTCCAGACGCATCGAAACTTTTTTCAGCTTTTTGGAGTCTGAGGTCCGCTTACCAGTCTTAACTGCTGATTTTGGCTAAACTTCGATATTTTCCGTGAAGCGACTGCCGTCTGACCTCCGCAACTCGATGGCGATATCGAAGCATTGTAGTTAGACCAATTGTTTGACTTTTGAGGGCTCCGACAACCAGTAACGACTGCCATTATATTCATGCATACAAATATTACGCTACGTCACGGAGGTTTTCATATAAATTACAGAACATAGATATGAAAAATCTTATCATAAAAATCTGACGTAATTCGGTATCAGTTCGACCCCTTTCATATTCATAAAACTGTTGAGATAGTCCAGCCCAGATTATCTTTTCCCCAGTCTGTCTCTATGCACTACAAACACCAACTTTCTGCATTGTGCAATAGATTTCGAAATATTTGCATCCGCACTAAACGATTGCACTTTCAAACTGTTAAATAATCGACCTATAGGAATTACAAATCAGTGCACAATAGGCCGCTGTTTTCAATATGAATAGTTAAAACGGACATACAGATTTCGGTCACGTGTCGAATGCATCCTTTACATTAAGTAACGGGATACTTTATAGGTTATTTTATGGTTGTCCGAGTTTGACAGGATATATTTTGGTCATCCTTTTATTTATGCAGGTCAAGTTTTTGGTTCAGTGGGTCTCGAATATTTGGGGTCGGCTTGGTCACCTTAGCACTTTGATTTTAATCATTTCTTGTTGTTTTTATTCTGTAGGAACTTTTTAGTGTAGGTGTAGGTAGTAGCTTTCCGACCGCGGCTTCGCCCGCGTGGAATTCGGTAGTTCGGTTCGCAATTCTAATATCGCGCTTTTTTATTTTCCCTCATTTTCGGGGATTAATATTATCCTATCATTTAGCTAAGTTTCATGTGTGCATATTCGTTTGCAATATATTACCTTGTTTTAAACGACACGCCATCTATCACCTAACTGGGATGAAGCTAGCAATATTTTGTTTACCCTTGGTAATATCAAATAAAAAGTACCTATTATTTAATCCGCACTTCTAACTTTACGTCTGCAAAATTTCAAAGCAATCGGTTCAGTAGTTACGGCGTGAGAGCGGAACAAACAAACAAAGTCACTTTCCCATTTATAATATTAGTAAGTATGGGTACATTATTTAGTAGTAAAATATTTCTGAGTCTTTATATGTATATACAATATGTAAGAAAACCCTGTCCTATCTGTGAAGGTATTGTTAGGTATCGTTAACTGATTCTAATAATGCCTACAAAGCCGGCTAAACTTAAAAAAATCCCCCAAAAAAATAAATATTATTTCGAAAACTTAATGCATGTGCGGTAGGCAACCCGATAGCCCCGCCCCCTTCACCTGCATGTATGCGCGGTGAAGAAACGGAAACATGGCATGTGGTCGCGTCGCTATTCGCTCCTTCACAAATGGTGTTGTCAGTTTTTAAAAATACCAAATTTCGGGGAAAAAAGATTATTTCAAAATTCATTATTATTGTTACAGTGATGATTATGTAAAAATTTATATTATATTTGGTCAAGTGTTTACCTAACCTTTATTATCCTTATGGGTCGGACAGGGTTTTCTTTACATATTGTATATGTTCTTTTTTAATTATTTTATTTTTTAATCTCCACGTGTACAATACATTGGGATAAATGCTATGCCCCGCAAAACCGTTTTCACGGCTTTGTCTATAGGAACGGAACAAACAGTGCATCAGCAATAATTAAATATGCAACAATATTACAAAAAGTTACATCAACAATATCAGGTCTTACAGAATTGCTTACAGACTACTGAGTAAGAACATTTTAAGAAAAAAAAAAAGAGATTATTTCAAAATTCACTAGTATTGTTACTATGATGATTATGTAAAATTTCATATGTTATTTGGTCATGTGTTTACTAACCTTTATTATCCTTACGGGTCGGACAGGGTTTTTTTAACATATTGTATACCCTTTTTTGTTACATGTTGTATACTTGAACAGCGGTCACGGACCTAAGGACCACAAAATGGATGTGGTCCTAGTTTGTCTATAGTTACAGAAACAAATTAAAACTTCTTATAAAGAACAGCATACAGAGCTAAACGACTTAATTGCCAAGAGAGCAGCAAACTAGATTCCTTAACACACCATAATATGTGAATTCAGATTATACCATTATAAATAGGAGGTGTAAAACAAGATTGTACCTACTATTTAATGCCGTATTTTTCCGGTTCAGGATGAGTGCGATGGGTCTGGCTAGCTTAGATCAACTTGCGAAGCTTCGTTTCATTTTAGGGTTCCGTACCTAAAAGGTGAAACGGAACCCTATTCATGAGACTCCGCTGCCCGTCTGCCCGTCTGCTCGTCCGTCTGTCACCAGGCTGTGTCTCATGAACCGCAATAGCTAGACAGTTGAAATTTTCAGAGATTATGTATTTCTAATGCCGATATTTAGTCGTGGTGGCCTAGTGGTTAAAAGACCGGCCTCTCAGGTATGAGTGCGCAGGTTCGATTCCAGGTCAGGCAAGTACCAATGAAACTTTTCTAAAGTTATATGTACTTTCTAAGCATATCTTGGACACCAATGACTGAAGGTGAAGGAAAACATCTTGAGGAAACCTGGACTTTAAGTCTGAAATCGCCAACCCGCATTGAGCAAGCGTGGTGATTACGCTCAAACCTTCTCTGTATGAGAGGGAGACTTGTGCTCAGCAATTAGGACGATGAAAGGTTGATGATGCCGATATAATAACAAATACTAAAAATAAAAAATATGTATAAACTATTCAAGGGCGGCTCCTACACAACAGTGCGATTTGCCTTTTCTTGCTTCATTTTAAATGGTAGCGGCCCTAGCGACTTCGCCTTCGCGTGGTTAGTTAGTTATGCTCGCTCCTATTGGTTACAGTGATGTTATATAGCCTAAAGCCATGCTGAATTAATGGGCCATCCAACGCAAAAATAATTTTTTCAAATCGGACCAGTAGTTCTGATTAGTGCGGCAAAACAAACAAACAAACTCTTCAGCTTTATGTATTAGTATAGATTCATAGAATAAATATTCACTTAGTTTTTAAAGATATTGGTACGAAACCCTTCGTGCTCCGAGTCGCACATGGCCGTTTTTTTTAATATTTTAGCATTTTATAACACCCTTTATATTTTGGTTTTGCGGAGGATCTCATGGCCTTCCTTTATCATGGAAGTGACAGAGAGGTTTCTTGCTTGGCTATAACACTACGATTGTTGCATTCTCAAACAAGATGATCCTCCAGAGCTTTCCAGCTAAACCATTGCTTTATTGTGTATATCACAAAGCGCTTTATGCTTACTATACAAAAACCAAAACATTTATTAGTCAGGAACAGCGTATACTATTGACAGTGACATTAAATTAAAGCTTGATGGCTGAGTTACGAGCGCTGACAAAGCATTGGGTAACAGTCCGTTCACCCGTCAGTTTGTGTGTTTGTCATCAATGCTTGGCCTTTGTTCGCGACCCCTGCTCGTTGTACTACGAATTGTTGAAATTTCGAAATCAATTATGAACTGACGACGGCAGACTGTGGTTTAGCCGTGCCATTGACTTTGGGTTTTTGTTGGGAAAAGGGAATAGGATGCGGTTTCATTAACACATTCATACAGCCACTGAAGTTTGTGTGGCATTTGACTAAAAAAAAAAAAAACTAATTAGTCCGTCAGTCAGATTTCTCAAAATACTACACATATTTTTCTTTTCATATAAACAATAAATGAAGACGACACAGCGCGTAGAAAACTCTTATAACGTCACTGCACGCTACACTTTTAGCGGCCAGTGACGTTACCACTCGCTCACTCATGATCTTTGATGCCTTTTATATTTGTCAATTTTATTGATTTGATAAAACAAAATATACGTACTTATCCTATTTTTCTATAATCTGAATGACGGACTAAATAGAATCAATTTTTTTTTTACCGAGAAACATCCCTAGTTGAACTTTTTTTTTTTTACAAAATATTCCTGTTATGAATCTGTATTCATTATTATCATTATAGCAGCCTGTAGTCAAGTAAATAGGTACCCCTTTTACTATATGTCACCCCTACCATTCTAAAGTGTATACAAATCCTTACCATCCATGTCATATTCGGACAAATGAATTGACAAAATCACGCAGTGACTTGGCAGTGCCATTGATAAGCCTTTATTAGTGAAAAAAGAGTCATCATCATCATCAATCTTTTACAGTCACACTGCTGGGCTGGTCTCCTCTCATACAGAAGGATTGAGCGAGCGTAATCACCACGCTTGCTCAATGCGGGTTAACGATTTCAGACTTAAAGTGCAGGTTTCCTTCAAGATGTTTTCCTTCACCAAGATATATGCACTTAGAAAGTACATTACAACTTTACTTTTCTGACCTGGAATCGAACCCGCACTCTCATACTTGAGAGGCTGGTTTTTTAACCACTAGGCCACCACGACTTTGAAAAAAGGGTAATCATTCTTTTTTTAAATATTCAAACATTCTTACCAGTAAAATAGCAAGTGCTTTTTTTTTTGGTTTTAATAGACTCAAATATCCATCAATCCATCTTTATAATATTCTCCTGGGAATATCCACTGTCGGGTAAATATCCCTTCTCCCATCCATAACCTAATCATGAAAGTTAAAGAAAAACTATATTATTATTATTTTTACCTTTATAAACTAATGCTTAACCGCAATCCCGTCTTATCTGGGGCTAGTAACAGGGTGAATACTCAGATTCCCATTGTTGATAAGGTTGTATGGATGTCAAAACCCATGCTGCGCTGATCAATATTAAGATATCTTAAAAGCTTGTAGCGAAACAATAACCGCCCGTATTTATACCATAAATATAAATTTGCACAAAATGTAGGTACTGACGATAGCACATCAGGCTACTACAATCTGTCACAGTTCTTTATTCGACTGTCAACTTTATCTCTAAAGCATTAAGGCTCAAAGTTGATTGGGAATATCTGACAGTTTGGGGTAGCTTGACTTGCTGTCGTCCGTACCTATTACAGCAGCGTCATTCTGTCATCATCTCACCGTGTAAACTTAGGTGAAATGGAGTGTCGAGTGAGTTGTCATTCCAACATTAATTAATAACACCTCTTCTCATGCCTAACGATATTTCATTAAAATCGGTTCTGCCGCTTTGGAGGGAAGAAAAAAATAGATATTTATTACCACTGGTTTGAACATAACAACATTAAATATTAATCAACTAAACTTATAACAACGCAGTGTTTTAGATAAACTCTGGCACCTAATTTAAGAATTAACTTGTGTTTAGGGTGCTAGGGTCCTCGCCTGCTAATTAAACCAAAAGTAACAGTAGTTGTTAGCCAAGCAAAATACAAATTAGGTCACTAAAATAAATGCTGCTTACCATCAGGCAGGATTGCGGTCAAGCGCTAGTTTATAATATGTATAAAAAAAAACAATAAACTAACTAGCCAAGTACCTATATATATCAACCTGGTAAACATGTTGTAACTAATTATTTTTTAAAAAAGGAGTTCGAGGGCTAATACTTAATAGATTTTTATTTACTGTCTAGTGTCTACCTAGATTAGATGGAATCATGGATGTAGCTGGGGTACTGTGACTGTCATTACTTTCAAAACATAATTGCGTATCACCATAATTACTATCAATTGTAATAAATTTGAAGCGTATTGCCATTGATATAATATTAAACAGATATGATATGCTCTAACAAATTAATCAAAATAAATGTGCCGATCGGAGCAGCAGCACACACATGCAATTTTTTTATTCTGCGTACATTTCACACGTTGGCACAGTGTGAGTGAGATGGGACGCAATCTAAAGCATAGAGAAGAAAAATATGGCTAGTGTTTGTCGTTTGCGCTTAAATAGAATCGACGAAAACTAAAGCGACTTGCTGGACTTACCTCCTTTTGTACGCTTCATTTTCAGTGCGCTAGTGACGTATCTACCTTAATTTAATATTATATCAATGCGTATTGCTAATCTATTGGTCCATCTGTTCCAAAAGTGTGTGTGATGAACAACGTAAATATCGCAATGAATACTGCTGAACCGTCTAAATGAAATCCACTGCTACTACACAACAAATTATCCACCGTTCCTTTAATAGCGGCATCTGTCTATCATTAGCCGTCAATAAGCTAGAAAATTATCGTCCAATTAAAAACGCTTCGATAATATCAAACCATCAGACTCTGCGTCGTGTAATGCTGTCAATTTCCTTCCAAACTGTCTCCCTAATGCAAGGTTACATAGATTGAGTACGCGCAAGGTAACGTGTAATTTTAACATTATCGAGTAAACGGGTAACGTCAATTCTGTATTCAATGCGGGCATCGCGTCCAGTGGCCACTCGGCGCCGCCCGACATCGATACATAAATTGAATCTCTCGATTCGATTCGATCACTGTAATTACACCACAAGATCGTCGTGCACTTAATACATCGACTTCCGACGAAGAGTCCCTAGACCGCCGCTTGGTATTATGGCAATTGATTTTATTGAGACATAGGGCGCAATCGTTGAACAGTTTTCTATATCCCACTTCTATATAGCCCACCGCACAATTACATCAATCGAAAACCTACAATAAAAGTCAGTAATTATGACAGTAAATGCCTATTCTTTATTCAAACGACGTTCGGTTTCCTCTCTTACAATCTACTAGAGGTAATGTGCGTCTATGTTTAAACGATTATCATTAAACTAGCTTTCCGCCCGCGGCTTAGCCCGCGTGGAGTTCAGTTATATCGCGCTTTTTAGATTTCCCTCGGAGATATCAAATTTTTCCGTGATAAAAGGTACCCTATGTTCTTTCTCAGGGTCAAAAGATTGTCTGTGCCAAATTTCATCAAAATCGGTTGAGAAGTTTTAGCGGGAAAGCGTAACAGACAGACAGACAGACAGAGTTACTTTCGCATTTATAATATTAGTATGGATTATATGAGGGTGTGTTAGATTTTACTGCATATTTTAGTGACATAAGACCTAGTTTACCTGAATAGAAAACAATAAAAGTCTATAAAAATCAGGAAATATGTACACGAAAGCAAACACTAAACTGTTATAACAATATTCTTGCATCACGTTCATGTTTATATTGTACAACGATGCGCTTCTAACAGATGATCGTCTCACCCAAAACAGTTCTCAAAATAAATCTAAAGGCGGCGATGGGGCAATCGCACATGTCAATCGCACCAACCCGACATCCAATTAGGTCGGCGGAAGACGCTACAGAAGCGTAATCTAGACGCCGCCGTCTGCCCGCGCCCTCCGAGATTCATCCCATTACTCTTACCGTTCGCTGCGATTGCTCGCTCCACCACCACGATAAATAAACCACGAGTCATCATGAGCCTCTTCCTTAACACGCCGCAATCCGCTGACAAGGAATGTGACGCTCGCAGGTAGATACAGCAATGAAAGCAGCTAAGTACGACTCTCCAGCTATCGTGATCAACCGGCCGACCGCTACGGTTATTGGCAATCACGCTCCACCATTAGTCGAGCTTCTAATAAAGATATAAATTACGAAAAGTTAATTAAAACGCTTATCGCTGTCCCGGTGGCAACGTGCCCGCCATCTACGCGGTCGCTAGCTTGGAAAATTGAACGATTTATGGGAGAAACGGCAAACAAACATCTGTTAGTGCCTGATTGATTTAGTGCCGGTGACAGCCCTTGTACAAATATTTTGGTACTTTGTTACTTTCACGTCAACGTCGTGATACAAATTGAAACTAAATCAGTGTTTTCAGATTTGCATAATGCGAACTCAGTGGTTGTAACGAGTTTCTCGGCGAAACATAAATTACTCCACACAAATCTGTGATATCGTCCGCAGATTTTGCACTTAGCGTGGCTACGGTACGATGAAGACAATCTGCCTTAACGGTGAACATTCCCTGATATCAAGACAGATAACAGAATGGACAGCGTTCAGAGACGGAATCGAAATGCAGCTGCTTTCCAATTCAATTCTACCTTTTCCCAATATGATTACCATTGCGAGAGACACGGAAATGCATTAGCACAATAACTGTCAGTTCGTCCGTTAGCGCACACAATATGACGTGGACACGGTCTGCGGGCGTGATGCGCGCGCGCATTAAATGGGTGCGATTCTCACGGGGACGCCAGACGACGCGCATCGCAACCAACTAGCGACCGGGCGACCTCAGGCCACAGGGGAAGCATTGCATAATGCTTCCCCTGTGGGCTGGGAAAAATATAAGTACATAATTAAGAACTAATGAATAGATTTTTTATTGAGAATCAGCAAATATGGTTTTGTGCTGTTCGAACCCAAAACAAAGCTGCCGCTAAGACAAAATTATGAACTAAATTGAATAGTTGTATTTTTTTTTTATAATTATTATTACAGGATTAAAGGTTTTCAAATTATTATTTAGCAGTAAGAAAATTTATAACAATGTTTTATGTGTAACATGTTCCATATATAGCTCTGGTTTAATTAGCCAATTACCGTACCAAAGGAATCAATTACAATCCGTCATTAAACTGAATTAATAAATAATATCTTTTCCAAATGAATTATATCCTTATAAGGCGTCACGTATAGCCATAACGAATTGAAGAATGAAATTGATTTCAACTGCTACCGTCTCCATAGAAAGCTGAGTTATTGTCAGAGTAACAAATTGCTTCGTGTGGCAATCGTGCGCAGTTTGAGCGAGTGTCCATTAATTGTCAGGGAGGCATCATGCATCACTGATTCCCGCATGCGCGCTGATGCAACGGAGGTGAAAGGACCAGATCCTTGCGCAACGGGGAATTAATGGCTAACTAATTACGTTTCTCTGGAGTTTCGAAATATTTGCCTATTGTTTAGGGAAATTGATGCCAATCTTACCTGTTCCACCAGTTTTTGTCTGATAGTTTAAATGGTAGGCAACTCTTTGTCTTTGAAGAAGGTATTAGTAGAGGTTTGCGTATTTGTTATGTTAATAAAGCAATGCTCGACTAAATAGAAAACGATTAAAATACTAAAAAATAAATCTTAAGTTTAGTTTTCAAAAACACAAAAAGTAAAACTATAAAGTATTCATGGAAAGCACTTCAAAAGCTAAAAATACACTGAAAGTGAAATAAAAAGACTTTATCGACAAACATGATGCGTCTTAACAAGCCGCTGACATTTCTGACATTTGTGTAAGTAAATCTGTTCACGGATGCGTTTCGCTTCGGGCCACTTATGGGTGTGGACACTCTTGGATAGTTGATGGTTATGCCAGCTAGGCTGTTTAAAAAATGTCAGTGCTTGAGAAAAAAAAAAAAGAAATATCAAGATAGTCAACGCCGAACGTCGTTTTGAAGCTGTATTCTATTTTCGAAATGTTATTGCATTTTTAAACAGATTAACAGACAATACAATCTTTTTGTCAAAAAGTTATGCTATCAATTAAATTACGACTTTATTTATCCTACCATGGAATAAAAAATAAAAGTTATTTATTTAACACCATGTTGTGTTGTTTGTGTGATGTGAGGATATCTTCAGTACAAAAACAAAGCTTCTCAGTCCGGACTGTGTATGACGATTTTTTGCCAGCATATCATATTGTATCGTATTCTAAAGTGCTATTTAAACCTACCCTCCAACATACAAGATGTCAATGATAACCAGAATACATAAATAAAACCTTTTTGTTTAATTGTTTTGTATTGTGTACTTTAAATTTGGTTTAAAACGGAATTAGTACACCTATGTACAACTTATTTGGTTGTAATTTTAAGGAGCATTTTTCTCTAGTTTACCAAAAATGTATTCTATGTATTATGGTAATTGGTAAACTAGTACTTGAAGTTGATTACTTATTCTTGTAAGATCTAAACTGTATGCATGTCCTAAGAAAGATAAACACTTGGTCTTCCCATTCATGTCTAAAAGAAAGAAATATGAGGCGGACATGAACTTTCACTGTTTATGTTAAAATATAGAATATAAAACATCACGATTTGCGCATTTGTGTTCCGGTGCACAATGATCGTGCCTAGAAAGTAGTTAATGCAGTCAAAGTCACGAGTAATAACTAGTACCTACAATACTGTAATGTGCAATTAATTTCACAAAAAAACACATCTCTACCTAATTACCTTCTCCAAATTCTTTTTAAAACTTTCACATGTTTTGTCTCGGTTGAAAAATTTCGTTTTCAAGCCAATGTTACACTGTTCCTCTATTATCTATGGCGCGTCGGTGATAGAGGATGACGGCACGTTTTAAAGCGAATGAATTGCAGAAAACAGAATGATTGAGACGTGAATTCGCTTTAATAGCATCAAATTAATATCCATATAGCCTTTTATTAGCGAGATGAAAATCATTGCAGAAATGTCCAGTTCTGTGGGCTATTGTGTCGTATGGAGTATGTGAAAGTCAAGCTTGGCTTCGACCAGGTTAGGTGTCAGATTTTTTTGGATTTTTGTTGACGTTATACACACATAGTTCTTGTCAGTTTGATGCTGATGGACAGCTTTATAGGAATTTGTGTAGAAAGTGTCAGTCTTGAGAATGTTATGTACCTCATCTTGGCAACGATGGGAATATAATATTATTTTGATGTCTGGTGAAGCCGCCCGGAGGACGGGTCAGAGCAGTTGTGTTGCGATGTGTGCCGGGTACGATGCGTTAAATGTTGTTGTGTCGGGAGTTTGGTCGTGGAGGGTCTTCAGATCAATCTCCCTGCGGCGCAACATCGTTGGTCGTGTTGTTGGGTTAACATTGCGTCACCTCGCTCAACTGCCGTCTTCCTTCCTATTCACTCAGTCCTTTTTTTTTTTTGTGAATAGGCTAGCGCGCTTTGCCATCAGGCGGGATTGCAGTCAAGCACTAGTTTTTAATTATAAAAAAAATGTGTCAAACCATTTTATAAACTTAGTAGTTTCAACGACTTTTTGTTTAAATTTTTCTCCTATTGCTAACAATGACAGTCGAATTATTAATTCACTTACTGCCAGTTTCACAAGAAAACAGATTAGATACATTATAGTTTAAATCACTGTTTAATTCTACTATACGGGAAGCTATAATAAAAATATACAGTATGTTAAATAACAGAGGGCGTTCCCTTAAACTCGTTAATATATATCATTAATAGATTAAAATAAAAATATCAGCATAGAAAAATAAGCATAAAAAATCCGAATAAAAAAAATTCTAATTGGAAATAAATTTGAAACCTCCTGTTTTAAATGAAAATAGTAGTCGTCATGTATAAATAAATTGCGACGTTGCCGTCTTTCATGTTCGCGTGTACAGTGTGTTTCTTTTACATGTCAATTTAAAATTTTATTGAATATTTTCATATTGGAAAAAATTTTAAAACATTTTGTTTTCGAATGGAAATATTTTTTTTAGCATGTATGTATGCTATACTATTTCGGGTTAACGGGATCGCCCTCTGTTAGTTAACATACTGTATATCTGGGGTGGAGACCTAGTGGCCTGAAATACAGGCTTCGGCTTAGCTTAGGCACCAGTCTCCCACAATATTTTTGTATAAGCCCATAACTGGACAACATTATTTTTATTTTGCTATTATTTTATGTGGATACTAGCTTTCCGCCCGCGGCTTCGCCCGCGTAGAGTTCGTTTATATCGCGATTTTTATATTTCCCTCGGGAACATCTAATTTTTCCGGGATAAAAGGTAGCCTATGTCCTTTCTCAGGCTCTAGACTATCTGCCTACCAAATTTCATCACAATCGGTTCAGTAGTTTTGGCGTGAAAGCCGGACAGACAGACAGACAGACAGAGATACTATCGCATTTATAATATTAGTATGGATTGTGGTGAGAAAATAAATAAATATTATTATTAGTTTGTAGCAACCCATCTTCAATCGCTCCCCTCGTCTTTGTAAATTCGACACCTACACACATTACCGCCCGTAAATGGTAATACCGATGATGTTAGCGGAAAAGCGAATGTCCATGTGTGTGCAGGGGCGTGCACAGACATTTCGAGTGGGGTATGCATATTCACTACCGAAATGTGTGCTTATACAAACTTATTTTTGCTTTATACGAATCCTGAATATAGTTTGTTCAGAATAAGCAACTGAATCGATTCAAATCATTTTTACACTATGTATGTTATATTTTTTCCCAAATACATTTAGCCATTGTTGCATCATGGCAACAGCTGACGGAGGTCAACGCCCCGCGTGCCCACCTGATCGGTGGATTGGATTGCATATTTTTCCTTTAATAAGCGAATCGTCGTGACCACGGAACGCAAAATTTTGTTTACCTAAAAAGCAGACGATATCGATTAACCTTTTGAAAATTTTTTGTGTTTGAAAATGTCTATTTTAAATGTCTATTCAAACTAGACTCTATTCTACCAAAAATTTAGTACTTTAGGCAAGAATCTAAATGTTTTTCCGACGAATCGTATTTAGAGGAGGCTTTGTGAAATTAAATCTGAATATCCATAACCCCAAAACATTTTATTAACATGTTTTGAAAATAATATACACGGAAAACAAAATAATTTGTGTGTATACCCCCTGCTAACCAGTTATAATTATCATAATACTTTTTATTAAAACAACGTGTGACATTACCTTTCTTTTGAGTTAAGTTCAAGTCGCGAACACAACGGCACAACGCCCTTTTACAACTATTTTATATTTTTGCTCAAAACTTAATGTTGAAAAAGACACTATTTTTAGTTTACCTAAACACACATCACCATAAGAGAACAGAGCTCACAAGAATAATTTTCCATATTTTAGAAAGAAATACTTATCTAAAGTAAATAAACGAATTCAATTCAGTTTGCACTCAAAACGACACCCAAACATCAATTTTCAATATGGCCACAAAAAAGATTACGTAATTTATTATTGTGAGTCTGGTAAAATAAAAACGTATCTTAACGAAAAACAATTAAGTACGCAATTTGTCAGCTTTTCGAATTGGCCGGATTATAATAAGCACTGCCTAAATCGGTTCATTTTCTCAATGAAATTGCACAGTCGCACACGAGAAGCTTACGCACACATTCAAACAATTTCATTCAAAATACGACCACACACGCTAACCAGGGAGGCATTTTTAGTTCGTGCTTACGTCGCTCTGTCTCCGTGGCGCTAGAGTGACGTGTATAGATGTTATGCATAATATGTGTTAGCTAGTTCGCGCTAGCCCCAAAAGATGGCAGTGTTTTAGACTGTAGTGTTTTTTAAATAAAATTTTACTGTACTACAAAAATTATATTTTAATACGATTCGGGTGTTCCGAATTAGAAAATTATCAGGGTATGCAGTGCTTATATGCCTCTATGGAGCGCACGCGCCTGTGTGTGTGCAAGCGCAGGGGTCGACAACACGATCAGAAATAGACAGGGAACTAGACGCTGTGATGGGAGTCACTAATTATAGCACCAGCGCAGGGAATCACCCAGAGGGGATGTTACCATACCTTGAAAATAACCGGGATAATACTAATTATTCTTACTTTTAATCTCTTCACGCTTCTAATAATAAAAGCTTCTAATTTTCTGTAAACAGTTTTTTATGTGCTTGTATTGTATTTTTACAGCGTTGTAAAAGAAATTTTATGTCTTAATTGCGGGGATACTTTTTAAAGCTAGGATAGTAATCGAATAATATTATAGCATATACTAGATCTATTTGTGCACACGGTGCTAAAAAAAATTAGTGTTAGCAAAATCATCCGGTTGAGTACTAGTTTTGACGGTCACACGAGTTTAGTAAAAACCGGCCAAGTGCGTGTCGGACTCACGCACAAAGGGTTCCGTACCACTGATTTCTGAAATTAAAGGATTTAAGTTTTTTGTATGAAGGTTTACGCGGTAATAAGCGGTTTACGATTTACGAGGTATTAAAAAAAAAACTACTTACTAGATCTCGTTCAAAACAATTTTCGTTTGTAGTTTTTATAGTAATGTACATCATATGTTTTTTTTTTTTAGATTTTTCATTTTCTTATTTTAGAAGTTAGAGGGGGGAAGGTGGGACCAACTTTTTTGCACTTTGGAAGCGTCTGTCACGCGAACTATTCGGTTTAGAAAAAAAGTGTTTTAGAAACCTCGATATCATTTTTAAAGATCTATCCATAGATACTCCACACGTATGTATTTGATGATTTTTTTTGTCCTAAGTGTAAGGGGCCCCAATATTTATTATTATGTTTTTTATTTTTGCATCAAAATCTTAATGCTGTTCACAGAATATATCTACCTACCAAGTTTCAACAGTATAGCTTTTATAGTTTTGGAAAAAATGGCTGTGACATACGGACGGACAGACAGACATGACGAATCTATAAGGGTTCCGTTTTTTGCCATTTGGCAATGGAATATCGTGAGGAAACCGGCATGTCCTAGAGTCAAAAACTTCGAAGACCTGTGACATCTACCAACTCGCACTGGACCAGCCTGATAGATCACGGCCCACTCCCTCTCACCACCGAGAGGAGGTCTGTACCCCAGCAGTGGGAACAATATAGGCTGATTATGTAAGTAATAATTCAAAAATAGAATTCCAGCCTATTAAACTATCACACTAGCTTCTCATCCTCGTTTACTAGCCTAAAAATGAGGATAGTCCTGTATACGCGAAGCCAGATATTGTTAGATTATTAGCACAGTCTTTATATATCCTTTTTTTTTGTTGGGATGGAAAATCATTAAACGACTTCTCGCACTATGGGCGGAGCGGAAGGGCGTGTCAGACTTTTACTGACCCACCCGCCTGAAAAACACTTTCCTGCACTTGCCTGAAAAACTATGTATTTCGTGACATGTAAAACATTTTGGTCGCCACGAAGCCACCATTTTCTAATATTTGTGCGGATACTTTTTATAGTTGTCAGGGGTTAAGAACGTTTATGTTACTATTCGTGACTAGTAACGCTCTGAAACCTCTGTGCCCGTGTTGAAATAAAATTGAAACAGCATTCGTGAAATTGCTTTTATTTTGAAAATATATTTGTACTAATACGACTTGGCTTACACATTATAACGATAGCTGTGTCTTGCGGTTCCACCCGCATAAGTTTCGATCACACGGCAATATTAGGGTAAAAATTATTCTATACAACATTATTTTTTGTGACACGTGGCCAGTGTTTTTAAGTAAAGAATATATGTACAAAATTTCATAAAGAGATCATGAAAAACCACAAAGTTATGAGCTTGTTATCCTACTTGGCTGTCCCAACAAAAATATATTCCACGCTCCGCTCGGGCGAGACTCTGGCTTCAGCTGTTGCGCGGGCGTGCGCAGAGCTATGATCTATCTTAAGCTGCGTGGCGCGCTCGGTAACCACGCTGCAACAATTTCTAAATGTATTTGGGAAAAAATATAACTTGGTGTAAAAATGATTGGAATGGATCCAGTTTCTGAACAAACTATATTCAGGTTTCGCATAACCAAAAAATTGCGTTGTATATTAGTTCTGCAGGGTAATTGCTTAACACATTATCAGTAGCAATGGGTTTCGTTTTGACAGTTGAACAACATTCATTGCGTTATTTACGTTGTTGAGCAAACACACTTTCGAACATAGCGAGCAATGGAATAGTAATAAGCTTCAAAATGATTCCAATTGATAGTAATAGAGGTTTTTGGCGGGAAGCTAAGATGAGTGCCACGCTCATTTTTCATTGGACTTTTAAATTATTTATAGTGTCGTTTACTAAATAAAAACGCGTGATTTATGTAGTAAAAAGTGCATTCAGTGAATAATTCATAAAGAACAGTGAAATATTGTAGCATAGTGGCCACATCATGGCTTTGTACCAAAACTTCCTCCTAGTGTCAGTTCACGCGAGAAACGAAAGGAGATAGGTTTAGTTAGGATAAGTTTAGGATAAGTTAGGATAAGTTACAAAAGAAGACAAGATATAATTAAGACTTGGCTTAAAGGTCTTAGAAACCAGGCCATAAAAACCCCAAAAAAAAAAATTTATAGTAATAGTGTGTTACGCAATTAGGGTGCTCGTTGTAAACGCATAGCAATGAGAGTGGTAGGGCGCGGGAAAGCTAAGTTGATTCACAGCCCTTAATTTTTTTACGTAACGTGGTTTTGATTCACTTCTATTTCCAACATTAATGGACTCAGTACCGTAATTGGCCTTAAAAGGTGTGAAAATTAAACCTGACTTTATTGACACCATGTCGACCAGTATATAAACATAACTCCTCTGGTTGTTACGTAGATTGCAACCATTAACGTCTTTAAGAATCAGTTATTTAATAGATTTGACGTGGCATATTACATGGCACTAAATACTCTATGCTTTTTATCAAAACATATTCTAGTCCTTTGGTATAGTCAATTTTCTACATTCAATAAAATGGTCTTTTGGTAAGCATTAATCTGTGGAGTTCTGCTTTTTATCAAAACAAATTCTAGTCCTTTGGTATAGTCAATTTTCTATATTCAATAAAATGGTCTTTTGGTATGTGGTTCTTTGGCCATCATCATCAGCATTAATCCCAGTCGCATCCGAAGCTTTTTCAGAATTGGAGTTTGGGGTCCGCCTTACCAATCTAACTGCTGATTTTGGCTAAACTTCGATATTTTCCGTGAAGCAACTACCGTCTAACCTGCACAACCCGAAGGCGATATCGAAGCATTGCAGTTAGACCAATTGTAGGTTTCGAGGGCTCTAACAACCCGTAAGGACTGCCATTAGAATTTAGATGTTCGTTTGGCAACTGGGACCAACGGCTTAACGTGCTTTCAGAGGCACGACCGGACCAGTGCAAATATTCGGCCTCCGTGGCGCAGCGGTCAACACGCCTGCCTGCGACGTGGAGGCCCCGGGTTCGATCCCCGGCCAGGTCATGATGGAAAACGATCTTTTCCTGATTGGCCTGGGTCTTGGATGTTTATCTATATGTATCTATTATAAATATAGTATCGTTGAGTTAGTATCCCATAACACAAGTCTCGAACTTACTTTGGGGCTAGCTCAATCTGTGTGATTGGTCCGTATATATTTATTTATTTATTTATTCATATTCATGCATACAAATATTTGCACTGCGCGACGATCCTGTGGTTCTTGGTCGTTCCTCGCAATTAAAAATAACTAGATATTGTATTGACACGTGTAGCTACATAAGTCAATTTTCCATATATCAACTGTTTAAGTGTAATCATTTTCCATAACTCTATAGAATCCTGGGCCTCAATTACGTAACACATTATCAATCGGAATCGGTTTCATTTTTACAGTTTAACAACATTCAATGCATTATTTTAAGTGTTTTGTAGACAATTTTTCCGCACTTATGAAGAAATGGTTGTGAAATTTGCTTTAAATTGATGCAGATTCCGATTAATAATCTTTTACGTAATTAGGGTGCTTGTTCTCTTGTCCTTATCCCACTTTATTGGGGTCGAACCAACATGTCTTGTTCCTCCATTCCTAGTTATCTTTTAGTCGTTATCTCGGTATTTATCCAGTTTCCAATAATGTCATCATTCATCTATTCATCACAGTTCATCTATTCTTCGATAATTATACACCATAATTGCGAACCACGCTCTATGACGCTACTACTATCAATTGGAACCATTTTAAAGCCTATTGCTAATGCATTGCTCCATATGTTTGAAAAATGTGTTGAACTGTCAAAATTAAACCTATTGCTACTTATAGTACCCATGTTACGCAATTACCCTGTTGCTCTATTAGCCATCTCTTGTCATCGGCTTGGTAGACTAAACTTCAAAGAGTACATAAATTTCTCTTGGCATATTAAGTACCTAAGTAAATATTGGGTGTAATTACAAACTCCAGATCATTATTCCGTTGCAATCTTTAATGAAGCAATAAAGATTTATTTTTATATAGGTTTGCGGACGACTGCGAATCATAAAGTGTATTACAGAATTGCTGACTGAAACTATTATCGAAGTCATACTTAAAAATAGATTGGTACTTGTCGAAAACTTGCGATAGTTCACAAGAACATGTGTTTAGCAGATGTGGTACAAATGTCTTTTAATCATACTTGTTACGGCTAGAAAATACTAGGTGCTATCTTTTGCCGCACCGTTATCTAGTTTGCGCTCAATGTACTTTTTGATTTGAGGAGGTTTAAGAATGTAGGTCGCAGTATGATGTTGAACAAATTTCCTCTAAAATTGGGCTATCAAATGCAAAATTAATTTCAAATCGTTCTGACAGTTCCCGAGTTTGGTGCGTTCAAATAAATAAATTGAAGGATTAATTTATTTGAACGCACCGAACTCTGGAATTGTCAGAACGGTTTCAAATTTATTTTGCACTTTTATAATTAGTATCTATAAGTAACTAGAAGCTTAACAATAAACGAATTCTACTTCGGAGTCGGTTAAAATTTTATGATGAGGACAAAGGTATCGCCTAGGTTATTTGTTTGAAACTTTAATATTCTCTCTCGTTCGCCATTCCATCAAGATTTGGGCAACATACCTAGAGGTTTGTTTAATTAACCACTCTCGCTTTTATAACGGGTTTTAATTTTCACACGAACACGAATAAAAAGATCGATGTTTGTTCAACTTAATACTTACTTACCTATTATTTTTTCAGCAGGCGGCAATATGGTCTATCAAGACGATATCAACACCTGTCATCTATGCTTCAATTTCAGTCATACCTTGTAATAGCTTTTTATAAAATCATTACAATGTTTAATAAGTTTCTATTGAAGTTGTTTATTTACCCGTTTTATTATTCACGATTAGTTTTTTACCAACTCAATCGATGTCGGACAATTGATTTCGTGATCAACGTAACTACGTTGACTGTCGTGACATAACAAGCACTCTCCTCTTTTTACTCTATGGTCGAATCATTGGACATTGTGCTTTCTACCACAAACAATAATAACGGCTTGCATAACGTGCAAAAACTTTAAAATAGACTTTTATCTATTGGAAAAGCGAGAGTGGCTGTCAGGAAAAGTATTTAATTCTTGCTTCTATCTTGTTTATGGGCGACGTGACTAAGTTTTACATAATCTGTGGTTAATGACAGATTCGTTTAGGATACGTTTGTTTAGGTTTCGATTATCATAGATATCGTATCTTGCTTGCTTTAATTGCTTAAAATAATGAATATTACCTATTATTTTTGTAGCCTCAGTAGCAAAGGTCAACAGTTCTTAAATACAAGTAGGCATCCATTAAAAATAATTATAATAAGCATTTAGTTTTAACATGTAAGTAATTTGAACACGCAATGCTATGCCTATTTTATTTAATTGTCTTTGCAAAAAAGGACACTGCACGAAAGGGTAAAAAGACACGCATTTACCTACCTACATAATGACATTAACTAAAATGAAAAATTGTCAGCACAAACCATACTTATCTATTATAAATCTTATTATTGGTAAGAATATATTGATTTAAAAGTGTCCGCCTAGTTTCTTGCCTTTAATTCTGCATAGGGACATATTATTGTTTTTTTTTTTCGTTTTTGGCAACAGAGCCGATTCTGACTAAGTATTCTGCCAGTGTCAGGTAGTGAACATAATTATTAGATACCTACTCTTTGGAATGGGCAGCTACCTTCACCTTACTGACAGACCGACCCTCAGCAGCTCATTGGTTTATTTTAAAAAAATAAGTTGAATTTAGAAAACCATTTTCAAATCGTCAGTTTGACCAGTGTAGTGTGGCTCTTCGACATAATCGAGTCACAGGAATACTAATCGATATGCTCTGACATTTGGAATGCGTCGTTAGCATAAAGGGTAGTTGATATCGCCCTTATTGACAAAACGCGTGTCGCCAAGCCACCGTGCCTGGCCCGCGGATCACGGCCCGAGAAATATAAAAAAATCACGAAACCCTTTGCATGAGTATGAAGTCACGAGATCACTAGTCAAATGTCTTGTATTACTGAATTTATTTGTAAAACCACCGTGAACTACAACCTTGAAGTTTTATAGGCTGAAATTGGCTTTTATTATGTAGATTTTCGCCATTTTCATGATTGTTCTATGTAGGTACAGGATAGGTCTGCTACAGTCTACGGCACTAAGAGTTGGAAGAGTTTCCTCGTATTTCGAAAAAAGGTTGGATGATATGGTTGATAAAACGCACTGTTTCTTATTTAATATAAAATTATATATATCCTATTATATGTATAATTTATGTAATGTGTGTATGTAATGTATGTAGGTATTAATCTACCTACCTATACGGACATAAGAAAGGGTAAAAGAAAGGTTTATTGTATCGACATTAAATATACAGTAATTAAGGAGCTCTGTTTGTTTTGCTATTCTGAGTTATTCTACGTAGATTAAATTCTAGTAGCAAAACTGGTTTTTCAGCTACTGCGTGTAATATCAACACTAATTTATTATGTGACGGTCAATTTTAGTTACTTATTCCAAGATTAAGTAGTTTAAAAAAACCCATCACCTGTGTAAACTCTGCCTTAAATAGAATATATTCATCATAATATATCAGTCAAACAAAAATAACGAAATACATGTATGTATATTGGAAAAGTGTTCACAGCTGAATGTCCCCTTCATTGGCATGCCAATGTAGTCGATTTATTTGTTTAGTACATATTAGTATCGTAATTAGGCGATATGTGCCTTCTGTGTAACATAGATGAACATACGCACGTTTGATAACTAAGAACAGATGAGCCATAACAAGCTACTACAATCTATCCAATTTCCTTATTAGATTTTCAACTGTATTGCTAAAGCATTAAGGCTCAAGTTTTATTGGGAATATTTGTCAATTTCGGTAGGTTGATCTGCTGTCTTCCGTACTATAATTATAAGGTAATTATATTATTTGGAGACTCTTATTATTACCGTCTTTTCTGCCATCATATTTGTTTGTACAGTTTGTTAGAATTAAACTAAGTAATTATAGGAACAAAGTTTTCTTTAGATTGATTGACGTAGGTATTTCAATGTATGCGAACCTGTAAGTTAATACCTACACTGAAATACTTTTCAAAGATTATTGTGTATTTTGTGTAAATGATTGGGTTGTAGGAAAAAAATGAGTAGGCAAGAAATATAACTCGACTTACAGGTCTTCATTTTATAAAAAAAAGTCCAGAATGAAAAGCACTGATTTCATCATTGTCGATTTACGCAAGATTTAGTAGTTTTCAATAGAAACTAATATTAAATACTAGCGGTCGCCAGCGACTTCGTTCGTGTGGTCCGCACTTTTGCTCCGCTCCTATTGGTCGCAGCGTGATGTTACATAGCCTAAAGCCTTCCTGGATTAAGGGGCTATCTAACGTAAAAATATTTTTTTTTTAATCGGACCAGTAGTTCCTGATATTAGCCCGTTCAAACAATCAAACAGACAAACTCTTCAGCATTATATTATTAGTATAGATTTAACATATAGTGAAATACTAAATTATAAAAACTTCAAAGTACTTAAGTACCAAGCTGTCCCGCGATGTGTGCGAAATGACATTGACAGCGACGTGTTGTCTTAAATACGTTCTTAGTTTATATTCTGTTACTTGCCAAGTGATCCATCAAGCCGGCCTTTCCAGTAAATACTTGGGTTTAGCAAAACTGTGTCACGGTACAGACATAGTGCAGATTGTCACCCTTGGAAACGAATGTCACATATGAGCCCGTTAAGTTCGTTCTGCGAGAGATTAACCAGACGCAAAACGTATCTAAAAAAGTAGGACTTGCAAGATTTATACCGTTGCATTATGTAACTATTATAAATGGATTTGGTTTTTGCCCTTTTGCTACTGTACTGCACTGCATATTCACGATTAAATTATACGTAAATTGAGCCTCCAAACTGCGCATTTCATACGCACTAATGGACAGGATGTCAGCTAAAACGATTCCCGCTGACCGTCTTTCTCCGGTTGGTGATTACATTGTTACTTGTGAGTTTGCGAACGGCCAAGCACAAGTAAAACACGGCCACTAAGAACATCCTAGGTGGAATAAAGGCGTAATTGGACACATCCGAGCACGTGCGACCGCGCGACACATTTTAAAAGTGTCGTTCTGTGCCGTGTCTGTGTCGGCGCAAGTGTTTCTGCATTTTTTTTTTGCATCGCTCTATACCTGCGACACTAATGATTTCATTCCAATATGAACGGTGTAAAATGCAAATAAAAAATTAATAATTTTACTCAATTGATTTTCTTGTGATTTCATACTTTCCTCTGATGGAAACTACTTGTAAGTGAATCCGTGGTAAATCTAAAGCCGTGCTAAACGAACAAGCTGGTCACGCTTATTGGCACCATTAATTATTTCGCACTTTCCCGTTAAAAAATAAGAGCGTCACAATCGGTGGATTGTCTCGATGGTTTCCGTTCTGACCGATCTGGTGTGCATTCGATGTTCAGCTCCATTCTTTGCCAGTCGGATGCACTCGATCCGTTTTTTGCCGATTTTGAAATGCAAAGCTATTCAATACAGCGCCTCGTTTCCAAACAATAGGGCTTTGTATCGCACTCGAAGATTTCGTTCGTATTTTACAATACATGATAGGGAGATCTGTGATTGTCTTATCGAAGTCAGTATCTTGACTGTATAAGTACGGATCAGAAATAACGCCCTATATCGGAAAGGGCGAGGAATTCTTGTGCAGTTTTCATACTGTTTGTTTGCAAATTTAATTTGGCGTGTTGCAGCAAATTCTGGCGAAGAATTCCCATTATAGTTAATGTAAGTGTCAAAGCAGTGTGCTGCGCAAAAAATATTCTTGTGAAATTGTTTATGTTCTCAACAAAGGGTATTGGCCCAATTCACTGATCAAAGAATTGTATAACAACATCTTATAGATGCGAAAGCTTGTGAGTGTCAATGGATGTTTGTTAGTCTTTAACGCAAAAACTACTGCACGGATTTACATGAAATTTGGCACACAGGTAGTTTGTAACCAGGAATAATATATAGGATACTTTTTATCGCGATATTGCCGTGGGATTTAAATTTAAGCGGGTAAAACTGCGGGGCGCAGCTAGCAGCTGTCGACATTTTCTTAATACGCCAACATAATAGAATATTTACATCTTGTGCTTGTCTGGTTTCTAAATTCTGTAACAATGCTGCAATTTTGTCCGTACCTAACTTTGAGCCTTTTTTTTTTTGTTTGGGATGGGGAATTATGAAATGACCTCTCCCGTTCTGGGCGGAGCGGAGGGGCGTGTCAGAGTTTTACTGACTAAAACCCACCCGTGCTTCTTCACTTGCCTGTGCGCCGGGGCGACGGTTTCTTTTTTAACCAACCCGCAACTCAGTTCTTTGTTTCTCTCGATACAAATCTTATTAGTTCTCCGGTCATCGGCTCGATGCGTTTTTTTTCCGTTGGTTGACAATCAGAGCGAGACATGGTACCGTACCGTTTCTTATGTTGCTCACTGGCTACCTGCCGATTAACCGACTCCGACCGGCCGGAACGAGGTATAATGAGTTTATTGTAATTACCCACGCGGTGCATGAGCTTTACTATGAGTACTATGTCTAACTGAACGGTATATTTGCGAATATATCTACCGATATGAGGGTGCATCGTCACTGTTAACGTGTTTCTATATGCAAATAGAAGAAAGTTGCTTTGTTACAAGGAAAAAATATTTGCGAACCTGGGTATTATTTATGCGGTGATAGAAAAGGTTTTACGACCTTATTGTATTCTTCTCAGGGTTTATTAAAATAAACAGCTAAAACAGCTTATAAAGCTGGATAATTAAGTCACGAATCACTCTTTACATTTAACTACTTGCCATAAATTAAGTGCGATAATTATCAATACCTACTTCGAAATTACTGAGAAGTTTTTAATTCTTTTGATTACTGATTTATCATATAACACGCAAATGTCATATTTTCGTGAAAAATTGTTACGATTTTGAAATTTACGAATGTTTATCTTTTCACCTCTTTATTTTGATAACTTAAATTTGATGCTTAATTTTTGGGAAAGTCAAGCTGAGTGTCATGCGGACTTTTAAAATAATTTATAGTGTTGTTTACTAAATAAAAGTGCGTGATTTATGTAGTAAAAAGTGCATTCAGTAAATAATTCATAAAGAACAGTGAAATACCGCAGCATAGTGGCCACATCATGACTTTGCCTCAAACCTCCCTCGTAGACGGTTCACGTGACCGTCTTTTTCGACATGAATAATTCATTACGTGACATTGGCTAAATGCACAAACTGTGCGAAGCCAAAAAGAAATAAATAAATATTTTAATGCTTTATTTAATTTCTTTTTTTTTTTCTGTTACAGGTACGTACAGTCTATCTGCCTTAGAGACGTAACAAATCAATTCGGTATGTAGAAAGCGACACATCTGGAGTGGTATCATTATATCAACCCTCGACTTGCCGTGGGAGTCGACATGTGTATCCTATAACCGTTGCCGAGTAGCCCGCGGCGATTACTCTACCGTAAATTAGTTTGTGGCGTTCAATTTGCGATAACACAGTAGTAGGTCCGCTGTAGGTCGTAAATAGTGGCAGGTCTAAGGTCCGACCCATCCAGTCACGAACGAGTTAACTTATCGGTTGTCTATGCCTATAAATTATGATCATTAATCAATTGATGTGACTAATTGGCGTTGAGCGCTTTCGTGTTGTTTATGGTAGGATTTTTTTTTTAATTGTTGGGTTAATTGATGTTTCTTTATACGGAAATTGGTGTTGGTTAGATGAGACTTGAATTTTAAGTGGCATTTATCTTAGGTGGACATTCTTATCATGTAAGTATGTAATTGATTTGTAACACGCGTAGTTTTTATTGATGATATTATTTTATATAGAATTAGACTAATGTATTAACAAATAACGGTAAAAGTGGAAAGAAAGTTGCATAAAGAAATAAAAACAAACAGTAATGAAAATACTTTGTAATGAAAATAAATTTACTTGGCGTTTATAATTGCAAACTACTTAATGCCATAGGAAGTCAAGCTAACCATAGCATGTTCATGTCAATTGGCACCGCCACCGTCAATCAAAGCGTTTTGTTCGTGAAATATGACACTGTGTCATGCGAGAGTAGGCCAGCAACATGCAAATTCATGTAATATTTCGCATGTTTGGTACATTTTTTGTGGGTTTACGGTTTCATATGTGTGATCAAAGGAAATTAGGTTAGAACGATAAAGCAGTAAATTTTGTATTTTAGCTGTTATTATTTTTGTTGCGTAGTTTTTATTTCCATAGTGTATTACAATTTGCACACGCAGGAGCTGCGTGTCACGGAGATGAATATGCTGCGGTGGATGTGTCGAGTTACGCGGAAAGACCGCATCAGGAACTTCCGCATCCGTGGCAGTCTTCGTGTCCGTGACATAGCAGACAAACTGTAAGAGAGTCGCTTACGCTGTTACGGTCACGTCTTACGAAAATGTTACGTGGGTAACAAATGTCTTGCCATGGCGCCTCCGCCGGGCCGGAACAAGCGAGGTAGACCAAAAGAAGTGCTGGCTTGACGTTGGTCAAGCTAGCACTTTTTTCATCCCGTGGTGTGAGATTGTGCAAAATGGAGGCGTATTAGTAGAAAAGCGGACCCCGGGCTCCAACGCGAAAACCGAAACCGGGATTATAAGCTGAGATGATGATGATAATGATGAGTGTATTACAATTTGTAGACCGCGCGTTTTTTTTTTACAATGTTTTGGGAAAATCTGTTTCTTTTCTTATCATGAAATATGATGCACGAAGTCACGAAAACACAATAATCACCACGGTGCACTATTTTGTATTTTATAATCACAGTACTCAAACTTTCTACGGGCTGCGTGTCGGTCATCAAGTCATAGGTCAGCGCGTTGAAGCGCGGGCGCATACGTTTTCAAAGCTAGTACCTACGTCCGCAGTTAGTGTACAATTTGCAAGTAATCCCGCACTAGCCGCGTTCCCACGTTGCCTTGAGTATTAACCACCTGTACTGTAGCTATAAGATTGCGGGTCGAATATAATGTTGCGTACTATACACCATTCGGTGCAGTTTGATGTAGGTCTTGAATTTTGCAATGAATACCGACTTACCGACGATATTTATTTTATTAGAATTGTTGTACGACCACGTTCGTGTCAATTTCTATTATTATGTTTGTGATTGATTGATGTAGTTTTATAGTTTTATATTATATTTTTTGGGTAACTTTAAACGTTTACGCGGCGCGCGCAGCGGAAGCCCTTTCTGTTTTTTTGGTTTTTGGTGTGGAAGGAAAATCATCAAATTACCTCTCCCGAGGCTTTACTGACTAAAACCCACTCGTGTTCCTTCACTTGCCTGTGCGCCAAGGCCACGGTTTCTTTTTTAACCAACCCGCAACCCTGACCCAGGAGGCATCGGTCTTCGTGGACCCCGTCACGATGTGCTAACTTTCTGAAGCACGCGTGAAACAACGCGCCGCCGACCCGGCCTGGTCCTGGTCCGCCACCGTGTCCTCAGGGACTCAACGGAAGCCCTCAAAGATGAATGATTTTTCTCGTATTTTCCACTGATTCTTCTCTCCTATTAGTCACAGCGTAATGTTATATAACCTAAATCCTTCCTCGATAAATGGACTATCCAACACAAAAAGATTTTTTTAATTTGGATTGAGCTAAAAAAATCTTTTTGGTTGGATTGTTGGTACTTCCTGAAATTATCACGTTCAAAAAAAATCTTTAGCCTAATATTAGTATGATGTTGTACGTCATTAGGCAAAAAGAACTGCTTTTACATGAATTTGAAATGAAACTGGAATAAAGGTACAGTTTCACCAATGATACTTGAAGATGTCAAAGTGGCGCAAAGGATTGTTACTGTAACTTTTATAGAAATTATTTTCCTTTTCCAAAATATTTTTGTGTGTCTCAAATTTTTATCATTACTGGCCTCCAATAGAAATAAATTCCCATTGTCCTTTTAAAATATAAAATGATAATAACAAAACTTTATCTAATGTACACGAACCTTAGATACAGTTCGTAATAGGTACACAGAAATATTGCCTCATAGGATGCACAGAAATATTGCCTCAAGCCACAGTCAAACAATTTTGAAGCCAGCATCGTTAGTACCAACAATTACGAATATTTCGTAGGCATAAAGTTTCATACGGTAATTTGGTGTTGCCCGATGCAACCACAACATGTTAATCACGACTAGGGCTAAAGGTGGCTGACAGACGTGCCGACTGCCAACAACACACCTTGGATATCGTAATTTATTGCTCTGTGGTTTTTGCTTAGGCTACGTTCGGACAGACTGCGAAATGCTCGTAGCATTCTGCGTAGAGAGCGTCTACGCCACTTTAAGCGTATTATAATTACCTACAGTGAATTTTGGTTATAGCGACGGCGAAGGACCTCTTTAATGCCGCCGCTATATCCGGAGGTCTTTATAACCGAAATAATATAAAGTCATGTACATAATGTATTTATTCTTCATTTATTTTATTATGTTTGAGACGGGTGTTAGTGAAAAGTGTGTTTGAAAGGAAGGAACAGAACATTTTTTCGAGATTTGGAGGTTTTCGTATTAACGACGTTCTACTGACTTCAGAGGAAGTTGTAGGTATGTAAAATACATACAACTTCAAACTTTCACATATCTACGATGAACCCCAATGGATGGTCTTTAATGTTGATTTTAATGAAATATTTCTTAGAAATAATGTATATAGCAAAACAGCGGCTGCAGGGTTAGCTGTTGTCCATTTTTATAAAAAAAAAAACATGAACAATTGAAACACGAACATGAAAAAATAAAATTTTATTTCATACCACAAAATTCCAATAATTTCTTTATACGCATGGAACATCTAAGTACAATAGCGAAAAGTTTGGCAATTTGCAGTGCTTTGGATCAGCTCTTCAATTATATTTCGGTTTAACAATAGGATGACAAGAATATATTTTAACCAACCATTGCATAACACCCCACGTAGCAAGTGATCTCATTATGATAAGTTACGGTAACATCCGACGACCCAGATTCAGTTCCAATTTATTTAAATCAAATGCAGTATGGACGTATTTCGTTTTGCGAGATTACTTTGAAAACTTGCAAAAATATACAATGGTGCCGGTTTTCTTGCTCACAACTAAAGTAATTTTAAGTTACATGGATCTTTTTCTTTCCACTTCGTTCAGAAAAGGTTAGAAGATAACATTTTAATTTAATCCTGCCAAATTAAGATACTCCATAGATAGTTTAGACGCGATTATAAACATGGCGACTAAAAATACGGCAGTTTACGTCAGGAGCGCACTAATTTGACAGGTCTGAACTGACATTTTATCTTCTGTCCTTTTCTTAATGAAATAAAAAGATGCACTGAACTTACATTTAATTTAGTTTATGAACAAGAGAATCGGCGCCATTGTCCAATTCAATTACCAGTTTCCCAGGAGCTTTCCTATGACATGCTAGATGGCGCATCCGGCACTTTTGGTAATAAAAGTGTTGTTTACACATTTTTTAATTGTATAAATCAATCAAAATATGACTTATGACATTCTGTCACTGTCAAATCTTTCTTTCCATAGACTAAATTAACTGCAACAAAAAAAAAAAATCTTAGAAGAAAATTCTTAAAATACTTTTGAAACTATCGGAAAACTGCGTTGAAAATAATCCATACTAATATTATAAATGCGAAAGTATCTCTCTCTGTCTGTCTGTCATTCTGTCTGTCTGTCCGGCTTTCACGCTAAAACTTCTGAACCGATTGTAATGAAATTTGGTACACAGATAGTCTAGAGCCTTAGAAAGGACATAGGCTATATAACAGCCCGCTATGACCAATAGGAGCAGAGCAGGAACAAAATATATTGCGAAAACGGAGGCAAATGCGGACGTACATACTGCTCCTATTTTAACAGGCGCTTATTTCATATCTACTGAGTTCTTTCGGTTCGAAGCTTACGCGGGTGAAACCGCGGGGCACAGCTAGTGTCTATTATAAAATCTCTAATTTACGTATTATATTACACAAATCAGTAGATGGTATAGATTGATATAAAAAGTGATGAACGGTCTGTTATACGGTGGTTTTTTTCTTAACTTTTTTTAACCGATTTTCATTTGATGCGCTTCGACGGATACCTATCGCAATTTACCAAAAAATTTAAAAAAAACAACGAAAAGTGAAATTCGGTTTCACTAGTTTAGTAGTTTACAATAAAAAAATATTAAAAAAATAATAAAATTTGACGTATACGTGACACAGATTACTAATTAAATTGAAAGGTAAATCCGCTTCCTGTTTGTTTTGTCGCACTAAAATGTCAAATTTAAAAATTAGCATAGATAATTAATTATAATCATAACGAAATCGTTTTTGCGACATTCTTCATGTTAGGACAAAAAAACATGGTTCATTTATTAATTGATGGTAATTCATTGGAAAGAAGGTTTGGCGCCGATGGTAATTCATTCTACATTCGAAGTGAAATTCAAAGCGATATTAATAATCGAAGAACTGGAACGGTCACAGGCCCGTTCTCAATTACAAAACGTTATAATTTTCATTTCGCGATACAAATAAATGTCACCACTCATTTAGATATCTCACCGTAAGATAAGATCTCGCTATAAACTTCTCGTTCACAATTTAATCGAGTTTAAAACGACATCTCTTAGTTAAAACCGCGATTTATAATCGAATGTTTGTTTTCAGCTATTCGAGTTAATTACTTCCGAAGCTTTCCAATTTCAGTCCGTATTATTATTTTTTATGGCTAACGATTACTGCTGATGTTATTATTTCAGACCGATATTTTAAATTATAACTGCTATACTTACATTTATCGAAGTAATGTTGCATATCCGCCCATTATTGAGGCAGGGTGAATTTTTTTATTTATATTTTATTAGTTGTTAACGAACATGTCTTATTGAAAATTACTATTAATTATCCAGAAGCTTTTAACAATGATCAAGATGAAGACAGTGATAAGCTTTCACATTCCATTACTGACCGTGTTGCATTACAGTGTAAGGCTTGATCTGTCTCAGCTCAACACGTATTCGGGTTAATTAGTAAAGTTAATAAAGTAATCAGTCTTTGTTACTTTCCAACAAAGTCCCAACACGGCTGTTCCCCACATCATAAATCTCGAACTATCTCGATCAGTATATTTCTCCAGCACCTAGAAACTAGTCGCGGATTGTCAGCGGAAGCGGCTTGATAAAATATCGCCTAATTAAACAAGACATGTTTGAACATAGCTGCCTTTCTATTAATATATCGTTTTGACACTACGCGATCCCATCCATTTACGTTCTTCGGACGTCCGACCATGAGAGGCCACTTTGAATTAATTAAGTCCATTTAATGAAACAACAATATCGATTAGTGTCACAATCGAGTGCGTAATCGATTAAAATCGATTGACAGATGGGCGAGCGTCGTGATTATTTGACGTCCCACGCAGTCGTTAAATTCAATCCGTAAGACAATATATGTAATTGTGTATATTTACATTGAGGTCTCTCTTATCTGGGGCAGTTTATATTGTTCTTGGCGGTTCAATTGAGTCGTCTTGCCTTTTTGGGGCATTCTATGCGATTGTCACGGCTCCGACATCTGCGCACAGTACCTATACGGTGCGGCGGACATGACAGATAGATTAAATTAATGAGCGCTTTTATATTAATCGACTATTTATCTTTGTGGGCTGCTGCCTTTACATATATGCTTTCGTATTCAGTGATTCGTTATGCTTCGATAACGATTAGGTCTTATAAAAAGAACTTTACGTATTTAGGTCCCGCAGCGTTGCGCGGTTTCATCCGCATTATGTGGCACCCATGGGAATATCAGGATAAAAAGTCTCTTGTGTATTATGCTGATGTATAAGCTAATAACAATAAACCTTTATAGTAACTGACTGTAAAGTTACTAACTGTAACTAAATAACTGTAAAGTTTCATCAAAATCCTTTTAGTACCTACTTTTTGCGTGAAAGGGTAACAAGCGTCCATTCAGCTCATAAACTTTGCATTATAATATTAGTGAGATGCTAAACTTGAAAATAATCTTATGCTAACCAAAAAGATGGCTATAAAAATGAAGACAAAATCAATTTGATCCAATATTCAAAATAATCATAGTCGGCCTATAATAATCCCAACACTAAGACAGGTCTCCTCTTGGTAAGCGGGAGTCACATATTTCTGATTTTTTGATCCTAAAACATTTACCTCCTACCAAAATGAGTTCCTTCACAATTTTGAGAGACCGTTAGAACAGACCGTCTGATTTAATGTTGGATTGCCTCTGTTACCTATTCTAATGTATTTTTCCCTACTCTTTGAAAGACACTTCATAAAGTAGGCCTACCTATGTATAAGAAATATGTTACTATGTTGAAAGCCTGATATAGTTGGCTGGGAGCCAAAGACTCCGAGGCATATTGATTGATGGCAAGCTGACGGAGCTCGGAACCTCGACAGTTATCTGTTCACTCAATTACTTCTTTTAATATGACTACATAATCGTTGCCTAGTTTGGAAGAGTAATTTCACCTCTACAAATCTCCTCTTCAAGTCCGTCAATGAAGACATAAACAGGTTCAAGGTTTGATGGTTCAAACTACTTTCGGATGAGTAAATACATATCCGTTTTGGGACAACTGTCAATTCGCGTTGTCTTGCTTTCTTAGTTCCGTCCCCGAACTAATCATAATATGTCTGTAAGTGACATGTAATAGAAAACGACCGTAAATTCGCTTGGGCTTAGCATTTAAATGACGGTTTTTGACTCTAACTGCTTGAGCATATTTATGCTATACCAGACGCTAGGTAATATGTTTTGATCCGGTGGGAATACCGAGATAAAAAGTAATCTATTTGTTCATCGTGGTTATAAAAACTATCTGTGTATCATCATCATCATCTCAGCGTTAATCCCAGTCGCATCCGAAGCTTTTCAGCTTTGGAGTCTGGGTTCGCTTTACCAGTCTAACTGCTGATTTTGGCTAAACTTCGATATTTTCCGTGAAGCGACTGCCGTCTGACCTCCACAACCGGAGAGCGATATTGAAGCATTGCAGTTAGACCAATTGTTGGACTTTTGAGGGCTCCAACAACTCGTAACGACTGCCATTAGATTTTCGTATGGCAACTGGGACCAACGGCTTAACGTGCTTTTCGAGGCACGACCAGACCAGTGCAAATAAGCAATTTATGCATACAAATATTTGCACTGTGTGGGGATCGAACCCGCGCCTCCTTGCTCAGCGGCCGCGTTCACTACCGCTATGCCACGGAAGCTGTAAAAATGTGTCTTTCATTCAAATGCGTTTAGAAGTTTTGGCGTGAATTATCAGTAGTGTCTATCTCAAGACCCCCATCCGAAATAGCACTTTCAAGAGCCAATCACCGGAACTCAATTATTCCAGCACTTTCAGTAGATTGATATTAATATTTACTATGATTAATATTTATTTATGTTATTCGCTAAAAGATAAACAGCAGCCAGCCGGTCTTGAAAATGGACTTCAGTATTTAGATTTCCAGGTATAAAACCAAATGAAATAGCAGCGGGCTATAAGGTTTTAATAGACTTGGATTCGTAAGTGGATTTGAATTCCCAGCTTCAAAATACGGAAAGTCACGTTGCGGCAGTATAAAAGTAGGTTATCAAAACTCTTTTTATGTTTCGTAAAATAAAATCGTTTCACTTTAGAATCGTGGGTGTCTAAATTATGATTAACAATTAAAGTTTTATGTGCAGTTGTAAATTACAAAATATTGTTACTTTCTATTTAAGTGTATCTCCATAAAAAGGGTATCTACCTTCCTTTTCTATTAAAGTAATGAATGGATTTCCTCGTAGAAATGAAAAAGTTAACATTGCGGGTTTTTTTTTCATGGCAACAAAAAGTTAACAGATTTGATTGATCATTGGAATGTTGACTGTAGCGAAAGTGACATCTCAATTTGCCATTCTGTCTGGTTTAATGGCAAAGTTAATTTAAAAAATTGATAAAACCACTTACTACTAGACGTATTCTTTTATAAATTTCCGTTAAACAAATTAAGAGTAATTAATTAAAAAGATACCGACTTTTATAAAAGATTATCATCAATACGAAAGGTCATCGGTGTTGCCACTTAATAAAATAATATAATTTTAATGGGTATTTTAATATCATTGCACTAATGAATAACCCTCTACTGATGGGGTCACACCATTAACCTCCCATTCCAAATCCCGTTGCATTACCGCGACTCTGCGCTCTATTCCACGATAGAATTAATGCATGATTGCATTAGTTAGGTTGGGGAATAAAGTACATAGGTAGGTAGACCACGGCGAAAAGGTGTGACGATCTGGTAACGTTCGTAGCCCGACATGGAACAGCACATGATAGGGGGGCCTTCCATCCAGTTTGGATGAAAAAAGTGGATGTCTTTGCCTAGCTAGGCAAATAATCTAGGCTAACAAAAAAAAAAAAAAACTTTTTTTTGCAACTTGTTCGATTTTCGAATTTAGAGGCTTGCTATGACATTTCTGGTTGTTGAAGGTGTAAAAGATATCTAAATTATAATTAACCGACACGTACGATCCTGGCTAAGGTATTTAGTGTAGTTGTGGAAATAAAGGTAAAAAAATTGCAGGGACACTGACCAATATACTCACAACTGCAACATTCTTTCGATTTAATTACTTGTTTAGGTTATTCGAAATTCAGTCTCTATTAATGGCAATCATAAACTATCTAGAAGTCTATGAGTCATAGGCAAGACGGGAGAACGAATGACAACGCAATAATGTGGAACTGTAGAGGAAGTTTAATCTTTGTAAGGATATTGTCAGTTTTTTTTTGTATATTTCCTGGGTTTACAATATTGTTACTTGGTCTTGGTTTCTTGAATTGCTCTAATGGTCTTTATAGTTTGCATCGATGGAGTCGTTTTTCATTTGTTACACAATCGTAGTCCAGAATTTAAAACGTCATTCTGTCTGTCAATGTCACGTGGCTGTCAAAAATGCAATGATGTTGTTATCTTAAGAATTTTACATGACACTGGCAGAAGAGTCGACAACAGTTCAGTTGCCGAAAAAAAATTAAATAAGAATATTAAACGTTAATTTTATAATTCTGTGAGTTGTCATGTAAATGGGTATTATCTATAGTGATGTAAAACGTTGGATTGACTGACAGAACATTGATTAATTGTTTATTAGGGCACCTTACTGGTTGTAACTGTAAATCAACCGACTCAAACTCTTGCCAGCCGATTCTATTTTCAATAAGTGATTGACTTCAATCTTTGGGAAAAAAAAATCGATACAATGGTGCGACCTAGTTTTTATTAAGACATTGATTGATTTGCGTTTTCTTTTGGGTTATTATTATTGGATGCGGATTTAAAATTAATATAATATTGATTCTTTGTTTCTGGGAAGTAGGTTGTTCTACTTTTCGTTATGTCGATGAGATTGGATTTTACGCCATAGCTGTTAAACTCTATATCCGGAGACCCATTGACTATGTAGAGGAATTTATAAACCCTTTTAATCATAAACGTTGCTTAAATTGAACTAGTGATTGGCGAATGTTCAGACATACATTTTTGACGTTTGCAGGTCACTTAACTTTAATCATCGTTTATGAATAAACCCCTTAAACACTATTGTGTTTATTCAATGGTTATGAAAAGAGGGGAAAGTAGTGAGTAGGTTACTACTATTACCTACTTCTTTTTTTAAGGGTTACCACTATATACTGAAAATTATTAATAACTTAGTTATAGCGAATTATTATTTAATTTAGAACTGTTGTAATCGTTGTTGGTCAATCAAATTGGACATTGAACTTGATGAGTAATTATCTTAGTTTGTTTTTTATTATTATGCAATATCTTTTAATGATTAAGCTCAATCCTTCTCTGTATGAGAGTGCTAGTGCCCAACAGTGGGACGATAAAAATGGTTGAAGATGATGATGAATATCTTATATAGATTTCTGATCAAAAGTAGGTAGGCAACTAGTAACCTTATGTGTAAATAGGTACTGTAATAAAATATGCTTTATACCAACGCCATATACTAATGGACATGCCTTAGAGATGAGAATTGTGGGACTTCGAAAGAAAGAGAGGAAACGAAGCCTCGTCTATCTTATATCTCTCTCAAAATCACCAATCATCTACGAGGAAAGAGATAGTGCTAAACCGGAACCATAGGCCATCGCTCTCACTCTTTCAAACCAAAATTACTGCAGATTATACGCGTACGGCATGTCCATTAGTATATGTCAATGCTTTACACTCCATTCGCCACAGCATAGACAGAAGTTCATAAAAAGGGTTCTTTTTAGGGTTGTAGTAGTATCTCGTGGGCCCCCGACTCATGGTACTCGAAGAAGAGGTGGGGTGTTAATCTGTAGGAGTCTGACATAGCCTGCTGTTATGCCAAGACGGAGGTTATCCACGATGACTTCCCGCCGAAAAAAAGAAAAAAAAAATGGTACACTCTGTAATAAAAGTGCAATATTGTGCTTTGTTACAAGATTGAAGAAGAAATTCGAAAACTCTGCTGTCAAAATGTATGAGTGGATTAGCAAACATTTGAGAACTGGTAGACTTAGGTCCGTATTACAGAACGTATTACTCAAAACTCAAGCTCTACTTAAGTCTCGTTTCAAGCCATTTGATTGGTTGAAACTAGTTTTAAGTAATGCTTCAACAGAGATCAATGCTTGGGTTTCCTTCTGGAATACGTGCCTTACTTATAGTAAAATGTAAAGCGTTCCATGTAATGACAACTGATCCTAAAAGGTTTTTAACATGCACAGATACTAAGCTGGTTTACCAACCCATATCCTCACCAAGTTACCACCCCCCAGACATAGTTTTGCCGCTAAGCGATTCATCGTGTTCCTACATGATATCTAGTGAAGCCGTACGGAGGATGGGTTTGAGCAGTTGTGTTGCGATGTGTGCCGGGTATGATGCGCCAAATGTTATTGTGTCGGGAGTTTGGTCGTCGAAGGTCTTTATATCCATCTCCCCCTGGCGCAGCATCGTTGGTCGTGTTATTGAGTTTAACATTGCATCACCTCCCTCAACTGTCGTTCCTTCGAATTCACTCAGTTTTTTGAGTGAATGGGCATAATAAACTAGCGCGCTTTACCATCAACAATTGCATCTCTGCTTACCATCAGGCGGGATTGCGGTCAAGCACCAGTACATATATAATTATAGAAAAAAAACCTACATGTATTGTAGGTTCTTTTATTACAAAGTGTCCCACCACCATAAAACCAACTACTATAGCAAATGGAATATACCTTCTCATGGTATCTAATAAATCTAAAAATGCAAGACCATACCGTTCGAATGTATGGCAGATACTCTAAGATATTAATTAGCCCATATTTATAATAGCCTAAGGTGATTATAACATTAACATCGGCACTCCTAATGTACAAGATGTTATCGTGCACCTCGCCGATAAATTATTGAACATACTGTGCAGAGCAAACATTCAATGTTACCCACTAACACTGCTCACGCCTGCCTCACACGTAACAGATCGTTTCGAAAACAACAACACACATTACTTCCTCTGTTACAAGCCTAAGCCGATTAAACCGTATCAAAAAGTCAATGGTCACAATACATTATGTAGCTATCACCTGGTGTATATTTTAAAGTGAAGGTAGGGTTGTAGACGCCCAGCAGACGGCGGCGTTCGGTTCAATGACCTCTTTTCGTGCCTAAACTGTATCTAGATTTAGGCGTTTTGATTGAATTTAACATAGAGCTGACAAGAAGATCGTGAAGCTACAAAAGGGTAATACAAAACGTGATGCTTTGTTAGCTATCATTCTCTTTAAGTTTGGCCCAGATTAAATTGCTTTTGGGGCGGTAATGGCCAATTTAGTCGATTATAATTGATACGACTAATCGAATAAGTTTGAGCATCGACTTTATACGAGGCGCCAAAAAAAAACGATAATAAAGTAACACCAATTATGTAAAATAAAAGGCAATCAAATCGTTTATTAATAGTCTTTATTATAATCTTCATTTTAATTGTTAAATAGGTGTTTAATTTGTAATAAAATCGAATAACTGTTAAGTGATACATCGATTATTAAGTAATCTCGAGTAAAGCTCGTTACAATTAGATTTTATATGAGCAGCAGTTTTATAAGACAATTAGAAAGCAATCAATTCGTTTATTAATCGTCTTTCTTATAATCTTCGTTGTAATTGTTAAATAATTGTTTAAAATGTACCTAATAAAATCGAATAGCTGTCTAGTGATTTAACGATTATTAAGTAATCGATTATATCGAGTAATTTCGAGTAGGTACCTAACGCTCATTACGATCGATCATATAAATAATCAGTAAAATAAAGTAACGGCGAAGAAACTTATCTTAGGAAATCTCATCCTAGAAATATTCGAACACATCTCTCTATCAACCTTTTCTGGGCATGGGTGGCCCACTCCTTTACACCGAGTTCTGGCCTGTGTCCCAGCAATGATGGGGACACTGGCCTGTGTCCCAGCAATGATGGGGTCATCACAGAACGATTATTTTATGTACAGATAATCTACCTTGATAGATATTCAACTTCATCAAACCAGGATTAAGGTTTAAGATTATTTTTAATTTTAGCCATAACATCGGCCGGCAGAAGTTACCGTGTTCCGGCATGATGTCTGGTGAAGCCGTACGGAGGACGGGTCTGAACAGTTGTGTTGCGATGTGTGGCGGATTCGATGCGCCAAATGTTGTTGTGTCGGAAGTTTGGTTGTGGAGAGTCTCCAGATCAATCTCCCTCTAGCGCAGCTTCGTTTGGTCGTGTTGGTCTTGGGTTTAACATTTCATCACCTCGCTCAACTGCCGTCATCCTTGCTATTCCTTAGTTTTTTAAGTGAATAGGTTTAATAAACTAGTGCGCTTTACCATCAACGATTGCATCACTGCTTACTATCAGGCGGGATTGCAGTCAAGCACTAGTCTATAGGTAATTATATATAAAAAAAAATAGGGGAAATTTGACAGTTTCGTGTAGCTTGACCTGCTGGTGTCTTTACTTATAACGAAATACCTTTTTTTTTTGTTAGGGATGGGAAATCATCGAATGACCTCTCCCGCTCTGGGCGGAGCAGAAGAGCGTGTCAGACTTTTACTGACTAAAACCCACTCGTGTTCCTTCACTTGCCTGTGCGCTAGGGCCACGGTTTCTTGTTTAACCAACCCGCAACCCTGACCCAGGAGGCATCGGTCTTCGTGGACCCGTCACGGTGTGCTGACATCTCTTTGAGGCGCGCGTGAAACACAAAGCGCCGTTGACTCGGGCCTGGTCCTTACCGGGCGGCGAGCTGCCCTCTGCTCACCGCCATAACAAAATACCTTAAAGTGAAATCAATACCTAGTAGGTAACAACCTCAAAAAACCGTCGCTGTAAGGGTGGGACTTAATGAGATCCCTACGTCTAGAGGCTAGGGGTGGTGAAAGGTGGTTGAACTTTCTTAATGTAGTGGCAAAATACAAGCCTTTATCGGTGTAATGAGTGTTTGACCTTATTTTGTTTTAACTGTGTCCTGTGGTTTCACACGCATAAATTTCGATCTCGCGTGAATAACGGGATAAAAAGCATCATCATCATCATCAACCTTTTTTTATCGTCCCACTGCTGGGCACAGGTCTCCTCTCATACAGAGGATTGAGCGTAATCACCACGCTTGCTCAATGCGGGTTGGCGATTTCAGACTTAAAGTCCAGGTTTCCTCAAGATGTTTTCCTTCACCTTTTAATCAGTCATTGGTGTCTAAGATATACTTGGAAAGTACATATAACTTAGAAAAGTTAGATTGGTACTTGCCTGACCTGGAATCGAACCCGCACACTCATACTTGAGAGGCTGGTGTTTTAACCACTAGGCCACCACGACTGGTGGTCTCTCAAGCAATACTTAGTTAAAATAAAAATGTAGGTTAAGATATATCTCACGTAAACGAACTATAACCGTTACATACCACTATAAAAATATGACGTCATGAGAAAATTTTTAAAGTGTTGATGGCTACAGCGAATTTGTGAGTGGCCTTTAGGAAAAAGATTTTTAAAAGCTCGCAATATTTCGTTTAAAAATGTTATGCGAATTTTCTCTTACAAATCTCGTTTTTATTTCCTATTTCATATTTTCTTGGCTTACAAGCTTAGTTGAAGTAGGTAAGGATCTCGTTTGCGCTGGCTGCTACTACGAAAATATCTGATTTTGAATATCTAGGGATGAATCTGGATTTGAAGGCAGTCGGTCCACCTAGCCTGAGGGCGTCTCACCTTATAGTAACAGTAACAACAGGGTTTAATTGATTGGCATCCTGTAGATTATTATTGCGAGACCAGACTGGCTTCATCCAAAGGCTGGTTTAAGGTTTGATACGATACGGTAAAGACCATGAGTGTGGCTACCATGAATTTTCATTACGAAGACTCGATCATCGATATCGACCGCGTTTGACTCATTGATTGGTCCGCTTCAAGATTGTAAGAAGTCTCAACCAATGAGAGCGCCACACTCGGTCGATGCGTGTGATCTTGTCTCGTAAGGAAAAGTCATGGTAGCCACGCAGGATCCTTTACTCACATTAATAGCATAGCAGATAAACACAAATTATTACTAACACTCTATGGACTGTAAATGTGTTTTTTTTTATTATTTCTTTGTAGGATACAATTATTTTTACTTTTAGCCTATGTTTGTACTAAAAGGCAAAAGGCTCCTTTTCTTCCACTACCACTCATCTTTGCCAAGAGGTGTTTTGGAACAACTCTATCTGTAGGCTTCTCCTGCCATGTTTTTCCACGGATCTTTCTCTCTTCTCAAGAACGAGAGACCCATAACGGCGATATCGTGATATCGTCGTTTTCTGGGACCCACATAGAGGTACATTGAGCTATTGAACTCGCACGACTTGCGGCAGACATGTTGGCCCAGTTCCATTTATTAGGATTAAAGGCATAAAAAAATTAATCCGCCTCCAAAATTAATGTTTTCGTAGCTGCTGCATTGTTATTGTAGCTCTTATCAGTTTTAATCCACGTCGGATATCTGTTTTTCCACCTCATAATCTGTCTTCTGCCTTTTCCGAAGTATGCTCATGGGCGTACCCAGGTGGGGACAGGGGTGGCAGGCAATTTGACTTGTCCCCCCCCCCCCCCCCCGGCCTGAATTGCCCCCACCTAGGCCTGACTTGCCCCCATAGGCCAGAAGCTGGGTACGCCTATGAGTATGCTATACAGCTATTCAGCTGAATACCAGTATTTTACACGGAGGGACTGCCCATCAGACCTCCACAACCTAGGTACTAGGTAATACCATATGCCTTGATAAAACTGGTAGTCAGACTTTCTAGCCGGGACCGAGGCATGGAGGGTCTCTGTATGTAAAGATCCATCCACAAAACAACCGCGGCAAGAGTAGCTTAACCAGATCGATCCATCTGTGCGGCTGTTATTTACTTTACCATCGTTTTTCAACAATCTGTTTTTCGACCTATTAAACAGAAATAATCATAATCATCATCATTTCAGCCGAAAGACGTCCACTGCTGTACATAAGGCAGTGGTTTCCCGCGACCTTTATCAGGTCGTCGGTACACCTTGTCGGGGGCCTACGCACGCTGCGTCTTACGGTGCGTGGTGGCCACCCGAGAACTCGTCTGTCCTACGAGCAATGTGCGTGCAACAGAAATCCCTTCTTGAATTTAATTAGATTCCAAGGCCCAAGGCCTTTGGTCATTATGGTCAGGTGTATCAATCAGCAGCAGATAGCGCCTTCTACAACTTGACAAATAGGCTGAAATGTTACTGCGAATAGCAATTGGCAGTTCAATTAGTGTTCTTATCTGTTACATTTGTGTTGAATTGCCCAGCATCCTCTGAATGCAAGCTTGGCGGAAGATCTTGGATGTAATCTAATCTTCGAGCATCTTCTAATTGCATCCTGTTGCAAATACCCTGGTTATTTGTTTGTCCTATTAACCTAGATGCATTGTTAAGCAGTATATTGTGTGGTTTCTTTATTTCCCGAGCGTGTTAATCTGTGTTTTAGTGACTAAAATGCGTGTTTGGTAGCACAGTTAACTAAAGTAACTTAGAAATTTATGTATTCGATTATACATTATTAATAACCGACGGAAACAGAGGGGTGATATATGCGGTATGTATTTTTGAAGTCTCGTTTTGAGTAGGGTTGGTAACGGAGCTTCGCCTCCGCTTCCGTTACTGCGGAAGTTCCGCAAGAAAACGTATCTTCGCTTCCGCCTCCGCCTCCGCATAATTTTTGCGGAGTTATAACGGAGGTTTATTTACGTATTTACAAAAAAAATAACGCGCAAGCTGCAACGCTCGACAACCGTCCAGCGCGAAATGGTCAAGAATCAACTAGTGCGAGACGGGAATGCGGCAAACACAATTTGTTTCTCCTTAATTTTCATATTTTTTTTTACCAAGTATACTACTATTAATGTACGTATTTAAAATAAAAATTTTGTTTTAAATGACCATAAATTTCATTTTTTTCTATATGTACTTTCACCTCCGCCTCCGCCTCCGTTAACCTCCGCATCTGCGGAGGTGAGACTCGTCGCCTCCGCATCCGCCTCCGCCTCCGCTAACAAGCCTCCGCTAACAAGCCTCCGTTACAACCCTAGTTTTGAGTAGTTTATGAAGATTATAAACTACTATCTATCTATCTACTATAGTTTTATAGGGAACACATTACCCAAAGGTAAAGAACAAACACATATTTACTTACATTAGTTGTTTTAAGTTTTAAAGCTAAGATGAGCTTCATAAACTCGCCTAAAAATGTTCGAAGGTTCAAACTCGCCTACGCACTATGTCCTGTAATCTTTATAGCATAACAATAAGGGGGTTGATAAAAAGATAGATATCTTTATGGAAAGTCGCGGGCGTTCGCTTGTAACTACGTCAAGGCATTTACGCTTTATCAAACTACATGATCAATAATACACATCTCATATTCTAATTTCTATTATATGTAAATTATGTTGTACTTATTCCTAATCGAGCGATTGTATCTATGTTGATTTTTCTTTGACGTTTATTTTGAATCTCGGTTATACAGGTTCTAATTAACAAATGCATGATATCCGAAACAATAGCGTACGAGCACGAAAAGAATGTGAGCATACGTGTAACAAAACCACGTTATTTCCGCAGCGGAAAAAATCGAATCCTTTGGAATTTCAACCTTAATTTTATTGGGAGAAGATTGTCTTTTGTTTTATGAAATGGTAACGGTAGTTTTGTTCAAGCGAGGCAGGTGCAAAATAAGAAAAGTGTGCTGGAATATGTTGGAACAAAGACTCCAACGTCGGGAGTAGTTAACACCTGGTTTGCTGCCTCGGTGGCTTTGAATATGTGTGGATTACAAATTTACGTAAGCTTCTTTTGTTTGCCTACTCCTTGGCCTTGGGTAATGCTAATTTGGAAACAGATGGGCATTGAAATAAGGTATTTTAATCAACATTTTTAAGACAGCTAAACCATGGTGTTAATGCTACGTAATTTTATGCGAGCAATAGTTTAGAATTTTTAACATTTCTTCCATACAAAAACTGTTAGGTCTCGTACTTATTTCACAGTAAAACGTTATGTCGATTAATCATGATGAAAGATGAATCAGGCCTGAATGAAACAAGTAAACCAATACTGCTCAAAGGGAACTTCATGACTTAGGTGCAGAGACAAAACATGGCAAGTTGCAACATAAAATGATCGCTGTTTTAAAACCATAGAGTCAACATAACGTGATATGTTTTATAGAATAATATAGAATACTCTTTATTATGTAAATACACCATATATATTACAGAACATAAATATAAAGATTTTACAAAGGGTCACACAATGGGCGGTCTTATCGCTAAGAGCGATCTTTTACAGACAACCTTTGGATGGAATACTAAGGGGAAAGGAGGGGGAAATAGAGTAGGTAGTCTACAGTGTACTATTTACATAGAGTATACAATAAATATGTGTGTAATTAGTTTATTTTCAATCGACAAGACTCATACAAACAGGTACGTTAAAGGTCGGTTGTAGGCCATAACATCTGCTGCCGGCAGAAGTTACCACCTACCAGACAAAGTCTTGCCGCCACGCGATTCGTCGTGTTCCGGCATGATGTCTGGTGAAGCCGTACGGAGGACGGGTTTACGACGAAGACGAAACTACTCACGGGGAAATCTGATCATCATCATCATCTCAGCGTTAATCCCAGTCGCATCCGAAGCTTTTTCAGCTTTGGAGTCTGGGGTCTGCTTTTTACCAGTCTAACTTCGACATTTTCCGTGAAGCGACTGCCGTCTGACCTCCATAACCCGAAGGCGACATCGAAGCATTGCAGATAGACCAATTGTTGGACTTTTGAGGGCTCTAACAACGGCTTAACGTGCTTTCCGAGGCACGACCAGACCAGTGCAAATATTCACATTCATGCATACAAATATTTGCACTGTGCGGGGATCGAACCCGCGCCTCCCTGCGCAGCGGCCACGTCCGCTACCGCTACGCCACGGAGGCTGTCGCACGGGGAAATCTAATAGATATACCTACATAAATATGTACATTCGAGCTGATCTGTTTTGACAATCTCGTAGAAAGTAACAGATGATAGCACAATATAATCCAAAAAAATCTAAATAACGACCGTCCGAAATTAAACCTGACTGAGATATATTACTGTCACGAAACTACTATTTAATGACCAATTATTACAAACATATGCTTACGGCCGGGAAAACGTACTTTAACCCGTATTGTCAAAATAATATGAACCTCTTTAGCAGTAAAATTAAAGTTGTACTCCACAATAGACATGTGAAATAAAATCGTAGGTGAAAGATGATAGTACCTACTGAGAGTAATTTGAGCCTCACCTTAGAGAATGTGTAATTTCATCCAATTTAGTTTTTTTTTTAAATCTAATCTTCACTCGAGGCGCTAAGTATGTATGTTGCTCTTATAATCGAAATGAAAAATGAGATAAAAAGTAGACGCAATTATAAAATGACCATACTTAGTGTAAGCTTCAAGATTTCTAGGTTTCTGGGAATTATTTTCTTTATTTTAAGTACCTAAAAGGTTCGGTATATGGTGTAGAGCGGGAGCGGAAAGCGGGGCGGAATTGGCAACGGTCCGCTTATTAGCTAAAAAAAATGCCTCTGCTTGACAATTAACAACTTTATTTTCTTTATTCTACGTAAGAGACTAGGTATGGTTTATGGTGTAGAGCAAGAGCGGAAAGCGAGGCGAAATAGGTCAACGGTCCGTTTATTTGTAATTCGAAATTCAAAATAAGATGTTTTGCTTCTCGAAATTACTGATAACTCAGTCGATCGAAACACTAGGAAATATTAAAATATAATAATTATACTACGGAACAATACCAGGTCAATGCTCGAAATGGAAGTAAAAAAAAAAGTTATCTACCCTCCTATCTGTAACATTTTTGTAGAATCACGTTTCTCATCATGAAATATTATCTCTCACAAATATTGTTGAAATAAGACACGATAAAACAAGCTCCATCATTCACGGATATTAATTTAAATCGTAAATCACGTAGGAATTATGACTAAAATTAAGTTGGTTATAAGGAAATGAAAGCTCGGTCTGTAGCTAATATAATACTAAGGATTGATAAATGTTTATTGAGAGGAGCTTATTGGGAGTCCATTTCATTACTCAGAAACTGTGAAATGCCTTCGTAAAGCTACCATTTTCTTATAATGTTACCTCAAAGCACTGGGATTCATAAAATTCACTACAAAAACTAACTACTAAAAAAAACCTTTGCAATTTAATTATGCATGGCATGTTACGTGGGTAACAAATGTCTTGCTAAGACGCCTCCGCTGGGCCGGAACAAGCGAGGTGGACCAAAGAAGTGCTGGCTTGACGTTGTAAGAGATGACATGCGTGCCAACAATCTCACTCCACGGGATGCTAAAGATTGCGCGAAATGGAGGAGAATAAGTAGGAAAGCGGAACCCGGGTTCCAATGCGAAGACCGCTGATGAAACCGGGATAAAGGCTAAGGTGATATGATGATGATGAATTTACTTACCTAGAATTTCAGCTGGAAGGAGTATTCATGAATTAGCCGCTTTGAAATTTTTAAACTCATGTTGATATTCTGAATTTTATTAGTTACTAGCTTTCCGCCCGCGGCTACGCCCGCGTGGAATTCGGTTATATCGCGCTTTTTAAATTTCCGTCGGGAATATCAATTTTTTCAATAAAAGATAGCCTATGTCCTTTCTCAGGGTCTAAAGATTGTCTGTACCAAATGTCATCAAAATCGGTTGAAAGTTTTAAGCGGGAAAGCGAAACAGACAGAGTTACTTTCGCATTTATAATATTAGTATGGATTATTTCTTAAGGATTTTTTCCCTTAGGAAATAATATGAAGAAGTTAATTGTAAAGTGTATTTTTTTTTTCTTTTGCGTCATGGGTTTGTTTGTTCATTCTAGTTTATAATTTGTGCTTTAATGTGTATATTGTAAGATGCAATACAAAAATAGAAAACAAACACTCACGATTCGTGAGTGTGTATTTTGTCACGAAACTTCCAAATTAAGCATTCGAAAACTGGAACTAATTAAAGAAAAAGCAATGCACGATGCTCGCTCAAAAGCTGCAACCATCCAACGCGCGTGAAGAGATACAGTAACTTGATTGAAGTGTACGCTTCGTGAGACCACATACACGTACATAACACGCCTGACACTTTCAATAAAACAAGCAAAGCCACTTTACTTAGAAGTTTGTAATTAAAATCGTGAAATTATTTGTTACTAGTTTTCCGCCCGTGGCTTCGCCCGCGCGGAATCGGTTATATCGTGCTTTTTAGATTTCCTTCAGGATTATAAATTTTTTCCGCGATAAAAAGTATCCTATTATTTATTCCGGTCTTTTAACTTTATGTCGGCAAAATTTCAAAGCAATCGGTTCTGTAGTTACGGCGTGAAAATCGAACAAACAAACAAACAAACTCATTTTTAATTTATAATAAATATTAGTAAGGATTAATTATACTGACAAGGCGCTAGTAGAGTTTACAACTTGTTGTGTCAGAGGGTTGATGATCTTGATTTATTCTCCACCAGTGTTCTTAAACTAAAAAAAAAATATTTGTGATAACTTCTTTGTAAATCACTAACACATCTTCAGTCTTTACTAATTACTCTCAGAGTGCTTACCTGTTCCTGATTTTACTTTCCTGTCCTGTGCTGTACCTTTTACTGTTTCTTGTGCTAACCTAATATTGTCCGTGGAAACTTTTAATTTGCCTTTTTTCACTAATTATCTTCTACATGTATATATGCTTGTTGTAAGTTTGCATAAAATGTAAAAATAATTAAAATAAGACTTTTCTGTGACAATACCTGATTAATCTAGGGTTTAGACCTGAGGGCGGTTGAATGAACATAAAACTATGTGCTTTTGGGGTCAGATGCCCAACAGAACACACTATTATGTTCTTTCGTCGGTGAGGTCGATCGCCGCGTAGGCGTGACGATCTTGATAAGTTTGAAGGGCAAATGTTTACAGAAATAGCACGACATACTTGTAGAAAAGTCTGGAAGGAAAAAAGGCGGGCGTTTAACCAGCACAAGGACATAAAAAGGAAAGCGTAAGGTGGCGCGTTCACCAGATGTTCTTACAGATTATTATTATTATTTATTTATTTTCTTAACATAAAAAGGAAAGCGTGGTGAAAAAGACATGTTGCGCCGACCCCAAATAAATTGGGATAAGGGCAGGAGAATGATGATGATGATGATGAAAAAGGAAAGCGTGGCACGTCCACCAGATGTCCTTACAGATGTTTTTATTTGTATACATACGTGTCTCTTTCATGTGTATTTTGTATCGCAAAAGGTCTAAGTATAATATGGATTTGCAATGAATAGCATATTCCAATATGGTGGTGGCTTTTGGGCCACGCGCCAACGCGCAATAAATAAAGTTTGTTAATGGAAACTGCTCAATAAGACCACATTATTATTTAATTGTCGTAATATTAATCATTGACGTATATATATACCACAAATCGAGTAAAAACAATAGGAAATTGAGTCATACAGAAACTATTTGTATAATGTCCTAGTTCAAAATTGAAGTCGCGTCGTGGGCCGAAATGATATGACAATTACTGTGACCTAGCTCGCATTTAAGCATCTAGATTGCTATAAAGTTTAATAATATAACATCTCCCATGCTAACAAAGTCGTGGGAGGTATAATAGGCACCAGTATTGTCAGTATCTATTACTGCGTCTCGATTATCTTCTGTAACGAGTACCGAGAATGCTAAAGATTGATCTTTCTATAAAAGTAAACCTAATTGGATAATTGCGCATCTATTTTCGATAATACTGAGCAGTTTACGAGTGTATTTTTCTCCGTATTTATTTTCATCCATACTATAATATTATAAATGCGAAAGTATCTCTGTCTGTCTATCTTTCACGCCAACCCTACTTAACCGATTGTAATGAAATTTGGTATAGAGATAGTCTAGAGCCTAAGAAAGAACATAGGCTGTATAACGTCCCGCTATGACCAATAGAAGCAGAACAGTAACAAAAAATGTTGCGAAAACGGGAGTGAACGCGGACGTACATATTGCTTCCATTTATTTAACAGGCGCTTATATTATATCAATTGAGCTCTTTCGGTTCGAAACTTACGCGTGTGAAACCGCGGGGCACAGCTAGTACTTAAATAAAGGCTTAATATATTTATTCTAGCTTCTACCCACGGCCCCGTTAGTATAGATGTCGGAAAGTGTTAGAAGCTTAAGTTACTCCTTATAACATCCGCTATCTGCCATTGAATCGCATCAAAATTGATCTAATCGTTTCGAAGATAAGCCGGAACAAACATACCGAGAAATAAAAAAAAAAGCTTTTGTTTAAAGAAAATATGTATAACACTAACATTTAGTAAACAGCTGTTATTTTATACATATATTTCTATTTATTTTAAGTTTTTGTATGATTTAATTTTAAATACTAGTAGTTTTCGACCACGAATTACATTCGCTTTCATTTATTTATAAATATGAATACGCATTAAAAAGACATCACATCCAAAAATCCCGTTTGACAACTCAATACGATATTTAATAAAATTTGACGTAGCATACATTAGCGGACATTCGCAGCCACTACGAGAACGAACATGACACGTGCCGCAAACTATCTCTGTATCGAGACAGGCACATGTCCGCACATAGCGAAACATGTTTAGCTGTAAGGAACTGATAAAGGGTACCCGTAAATCCAAGTTAGCACTTGAAACAACCATTCTTATCTACCGTTGTCACAATCCAACATTGCCGTACAAGCCCCAACAAGCAAAATCGATATGAGCTAACCTAGACTCAACTGGGCGTTTATCTGACCGAGTTACGTTCAACAAATCACTTATGTAAAAAACTTTATTTTTTATTCAGGCGCTGTCGGTTAGCGCGGCCTTTAGTAGTCCGAGCACAATTGATTTTCTTTGAAAGAAATGGGCTTTAAGAACAATAGTAAAGCCAGTATGTATTAAAAAGACATTGGCGCCGATTCTGTTGTTCACACAGTAAACTAATTTTAAGTTTTTCTTTCCATTTCGTTAAGAAAAGGATAGAAGATAACATTTGAGTTTAATCCTGTCAAGTTTAGACGCCATTATAAACATGGCGACTAAAAATACGCCTGCTTACGTCAGGAGCGCACTAATTTGACAGGTCTAAACTGACCTTTTATCTTCTGTCCTTTTCTTCATGAAATGGAAAGAAAAAGATGCACTGAACTTAAAATTAGTTTAGTTTTTTTTTTTTTATATACAGACAAATCACACAGATTGAGCTAGCCCCAAAGTAAGTTCGAGACTTGTGTTATGGGATACTAACTCAACGATACTATATTTTATAATAGATACATATATAGATAAACATCCAAGACCCAGGACAATTAGGAAAAGATCGTTTCCCATCATGACCTGGCCGGGGATCGAACCCGGGGCCTCCACGTCGCAGGCAGGCGGGTTGACCGCTGCGCCACGGAGACCGACAAAACAACAACACCGTGTGTTTGAGAACAACAGAATCGGCGCCATTGTCCTAGATTGCCTTGTAGGTATACAAACTTAATTTATGTTCCATGCATCCTTTTCTCTCTGTTTCGTTAAGAAAAGGACAGAAAATAAATATTAGTTTAGTCCTGTCAAATTAATCCGCACCTGACGTAAAGATTGATTTACACGGTGCAATTTAATTGCCTATGACAGCCTCCATGGCGTAGCGGTAGCGGACGCGGCCGCTGCGCAAGGTGGCGCGGGTTCGATCCCCGCACAGTGCAAGTATTTGTATGCATGAATATGAATACTTGCACTGGTCTGGTCGTGCCTCGGAAAGCACGTTAAGCCGTTGGTCCCGGTTGCCATACGAACATCTAGTGGCAGTCGTTACGGGTTGTTGGAGCCCTCAAAAGTCCAACAATTGGTCTAACTGCAATGCTTCGATGTCGCCTTCGGGTTGTGGAGGTCAGACGGCAGTCGCTTCACGTAAAATGTCGAAGTTTAGCCATATCAGCAGTTGGACTCGTAAAGCGGACCCCAGACTCCGAAAGCTGAAAAAAAAGGCTTCGGATGCGACTGGGATTAACGCTGGGATGACGACGAATTTAATTGCCTATGGCTTCAATTTAGTTGAAGCATGAATAAAAGTTGCATTGTCTAAACACCGTTTAGACGATGCAAGTCATTTGTATAAATCAGCCTTTTGTCGACGTAATTCTAGTAATGGAAAAGTATTGGAAATGCACTGTTTTTTAGTACTTATATAACTTAAAGCAATTCTACTTCAAATAGGAGGATCCAGCTGGGATGGGCAGCATTTGGTAAACTTCGTCGGGTATTTTCGTCGCCCATACCCCAATGTTTGAAGACTAAAATCTTCAATCAGTGCGTCTTACCCGTCATGACATACGGAGCTGAGACGTGGACACTAACGGTCAGACTAGTCCATAAATTTAAAGCCGCTTAGCGAGCTATGGAGCGGGCTATGTTGGGCGTCTCTCTGAAGGACCGCATCAGAAATGAGGTGATCCGACAGAGGGCCAGAGTCACCGACATAGCTCAGAGGATTAGCAAGCTGAAGTGGCAATGGGCTGGTCACATAATTGTGCCGCAGGACCGACAACCGATGGGGTAAACGAGTCCTCGAGTGGAGACCGCGTCTCGGCAAACGTAGCGTAGGACGCTCTTGGGCGAGATGGAGCGACGACATCAAAAAGGTGGATGGTAGTGGCTGGCGGAGAACTGCTCAGGATCGAGCTTGTTGGCGTGCCATGAAGGAGGCCTATGTCCAGCAGTGGACGAGTAGAGGCTGATGATGATGATGAATTCTACTTCTGCTCCGCTTTTATAGCAAAGGCGATAACAACAAGCGAAAACGGTGTAAATAACATTTTGTCATTGATGCCTATTAAATGTAAATTATCGAGAAAGTGCACAATCGTTACTCCTAACAACAATGTAATGTATTGCCTTTCATTTGAAAATGAAGAGCCGTTTCTCCTGCCGTTCCGCGTATGATAAAGTTACGCGGTCTCTCATTACCGCAGATATTATTAACTTGCTCTCATTACTCTTGGCGTTTGTAGAGCAAAACTGCATGATGCAGAGGCGTAAACCTATTAACTGGCCAACTACTTTTGATATTATAACCCCTTCCTGCCTTCCTCGCACTGAGCACAGGCACAACGCGTGTAACTAGCAAAGTAGCAACGTTATCATGCAATCTCATAACCACGTCAGTTATTACATGATACAGTAATAATAGGCTATTTGACAGTATGATTTTTTTTGTGATTATTTGCTTTAATTATATCAAATGATGGTTCTTTATGTCATTTACAAGAATTTTAATAAAAATAATAACAATTAATATATCCAAAAACACAAAAATATGTTTGGCTTTTTGTATCTCGCGCCACATATTGTGAAACGATCCGGATTGGCTAATGTCACGATGACGTCATACGCGCATCAACACTTGTTGTCGTTCTATGTGTTCTCAGGTGTTTTAGCGGTTTTAGAAGGTTTTTAACAATTTATTTGTACAACCCGGTACAGCACATCACTTGTAAACCATTTTATTAGATAAACAACAACAAATAATAAATAAACACAAACACCACTGCGGAACCGAAAACCGCTTGTGACGTCACTTACAAAGCGCATGCCATATTGCTGAATGAAGCGTTTCGGCAGCTTATTTGAATTTTGAATTTTTATTTGCATATTTCTTACGAAATACATATTCAAAATTAAAAAAAATACTTTCGGTGAACTTCTTAACCGCAACCAAGTAATTCTAGATAAAAATTATAAATCTGTCAAATAGCCTATTGCCAATATTCTATACTCTTGAAATTACACGATCTTATTATATTAGAATGTGCGTTATATTTAACGCACTTTAGCTGATGCTATTCAAGATAAACTTAGTGTAACATACTTAGGTAGGTCCTACGCTTGTTCAAAGAAAGCGCCAGAAGCCATTAACTAGGACAAAAGGGAGCCACCGTTGTCATAATATTTTCTTTTCGTTGAGGGAATTTATTATTTTCTTCCGGTGACTGTTTTCACTATCACTCCCCCTTTAACAGCTGTTTATTTTAGTAACAGTACTCTGTCAGGCGCCATGTTTCTTTTCGTTGCGTGTGGCGCAAGCGCAGCCCAGCCCCGCTGCGGCGCGGTGTATATCACAATTAAACAATTTACTCTCACGCACTTTCTTCCCGTGGTTAATTATAGACGTGGCTATGTTAGATTTGTTTAAAATATTTATTATTATAACCATGTGTTTATTTTGTTTCACTATGCGTTTGACTGTTGTTTACGTGCGTGCTTGGAAATTGCGGGTTATGCAGATTGTATTCAATAAGAATCTGTTATCATTGGATGCGGGGGCGTTGCAGATTGCCCGGGCAGTGATGACGAGTAATCTACGCAATTTAACTCTTCGCCTGAGGGCCGCACGCGCGCAATACGTTGCCCCTGGGCCAAACGCAGACCTAGTACACGAGATAACATAAAGGTGTTGCTACATAAAGATCGAATCGCAGTCACAGCATATATTTTAAGCAGTTTGTAGTAATAGTTAAGACTCAATGTGGTCGTGGGCGTTGGCAGATGAAAGAGACTCACGTGAATACGAACAATAGCGCTAAGATATGTGTTCCTTCAGACGCTCGTTTATAATAAGCGAGAGGTCATAATAATGTTGATAGAAATACTGCTTCTAAATTCAATGAATTTTCTCTATTGTCTGTCTACTGTCTATGAACATGTCGAGATTGTACGCCTCCACCACTTGTCAAAGTAGACTATTGATTACATCTCAATGAATTTTCTCATAGTTATAAGTGTTTTATCTATTTATGAATTTCTGATTCGAATCTGCAACTCTGCTATCTTTATGCTTAGTAAAAATTGATGCTTCTTTATGTCTTAATGGCTAAACAATGCTCGTCTTTCTGCACTAACAAGTGAATGCTCGCCTTTACAATTCCATCTCTTACATGTGGCAACATTGTGTAAACCCTATGTTTAGGCTAGAGTGCATGCTACTGTATCCAGGGTTTACGATCAGGCTTGGTGCTTATGGCCCATTATAGTCCAACTTGTATGTCTCATCAACCACTTGGCTCTTATTTATTACAATGGGAAAGTTATGTAGGGCGTGACAACACTCTTGTTCTTTAACAGTGGTGATAATTTTGATAAAGAAAGCTGTGTTTTGTTTTAAGAGGCCTGCCTTCAATGCCATTGCAATCAGTTACGCCCAGTTTTATGTGTGATTGACAAGTATTAGTTTGTTGAGATAATGGGTCTTTTGTAAGTCCTCGCATAAAGTAGCTTTGTTTTAACAATTTTCACTAACAACGTTTCATAATTTTGAACTATTCATCAACGTTATTTATTTCCGATCAGACTTGCACCCTAATTGCATAGCACACGTGCTATCAATTGGAATGATTTTGAAGCGTATTGCTAATCCATTGCTCCATCTGTTTGAAAAATATGTCTGCTCAACAACGCAAATAACGCAGTGAATATCGTTGAACTGTCAAAATGAAACCCATTGTTAGATACTGATGGTATGTTACGCAATTACCATAGCATAACTTTAGTTGTCAAAATATGTACTTTATTATAGTTTATTTTTATTGAGTGCAAACAAACTACAAAAACACTCGAGTTCATAGTTTCATCCATGGCTTCTGTGAGAGAAAAGTTTCTAACTTAATTATGTACCTACCTAGATAACAGGTCGGTTCTAACAGTTGTAGAGTGGCGGCACTATCCAGTCTTCATCTCGACACATAAGTGGGTACTGTAGAGGTGGTCCTACAGTACTGGCAGCCAGTAGCAGTAACTAGGTAGATACCTCGTCATTGTTAAGTCGAGGAAGTGTGACCGGACACAGCGCCGGCGCGCTATCGATTCATTTATCTGCCGAGATAGTGCCATTTGTATAATGTCGATAGTAGTCTATTTAGAGGGAAACGCAATGATCGAGGGAAGTTATTGTCTGTGGTTGTTGATTGCGCGGGCTTCCGTATTAATTTCCATGACGGTTTACAGGAAATGTGAATTTTTATTAAGAAACAAATCTATATTCCATCGGTTTAAGCAAAACTAAAAGTAAACAAAAACCAGGTGATTTAGATAACCGACTAAATGTGATACCAGTTCTAACCAGCTGTCATGCTAAGACACAGTTGTACTCTTTAATTTACCAGCGTTATAATTAGTCAATAACGTTGCGTTTGCTTTTATAAACACACAAAATACACACCCATGTCTGAGAGAACTGGCAACTTGTTTAACTTACCTTAATCAACAAACCTAACAGAGCTACTTGGTTCGTCTCTTGTGGCTTCCACTCGGCGCTCCCGCGATCGCGAGCCCCGATAATATCCACCTCATAAACCCAAGTAAGTATTTGCTCTACCAACTCGGGCGTTATCTTGCCATCTTGTTGCATTAACTACGCCGATTTGCCAGCCAAGTTAAACTGTTATGACAGTACCAGCCTGGGATTACGCGAATGCCGTGTAATTGAATATTTTCTAGACGCTTGTAGTTTAAAGCTGGGTATCCACTATGTGCGCCGTGCGGGCTGGAACGGTGCTCTGCGCTTCTGCTTTAGTTGACACTAAAGCAGAAGCGATTAATGTTTATAGGTTGACACTTATAAACATTAATTTCATTTTAACCATTTTGAATTGTCAATGGAATCGGTTAGTTCAAAACGTGAAGCTGTGAGTGGAGCTATTGAGTTGCCCATTCTAAACCTACCAACAAAATAGATTCCAGTAGTAAGTAGGTTTCTTTGGAAAAGAACGGGCAAGGACCCCCATGGACTTCAACTCATAGCCGTTATAAGCAGACACAAAGGAGGTGCGAGCTGCACAGTTGGTGGGCCCATATTGTTGATTACCAGCTTAATAGTAGCTCTGCCTTTGATGCAGTTTAATAAGGAGTCTCGAGGTTAGACGCTGTTTATCAATTTACTTTATGGGCGATTGTTTCGTATCTTTGTTGAAGGTTAGATACGCTTTCTTTGACCTCTATTGAAATGTAAATACGTGGTAGCTTCTTGGTTATTACATTCTCTGTATCTAATATTTTGCAGCATTCACGGCTGATTAATTAAACCTGCTGTATATTATGAAGTTTATTAAAAAAATACTGGGGCTTACCTATTTTTGTTTTAATCCGTGGAATATAAAAGTCAAATAGGTACGTATTTTTTTACTGTGGGAGAAACGTCGGATTAAGTTGATAAAATTGAAATACATTTTCTTTTCGTTACGAAGTTTTTCTGCTTTTCCTTTTTTTTCTTGTCTATTTAAGCCTGAATCATTATTTTATAGAATATGTATATGATTTATGAGAAGCGCTTGCAAAAGCCTGCTTGTTCTATTGGTTGGTTTGTCTCTATTCTGACACTTATTCTTTTGATAATTATGGAAGAAATCAGTTTGTAGTGTATTTGAGTGTAAACTTATAGGCTATAGTTTATGAGTACTTAAGTACCAGACTTAGCCTATTGATTTTTTTAAATAATCATTGAAATGGTTGTTTAATTTAATCATCATGAGCTTTGTGTGCAAAACAAATTTATACGAGTCATCATTTTCCCTTTATACCATCCTACTAAACATAATATTTAAGCAGCCTGGCAACCCCACCAGTTCGAATTACGATTTGTGTAGGAAATGAAAGTGTTCCCCTCTTCCGGAAGTGGTTCCCCTCGGCCACTGGTCAGGTAGGGAAGTGTCGTGTCCAGTTGCATGTCAATACACATATTAAATTCTAATGAGTTAGCTATATCGATTTTTGATTTCGTTAAGGATTGGTTTTTAAAAATCAGGGTGTATATACGAGGGTTGTAACAAAGGGTAGAAAATGGAAATTGATATGTCTTTCTATTTAAGTGAAACATCGGTTTTATGTTTCATAACTTTCAAAGAAATATTACTAGTAAACATTATTCTGACCCGCAGATGTGTCGCTTAACCAAACGAAATATTTGTTTAAAAAATATTGGAACCGCAAAGTGTTAGCACCAACGACACGCATACCATGCTAAGACATCAAATAAATGCGTCGTAATATCTATAGAGTTATTTGGATCAGGGTCTACAGTTCACTCATCCTCCTTAAAAAAGGGAGGAGCAACCGACCAGACGTAACGAGATGTATTTTGCGTGATATCAGATCGCTCTTAGCGATAAGACCGCCCATTGTCACCCTTTGTAAAATCTTTATATTTATGTTCCGTAATCTATATTCTATTCTATAGAATAGAATAGCAAAATATTGCGCAATATATTGCGTAGTTCGCATGTGCCGATGAAGATCTAGCTAGCCCATTGTCACCCTTTGTAAAATCTTTATATTTATGTTCCGTAATCAATATTCTATTCTATAGAATAGAATAGCAAAATATTGCGCAATATATTGCGTAGTTCGCATGTGCCGATGAAGATCTGAAGATGCTGAGTCTATCATTTTAGCTCATATATTAATAAAACAATTTGTTTGTTCACAGGGTGCCGAACGCCCCTAAAAGCTGCATTGCGGAGATCTTCAACGCAGATCAGACCGACGGCAGCCCAGTGAAGAATGGTGCGAACAGGCCTCGCGCTCCGCGTGACACTCCTACCCGCCCCCGTGACACTCACTCCAGGCTCTTCGGACAGGTGCGCCAAGCTCAAGTAAGCAATCAGGTTTTTCTCTAATATTATATAAGAAGCTTTGTAAGCTCTCATGTAGTGGAGAATCTACCAACACGCACTGGGCTCGCGTTGTAGATTACGTTTCACCTCTTCTCACCGAGAGAAGGCCTGTGTCTCAGGCAAAGAGAATTAGTCTTTGGTCCCAGGAGTGTTAAGAGGGGACTCTAGTGCCGAGGTATTTGAAGAAACTATTTTCGCCGCGCCGCTTACAATCTCTCCGCGGAAAGTACGACAGGGACAGTTGCAGCTCAGGCTGATTTTACCTACAAAAACGTTGACCAAAAGACGTTTCGTATTCCGCTGTTTTCTTTGTCAAAACACGACAGATCTCACTTATTTTTATATCAAAATTTAGAGGAAAAATATACCTATGCTTCTATTATTTTCTTTTTTGTCAAATTTTTATCAAATTTATCTAGGTAATAGTCGTCTGAACATCGCGATAAAAATGGGTTATTATTCGGGATTTTGAAATATCATATTTCGTTTATTAATCAAAAGTGTTGGAAAAAATAAAATGATAGGGGCATGTATAATCAATGTATAAAAATGTAGGAAAAAAAAATATCTAAAAGCGTTACCTATGAAGAAAACAGCGGAATACGTTTGTATAGAGAAAGCACTACTAGAGTCCCCTTTTAACATTATAGGCTGATTATGTATATAAGAAGTTCTGGGCGAAGAATCAAACACTGATGCAGGTGCGGGAGATATGATAATGAAGATGCCATTTACCCCCGGTATACTCATCTTTGGGACAGGCTTGCTTACTCAAGGACAGCTCCCATTAAAACGTGATTCCTCTCAGGTTTAAAGCCAATTTATAGGTATCCCGATGCAGGTAATTGGTGGCATATATCATACTCCGAAATCTACACGCTTTCCATGTAGAAAGTTAAGGTTTTAAATGTAACTTGACGGAGAAGACATCAAAAATCTGCCTCGTGGAAAGATTTTAATGGTAACAATCCTACGAAGAAAAACAAACATCTACCAGAGTGTTATGTTAATAAATCGCATCCACTTCAACGATATTTTAATCATTATTAAACACTACATAAAACCTCGTTAATTAAAACGTGATTTCTTGTAACAGGTGGATGCAAATGCTCCATAAAACCTTAGCTTTAACACTCACGGATGGGTCGGTGGCCTAATCATTTAGCAATTACGTGAACGGTAAAAGTAAATCGATTCCAGGGTGGTGTCGCGGACATTACACGTCATATGACAGCAGACCCAATGAAGTGAAGACTTGTGTCTTTACGACATGTGTATCGGACTCAATATTATTTATGACTCTAATTCAGTGTGACCGACTCGCCCGGAGAGTCCACGTAAACTCTCCGGACGAGTCGGTGTCATTGAATGTGTTAATCATCATCATCATCTCAGCGTTAATCCTAGTCGCATCCGTAGCTTTTGGAGTCTGGGGTCCGCTTTACCAATCTAACTGCTGATTTTGGCTAAACTTCGATATTTTCCGTGAAGCGACTGCCGTCTGACCTCCACAACCCGCAGGCGATATCTAAGCATTGCAGTTAGATCAATTGGTAGAATTTTGAGGACTCCAACAACCCGTAACGACTGCCACTAGATGTTCGTATGGCAACCGGGACCAACGGCTTAACGTGCTTTCCGAGGCACGACCAGACCAGTGCAAATATTCACATTCATGCATACAAATATTTACACTATGCGGGGATCGAACCCACGCCTCCTTGCGCAACGGCCGCGTTCGCTACCGCTACGCCACGGAGGCTGTCAACATTCATTGAATGTGTTAATGGTCTTGTTTATATCCTACCACAAGGAAATTGTAAGGATCGACAGTTTCGTTTCTATCTTGCATTTTGGCGTCAACATGTAGCTTCAGACTATTTTCTAAGACAAATATTTAGATTTAACCATTTGCATTATAAATGATTAGACAACCGGTTGGTGGTCTAATCCACCATTTAGGTACTAACCAATATGAACAATAATAGTGACCTACATATTTCTCAGATTACGTTTTTAAATACATTTTCTATTGTATTCCTCTAATACCGTATTTTTACGTAAAATTCCAGAGTGTAAACAACCCGATGGTGACTGATACAATCCGCAGTCACATTCAATTTGGCGACTCGGATATGAACGGTTCAAGCCCCCAGCACTCTCCATCCAAGGCATATGGCAACGGAAGCGCTTCGTCGACCCCAAGCCGAGGTGAGACGGACCTCGGTGGACACTGTGAGTCGATCTCGATGTAGGCACGAAAGAGCACGGCTAGTAACGCTCACGAAATGACCACGGACATGAGATGACACGCGTGGTCGTGGAATGGAAATTTTAATTATACTGTAGGCAGAGAGGTTTTATACACAAATTGATTTTTTAATTGAAGACTAGTAAATTAATTACGTTTCTATGAACTTTCTGTATAATTTTATGGTCGTTAATTGTCTTGTCCAACGTTTATCTATGCAAGCACGTCTATTAAAAAGTAATTGCATAGCAATCTGATTAAAACAGACCGGAAAGTCACTCGAAACAATGTATCGTGTCAGTTTTGAAATGTTAAACTTTGTGATTAGCGAGTTAAAACTATCCATTCCACGTTCCAAATGTGTCTATGAGATCGTTCACAGAATTCGCAGCATTGCTGTAATGCTCTTACTAGGTTTTACGAGCATATTGAAAGTCTGCGTGCGATCGCTCTGAAACCGTGCTCAATTCCAAATATTTAGCACTCGTGCACGCTAGGAAGAAAACGCTTTTACATATTTAATATACCTACTACAGATACGTTCTGACTTTCTTCTTCCACTTATTTACTCACAAATAATGTCTACTAAAGTTCCAATCAATATTATTCATTGTAACAATCATTATAACAGAAAATACGAAACTCAACGTGCCGTGCTTAGCTTAGAATGAAGCATGATTACACAATAACATTTGAAACTGAAATAGACACTTACTAAAGAATTAATCATGCCTACTTATTATGATTTACTTGAATAATAATTTTCATCATCTACAGTAACAAATTAACAATAATATCGTGTGATTGCACGCTGAACTACTTATAGCACTTATTTTTAAGCATTGCTACGTTAAGAACGTTTCTAGGTTAATTTAACCCTGAGATTATAGTTCCGAAGTTAGGTCCATCTAGTGTGGTAGATCGAATGAAAACCGATTGTTCTGTGAATGGTAGCATCGTACGGTCCACCGAAGAGGAATCCGGTGACAGGCGATGGAGTGTTCGTGGCGCCGCAGCGCCGCCGTCATCCCGCCGCCAGCCTGCGAGGTGCCGACCCCAGCTCCGACGACCCTCACACTCAACTCCTTCACCCACAACCCACCCACAGATACTACACCAACGAATGGCCCCCGAAACCAGCTAACTACTACGTAGAATCCACCATGAAACCCAGCCTCACCACTAGAATAACTCCTTACACACTCCTCGGCTTAGAAACCGATGACCCAGAAATGACCCATCCTGTCATAGACCCAGATTCTTTGTCCCCCCAACTTGTTCTAAATCGGCATTGGCCGCCATTCCCAGCTCAGCACTATTTAGAGCCCAAGGAACATAAGATTCCGTACCACGCATTGCCTCCGTACGCATTTGTTGGAATGCATTCGGCTCTCGGTGAGAGACCTACTCCTGATTATAAGTATGATCCAATTCCTTCATTAGGGGGACCGATAGATCCTTATTTGATAGCGAATACTAATCCTCCACCGACTCTGTTCAAATACGAACGTGACGGGCCCATTCCTGACGTAATGCCTCTAGCGACTTCCTCGGTCCCTGGTCCGCACACCTTGACCGGTTTCCCGCCTATATTCCACAAACACGTCCCCGGATACATTTTTGATCGCAATCGGCATGCAGCGGACCTCCGACCTAAGACGTACTTTGTAGACTATGTTCGCCGAAGAGAGATGGGTGGGTGCTCAGTTTACACTGGGGGAATGTTGTTGTTTTCGCACCAATTACTCTGATGGAATTTTCCGACGACACAAGATCATTTCGCCAGAGAGAAAGCTTGTCACTTTTCATTTGCTGTATATACATAATGGACTGGAATGGAATGTCGAAACCTTCGTGTTTTTAAATTGAGCACCCATTACCGTTTTATAATTTGCTCATATTAGGGTTTAGTTTGACCGTTTCTTCTTAGTGAGCAGTTTAGGCTTGTATGATGGTCTTAGAGCGCTTATTATCGTATCCTGCCTTGTAATGTTGTCGAGTAATCGTTGTTGTGCTGTGTATAATTGTGTACCTACGAGCCAAACTATATATTTTTTGTATTCGCACGAATCCTCTTCTTCTGTCAATTACTTATTTATAAGTAGGTAGGTTTAGATGTATTTTAGGTACTCTGAGTACTGCTTTACTTTTATAATGCTAATGTAGGATTTGTAAGAAGAGTTGTAGGTTTAATTGTTTATATTATATTCAGCTTTTGTCAAGTTTCCGCTGTATTTCAATTGTCTATCAAATACTTATTTATGACTGTCTTTACAATGATTTGTAGGTCTTTTGAACTGTAGCTAGGGTGTTAAACTCACGTATTTTGCATGTTGAAAATTCTGTCAGTCTCAAGTAGTTCATAACAAGACTGATTTTTAAATATTTCCATTTCATTAGATAATTTTTCACAACTTTAACGTTCCACTAAAGTGACACTGTTGCTTTAGATGTGCGCTTACTAAGTTAATAATAATACTTATCGAACCAATTTAATATTTTCAGAAGGCAATCCGATCACCGGTGACGGCTACAAATCGATGAACGGCCAGATCAACACGGTGACGTCAATCAACGGGAACAGCCACATGATTCACAACTCGCGCGTGCCGCCCGGAGGCTACTCCTCCGGACTGTGGTAAACATCACCACTGCCGATCGCCCACCTAAACCACCACACCGCGGCGAAAGACCAGCAACAAGTCGCCGCCAATAATCGGCATGCGCAAACCGATTATACTCTAAAGCCGATGCTTCATTCGAGGCTTTATTTATTTTTTAGCCTTAAATCGAGGCAGACCGTGCAAACCTATGCCTCGATCTAAGGCGAACGAACGCCTCCAATCAAGCAACGGCTTTAAAGTATACAAATTTAACGGTACATAATGAAAAATGCATTTAGTTCACTTCCTATTATTTCGTTAATCAACTAAATTTGGGTAGTATTGGCAAATTCTAGTAACGCCATTAAATTTATGCACTCGTAAATTGCAACGTCCATTAAGATTTGAAAGGGTATATGTTGTTAATTACATCCTTAGCCTATCCCAGTAACAGTTTCATCTTTTGAATAATTTAGAATAGATTATAGATATTTTTGTAATAGTAGTATTCGATAGATATTGTAAAGTTAATAGATTCGCGATGTGGAACTTGGCAATCATAATCAGCAAACTGTAAACTGTCGCGATCATAATTATCTCAAACAGTTTCGTTTATGATTTCAATGTTGTACATTGAATTATCTTAAGAACTTGAAATTGTACTCTTTCATACTTGTACGAATATTTTAACCCATTGATATTGTGAATTTAGGAGTGAGGAAACGTATCAGCAATATACCAAAATGAATAGTGCCTTGATCGTAAATGAGGGAAATTCTGTAAGAATTGATGTACAGTTGGGTATGGTAGGCGTAACGTACTAAGCATGAAGATTAATGATTATATATCTATATTTCGCGGTATAGAAATAGTAATCATGCGGCACTCCAGCTAATTGATACAAGGAAGTTAACCTAACTTTAATATTCGACACTGCATAAGGGTCTTTAATCTCATTTGTTGAATTTCATTATCTTAATATTTAAATAGAGGGATTTATAAAATGCATTTATTTAAACTTTTTATACGAGTTTATTTTATTTTTTAGTTTATTTTCTACTCGATTAGAAATTAAAGTATTGACGGATTTGAATTTTTGGTCGATTATCTGTTAACATGTTATCGGATGATCGAGTATGTATGACGAAGAGTGATAGTTCTATGCGTAGTGGGGACCGGTAGAATTAGCGTAGGCATATCATCTTTGTAAAAACTTTTTAATATAATCTAACATGAAATCGCATAATCACTGGCCTAATTGTAACAAATGTTAATAGATAATAACCATTATTTCAAAATAAAGATTTTTTATTAATTACTATTGTGTTTTATTTTTTATCCTCCTTTAAAACTCCAATGAACAAAAAGCCTCGCAACGAGGTAAGTACCTTTGTTCTATACAAAGGTCTGGCCTCGTTGTGAGGCTTGCACGATTGGGCTGTAATAAGTCCGTTATTGCCTAGCACACCTCATTTGACCACGGGTCGCAAAACGCGGTTGCGGGAAACGCAAGTGTTAAATAATGCTAATGGTATGAAAATAAGATTCATCGATACACATCACACATACCACTATTTAAAACAGCCAGGGCGGAATATTTCTGTACGAAAAGATAAACAGTCTCGTTGTTCACTTTGACATGCCAAAATCGCAAGGTCGCCTCGATGAGAGGCGATAAGGCGATCCAACTGTAGGCTAATCTACATTTTATCTATAGGCCATAAATTTCCTTGTCTTTTCTAAGCTGGCGTTCATTATTTTACGATAATGCCATTAGGCTTCTTGTACTCCACGACCAGACTACTTATTGCTTCCAATTGGAAATAATTTACGCCTAAATGGAATAAAAACTAAAAAAGGATGTAACAAAACTTCTATATTAATTTACATAATATAAGTTAACAATAAATATTTACACTCTGTCAACACTGTTTTCAACCAGATTCTCACTCTCCTTCTCTTGTTTAGCTACATTATTACTTCTTCTTTCTTTACTGGGTGGTAGGTTGGCAGGGGATTCTATCTCAAATGTGACTGGTCCGTCGTTCTGTATGCTTACTTGCATGTAGGCAGCAAACTTGCCATCTGGAATAGAATAGCCAAGTGAGAATGTATTTGTCAAAATACATAAAAACCTCCTCCTTAATATGAGACTCCAACATTGCGTGGAGGTCGGTAGAAGGACCGCAGGAGACGCCCTGGTCGGGAGACGACACCGAACTCCCAGCCACCGAAGGGGCGGGCGGTGAGCAGTGGGGGGCTCGCCGCCCGGTAAGGACCAGGCCCGAGTCGACGGCGCGTCGTGTTTCACGCGCGCCTCAAAGAGATGTCAGCACATAGTGAAGGGGTCCATGAAGACCGATACCTCCTAGTCAGAGTTGCGGGTTGGTTAAACATGAAACCCTGGCCCTGGCCGTCGCACAGGCAATTGAAGAAACACGGGTGGGTTTTAGTCAGTAAAACTCTGACACGCCCTTCCGCTCCGCCCAGAGCGGGAGAAGTCATTTGATAATTTCCCAACTCAACAAAAAAAAAAAGATCGGAATAAGGAAACCTATGTGTAATCATTCCCCATGAGAAAATACGTAGGTAAATAAGATGCCAACTTTCATAGAGATCGCTTAAACTGGCGCTGGATAACTGAATCATTGATTCCCTACTCGTTCCTCTGGGTTAACAATTTTTTGACTTATCAAACTAGTGAGCTTGTTGAACATGTTGTTAAAACTGACACGTACACATACGGTATTATAATGTCTGTAAGAAGTCATAAAAACTTTTATGTAATCTGGAATGTTCATAAAACGGCTGCTCACAACAGACAGCTCTCAAAAAACAGTTAACCTAATGGTAATAGATAGGGCCAAAGGGTACTAGAGCGGGGTGTTTATTACAACGCCATCTCGTAACAATCAGTTGAACTACAATAGTTGCTACTAGAGATATCTACGTGCAAATAGATGGCGTCTGTTGCGTCTATATCTAGGAAATCTGCCTGCATTTTCTACTGCGGGCAACGGTTGTGGTTTTATGCATACCAGATGGCGCCAGTATCGATCTCAAAGTATGTTATTTTAAGTGGGAAAATAAAGTTCACATTCTCTATCCTATCATAATCATAACATTTACAAGTGTTTGATAAAATGTAGATAAATAGGACACATACCTTTAACTTTATCTGGTTTGTAAGCATCCTTCAGCATTTGTAGGAAGTTTTCATAAAACTCCTTCGATTTGTCCCCTGGCATTGCATGATGGAAGTCGGGTTTGTTACCCTGAAAAATAAAATATTAATTCATTTATTAGTTTACCTAACATGGTATATTCGTACATGGGTGTCAGTGTACAGACAAAATTTCGGATATGGCGAACAAACCTAGTGGAGACTAGCCTTCGGCACGGGAGATATTGTTTAACTACAATGTCTCCCGCTAGTCTCCACTAGGTTTGACACACATTAATTTAGCATTATTTATTTAAGCTATCGTGTGTGCACTATAAAAGTTTCTCGTTGGCAGGCCATATCATCGGCTGCTGGCAGAAGTTACCACCCACCAGACAAAGTTTTGCCCCCAAGCAATTCGTTGTGTTCCGGCATGATGTCTGATGAAGCCGTATGGAGGGCAGGTTTGAGCAGTTGTGTTACGATGTGTGCCGGGTACAATGCGCCAAACGTTGCTGTGTCGGGAGTTTGGTCGTAGAAGGTCTCCAGATTAATCTGCCTCTGACGCAGCATCGTTGGTTTAACATTACACCACCTCGCTCAACTGCTGTCTTCCTTCCCATTTACTCAGTATTTTTGAGTGAATAGGCTCTTATTAAACTAGTACGCTTTACCATCAACGATTGCATCACTGCTTATCATCAGGCGGGATTGCGGTCGAGCACTAGTTTACACCAACACGTACCCGTCATGACTTACGGAGCCGAGACGAGGACACTAACGGTCAGACTAGTCCATAAGTTTAAAGCCGGTCAGCGAGCTATGGAGCGGGCTATGTTGGGCGTCTCTGTGAAGGACTGCATCAGAAATGAGGTGATCCGACAGAGGACCAGAGTTACCGACATAGCTGAGAGGACTAGCAAGCTGAAGTGGCAATGGGCTGGTTACATATGCCGCAGGGCCGACAACTGTTGGGGTAAACGAGTCCTCGAGTCATAGAATAAAGAGGGGAAGTAGGTTATCTGCGACCCAATCCGCGATTTAATTGCCTACTGTCTTAGGGTTGACGACTGTCCGCGCTTCGTCGGTTACGGTTGTCGCCCAAACCGCTAACAAATATTTATAGACTAAGAGCTTATGTTTCAATTATTTGCTTAGTATTTAGTTTACATATACTAGTCAGTTTTTTTTTTTGTAATTTTTATTTTTAGTTTTGTACACATAAAGAACCATATTTATTTTTATTTTTAATTAATACAAATATAAATAATACAAACATAACATCTATTGAATCACACATTTAATACAAAATTACAAATTAGCTACAGAAAAATACCTACTTTCTTCGGTTTCGACTATTACGAAACGCGTTGTTATTAAACTTTAATGTGTAATATATCCGTATCCTTGTAAATAACTTTTAGAAATATAATTTGAAAAATATAAGTCTTTTATTTGTTCATAAATAGACATACCAACTTTGCAGTTTATGTGATCATTTTTTAAAAGCTAATGTGCCGAAAAGCCGTGACGCGCGAACCTCGTTTCGTGCTAGCCGCGACTAGCGCAGTCATAGGCACTCTAATATTGTGTTTAGGTGTGCGTGCGGCGACGCATAGATACTATGGCGCAAACATACAAGCCGCGCGCGGTCCGTTTGTATGAAGATAACGTACTTCCCTCTTTTTATTCTATGCTCGAGTGGAACCCGCGTCTCGGCAAACGTAGCGTAGGACGCCCTTGGGCGAGATAGAGCGACGACATCAAAAAGATGGCTGGTAGTGGCTGAAAAATCAAAGTCCAATTGGTATGGCAATCTTATACTGCCAAGGGGCGGACCAACGGCATAACGTGTTTTGCGTGTCACGGGGATGTCCCACCAACTGTCGAACTCTGGGCTGTTGCTAAGAAATTTCTAACTGCAAACCTCAATATCAATTCGCCTGAACAGTGAATAGAATCCAGAACATCACGTTCAGCAGTCAAACTTTCCAGTTTTTCTTTCTTTCATTACCATAAAATCCTGCGGGGATATTATTTCTCTTGGACAGATGAGGAATTCCACGACAATTACTTAGTGTATTTTAGGTACAGCTGGGAACATCGATAAGTGAAAGAATGGAAATCTGTCCTTTAAAAATAATATTCAAATATTTACAGCTGAATATCCCATTGACAGTTAATTGCCACACTGTTTATTACAACAAATAGCAGCTTAGTTAGGCAGTTGTAATCTTTTATGTTGCTATCAGTGATCATCATGACGGCGTTAATCCCAGTCGTATCCGAAGCTCTTCAGCTTTGGAGTCTGGGGTCCGCTTTACCAGTCTAACTGCTGATTTTGGCTAAACTCGATATTTTCCGTGAAGTGACTGCCGTCTAACCTCCACAACCCAAAGGCGATATCGAAGCATTGCAGTTAAGACAAATTGTTGGACTTTTTTGAGAACTCAAAAAAGCAACAACCTGTAACGACTGCCACTAGATGTTTGCATGGCAACCGCCAACCGGGACCAACGGCTTAACGTGCTTTCCGAGGCATGACTAGACTAGTGGAAATATTCATATTGATGCATAGAAATATTTGCACTGCGTGGGGATCGAACCCGCGCCTCCTTGGAGGCTGTCAAAGGCTGTTTTATGTTGCTATCAGTAGCAAAGAGTAAGTTGAATGTACAATCACCGAAACCTATGTATGACCATTTTGAAAATAAAATGTTTTATGTGGCAATTTCATGCACATGATGACCTGTACTGAATAATATGCGCTGCAAAGAATGGTTGTTACAGAGTTCAGATATGTATTTTGGCTATAGTATATTTGTGTGCAAATTCACGGTTTGAAAAGTCCTTGATAATCAATCATAAAATTTTCCTATTTCGGTTTGACATTGAGTTCTGGGACAAATTATGAAAAGAATATAAAATCATTATTTGACCTATAATTTTAAAACAGGTGAATGCCTATTAAAACTTACTTTCCATGTGTTGTATAATGTAAACTGGCTGACACATAAAATTTCTAAATCTCTATCAGAAACACTCTTCTTCCATTTCTTCTCAGATTCATCATTAAATAACTTAATACTCAATATCTTCCGTACTCTGAAACATTTTGATACATAATATTGAGTTTTTACTGAATAAAAACACATTAAAAAAATTGTATTTACTTAATATGGCTTGTTTATAATATTGTAGAGAATGGTTGTATTAATATATTTTGTTGTTTACAATAAATCAAAAGATACAGCAATTTATGCAGGAATTTTCGACTCTTGCAAGGGAATCAAAACCTACAATTTACTAGGTAATTTCCCTCTAACTTATTCTTGGTATGAAGCAAACAGATAAAGGAAAAATTGTAATAACCATACATTTTTAGTTATAAAAAATTTTGTATAACCGTCCGTATTAAAGTCTGACTCGCACTTGGGAAAATAGAATAGTACTCTTTAATATGTACATCACATAGGAACATAAATATAAAGATTTTACAAAGAGTGACACAATGGGTGGTCTTGTCAATAAGAGTGATCTTTATCAGAAAACCTTTGGATGGAATACTAAGGGGAAGGAGAGAGAAATAATGTACCTACATTATTTCCCTCTCCTTCCACTTAGTAGTCTACAGTGTACTATTGGGCGGCTACTAGAGAGACTTTATTAGATGAGCCATTTATGTTCATTTTAATATAGAAAATGTGAGATACTTACATGTATTCTATATCCTTTTTACTATCACTATTTGATATTCCAATAAATACACAAATACCTTGACCAATACTGCTTATAACTTCATCATTTACTGGAATTAAATATTTATCAACCATTTATGAAAATACAACACAGAAATAAATTGGATTAGATTACTAGACTGAAAAATGTTGTCATGACCAGACTGCAAAAGCTGGTAATCTGGTAAATTGTGCTTTAATTAATTTTCTATACAGAGATTGTTGTTATAAAGTTAACCTGAAAATAACCTAATGCTACAAACTTACCTGTAACTTTAGCGTTCATAACCCGTTGTATTAGTGCTTTCATTTTGAATAAATATTCTTTTGTACTCTTATTATTTATAATGTATAATAAAATTAGTTTAAATACGTCATTTGTGTATAACTTTTCAAATAACTTTGACAACAATAACAGATGTTCTGTCAATTTTTTTTTGGTTCAATTCTTTCCGTTCTTCTGAACGGAAAAGGCAAAGGCATAGTACTCCATACAGCCTACTCTTTAGTAATTTTTTTTTTGAGTATGTTTCTATCCTAACTTATCCTAACTTATCCTAGCTTAACTTAACTAATCTATCTCCTTTCGTTTCCCGCGTGAGGCCGACAAGGAAGAATTTGGAGTAAGGACATGATGTGGCCACTGTGCTACATTATTTCACTGTTCTTTATAAATTATTCACTAAATGCACTTTTTACTACATAAATCACGCGCTTTTATTTAGTAAACAACACTATAAATAATTTAAAAGTCCAATGAAAAATGAGCGTGACACTCATCTTGACATTCCCGCCAAAACTCGTCATGTTCTGTCAAAGTGTCCATATTTTTTTTTTTTCATATCTATATAAATTGCAACAGTTTTTCTTCATTCAGCCTCTTCAGCAGTATTTTTTTATTATCAAGATGCACTTTTTCTTATTATTTCAAGGGCTGCACAGTGTTCGGCGTAGAACAAGCCAGGTGGACAAAAGTCATTATCGAATTTCCAGAATTTTGTACTATCTACCTGTAAACAACCCCCCTAAACCTCTGATTCCAATAATTGTTTACGTCTAACATTTCATATGGGTGAGTCATCGTATATCAAAGTAAGGTAATTAGGTAAGTGCAGTTAAATAAATAAATCAGTTGCATTTCAGCGACACTTACACTAACATCTCAGGATGGTAGTTTTAATTTTTTGCAAAGTTTTAGTGATTTATTTTACTTCTGAAGGTATGTTCAATATTAATTTCTAATTAGAATCTTTTAATGTGTTATAAACATTCATAAAGTAGCCTATCTCTGAGTACTCAAAAAATTACAATCTTTTTCTTTGTTTTTGAACTTAACAGGCTTAGAAAAGCCATGTATCCTCTTGTATCCACTCTGAATTTTTGATATGTTTTAACTACATGGCTATAGACTATTATGTGACATATTTTATGTAGCACACTTGAGTACAACATTTTTTTTTCTTTTTTTTTTGTAGAAATGATTTACTCTATTGGCAAAATAGTGTTTTCGAAGATGAAAGAAATGATCGTCTATTTCAATTTATTTTGTTTAAGTGTGATTTCTCTGATATCACTGAAGAATGTCAAAGGGAAATTAAGATGAAAATAGCCAGCATTTCTTCGAAAATTGCAACTAAGTGGGTGTCTTCAGCAAAATCAAAGGAGCGTTTCCTGAGTAAGAATAAGTTGTGGCTGGAAGGCGAAAAGATAGAATTTTGCTTAAGATCGACTCAACCACAACCTTCTACTTCATCCGCTGATTGTTGTCGACCCGGAAGACCTAAAAAGGAATAAAGCTGCCAGAGTAATAAAGGACATTGGCGAAAATCCATCTTCTGCAAGTTCATACCTCCAACAACTAAGTGCTATGCAAACTGATAGACCGCTAAGTAGTGACGAGACATTAGCGTATTTTATTGATTCTAAATCAACAACCCACTCTTACAAACAAACTACGAAGTGGACCATAAAAGTTGGGCATCACGTGATCCATCATATGATTGCATTGTAAAATAAAAAAAAAAAAAAAACAATGTTATCCTTTAGAGAAGCACATTGTTGTTATACAATCTCGAGCAGATATTCTCTCGTCTCGCCATGAACAGAGACATGCTCTTGACTTGCTCAATATGTTGATTTTAACGTCTGATCCTCTGATCAACAGCCTCCGGGAAATACGAAAAAAAAAGAGTAGTAAATTATGCGCCGATATCTCAAAGCTCATCATAGCTCCCACTATAGAGCCTCGACTCCAATTACCACCAAGACCTTTACAAATTCAGGACGACTATTTTCAATTGGATTCATTGGATTCTGAATCAGATGATTCTGATATAGCGGATTAGTTTTAATGTAAATATATTAGTCTAGTGTTAGATTTCGATTTTTTGTATTTAATTTGTTAGTCTAAGGTTGTATATTTATATTTTTATATATACATATAATTATACTTTTAGATTTTTTGTATTTAATATGTTAGTCTAAGGTTGTATATTTATATTTTTATACATATATACATTTAGATTTTTTGTATTTAATGTGCAAGTCTAAGGTTGTACCTATATTTATATTAGCGTTGATATTGGCAGCGATTGACATAATTTTTTCCTTTTTTATAATCGTGTCTAGATGAAATAAAATATTTATACACAATTTCTACGCATTTCCTTGAAATAAAATATTATAGCAAAACTAGCTGTCCCGCGCGGTTTTATCCGCATCTTTGGTTACTGCTCCACTCCCGTGAGTTGCAGCGTGATAGTATATAGCCTTCCACGATAAATAGCCTATTTAACACTGAAATATTTTTTTAATTCGGCCTTTTTTTTAATTCGTCAAAGTACTTCCTGAGATCAGCGCGTTCAAACAAACAAACAAACTGAGTGTTTAGGTTTATAATATTAGTATAGGTATATAAATACTTAATTTATAGATATAGTTCCAAAATCATGAAAAAATATTTTTGTCCACCTGGCTTGTTCTACGCCGAACACTGTGGGCTGTAAAAATAATAAATAAATAAATTAGTTTAAATTATGAGAATCTCCATATTTTCTATCGTTGCACTGTAGTTCAGCTACTCGACACGAGATAGCGCTATTCAGTATTATGATTGTTTATTTCAAGAATTTAAAAGATGGCGCTTGAGGTTTTATTTGAACCTTTTCAGAATCATTTTGATCTTAAAAAGTTCATGTGCCTTTGCCTGCTGTTGCTGTTGGAAATTATTATCATTTACTGTACAATAAATTCATCATAGGTTTATTTGTTGACGGTGCTGAGTGCACAATGCCTTCTTGATAACATCTTTGGCTTTGACCGAATTCGATTTATGGGTTTTACATAAATTTTTAGTTCTAGGTACATATTAACCGACAATTTTTTAAATCGCTGTTTATTTAGCTGTGTTTCTGAAAGAACTCTATATTAATCTAAGTAAAGTAGGTAATTAATATTGACATAGTGCCTTACGGTGATAAAGATTATTAGGTCGATTAGGTAAATACCTACATAATTTTTTTTTCAAGTGGAATCCTACAAAAGGCACCCGATCTGCTAAAACAAAAAAGTTGTTAAGTACTTAAAAGTTACTTAGGTTCTTAGGTCCTTATTACAGAACGTCACTCAAAACTCAAGTTTTACTTAAAACTAGTTTCAACCAATCAAAAGGCTTCAAACGAGACTTAAGTAAGTAAAGCTGGAGTTTTGAGTGACTTTCTGAATTCTGCAATACGGACCTTAGTTCCTATCTGCAAAACTACAATTGATACGATTTATGTTATGATTTACCTATATAGCGTAGGTAGGTACGGACGACAGCGGGTCTTTTTTTTTAAATCTGATTCTATTTTGGGGCTTTTATGGGGATATGTCAGCCCCATCGTTCCCTTTACACTGATCTTACTTACTAAATACAGTATAAAATCCAATATCATAAGTATAAATATAAAAAAAATATTAAAAAAAAAATAAGAGTTATTCATATATGTAGAACCTTAATTAAGCAACACAACTTTTTCGTCATCTCCGATAATGGTACTGACAAAACGGATTGTATTAAACCTATATCTAATTTATTTAAGTTAAATTCCCTTATGTATAGCTCCCGTTCATCTTTATTCCTTGTACACTCCATCAACAAATAACAAATGTTGCACATTCTCAATTTGATTGCAAGCCGAGCAGTTAGGAGACTCGATCTTTTTCATGAGAAATGCAAATTTTGCTGACGGGTAGTGTCCCGAACGAAGTCTTAAATCGCTTCTACATAACGTACTATCATCGAACCAGGGTGCAAGAGACGGCTGTCCTTGAATGCTTTTATACCAAATGCCTTTATCATGTGAAATTTTGAAAAAGTTTTGTTTCCAACAATTAAAGTTCATTAATTTATATTTCGATGTATATTCCCAATAATCAGGGACGTAACATAGAGGAGTACCATCCACTACCGCTGATTTGATATGCGATCAGTCCTCTCGTTTCCCCTTAATCCAATATGTGCTGGAACCCATTGCAATCCAAGTTTTATATTATACATACGCTATTTTATTTGACAGATTATACTAGCTTGATTGATTATAAGGAGTATTCATCTATGAATTGAAATCACTCCGGTCAGAGGTTTCACTTATCCTAGACCTCGGAAAACGAAAAGAAAAGGCTATAATCGAACATTGGACCACTAAAGACGACGACATTTCAGACTAAACATTTCCAGTTTTAACTGATTTCGCATTGTAAGTATAGGCTTTTCGTAGAATGAAAAATTAGTTTATGTATTCATGTAAGTAAATAATATTCCAAATAAACAACCTACAGCACCACCAGCCACCTAGGTACTGCAGTTTAAATATATTTATTTAACAACACTACAACTATAAATCATTATAATGCACATCATAGAAACACACGTTTTATTATTTGCAAACAACGCCAGCTGAAGACTGAAGGGCAGAGCACCAGACAGCTATACAAGTTACAAAGTGTTACTCGCACATGGCGCAAGGTCATTCCCCAGGGTGACGCGCACGCGCAGGCAAATGGAGGCAGTAGGTTTGCTTAAAAACGGAAAATAAATTTATTTGACCAAGCGGGATAATCACCATAGATCGGAATAAATAGGTAGAGTGATTTTTGGTACTTGTATCATAAATGTTCACAGAAAGAAGAACGTGGGTAAGCCATTTTCTCGGAATGTAATTCCGGATCCAAGTAAATATTTTTAATGTTGGTAGTGACATTATTATCACTCAATTCATTTAAAGGAAGGTAACAAAACTAAACAAATTTATTATTTACTTGTTGAAAAACAAGCAAATTCCGATCGAAGCATTAATACATTTCAATATTTTATTTTTAGCCTCTAATGAAGGGTATGGCCAAATCAGACGGTTTTACGACTTAATATAATTTATACATATTTTTTTAAATAATCAACCAATTCCGTAAATCCGGAGGAATGTCCATGTTAATATATACGTTTCCGATCAATGACCCCAATTCACTCTACCTATTCCGATCTATGGTAATTACGTAACACACTATCAGTAGCAATAGGTTTCATTTTGACAGTTCATCAACTGTTCTTGTCATTTACGTTGTTGTGCAAGAACATTTTTCGAACTGGTGAAGGAATGGTTTAGTATTTCTATCAAAATTATACAGATTTACATTGAGGCACACAATAATAGAAAAAAAAAAAAACAAAAAAAAAGAAAGGAATATTGGCCTTGATTCAATTATTCACAAACTAAATTAAATTTAAGTGCAGTGCATTTTATTCTATCTATAGGTACTTAAGAAAAGGACAGAAGATAAAATGTTAATTTATATCTCTCAAATTATTAACGTATTTTTGATTTGGTTTGGTTCATTGATATAATATTAGACTAAGGTAGATACGTCACTAGTCCAGCAAGTCGCTTTAGTTTTCGTCGATTCTATTTATGCGCAAACGACAAACACTAGCCATCTTTTTCTTCTCACTCACCCTGTGCCAACGTGTGAAATGTACGCAGAATAAAAAAATTGCATGTGTGTGCTGCTGCTCCGATCGGCACATTTATTTTGGTTAATTTGTTAGAGCATATCATATCTGTTTAATATTATACCAATGGTTCGGTTTTATAATCGCGTGTAAACTGTCTAAGGAGTATATTAATTTGACAGGATTAAACTAAAATGTTACCTTTTTTCCTCTCCTTAATGAAAAGGAAAGAAAAACATGAAACTAACTTAAAATTAGTTTAATTTGTGAACAAGAGAATCGGCGCCACTGTGTGCCATTTTTTTTTTTTTTTGTTGGGAAGGGATTTCATCAAATGAGCTCTCCCGCTCTGGGCGGAGCGGAAGGGCGTGTCAGACTTTTACTAACTAAACCCCACCCGTGTTTCTTCACTTGCCTGTGCGACCGCGACGGCCAGGACCACGGTTTCTTGTTTAACTAACCCGCAACCCTGACCCAGGAGGCATCGGTCTTTGTGGACCCCGTCTCGATGTGCTGACATCTCTTTGAGGCGCGCGTGAAACACGACGCGCCGTCGACTCGGGCCTGGTCCTTACCGGGCGGCGAGCTGCCCACTGCTCACCGGCCGCAGGCCCGCGCCACGGTGGCTGGGAGCCCATTGTGTGCCTCACGACTGTGCTGTGTCTGATTCACATACCATATCCATTCCAACTATCACCATCTGATCGCTTCGTATCCACGTGGATTAACGCGAGACATAATAGTTTTTTAACTGTTTCTGTAACTACGACATTTAACCGATTAAAGTTTGGGCTGATTCTCGGTTTCTCAATTTGAGGCGAAGAAAATTAAAATAGTAGATATTAAAAAAATAAACTGAAGAACTTACTAGGTTTTCAAAGAAATTTTGGTTTTGGGATACGTTCGTTCAATATAAAGAAGTTCTCAACTTCATCCGACGTTTTTGTAATATCATCAGCTTCACTAATTTATCTATTGAATGTGAATACCAAAGTGAAATATTGCTCTATAACATTGTGGCATAATTTGTGGTACCTGTATAAGCTTATAATTAAAACCTTTTTCTTTTTCTCTCTTTAAAAACGTAGCCCCAAACCAGGAAATTCTCCTGTATCGTGGGTGCGTTTACAAACATAATAATCACATACACAAACAGCCAGACCCGGAACAACCTTTTGTAGGACCAACCGAACAGACCTTCTGTTTCCTCTGCATCCTGTGGTTTGGGGCAAGTGCGTGTGCGCATGTCACGTGCTGCCGCCACGTGCGCGCCCGAACGAGCCAGAATACCGGCGCGTGGTCGTCACCGTTCGTGGAAACAATTTAGTTACATACATCCTACTTTATTTTAGGGTTTTCGGATGTGGATTGTTTCTGGCTGTTAAAATGCAGTTTAGTTTGATTAGGGTTTGTTTCGTGTTTATCCTAGAAGGTAGGTAAAAGTTAGGTTGGGCCATAATCACATCTCAATTCTCAGTGCCTGATTTGTTTTAGTTAGCCTATGCTATCCCTGTGCAAAGTAGATAAATTCAGAGGCATTTATTTACCTTGAACAGGGACAGCAATACTTGCAGGGACTCTTTTCCTGTCGACGCGACTTCGACGGCTTCTTCTCCCGCGAGCAGCCCTCAGCGGCTACTCTCCTCATCTGAGTGGCGTGTGTAAACACGTCACAATATCAACTCGGCCATGTGACGGACATTGGAGTCCCTGGGCCCTTCGCCCGTCGGCCATTATCACGGAGGCAGTAGGTCGGCCTCGGCCCTGCGTCGGCGACCCCCGGGAAGGGATAGAACTCTGTGCCTCTCTCTATCTCTCGCTCGTCTCTTTTGCTTGCATTACTGACCATGGCTTTGCAGACGGCCGGAAGCGAGTGATCCCTTTTCATCTAAGCCCTCGTGATAGGCGTATAGGACACCTCGTGACAGGCGATCGTGAGGAACGCCAATTCTTGTAATTCAAAACTTTCAAAATCTACACGAGCATCTTTGGTAGCAGGGAGTTCGATGTTGTCTCCCGACCAGGGCGTCTCCTGCTGTGGCTAGGGGTGTGAGAGCGCTGAGATTTCCTCTCCCTCATGCGTTCCGAAGAAGATTAGGGAATCTAAGCGAAGAGTCCTGGTCTATCCGTTATTTAGGGAAGAATGGATAGACCGCTTCCCAGGACTTTTCGTTTCCCACTGCCGACTCGAATACGGCCGGCAGTGACAGGCCTACTTGATTTTTTACTGTCGCTTGGGAGGAGGAGCTGCGCCTCATCTTGAAATGACGCGCGGCTCCTTCCAAGTGGCCCTGCTAGCGTAAATCGCGCCGTGTCCTCCCTGTTTTCTACTTGTATTTAACGGGACCTGTTAAGAATGGAAGCCGACGGAAACTTAGTCGGGAATTGGCTAGGCAGATTATGATGGTGGGGTTGCGAGATAATAGTAAATGAGATTTTTAGGGGAGTTATAGGTATGAACGAAAGCAGTAGGGTAATTGCATAACTCGCTATCAGTAGTGATGGGGCTCATTCTGACAGTTCAACAACATTCATTGCGTTATTTAAGTTGTCGAGGAAAAACATTTTTCAAACAAATGGAGCAATGGACTAGAATTATGATTTAGAATGATTTCGATAGGGTATTTGACTAAAAAACTAATTAGTCCGTCAGACAGATTTCCAAAAAATACTAGACACGTATTTTTTCTTTCTTCATATAAAAAAAAAATTAAGACGACACAGCGCGTTGAAAACTCGTGTGACGTCACTAGACGCTACACATTTTAGCGACCAGTGACGTCACCAGCCACCACTCCTGATCTTTGATGCCTTTTATATTTGTAATGTTTTTGTTTATATGAAAGAAGAAAAAATAGGTGTGTAGTATTTTTTGGAAATCTGTCTGACGGACTACTTTTTTTTTAGTCAATTACCCTATTGATAGTAATAGGTAGTGTCTGTGTTACACAATTAGGGTGCTGGTCAAGCTACTCGAAACTGTCAAATATTCCCAATCAACCTTATGAGTCTTGATTCTCTAGAGATAAAGTTGAAAATCTAATAAAGAATATTGACAGATTGTAGTAGCCCGATGTGCTGTCGTCTGCACAACTATTCCACCAATAATACCTACACTTACTGCCCACCAAGTGGATTTTATGTTAGTACATTGATATAATATTAAACTAAGGTAGATAAGTCACTAGCGCATTGAACTTTAAGCGTACAAAAGATTATAATTCTAATCTCTTGCCTTAGTCACTCTCGATATACTCGTAAAAACAAACGACAAACATTAACAGCGCAAATGACAACCACTAGCCATCTTTTTCTTCTCTATGCTTTAGATTGCGCCCCATCTCACTCATACTGTACCAACGTGTGAAATGTACGCAGAAAAAAAAATGAATGTGTGTGCTGCTGCTCCGATCGGCACATTTATTTCGGTTAATTTGTTAGAGCATATCATATCTGTTTAATATAGACACAATATTAGACAGCCTCCGTGGCGTAGCGGTAGCGGACGCGGCCGCTGCGCAAGGTGGCACGTGTTCGATCCCCGCACAGTGCAAGTATTTGTATGCATGAATATGAATATTTGCACTGGTCTGGTCGTGCCTCGGAAAGCACGTTAAGCCGTTGGTCCCGGTTGCCATACAAACATCTAGTGGCAGTCGTTACGGGTTGTTGGAGCCCTCAAAAGTCAACAATTGGTCTAACTGCAATGCTTCGATATCGCCTTCGGGTTGTGGAGGTCAGACGGCAGTCGCTTCACGGAAAATGTCGAAGTTTAGCCAAAATCAGCAGTTAGACTGGTAAAGCGGACCCCAGACTCCAAAGCTAAAAAGCTGCGGATGCGACTGGGATTAACGCTGTGATGATGATGATATCTGTTTAATATTATATCAATATGTTAGTACTTATACTACTTATTCATAAAATAACTTCAATAGCAAGTCGGCTGATGTTTTATGTCGTCACGTTTTTCATACACCTGCTATTTTTACTTACGTAAGTATTAAATTACAATACAATAAAATTACAATAAAAACAACTGAGGAAATAAAAGTCGCACGAAATTCAACACTGCAATTTCTATACCTACCTAGGTAAATAAATAATTTTATTTTAAATGATCAATAAAACCTACCTTAACACTCATCATCATCTCAGCGTTAATCCGAGTCGCATTCAAAGCTTTTCAGCTTTGGAGTCTGGTGTCCGCTTTACCAGCCTAACTGCTGATTTTGGCTAAACTTCGATATTTTCCGTGAAGCGACTGCCGTCTTACCTCCACAACCCGAAGGCGATATCGAAGCATTGCAGTTAGACCAATTGTTGGACTATTGAGGGCTCCAACAACCCATAACGACTGCCATTAGATGTTCGTATGTCAACCGGGATCAACGTCCTTAACGTGCATTCCGAGGCACGACCAGACCAGTGCAAATATTCATATTCATGCATACAAATATTTGCACTGCGCGGGGATCAAACCCGCGCCTCCTTGCGCAGCGGCTACGTTCGCTACGCGATGGAGGCTGTCAGAACCTTTTTTTTTTTGGGGTGGAAATCCTCATAGGATGTCCGCCGCCCTAGGGTGGGTGACGGGGTCTGTCAGACTTTTACTGACTAAAACTACCCCGGTGTCTCTTCTATCACGAGCGCGCGTGGGACCGCGGGAGTCTAAATTCTTCCGCAGCCCCACACTCTCGTGCTGGCCCGGTCTGTCCGGGCCTCGTCTCCTGCACGGGGCAGTGGGGTGTTAAGCTACCCCGTGCATCGCCTCAGAGGCGCGCGCTGAAACTCGCGCGCGCCTCCGCCTCGGGGTCCATCGAATAGGGGGCGGGGACTTCCCCATGTCCCTCGCCCCTGGACCCATTCATGGGGGGCGGAAGAGGGCGTCGTCCGCCCTTCCTCGGCGCCCGGTGCGTCTTTTGCGGCCCGGGAAGGGAGTTGAGATCTCCCTCTCCCGTTCCGCAGCTTCCTTCTGCGACATCACGTCCTCGCAGAAGGACACCACCGCGTCTCACGACTCTGCGCTGCCGGCCATCCTCCGCACTACTGCCGGCAGCGTCAGGTCGCCTCCTACTACATTTGTGAGGACACGGCGCTGCTCCTCCCAAGCTACACACTCGGAGAGCGTGTGCTGCGCCGTGTCCTCCCCGCATTGGACGCAGTGGTGGCACCGAGCGTCCGGTTTCCTGCCTAGGCGACACAGGTACTTGCCGAAGCAGCCGTGCCCCGACAGCACCTGCGTCACCCTGAACGACAGGGAGCCGTGCCTTCTCCCGAGCCAGTCGTCGAGTACTGGCCAGATCGCCTCGACGGTAGCGAGGCCGGCGGTAGGGCGCATAAGCCTCTGCCGCCAGTCCGCCACCAGGACCTGATGGAGCTCCCCTCGGCGCAGCTCGATCTGCCGCTGCGCCGGACTGGAGCTCCGTGTCCGCTCTTCCTCGCGCCTCTAGGTCCCAGGGCGGGGATCCGGCCAGGACGCAAGCCGCCTCGTAGGAAATCGTGCGATACCCGCGGACGACCCTGACGGCCATCGGCCTCTGCGGCTTGCGCAGAATGGCGAGTGTTCCGGCCGTCAGGTCCATCGCCCACACAGGGGCCCCATACAGGGCCATGGACCGCACGATTCCCACGTATAGCCGCCTACAGGCGGCGCTCGGGCCCCCATGTTGGGAAGCAACGTTGGAGGCTGAGGCTGTCAGAACCTACCTTAACTGAATCACCTATTAGTACCTACCTAATCTGTGGCGTAAATGTGTAAATACATTATAAAAAAATCCCACGCTCCTCGAACTCACTCCCCCATGCTCAACATCCATACACTAAGAAATGTCATGAAAGACTTCCATCACGAAGAAAATATTTATTTCTTCTTCTTCCTCAGCCTATAGATGTCCACTGCTGGACAAAGGCCTCCCCCAAGGTTTTCCACGATGACCGGTCTTGTGCTGCCCGCATCCATCGGCTTCCCGCGACCTGCACCAGGTCATCGGTCCACCTTGTTGGGGGTCTCCCTACGCTGCGTCTTCTAGTACGTGGCCGCCACTCCAGAACCTTGCTGCCCCATCGGCCATCGGTTCTACGAGCAATGTGCCCTGCCCACTGCCACTTAAGTTTAGCGACTCGCAGAGTTATGTCGGTGACTTTGGTTCTTCTGCGGATCTCCTCATTTCTGATTCGATCACGCAGAGAAACTCCTAGCATAGCTCTTTCCATTGCCCTTTGTGTGACTCTGAGCCTTCGTATGAGGCCCATTGTGAGCGACCACATTTCAGTTCCGTAAGTCATCACTGGCAACACACACTGGTCAAAGACTTTAGTCTTGAGACACTGTGGTATCTTGGACGACGAGAAGATGTAGCGTAGCTTCCCAAACGCTGCCCAACCGAGCTGGATTCGCCGAGACACCTCTTTCTCGAAGTTGGACCTACCTAGTTGGACTGTCTGTCCCAGGTATATATACTCGTCAACAACTTCGAGTGCAGAGCAACCAACTACAATTGGAGTGGGTGCGACATGAGAGTTCGACATGATCTTCGTCTTATCCATGTTCATTTCTAGACCCACTTGTTGGGAAGCTCTGCTGAGGTCATTGAGCATTTTGCCCAAGTCTTCCAGGGTCTCAGCCATGACCACGATATCATCTGCGAAACGGAGATTAGTGATGTACTCGCCGTTGATGTTGATGCCAAGTCCTTTCCAGTCCAGGAGCTTGAATACATCTTCCAACGCAGCAGTGAACAATTTAGGAGATATGACATCTCCTTGTCTCACTCCACGCTGCAGCTGGATCGGTTTCGAGTCCTGATTCTGGAGACGGACTGACATGGTGGCGTTTTTGTACAAACACTTTATCACCTCAATGTATCGATGGTCAATTTGGCGCCGCTGGAGAGACTGTAGCACCGCCCAAGTCTCAATCGAATCGAAGGCCTTCTCATAGTCCACAAACGCCAAGCATAGTGGTTTGTTATACTCCTCGGACTTCTGTATAACTTGCCGCAGCGTATGAATGTGGTCTATGGTGCTAAAGCCTTTTCGGAAGCCTGCTTGTTCGGGAGGCTGGAAGTCGTCGAACCTGCGAGCGCGACGATTCGTGATGACCCTAGAAAACAGCTTGTAGACATGGCTCAGGAGGGATATCGGTCTGTAGTTTTTCAGGAGGGTATTGTCACCTTTTTTGAAAAACAAAACCACCACGCTCCTGTGCCATGCCTTAGGCGTTTCGCCTTTAAGAACCGGTTTGCCACCCGCTTTTAGAAGCTCAGCCGTAATTCCATCATCTCCAGCCGCCTTATCGTTCTTGAGCTGTTTCAGGGCCATACCAATCTCGTACAGGCTGACGTCCGGGATATCGTCGGTGTAGTGTCGGGTTAGTCTGGCTCTAGGATCATTAGCCAGGCTTACAACAGGTGCGTGTGTTGATGTGTATAACTCTCCGTAGAATTTCTCAATCTCACCCAAAAGCTCGGGCTTTGAAGTGACGATCCTACCATCCCCAGTCTTCAGCTTCGCAAGTAGACTCTGTCCAACAGACAATTCTCGTGCGAACACTTTGGAGCCTTTGTTCCGCTCGATAGCCTCTTTAATACAATTTGTATTAAATTGGCGTATGTCAGAGACTTTGAGATCTGTCTGTTAAGGCATCTGATGCGCAAAGCGTCATCAGGGGATTTTAAGATCACCTCCCGTCTTTCTTCCATTAGCCGGCGGGTGGGAACGGAGATCTTCTTCTGTCTTTTTGAACGGAGGGTTTTGTAAAACTTAGACCCTTCCGTTTGGAGAGTTTCCACAAACCTGTTATTGTAGTCATCCACGTCTACGCATTCACCGAGGCATTCGAAGCGGTTTTGTAGTTCGATCTGAAAGCTCTCGGGGTTTTGGAGTTGTGTTGACGCTGGACGGAGCGTAGACTTCATAAGTCGAGAGCGTTCGAGCCTAATGTTGAGGTTCAAGATGCCTCTAACAATACGGTGATCACTCCCGGTTTTTACCGCATGGATAACGGATACATCGTTGAACACTTGCCTTCTCGTTGACATTATGAAGTCTATCTCGTTTTTGGTCTGACCATCGGGGCTGAGCCAGGTCCACTTGCGGTGCAATGGTTTCCAGAAAAAAGAATTCATCGCAAAGAGTCCTTCCCTTTCCATGAAATCCATTAGCATCTGACCTCTGGGATTCCGATTTCCAACTCCAAATTGCCCCACTTTCGTCTCGTCCGCCTCTCGCATGCCCAGTTTTGCGTTAAAGTCCCCCATGACAACGGTGTAGTGGGTTTTGGAGGAATGTATGGCTCTACTGACGTCCTCATACATAGCCTCCACCTCATCGTCAGAGTGTTTAGACGTCGGGGCGTAGACCTGTATAACCTTTAACGAATATCGTTTTGTTATTCTCAGTACAAGGTACGCCACCCGAGTCGAAAGGCTCCCGACTTTAACCACGTTGTTCACGAGGGACTTGTGGACAATAAACCCGACACCACCCTGGGACAGCTGGTCGCCTTCCCGGAAATAGAGCAGGTTGCCAGACTTCAGGATTATCGAGTCCTCTCCCTCTCTTCGGACTTCAGATAACCCCACAATGTCCCAGCGCAACCGGCTCAGTTCTTCCTCCAGTTCGACAATCTTCTCATCGGTCCGTAGTGTGCGCGTGTTAAATGTTGCCAGGGCCAAAGGTCGTCGTTTGTGATGGTAGCCGGACCTCTGCCGGAGATTCTTAGCACCCCTTATTTATTTCAAGATAAATAATCACCCTATAACGTTCCCACTCACGAGACACAGGCCTCCTCTCGGTCAGAGGGAGTGGGCCATAATCTACCACGTGGGCCCAGTGCAGGTTGGTTATTTCAAGATGCGGCCCATAAAATACAAAAAAAAAAACTCTTTCTAAGATCTATGGTCATGACACCTAAACCTTTTCAAAACACAAACTTTAGAACAAATTTAAACAATAAACAAACTAAAGTTTAAAGTTAGTCGAAGGTAATAATACAATATAATAATAGTATTGTGAAATAATGTCACATGGCTTGCAATGCTCACTCGTAACATATTGTGTAACAAAATGGACGGCCCGGTGGGGCTGGCACGAACGCGCGGATTACTTCCAACTAAAAACTCGAATGAATTTGAAATACTCTTTTTGCACATAATTTTTATTGAGTTTTAATAACTGACTGGATAATAATCACTACATAGTATAAAACACAAGTCGCTTTCTCTGTTCCTATATCCCTATGTGTGCTGAAACGGATTTTGATGCGGTTTTTTAATAGATAGAGTGATTGATTAGAGGAAGGTTTATATGTATATCTAGCGACCTGCCCTGGCTTCGCACGGGTGCAATCATCAGCATCACCATCGTCAACCTTTTATCGTCCCACTGCTGGGCACAGGTCTCCTCTCATTGGAGAAGGATTGAGCGTAATCACCACGCTTGCTCAAAGCGGGTTGGCGATTTCAGACTTGGAAAGTACAGGTTTCCTCAAGATGTTTTCCTTCACCTTCAGTCATTGATGTCCAAGATATACTTAGAAAGTACATATAACTTTAGAAAAGTTACATAGGTACTTGCTTGACCTGGAATCGATAACTGATTCTACTAATGCCCACAAAGACAGGCTAAACTTAAAAAAAAATATATTATTTAAAAAAGAGGTAACTTAATACATGTGCGGTAAGCAACCCCTACCGCGGGCGGCGGGGGGCAGGGCATTCGGCACCTGTGACGTGGTCGCGTCGCTATTCGCTTATAATAATACCAGTGTTGTCCCTTTTTTAAAAATTACCAAATTTCGGGGAAATTGGAATTAATTCCCGGGAAAAAAGGATTATTTCAAAATTCATTAGTATTGTTACTATGATGATTACGTAAAATTTTATATTATATTTGGTCATGTGTTTACCTAATCTTTATTATCCTTTTGGGTCGGACAGGGTTTTCTTTACATATTGTATACACATAGCGGCCCGCCGCTCCCGCCGCCCCAAACGGTACCGCCGCAAACGCTACGTCCCGCAATTTTTAATTCTGTAATATCTTCGAAAATATTCATTTAAGTCATATGCTGTAATACTAAATACTGTTATTTTTGAGATTTCTAATGTGATGTCCTAAACAATTATATTTTTTCTGCTTACACACCTGAGTACAAAGCTCAAAGACCTCAGTAGAGCCACCGAGCGAGTCGGTCTTAAGTTGAACATGAACAAGACGAAAGTCATATCTAATGCCCATGTTGTACCAACTCCTATATGGATTAGAGACTCTATTCTTGAAGTTGTTGACAGTTACGTATACCTGGGATAAACTATCCAGTTAGGTAGGTCCAACTTCGAGAAAGAGGTCAAACGTCGAATTCAGCTCGGCTGGGCTGATTTCGGGAAGCTACGTAGAATCTTCTTGTCCGAAATATCGCAGTTTCTCAAGACAAAAGTCTTCAACCAGTGTGTGTTGCCAGTGATAACATATGGAACTGAGACGTGGCTGCTAACAATGGGCCTTATAAGAAAACTCAAGGTCACTCAAAGGGCAATGGAGAGGGTTATGCTTGGGGTTTCACTGCGTGATCAAATCAGAAATGAGGAGATCCGCAGAAGAACGAGAGTAACCGACCATCCGATTCATCGGGCTAGGAAGACTTGCAATACTTAAGTGGCTGTGGGCCGGGCACAGTACCGATGGCCGATGGGGCCGACGGGTTCTCGAGTGGTGACCATGCACCGGAAAACGCACCGTGGGTAGGCCCCCGACAAGGTGGACCGACGGCTTGGGGAAGGTCGCGGGAAACCGCTGGATGCGGGAGGCGCTCGAGGTCTACACTACTGGTCGTCGTGGAGATCCTTGGGGGAGGCCTATGTCCAGCAGTGGACGTCCTTCGGCTGAAATGATGATGATGCTAATTCCACATGTAATTTAAATATTAGATTGGACGATAGGGTTCGTGTGAGGTGCTGGAGATTAGGTACTGAAAAGCATGCCGTATAGCTTCGGATTCGGATTCGTGAACCCGTTTTCATTGGTCGATACCGACCTGCACAGCATTTGGCATTTCGGCATTTGCTTTTAAGCCTCATTATCATTAGATGTGTTTCACCGATTAATGTTACTGATTGTTACGAGGAATTCCACGCAGACGGTGCAGTGTACCGACGTCGTTATCGACTTATGACATTCATTAATATTATGCCCCATCCCCCCCCTCCCCATCTGCAGGAAGTCCCCGTACAATAGGAGTGGGGGCCGTATCTATAATGACCGACTTATCGATAGTAAAGATAAATAATCGTTCGAATTTAACTTACTTTTGTGTAGCACGTTCGTGCTAGGCGTCTGTTTTCATTATGAAGACTCGATCATCGATATCGGCCGCGTTTGATTCATCGATTGGCCCGCTTCAAGCTTTTAAGAACTCTCAACCAATGAGAGCGCCAAACGCAGTCGATGCGTATGATCGAGTCTCGTAATGAAAACTCATGGTAGCTACTCTGTTCTCGGAGCATTCGAGTTTCCTCGCTAGTTACATCATCATTGCTCATTGTGGTAATATTATATAAAACATTTTTATTTTTCTTAGAATGCGGGATATTATTGTATTGGTTCGTTTATGCAGAAAGAGGTATTTTAGCTCCAGTAAGCACCGTGTGTTTTGCAACAGTAAGCTTCGATCAAAAGGAAACCTCCCTAGCCAATGCAATAGGGGTTCAATACCTACATGGTACTTACTTTAAACCACAATCAGAATGACCGAAGGAATGGAATTTCTGTTCCATTACTTAATGTTTGTAGAAATATATATTATGACATAATTATTAATTAACTACAGCTAATGTACACGAAGTGTCGGCGTCGTGTTTTGCTGACTGGTGTCACGTAGCAGGCCACGAAACCGGCGGCGGTACACAACACCTTTTGGCAAGAACTCTTAATTTATTTGAATTTCCCAATATGATATTTTTATTTACAAATCTATTGGACAAATCAGTTTAATCAATGTACATAACGCAATGAATGTAGTTGTTAACTTGTCAAAATAAAACACATTTCTACAATAAAACAGAGTTGTCCAACTTGCTTCTGAAGTCTGAAAATTGTTGACCTATCTCTAAACTTATTTTTCTTCAGTCTATAGACTATAGACGTCCACTACTTACTGGACAAAGGCTTTCCACGATCACCGGTCTTGTGTTGCCCGCATCCCGTAACCTTCACCAGGTCATCAGTTCATCTTGTTGGGGGCCTCCCAACACTGCGTCTACGTCCAGTACGTTATCTTTAAACTAACCAGACTTAATCTAAGTTATCGCACTTCCTAAGTTTGAACTAGTTAACACGTTAACTGCCAGACAGCAGACAATAGAAAATTTATTGTCGTTGGAAACCGGTCACCGCCCACAGTATCACGTGGTACTTTCTCTTGATTGAACAGCATTGACTGACTACCACGTGATACTGTTGGCGTTTCACTGGTATGGAAAGGAACTGCTGTGCGATTTTGTAATCATTCCACCACGACGACTTAGGTGAAGTGAGGTGTCATACCAACTAATTACATGATTGACACTATCGACAGCTCATTCCAAGCTCACCTTTTTTTTGTTTCCGGGGTGGAAAATCCTCCTCGAATGTCCGCCGCCTGGGGCGGGTGACGGGGTCTGTCAGACTCTTAGTGACTAAAAACCACCCCCGTGTCTCTCCTCACAAGTGCACGCGGGGCACACTAGTGCTGGCCTGGTCAGGTCGGGCCTCGTCTCCTGCACGGGATAGTGAGGTGTTTAATTACCCCGTGCTCCTCCTCGGGTCCATCAAATAGGGGGCGGAGACTTCCCAAGTCCCCCGCCCCTGGATCCGTTCATGGGGGCCGAAAAAGAGTGTTGTCCGACCTTCCCCTGCGCCCGGTGCACCTTCTGCTGCCCGAATTCGAGATCTCCCTCTCCCGTCCCACAGTTTCCTTCTGCGACATCACGTCCTCGCAGAAGGACACCACCGCGTGCCACGACTCTGCGCTACCGATCATCCTCCGCACTACGGCCGGCAGCGTCAGATCGCCTCCTACTTCATTTATGAGAACACGGCGCTACTCCCCCCAAGCAACGCACTCGGCGAGTGTTTGTTGGGTCGTGTCCTCCTCGCATTAGACAATGGCATCGAGCGTCCGGCTTTCTATTTATGTGGATTCCAAGCTTACCTCACGTAACTTTTCACGGTGTGATTTATACAAAATCGATTAGCCGTTGTCTTGTCAATTATGTATTAAATAGTAGCAATCAGTTTTTTTTGACATGAACTCACCTCATCGTGGATTTGGCAGCTGTCAAACCGGCTAACAGCTGACTCTTATCGGTGAAAACTAGCGCGGTGTTCCACCTATACTGGCATATATGTAGGATGTTATAAAATTGAATTTAAACAAATTAATAAAAAACCAACAGTTCATTTATTAATCAATCATGGGAAAAATCCGACGGCCTCATATTCCAACTCGGCCTTCAACTGTATCCTACTGCGTAACACTATATCAAGTACTCTCATTTTAAGTATTTTGAAGCATTTTCGAAAAATATTTTGCTCAATGAAGTAACGAATGTTGTTAGGCTGTCAAAATGAAGCTCGTTACTACTGACAGTGTGTTACAAAATTAGTCTACAGCAGGGTAATTGGGTAACACACTACCGGTATTAGGTAGTAGCAATAGGTTTCATGGTGATTACGCTCAATCCTTCTCTGTATGAGAGGAGACCTGTGCCCAGCAGTGGGACGATAAAAAGATTGATAATGATGATGATGATGATGGATTTCATTTCTAGGATAGTAATAGTGTGTTATGCAATAATTAGGGTGCTGATTACTTATCTCCTTTGACGGCCTTTCGTAGTTATACTGTGTACGAGTTACTATCTGCCTTAAAACATCACACACGCCGAGGTAGGCGCAGATTTAACAAGTCAGAATGGCCATTCATCCACCGACAGAAGCGTTATTTGCCGTCTTCATCAACGTTACACTAACACAGATCCTGTTGAGCAGCACCCAGGTTCATGAACGCAGTAATTATCCTGAGGATGTTCTAATGCCTTATGTCCGTTAATTCGAACAAACGTTTGACTCCGAATTCACGTTGATGCATGACAATGCGCGTTCGCATACAGTATTGCACACACGGGAGTAATTGGCAAGGGAAAACATCCTGGTATTGGCTTGGCCTGCACAATCGGCAGACCTCAATCCAATCCGAACATGGACAATATGGACATCATCTTCATCATCATCAACCTTTTTTTATCGTTCCACTGCTGGGCATAGGTCTCCTCTCATACAGAGAAGGATTGAGCGTAATAATCACCACGCTTGCTCAATGCGGGTTGGAGCAGTCCAGGTTTCCTCAAGATGTTTTCCTTCACCTTCAGTCATTGGTGTCCAAGATATACTTAGAAAGTACATATAACATAAGAAAAGGTAAAATGTGTACTTGCCCGACCTGGAATCGAACCCGCGCACTCATACTCGAGAGGCTGGTGTTTTAACCACTAGGCCACCACGACTTTTAATATGTTACTTTTTATATGGACATACTCGATGAGAAATGTTCCTAAGATGTGTTTTAAAGGACTTGCATGGAGTGACAACAACCCAACAACTGATGGAATAACTTATTAAAATTTCATTGGGAACAATTGCCGCAGGATAACATTAACAATATCATCGATTCTATGAATATCGATGGCAACCAGTTCTCAATAACAGAGGAATGCAATTTTTGTACAAACATTTAATTTTAACATTAATTACTCATAATTATTGTTAATTACGATTATTTAAAAAAATATAAAAATACAATTGTTATTTAGTATCAAAAAAGCATTAAAAATAATACAGTATGTTAACTAACAGAGGGCGTTCCCGTTAACCCGAAATAGTATAGCATACATACATGCTAAAAAAAATATTTCCATTCGAAAACAAAATGTTTTAAATTTTTTTCCAATAAGAAAATATTCAATAAAATTTTTAAATTGACATGTAAAAGAAACACACTGTACACGCGAACATGAAAGACGGCAACGTCGCAATTTATTTATACATGACGACTACTATTTTGATTTAAAACAGGAGGTTTCAAATTTATTTCCAATTAGATTTTTTTTATTCGGATTTTTTTATGCTTATTTTTCTATGCTGATATTTTTATTTTAATCTATTAATGATATATATTAACGAGTTTAAGGGAACGCCCTCTGTTATTTAACATACTGTATAAATTAGGAAATACTAAGAATTTAATGCGATAACACATTTTAAAATGAAATTTGTATGTGTTGCTTGACTTTTTTGTATATATATATACACATATAACCAATTATTTGCTCTGAAAACTCGCCAGTCACCCAGATATGTGTCGAAGAGCACGTGTTTGAATTAAATAGGTTTGTATCGTCAATGTTATCAACAACGTGACAGCCACATTACCAGGCGTTAATCTAATAACTACGATACACGTCGTTTTGGGTAGGTACTTACAACGTTTTTGTGTCAATGAGCGACCTATCGGACCTCCAAAACCCAGTAACTGGTTAATGAAACTGCTTGATAAGACTGGTTGTTACACTTTCGGGATTCTCAGGACCCGAAACGACTGTCAAAGATCTTTGAATAGTTATTCAAAGATCTTTAACAGTCGTTTCGGGTAAACAGCCTTTCTATTTATAAATCAATAAATTTATAATAAATAAAATCTTTATATTTATATTCTGTAATCTATATGGTGTACATAATAAAGAGTATTTATTCTATTCTATTCATTGTGTTTCTGAAACCACCTTAAAGACTGTTTTACACGGTGCAATTTAATTACCTATGGCATACAATAAAATTGAAATAGAATAAATACTCTTTATTATGTACACCATATAGATTACAGAATATAAATATAAAGATTTTACAAAGGGTGACACAATAGGCGGCTTTATCGCTAAGAGCGGTATGTAAAGATGGTCACCCATCCGTAAAACAACCGCTTCAAAAGTAGCTTAACTTGATCGAATCACTTAGCTGTTACCACTTCTAAATAGAGTTTGTCGCGACTTTCAAGTTGTAGCTCGTGTGTTCAAACCCAAGCAAGCTAGACTATTTTATTTTTTTTATTTGTTTTTTTTTTATTTATATTTTTCTCAGTGGTAGGCCATAACATCGGCTGCCGGCAGAAGTTACCACCCACCAGACAAAGCCTTGCCGCCAAGCGATTCGCCGTATTCCGGCGTGATGTCTGGTGAAGCCGTACGGAGGACGGGTCTGAGCAGTTGTGTTGCGATGTGTGCCGGGTACGATGCGTCAAATGTTGTTGTGCCGGGAGTTTGGTCGGAGGGTCTGCACATCAATCTCCCTCTGGCGCAGCATCGTTGGTCGTGTTATTGGGTCTAACATTGCACCACCTCGCTCAACTGCCGTCTTCCTTCCTATTCTCTAAGGTTTTTTAAGTGAATGGGCGTAATAAACTAGCGCGCTTTACCATCAACGATTGCATCACTGCTTACCATCAGGCGGGATTGCAGTCAAGCGTTAGTTTATAATTATTAAAAAACAAAGAACTATGTAAATTATCTCAACACCACTGCACTAAAAACAGTAGAGGAAAACATAATAAGTGAAAAATTAGAAAATATATGACGTTCGTCACCCCCCACTTGGCATGCGTGGTAGATTATGGTATGGCCCACTCCCTCTCCCAGATAGGAGGTGTATCTCCCAACAGGGGGATCATAATCATTACATTATGGGATGATTATAATAATGACAATTCATTTATTTCTGACTAGCTTTCAGCCCGCGGCTTCGTGGCCGCGTGCGTGGAATTCTGTTATATCGCGCTTTTTAGATTTCCCTCGGGAATATCACTTTTTTTTTCAATAAATGTAGCCTATATCCTTTCTCATGGTCCAAAGATTGTCTGTGCCAAATTTACTCAAAATCTGTTGAGAGGTTTAAGCGGGAAAGCGTAACAGACAGACAGAGTATTAGTATGGATTAAATCCATTTTTGTTAGTACAATTTTGAGCTTATAAACTAATGTGACTTTAAGGCAGTGGGTGGGGCACATTGCTCGTAGAATCGATGGCCGATGGGGCATTAAAGTTCTGGAGTGGCGGCCATGTACTGGAAGACGCAGCATAGGGCGGCCCCCACAAGGTGGACCGATGACCTAGTGCGGGCAGCACAAGACCGGTCAACTTGGAAAGCCTTGGGGGAGTCTTTTGTCCAGCAATGAACCTCTATAGGCTGAAGAAGAAACTAATGTTAGTAATGCATAAAATATTATATAGATCATCATCATCCCAGCGTTAATCCCAGTCGCATGCGAAGCCTTTTCAGCTTTGGAGTCTGGGGTCCGCTTTTTACCAGTCCAACTGCTGATATGGCTAAACTTCGACATTTTCCGTGAAGCGACTGCCGTCTGACCTCCACAACCCGAAGGCGACATCGAAGCATTGCAGTTAGACCAATTGTTGGACTTTTGAGGGCTCCAACAACCCGTAACGACTGCCAATAGATGTTCGTATGGCAACCAGGGACCAACGGCTTAACGTGCTTTCCGAGGCACGACCAGACCAGTGCAAATATTCATATTCATGCATACAAATACTTGCACTGTGCGGGGATCGAACCCGCGCCACCTTGCGCAGCGGCCGCGTCCGCTACCGCTACGCCACGGAGGCTGTCTTATTATATTGATAAATATCTTTGGTGGACCAAAGTTGATGGATAACGAAGTGATGAAGTTACTTAATGAATTGTAATCAGAGCATTATACTATGCACTATAAGTACTTATATTCCATCCCGTTATGTAATTTACTTATTTACTAAAGGTGAACAATGAACTAAACGTTATACCAGCTACTACAGTTCACTCAGTTCATTTAGCATGACAGTTGCACTTTTTTTTTAAATTATAAACTAGTGCTTGACTGCAATCCCGCCTGATGGTAAGCAGTGATGCAATCGTTGATGGTAAAGCGCACTAGTTTATTAAGCCTATTCACTTAAAAAACTAAGGAATAGGAAGGATGACGGCAGTTGAGCGAGGTGATGCAATGTTAAACCCAAGACCAATACGACCAAACAATGCTGCGCTAGAGGGAGATTGATCTGGAGACTCTCCACGACCAAACTCCCGACACAACAACATTTGGCGCATCGAACCCGCCACACATCGCAACACAACTGCTCAGAACCGTCCTCCGTACGGCTTCACCAGACATCATGCCGGAACACGACGAAACGCTTGGCGGCAAGACTGTCTGGTGGGTGGTAACTTCTGCATGGCACTTTTCGTTGTAGCAAAATAACAAAAATTGTAACGACGTTTAATGACAACTGATGTGTTTGGTATTATCTCGGCAAATAAAATCACGCAGTTTTTTTGTTTGCCTTTAGTCCGTTACGTAAGGCGATGGAGTAAAAGTGAACCAAACTATATACGTACGTAATAAACATAAATCTGAAAAGACAAAAACAAGTACTGTAATCTGGAACTATCTAGAATCTAATTACTAACAAGGTAATTAAGAGGGGACTCTAGTGCCGAGGAATTTGCAGAAACTATTGCCGTCGCTCTGCTTCCAACCTCTCCCGGTAAAGTGCGAAGAGGACAGTTGCAGCTCAGGCTGATTTTACTAACAAAAACGTTGACCAAAAGACGTTTCACATTCCGCTGTTTTCTTTTTCAAAGCAACAGCTGATCTCAATAATTTTTATATTAAAATTTAGAGGAAAGATATACTGCTTATATTATTTTCTTTTTTGTCAAAAACTTATCATGTTTGTCTAAAAGTCTTCTGAACATTGCGGTAAAAAATGGGTTATTTTTCGGGATTTTGAAGTATCATATTTCTTTTATTAATTAAGTTTCAGAAAACATCAAATGATATAGGCACGAATAATCACGGTGTAAAATTGTACAAAAATAATAGTTGCTCTAAAAGCGCTATCCACGAAAAAAGCAGCGCAATACGTTTTTATAGAGAAAGCACCACTAGAGTCCGCTCTTAAGTGAAAAATTAAGTCAATAGTAACTTTGTCTAAGTTACTATAGTTAGGTCAGCATCGATTAAAATGAAAAAGGCGAACTGAGCTATTTTATTATATCCATGTCTTTAGTGACTCTCACAGGACTAAGAGGAATCGATTGACGTATGAATCATAAAAATCGGCCCAGGTGTTTAGTCTGTATACCTACTGCTTTAAAGGAACAAACATACATACATACATAAATAGACTGATTTACACACATTTGACATTACTCTCTTTTGCGGCTCTCAGTCGGGTTTACCTATGGGTCATTCCATGTAACGGGTGTTACAAGTCGTACACTTTTACTTGACAATTAATTCATGATGCAATAAGAAAACAATTAAGTTTTATGAGTTTAACACCTTCCATCTAGGACTATTTATTGGTATCTGTAATAAATTGGACAGTTACAAACAGCAGTAAAGAAATTAAAGGCAAGATATGTGTGTAACGGGCGTTACACGATTTTGTCTAAGCTTTCGGGCTTAACCGACATGAAAGCAAAACTCTGCGAATTTCTTTACTTTACGTTAGTGAGAAAATTGGAACTACGTAGCTAAATAAATTCTTAACTTCGTAGTCCACTTGTTTTAAAACAAAAATACAAACTTAATTTTTTATCGAAGTTTAAAACTGTAACGGGTGTTACAGCTGAATGTAACGGGTGTTACGAGTACGAAATTAAAACAATATTTGTACCAATAAAGGTATTTTAATAACAATAGCAGTGAAATAATCATGTTTACTGCTAATTTGCATTAATATTTTTGGGAAAATAATAATATCTGCTCCTTCGCATGGACATATTGGCTTATCCCTGCACCACTGTATCCTTTTTTTTTGCTTGCTTTTGACTAAAAGATTACAATATTTTTAATAAAAATATTGTAATGTTTTAGTCGAAATACTCTCTACGCGATTTCTAGTTTTTTGTCTGGTTTTAAGCTTTTAAGTTTGGATCTTGTACAATTTTTTCTTTATCTTTTTTTCTTCTTTTTCTGTCCCTCTCTCTTTCTTTTTGCACGGTGTTCTGCATGTTTTGCTGATTTTTTTCAGGCTTTGTCTATATTTTTCTTCATTCTATTTTTCGCTGAAGACATCGTCAGTATAAAAGGAAAGCTAGCTCAACCTAAGCAAAGTACACCATACTGCATTCGGCATCAGGCATAATTATTATTTTGGGGCCCGCCAATAAATCACGCTACTAAGTTAAATTGTCGGCGTTTTTGCTGAATTGGAACTTTTAGTGTCAGAGATCTGTCGAGTTGTCAAAGGCTGCTTGAAAACTGCTAACTATAATTTATCTAAGTGTCTTTTTCTTAATTAAATAGAAAGAATAGCATGCAACTTAAATTTAGTCTAGTTTTTGAACATGGGATTCGGGGCTAGTGAATGGGTCAAACAACTCAAGACATTAGAGGTTACCCATTTACTAACAAGATAAGAAGTAAGAATAAAATGCAAATATTTTATTCAACACAGCAAAATGAAAATGTTGTCAACTGTTGACGAAAACATTTTTTATTAACGAAAGACATAAAAAACGTGTCATTATAATATTTGGAGGACCCCTAAACGTAAAACCTTTAAAAAATCACTAAACTAGCGCCATTACGTTTTTATTAGTTCTTATCAAGGCATGTCAAAATTTGGTAACACCTGTTACGTAACGGGTGTTACACACTGTTACCCGCCAAAATTTCACAAACAAAAAGGCCAATCCTCATATAAATGCAAACTTAAGTGGTTATCAATCATATCCTTACTTTCTTAAAAGCATTTTATAATGCGTGCAATAACTTAATCGCCAAACAAACAAATGCACTTTTTTTGTAACGGGTGTTACAGGTAGGAGGCATAATTTAAAAGTTAAATAAATGGAAAGAATAATAAAACTTACGAAATAATATTACACGCAACAACTGTTGAAAACATTTCTGTTCGAATGGCGGGAATCGTAATGCCAATTTAACAATAGTTTTCTTTTTTCAGTGAATTCAATTTTGATTAAATTTATCAACCATCAATCGTTCATACTAACCTAACTTAAATATGTAAAAAAATCGAAAAATTAAATACTTATTGAAAAAATAATTATATATTATTAAAATATGGGGTTTTAAGATTATCCTAAGATACATTTTAATTTAAAAACAGTAATTTAAAAATTTATGTTGCAGTAGCGTTTTTCATGGAATTACCCCTATACAGAATCAGGAACAATAACTCGGTAAATAAAAAAATGCTGTTTCTAAATATATGGAATTCAGAATAAATACTCAGATACTTATTATTTTATAAGGAAATATTGAGATTCATAAAAAATAACCCGTCATCAATTTAATAAGCTTTGTAAGATAATTTACATATTATAACAGTATTTTATTACTAAGATACAATCACCTTTAAATGTCTGATGCCCAAAGAATGGGCTATGAATAGACATCACGTTGCGTGCAACGTGCAACAGAACACACGGAAGTTCTAGAACGCAATGTAACACAAGTATGACCTCCCAACAAGGCCTTTTCGCGCTCTTGTAGTCTTGTCCTTTACAATGTTTACAGCGGCATTGGAAATGCATCTATTTTACACTTCGTTGAATTTACATGTACACGTGATTGGAAGCGTGGAAAATGTTAAAGCGGACATTGAATAAGATTTGCGAGGCTTTCCCAGGATATGTATTGCGGGGTTTTTGTTGAACACGTTTTGTAAGGCTTTTTTGAACAAGTTGTGTAAGGCTTTTTTGAACAAGTTGTGTAAGGCTTTTCCTGAACAACTTTTGTAAGGCTTTTCCTGCACAACTTTTTGAGGCTTTTTCTGAACAAGCTATGTAAAGCTTTTTCTGGTCAAGTTTTAGACTTTGACTTTATCATAGTATCGGTACTTACCGATTATAACAACCGAGACACCGAGATAACTTTTTTTTAAAATAATTATAAGCTAGTGCTTGCATCAGACGGGATTGCCCGTCTGATGGTAAGCAGTGATGCAATCGTTGATGGTAAAGCGCACTAGTTTATTAAGCCTATTCACTTAAAAAACTAAGGAATAGAAAGGATGGCTCGGAAATGCTCCCGCCAAGTCGGGCGCGAAGCAAATACTGCCGTACCATCCTTTACTGGAACCATTTCGCCGTATTTTCAGGCCCGTATTTGAGAACCTCTGGATAAGACCAGAACGAAGAATTTTTTGTCATTCAGTAAGCTATACTTAAAATTCAAAATTTCAATTCTGTAAGGTCATTTAGTTTCGAAGGTAAGCGAAAGCAAAGTTTCGTGTTTATGACACTCACTCACTCATGCTCATCAAAATAGAACTAGTACTTCCCATAAACTCAGACAGCTGAAATTTGGTAGGTACAGAGTTAGAGTTTAATGGCCACATAAAGGGAAAACCACTTCGATATCACCTTCCTGTTGTGAAGGTCAGACAGCAGTCGCTTCACGGAAAATATCGAAGTTTAGCCAAAATCAGTAGTTAGACTGGTAAAGCGGAACCCAGACTCCAAAGCTGAAAAAAAGCTTCGGATGCGACTGGGATTAACGCTTAGATGATGATGATGAAATCTGGTATTCTTGTTGTTAAGCCCCAAAGGCTCAAAACGTGATCTCGAAAATATTAAACAGCCTATAAGTTTCCTCAAGAAATAGGAATCGCAATAAGATTTTTTCAATGTAGAGTCGCAGCCGAGATCGAGAGTGTTCATATCCAAATTCTTCAACCGATTTATTATACACTAGCGGCCGCCAGCGACTTCGTTCGCGTGGTTTAGTTATGCTCGGCTCCTATTAGTCGCAGCGTAATGTTATATAGCCCAAAGCCTTCCGGGATTAATGGGCTATCTAACACAAAAATAATTTTTCAAATTGGACCAGTAGTTCCTGAGATTAGCACGTTCAAACAAAAAAAAAATCTAACAAACACACAAACTCTTCAGCTTTATATATTAGTATAGATACATATTTAGGAGAGCAGCGATATAATTTCGTAATAACCAGTTCATAAGTATTAATTTTATTATATACTTTTTAGGGTTCCGTAACTCAAAAGGAAAAAACGGAACCCTTATAGGATCACTTTGTTATCCGTCTGTCTGTCTGTCTGTCAAGACCCTTTATCTCAAGAACGCGTGGACGTATGAAGCTAAAATTCACATGAAATACTCAGGTCTATTGTCCCTTTAAGCTGTGAAAATATCAAACTTCTAAGCCAAGCCAATCAAAAGATACAGCCGATTATGTCGATATTTTCATTAAATTTTCGACACTCGCAAAGGAATCAAAACCTACAGGATACTTCCCGTAAACTCAGAATCTTGAAATTTGGCATGAAGCATTGTCATATGCCTATAACGATATTCGTTAAAGGTTATACAGGTCTACGCCCCGACGTCTAAACACTCTGACGATGAGGTGGAGGCTATGTATGAGGACGTCAGTAGAGCCATACATTCCTCCAAAACCCACTACACCGTTGTCATGGGGGACTTTAACGCAATACTGGGCATGCGAGAGGCGGACGAGACGAAAGTGGGGCAATTTGGAGTTGGAAATCGGAATCCCAGAGGTCAGATGCTAATGGATTTCATGGAAAGGGAAGGACTCTTTGCGATGAATTCTTTTTTCAGGAAACCATTGCACCGCAAGTGGACCTGGCTCAGCCCCGATGGTCAGACCAAAAACGAGATAGACTTCATAATGTCAACGAGAAGGCAAGTGTTCAACGATGTCTCCGTGATCCATGCGGTAAAAACCGGGAGTGATCACCGTATTGTTAGAGGCATCTTGAACCTCAACATTAGGCTCGAACGCTCTCGACTTATGAAGTCTACGCTCCGTCCAGCGTCAACACAACTCCAAAACCCCGAGAGCTTTCAGATCGAACTACAAAACCGCTTCGAATGCCTCGGTGAATGCGTAGATGTGGACGACTACAACAACAGGTTTGTGGAAACTCTCCAAACGGAAGGGTCTAAGTTCTACAAAACCCTCCGTTCAAAAAGACAGAAGAAGATCTCCGGTCCCACCCGCCGGCTAATGGAAGAAAGACGGGAGGTGATCTTAAAATCCCCTGATGACGCTTCGCGCATCAGATGCCTTAACAGACAGATCTCAAAGTCTCTGACTCGCGATATACGCCAATTTAATACAAATTGTATTAAAGAGGCTATCGAGCGGAACAAAGGCTCCAAAGTGTTTGCACGAGAATTGTCTGTTGGACAGAGTCTACTTGCGAAGCTGAAGACTGGGGATGGTAGGATCGTCACTTCCAAGCCCGAGCTTTTGGGTGAGATGGAGAAATTCTACGGAGAGTTATACACATCAACACACGCACCTGTTGTAAGCCTGGCTAATGATCCTAGAGCCAGATTAACCCGACACTACACCGACGATATCCCGGACGTCAGCCTGTACGAGATTGGTATGGCCCTGAAACAGCTCAAGAACGATAAGGCGGCTGGAGATGATGGAATTGCAGCTGAGCTTCTGAAAGCGGGTGGCCTACCGGTTCTTAAGGCGCTTCAGAAGCTATTTAATTCCGTCATTCTTAAAGGCGAAACGCCTAAGGCGTGGCACAGGAGCGTGGTGGTTTTGTTTTTCAAAAAAGGTGACAATACCCTCCTGAAAAACTACAGACCGATATCCTTCCTGAGCCATGTCTACAAGCTGTTTTCTAGGGTCATCACGAATCGTCTCGCTCGCAGGTTCGACGACTTCCAGCCTCCCGAACAAGCAGGCTTCCGAAAAGGCTTTAGCACCATAGACCACATTCATACGCTGCGGCAAGTTATACAGAAGTCCGAGAGTATAACAAATCACTATGCTGGGCGTTTGTGGACTATGAGAAGGCCTTCGATTCGATTGAGACTTGGGCGGTGCTACAGTCTCTCCAGCGGTGCCAAATTGACCATCGATACATTGAGGTGATAAAGTGTTTGTACAAAAACGCCACCATGTCTGTCCGTCTCCAGGATCAGGACTCGAAACCGATCCAACTGCAGCGTGGAGTGAGACAAGGAGATGTCATATCTCCTAAATTGTTCACTGCTGCGTTGGAAGATGTCTTCAAGCTCCTGGACTGGAAAGGACTTGGCATCAACATCAACGGCGAGTACATCACTAATCTCTGTTTCGCAGATGATATCGTGGTCATGGCTGAGACCCTGGAAGACTTGGGCAAAATGCTCAATGACCTCAGCAGAGCTTCCCAACAAGTGGGTCTAAAAATGAACATGGATAAGACGAAGATCATGTCGAACTCTCATGTCGCACTCACTCCAATTGTAGTTGGTTGCTCTGCACTCGAAGTTGTTGACGACTATATATACCTGGGACAGACAGTCCAACTAGGTAGGTCCAACTTCGAGAAACAGGTGTCTCGGCGAATCCAGCTCGTTTGGGCAGCGTTCGGGAAGCTACGCTACATCTTCTCGTCGTCCAAGATACCACAGTGTCTCAAGACTAAAGTCTTTGACCAGTGTGTGTTGCCAGTGATGACTTACGGAACTGAAACGTGGTCGCTCACAATGGGCCTCATACGAAGGCTCAGAGTCACACAAAGGGCAATGGAAAGAGCGCTAGGAGTTTCTGTGCGTGATCGAATCAGAAATGAGGAGATCCGCAGAAGAACCAAAGTCACCGACATAGCTCTGCGAGTCGCTAAACTTAAGTGGCAGTGGGCGGGGCACATTGCTCGTAGAACCGATGGCCGATGGGGCAGTAAGGTTCTGGAGTGGCGGCCACGTACTGGAAGACGCAGCGTAGGGAGGCCCCCAACAAGGTGGACCGATGACCTGGTGAAGGTCGCGGGAAGCCGATGGATGCGGGCAGCACAAGACCGGTCATCGTGGAAAGCCTTGGGGGAGGCCTTTGTCCAGCTGTGGACATCTATAGGCTGAGGAAGGAAGGATTGTCATATAATGCAAATATAGGAAAAATTGCGAAAATCACATTTTTTTAGTTATATAATATAATAAAAATATTTTAATAAAATCAAACTTACTACCTTATTTCTCACGAACGAATAAAGGTATCAAATTAAAATTTATACCAAATACCTAGGTCTATTGTCCCTTTAAGCAGTGAAAAAATCAAACTTCTAAGTTAACGCGATCAAAAGATACAGCAGTTTATACCGACACCTTAGACGAATCTCCCTCACACCCTAGGGAATCAAAATCTACAAGGTACTTCCCGTCAACTCAGAATCTTGAAATTCGGCACGAAGCAACGTTATAACAGACAGATAAAGGAAACATTGCGAAAATGATAAATTTGAAGTTACATAAAATATTAAAATATTATTTTTGCTTACATGACATAAAATATTTTTTTTAATAATTATAAACTTACTAACTACCCTTTTTCACATGAACGCTTAGAGATATTAAAGTTGAAATTCATATCAAACACTTCTTAAATCTAATTACCTGTAAAATGTGAAAAATTCTAAATCAACGCAAAAATTTAAAATGCTGAGGTACCTATAATCATACCGCATATTTTGAAATTCGCCACTACTCGCAACGGAATCAAAACTTAAGCTACTTCCCGCTGACATTGAATATTGAATTTTGGTATGAAAGGTAACCTAACAGAAAAACTGGAAACCTTTTAAAATTTTTAGGCACAGTAACTAGTTAAACCAAAACAAAGACCAACACAATCGTCATTCAATCTAAATATTTTGGTGAATGTAGTTCTGTATATAACCTAAATGCGTCCTAACTGCTGTGTTATACTTAGTACTTATAAATATATTCAAAGACATTAATTGTAATTTTCTATTGTTGTCAATGATTATCAGACAGCTTGCTTCCTACTGGCGAAGCGGGACGTGGGGGGGAGGGGGTAAGTAGTAACGAACGAACGCGCAAGAACTAGCCGCCTGCTGGCGCGGAGGCAGGCGGTTGGTCAAGGGAAGGGGTATCGCGGCACAGCGAGCGGCAGCCGTGCGCCATACGCACGAACGCTTAGATGCTGTTCGCACGTGTACCGAAATTAGTAAAATTTGCGACAATTTCTCGTTGATTTTGTTTACTTCTACTTTGTTTATCAATAAACCGCTTTTTTTTATAAGTTATAAACTAGCGCTTGACCGCAATCCCGCCTGATGGTAAGCAGTGATGCGATCGTTGATGGTAAAGCGCGCTAGTTTATTAAGAGCCTATTCAATCTAGCCTTGAAGACACTCAAATTGTAATGTGACGGAAACATCATCGCTGGCAAATTGTTCCAGTCCCTCGATGTAGGCGGTATAAAAGAGGAAGCGAAACGCTTCGTCCGGATCGCAGTGGTGTCAACAACGTAAGGGTGGAAACTCGCCATACGACGGGTCGTCCGATGGTGGAACAGAGATGGGGGAATTAAATCATGCAATTCCCTTGCACACTCACCAGAATGCATCCTCTAGAAGACCGAAAGGCTGGCTACTCTACGCCTGTGCTCCAGGATTTGGAGACCGCTACGTTTGTACGGCGGAACCCTCGGTGTGCGAGTCCGACTCGCACCTGGCCGGTTTTTTTATTTTATTTTATATTCATTTATTTTATTAGATTTGCCAACAATTGATTACACAAAAACATAGTGCTTATAGGTAAACACAATATGCATACAAAAAATGAAAAGCGCTAATATTGATAATATTATAACATTGGAATGACTTAAAAATATATACCTATTATCATCATCATCATCATTTCAGCCGAAAGACGTCCACTGCTGGACATAGGCCTCCCCCAAGGTCTCCACGACGACCGGTCCTGCGCCTCCCGCAACCAGCGGTTTCCCGCGACCTTCATCAGGTCGACCCTTGTCGAGGGCCTATACCCACGCTGCGTCTTCCGGTGCGAGAACCCGTCGGCCCCATCGGGCATCGGTCCTACGGGCAGTGTACCCAGCCCACTGTCACTTTAGTGTTGCAATTCTTTGGGCTATGTCGGTTACTCTCGTCCTTCTGCGGATCTCCTCCTTCCTGATTCGATCGCGCAGTGAAACCGCAATCATAGCCCTATCCATTGCCCTTTGAGTGACCTTGAGCCTTCTTATAAGGCCCATTATTAGCCACCACCTATACCTATACGTATGCCTACCTATAACTTATAAATTATTGTACGCCTACGAAGGTTCCTCCTCCCACGAATGTTACGCGTGTTGATAACGTGAATTACTAGTAGCAGCCCTACTCAAATGCAGCCGCGTGCGCACGTGATTAAGACCGTAACCTAGTTTTCAGTTCTCGCGTACATAGGTACAACCAGCTCTCTCATATCGATAACAGAGATTTACACTTCAGAAGCTATCAATAGTTCATTTACACACCTTTTATATTATTATTAGATAAGAAAGTATAATTTTCTTGTAAGTGTAACGTTGCAATTAGGGAAAAACAACTTCGAGAAGGAGGCAAATAAAAGGTCAGCATTTGGTAAACTTCGTCGGGTATTTTCGTCGGCCATACCCCAATGTTTGAAGACTTTAAACTTCAACCAGTGCGTCGTCCTACCCGTCATGACTTACGGAGCCGAGACGTGGACACTAACGGTTAGACTAGTCCATAAGTTTAAAGTCGCTCAGCGAGATATGGAGCGGGCTATGTTGGGAGTCTCTCTAAAGGACCGCATCAGAAATGAGGTGATCCGACAGAGGACCAAAGTCACCGACATAGCTGAGAGGATTAGCAAGCTGAATTGGCAATGAGCTGATCACGTATGCCACAAGGCCGACAACCGTTGGGGTAAACGAGTCCTCGAGTGGAGACCGCGTCTCGGCAAACGTAGCGTGGGACGCCCTTGGGCGAGGTGGAGCGACGACATCAAAAAAGTGGCTGGTAGTGGCTGGCTGAGAACTGCTCAGAATCGAGCTTGTTGGCGTGCCATGGAAGAGGCCTATGTCCAGCAGTGGACGAGTAGAGGTTGATGATGAAGAAAGTATAAACTATAAATTATTAATATTTAATTACTATTCAAAAATGTAGAGATGACAGAATGTCAAGCTACTATAGTCTGTCAAATTTCTTTGTTAGATTTTTCACTTCATCGCTAATGCATTCAGGCTCAAGGTTGATTGGAAATATATGACATTTTCAGGTAGTTTGACTTGCTGTCTTCAGTGTAATAACAATCATGCGCTACCAAAACTAACTCAGTAACTTTGGGCAATGTTACCAAGATACAGACTGTGCCTAGTTCATGACCAGCACCCTAATTGCTTAACATATTATTACTATCAGTAGGAATCATTTTGAAGCTTATTGCTATTCCATTGCTCGATTTGTTCCAAAATGTGTCTGCTCAACAAAGTTACCAAGGCAATGAATATTGTTTATAGTGTGTTTAGCAATTACCCTGCCGCGGCCGTTGTGAAATCAATGTAAGTTTTCTGTTACTTACAACAGCATGCTAATACATGTCTATTGGGGAACTATGTGTAAGTTTCAATAAATGAATTTGATTTAATAGGAAAATGTAAATTACATTTAATAAATTAATAGAATAGTGTAGCTTACATTTAATAAATTAATTCGATTTCCGGTTCGATTCGATTAGGTTCGATCCCCGGACAGAACATATATTTGTATGGCCTACAGGTAGTTGTTTCGGGTCAGGCTTTTTGTGTATGTTAGAAACCAAATGGATAGAATTTAGGAGGATATTTGATATTCTACTAATACTATAAATACCAAAGTTTGTGGAAATGGATGGATGTTTGTGACCCTTACACGCAAAAAACACTGCAGATATTCGGATGAAAGGCGCACAGATAGTTCATAACTAGGAATAACACATAGGACTCTATCATTTTATCCTGATATTCCTACGAGATCGAAACTTACGGGAAAAAAGGCAAAACTAATATTTTATAAGCCTTGGAGAAAGTCACATACCCCCTTGTTCATAAACGCTGACCAAAGTTAACTAGTGATTAGCGATGTTTTAACCATCCAATTTTGACCCTTTAACGCCACTTAAAGGAGATGTTTCAGAAATGTATGGAGCCTAGGCAAGCAAATTGTACACTTAATGATAGGTATAGTTACGCTATAGCTGTTTTTAATATTAATTTGCTATATGTTGGCTTAGTTTTTATATAGATTCAATTTAACTCTGCCAAGAAGTGCAACACAACTACTAATAAATATAGTGGTCAGCAATAAGCGAAATAAGATTTTGACAGTGACATTTGTATCTATATTATCTACCATATGACTGAGAAGAAAACTAAACATGAATTCCGAACATACGGCCCATTAAATAAACATAATTAACTCAAATCAGCACTCGACACGAACACAACGGGAAAATAGAACTGTCAAAGTCGCCAATCAAACGTCATAACCACTGTCATGGCTACCTTAATAAAGGGTTATCTCACTAAAAAAACATTCAAATAATTAATTATACAGTATGTTAAATAACAGAGGGCGTTCCCTTAAACTCGTTAATATATATCATTAATAGATTAAAATAAAAATATCAGCATAGAAAATAAGCATAAAAAATCCGAATAAAAAAAAATTCTAATTGGAAATAAATTTGAAACCTCCTGTTTTAAATCAAAATAGTAGTCGTCATGTATAAATAAATTGCGACGTTGCCGTCTTTCATGTTCGCGTGTACAGTGTGTTTCTTTTACATGTCAATTTAAAATTTTTATTGAATATTTTCTTATTGGAAAAAATTTTAAAACATTTTGTTTCGAATGGAAATATTTTTTTTAGCATGTATGTATGCTATACTATTTCGGGTTAACGGGAACGCCCTCTGTTAGTTAACATACTGTATATACTTGTATTTTTATTAAAATTAATTTAGTAATATTTTTATGAATTACTATTACTATTTTTTCCTTTTTATCTATATAGCGTACATAGTGGTGGCCCAAAATGAAACATCTCCTTTAATCGTCGTTTATAAATAAACACAACAATGCTTAAGAAGTTTATTCATAAACGATGATTAAAGTTAAGTGACGTGTAAACATCTAAAATGTATAGTTAAAGAATCGCTAATCACTACTTAACTTTAAGCAACTTTTATGAATATGGAGGAATATGTGTTGATGTGACCTTTAGGCTGATGAAATTTTCGTTTTTCTAACTATGCCAAATGTCTTTGGATTGAAATTAGATTCATTCCCCTTTCGCTAAAAGTAAAATTAAATAAGGAGTTAAGGTTTTTTAGGGTTCCGTACCTCATAAGGAAAAAAACGGAACCCTTATAGGATCACTTTGTTGTCCGTCTGTCTGTCTGTCTGTCTGTCAAGACCCTTTATCTCAAGAACGCGTAGACATATCAAGCCGAAATACTCAAAAATATCAAACTTCTAAGCCAAGCCAATCAAAAGATACAGCCGATTATGTCGATATTTTTAACAAATTTTCGACACTCGCAAAGGAATCAAAATCTACAGGATACTTCCCGTAAACTCAGAATCTTGAAAATTGGCATGAAGCATTGTCATATAATGAAAATATAGGAAAAATTGCGAAAATCACATTTTTTTAGTTATATAATATAATAAACATATTTTAATAAAATGGAACTTACTACCTTATTTCTCATGAACGAATAAAGTTATCAAATTGAAATTTATACCAAATACCTAGGTCTATTGTCCCTTTAAGCTGTGAAAATATCAAACTTGTAAGCCAAGCTAATCAAAAGATACAGCCGTTAGGTCGATATTTTCAACAAATTTTCGACACTCGCAAAGGAATCAAAACCTACAGGATACTTCCCGTAAACTCAGAATCTTGAAAATTGGCATGAAGGATTGTCATATAATGCAAATATAGGAAAAATTGCGAAAATCACATTTTTTTAGTTATATAATATAATAAATATATTTTAATAAAATAGAACTTACTACCTTATTTCTCACGATCGAATAAAGTTATCAAATTGGAATTTATACCAAATACCTAGGTCTATTGTCCCTTTAAGCTGTGAAAATATCAAACTTCTAAGCCAAGCCAATCAAAAGATACAGCCGATATGTCGATATTTTCAACAAATTTTCGACACTCGCAAGGAATCAAAACCTACAGGATACTTCCCGTAAACTCAGAATCTTGAAATTTGGCATGAAGGATTGTCATATAATGCAAATATAGGAAAAATTGCGAAAATCACATTTTTTTTTCTATTATCATAAACTTTTGCTTGACAGCAATCCCGCCTGATGATAAGCAACCATGCTATAGTATATGGTAAAGCGCGCTAGTTTATTAACAGCCTATTCAGTCAAAAAAACTGAGTGAATAAGAAGGAAGACGAGAATTGAGCGAGGTGATACAATGTTAACCCTAACAATACGACCAACGATGCTGCGCCAGAGGGAGATTGATTTGGAGACCAAACTCCCGACAAAACAATATTTGGTGCATCGTACTCATAGCATATCGGCACACATGATTGCAGTATAACTGCTCAGTCCCGTCCTTCGTATGCCTCGACTCTCCCGGATTTCATTTGGAATGAGCTTTTTTTTTTTTTTAGCCGTTCTTTTCTTTTTCCTCTCTGTCGACGACTGTCCCGGATTTTGTAACTTCCTATCTGGCAACCCTACGTGAGAGTGAGACGTGATTCGCGATGCCCTAAGGACGAACATTTTGTGCTTCTTCTGGTGCCCCCCAGACGTAATGCCCTAGGCAATCTGGTGCCCCCCCAGACGTGATGCCCTAAGCAATTGCTTAATTTGATTACGGGTTAATCCGTCACTGTTCACCAGACATCATGCCGCAGCACGACGAGATGACAAGATAGAGTTTACCTAGTAGAAGACCCTTTAGGTGAATAGAGAACTGTTTAGATTGAATAGATATTGCAGTGACGGAATGTTAGCCAAAAGACTAACCTACTAAAATTTAAAACTCCGTTTAGTGCAAGCGCTTCATAGATTTAAATTTTAAATATAAATTTTTAAGTATTTGACGTAGGTTGGTTTATTTTTAACGCACGCTAGTATTCCTTGCAACGTGACTAAATGGCAACCCTGCCGGAACGTACGCAGCGCGTGCGCACGTGAGCGTAACCCAATTCTCAGCAAACATACTTATTGTATTATATTGCATATTGCTGTTTATTCAACTTTAAGACTCTACTGAAGTTAACCGTCAAGTTTATTAGATTTATAAATTTCATAATCATCATCATCTCAGTGTTAATCCCAGTCGCATTCGACGCTTTTTCAGCTTTGGAGACTGGGGTCCGCTTTACCAGTCTAACTGCTGATTTTTAACTAAACTTCGATATTTTCCGTGAAGCGACTGCCGTCTAACCTCCACAACCCGAAGGTGATATCGAAGCATTGCAGTTAGACCAATTGTTGGACTTTTGAGGGCTCCGTCCACCCGTAACGACTGCCAGTAGATGTTCATATGGCGAGTCACGACCAGACCAGTTCAAATATTCATATTCATGCTTACGAATATTTGCCCTGCGCGGGGATCGAAGCATTTTGGCATTTCTGATTTGATCACGCAGTGAAACCCCAAGCATAGCTCTCTACATTGCGCTTTGACTGACCTTGAGCTTTCTTATAAGGCTCATTGTTAGCGACGACGTCTCAGTTCCATAAGTCATCACTGGCAACACACACAATGTTACATAACCAAAAGCAGAAGTTACGTATTCCGTTAGATACTGTATATCAACAGTAGTGGGTACATAGACAGCCCTGGTACTTACGCGCCCACCAGACGCTTGCGCACGTGAGCGCGAGGTCGACGCTTCCTAGCCGACATGACGACGCGCGATAAATTATTCACAATGAGGCCGACTAACTCGTTAGCCGCGACACTGCATTACACCGATACCTACATGTTAGTCTACTGTGCGTTGAACCTAAAAAGCGTTGCTTTTTGTTTTTTATATAAATAGTGAAATATAAATATGTAGTAATGTCTCGCTAGTCAACCTAGGCGGTTCGTTGCTTGCCTGTTTATCATCATCATCATCATCATCAGCCTCTACTCGTCCACTGCTGGACATAGGCCTCCTTCATGGCACGCCAACAAGTTCGATCCTGAGCAGTTCTCCGCCAGCCACTACCAGCCACCTTTTTGTTGTCGTCGCTCCATCTCGCCCAAGGGCGTCCTACGCTACGTTTGCCGAGACGCGGTCTCCACTCGAGGACTCGTTTACCCCATCGGTTGTCGGTCCTGCGGCATATGTGACCAGCCCATTGCCACTTCAGCTTGCTAATCCTCTCAGCTATGTCGGGAACTCTGGTCCTCTGTCGGATCACCTAATTTCTGATGCGGTCTTTCAGAGAGACGCCCAACATAGCCCGCTCCATAGCTCACTGAGCGGCTTTAAACTTATGGACTAGTCTGATCGTTAGTGTCCACGTCTCGGCTCCGTAAGTTATGACGGGTACTGCCTCTATAAATGGAGTCTTCTGTTGGAATTTAGATAAGGTGCAGTAGAATGTTTTATTATAGTGAACTAGCTTTCCGCCCGCGGCTTCGCCCGCGTAAATTTCGATTATATCGCGCTTTTTAGATTTCCCTCGGGAACATCAAATTTTTCCGGGATAAAAGGTAGCCTATGTCCTTTCTCAGGGTCTAAAGATTGTGTGCTTTCCGCCCGCGTCTTCGCCCGCGCGGTGTTCGGTTATATCGCGCTTTTTAGATTTCCCTCGGGAATATCATTTTTTTCCGGGATAACAGGTAGCCTATGTTTTTTCTCAGGGTCCAAAGATTGTCTGTGCCAAATTTCATCAAAATCAGTTGAGAGATTTAGGCGGGAAAGCGTAACAGACAGACAGACAGACAGAGTTACTTTCGCATTTACAATATTAGTATGGATAGGTTCGAGCCCTATCAGGTGCTTTAATTATTTCTTCACCACTACTCTCAAAACGGTGAAGGAAAAGATCGTGAGAGAATCGGCATGTCCTAGAGCGAAAACTTCGAAGCCTTGTGACATCTACAAATCCTCACTGGATCCGCGGGGTAGATTACTGCCCACTCTCTCTCTTCGTGAGGAGGCCCGTGTCCCAGCAGAGTAATTGCGTAACAAACTATCAGTAACAATGGGTTTCATTTTGACAGTTTAACATCATTCATTACGTTATTTAAAATAGAATAGAATACTCTTTATTATGTACACCATATAGATTACAGACACATAAATATAAAGATTTTACAAAGGGTGACACAATGGGCGGTCTTATCGCTAAGAGCGATCTTTTACAGACAACCCTTGGATGGAATATTAAGGGGAAGGAGAGAGAAATAGTATAAGTAGTCTACAGTGTACGTACTACGTACGTGCGTACGTACGTACGTGTACTACAGTGTATTTATGTTGTTGAGTAGACACATTGTTCGAGCATAAGGAGCAATGGATTAGCAACATGCTTCAAAATGATTCAAATTGATAGAAATAATGTGTTACGCAATAGGCTATTTGACAGATTTATAATTTTTATCTTGAATTACTTGGTTGCGGTTAAGAAGTTCACCCAAAGTACTTTTTTTAATTTTAAATACGTATTTCGTAAGAAATATGCAAATAAAAATTAAAAATTCAAATAAGCCGCGAAAACGATATAATCAGCAATATGGCGTTGCGCCTGGTAAGTGACGTCACAAGCGGTTTTCGGTTCTCAGTATTGTTTGTTTTTAATTATTATTTGCTGTTGTTATCTAATAAAATGGTTTACAAGTGGTGTGCTGTACTGGGTTGTACAAATAAATCGATAAAAAACCCCGAAAAACAGTTTATAAGTTTGCCGAAAACAAGCGATGATGCGCGTATGACGTCATCGCGACATTAGCCAATCCGGATCGTTTCACAATGTGTGGCGCGAGAAACAAAAAGCCAAATATATTTTTGTGTTTTGGATATAATAATTGTTATTATTTTTTATTAAAACTCTTGTAAATGATATAAAGAACCCTCATTTTATGCAATTAAAGCAAAAAATCACAAATAATTGAATACTGTCAAATAGCCTATTAGGGTGCAGGAGTGGGAACTTTATAAGCTGATTATGTACGGACGACAGCAGGTCAAGATGCCCAAAACTGTCAAATATTCTCAATCAACCTTGAGCCTTAATGCTTTAGAGATAAAGTTGAAAATCTAATAGAGAAATCTGACATTGTAGTAGTTTGATGTGCTGTCGCCTGTAACTATGGTATGTATTGAAACAGCTGACACTTAATACCATCAATAAATTTGGTTCAGATAGACTACCCTAGTCTATCTGAACTAATTTTATTCACTTCTCTTTTTTTTTCTGAAGGGTGATACTCTAAAATAGTCAGCAAAATTGTAATTTATTTACATTTTTTTGCAATTTATAAGGCAATACCGCAGTATCAAACAAAACAAAATTTAAGTACATTAATTACATCTTTTCCTCCACATTAACCTTACAAGTAATTCTGCATGTTTTTTTTATTGAGTTTAAATATTGTTTAGACTGAGCAACCACTCGATCACAGAATTACCCACTAGTACACAATGTTTATTTATTTAAAGCCAAAATAACTAGATCCCACGACTCAGGGTATCCTAGTATGGGGCCTAGCGCTACTTCATTACACGATATATTTAATACTAGCTTTCCGGCCGCGGCTTCGCCCGCGTGGAGTTCGGTTATATCGCGCTTTTTAGATTTCCCTCGGGAACATCAAATTTTTCCGGGATAAAAGGTAGCCTATGTTCTTTCTCAGGGTCTAAATATTGTCTGTGCCAAATTTCATCAAAATCGGTTGAGAGGTTTAAGCGGAAAAGCGTAACAGACAGACAGACAGACAGACCGACAGACAGACAGACAGAGTTACTTTCGCATTTATAATATTAGTATGGATTATGTACGGACGACAGCAGGTCAGGATGCCTAAAACTGTCAAATATTCTCAATCACCCTTGAGCCTTAATGCTTTAGAGATAAAGTTGAAAATCTAATAGAGAAATCTGACATTGTAGTAGCTTGATGTGCTGTCGCCTGTAACTATGGTATGTATTGAAACAGCTGACACTTAATACCATCAATAAATTTGGTTCAGATAGACTACCCTAGTCTATCTGAACTAATTTTATTCACTTCTCTTTTTTTTTTCTGAAGGGTGATACTCTAAAATAGTCAGCAAAATTGTAATTTATTTACATTTTTTTGCAATTTATAAGGCAATACCGCAGTATCAAACAAAACAAAATTTAAGTACATTAATTACATCTTTTCCTCCACATTAACCTTACAAGTAATTCTGCATGTTTTTTTTATTGAGTTTAAATATTGTTTAGACTGAGCAACCACTCGATCACAGAATTACCCACTAGTACACAATGTTTATTTATTTAAAGCCAAAATAACTAGATCCCTCGACTCAGGGTATCCTAGTATGGGGCCTAGCGCTACTTCATTACACGATATATTTAATACTAGCTTTCCGGCCGCGGCTTCGCCCGCGTGGAGTTCGGTTATATCGCGCTTTTTAGATTTCCCTCGGGAACATCAAATTTTTCCGGGATAAAAGGTAGCCTATGTTCTTTCTCAGGGTCTAAAGATTGTCTGTGCCAAATTTCATCAAAATCGGTTGAGAGGTTTAAGCGGGAAAGCGTAACAGACAGACAGACAGACAAGAGTTACTTTCGCATTCATAATATTAGTATGGATTCATATATTTTAATTTATGTTTTACCTTCTTTTGTTTGTTGTGCTTATCTTGTCATCAAAGTGTGTCTAAATAAATTTTATTATTATTATTATTTTCATTTTATTTCTTGATAACAAAGAACGAATGATCAAATTTTAGTTTAGTTCTGTAATAATAAGTCAGCACTTGATATAAACTTGACTTATTTCTACACATACAACTAAAATGCTTAATTACATTCACGAGGTAAACATAAACAAGTTGTCTCGTGACTACAAAGTTATTTCTATACAAATGATTGTTTATTGAAAAAGGAGGTCAAGTCCATTTCATGTTTATTTTATATTCATTGTCACCTTCTCACTCACGTGATAGAGGGAATGATTCGAGTAAAAATAAAGAATGATGGAATAAGTTAAGTCCCATCTACCAAATAGGATTTAAAAGTATGTGTTTTGAAATATTCTGCAGGGTAATTGCGTAACACACTATCGGTTTCATTTTTTTTTTTTATATTGGGGCGCTAGTTAGGTATGTCTGTTCCAATTTCAAGTAAAATAAAAATCTTCAAAAGTTCTTCTTTCTTTCTCTTGGCTTCGCACGGTTTGTGCAATTAACCAATGTCACGTAATGAATTATTCATGTCGAAAAAGACGGCCTCGCGAACCGTGCACTAGGAGGAAGATTTGGTACAAAGCCATGATGTGGCATCTATGCTACAATATTTCACTGTTCTTTATGAATTATTCAATGAATGCGCTTTTTACTACATAAATCACGCGTTTTTATTTAGTAAAAGACACTATAAATAATTTAAAAGTCCAATGAAAAATGAGCGTGGCGCTCATCTTAGCTTCCGGCCAAAAAAACTATCGGTTTCATTTGACAGTTACAATTGGTTCCATTTGACAGTTCAACAACATACATTGCGTCATTAAGGTTGTAGAGGATGGAGTGTACCTATTTTCCAATCAAGGTGCTGCTCAACATGTAAACATAATGTGATAGGAGGTTACATAATTATTAATATGTACCATGTTATGAGTCGAGCGAAAGATTATTTATAAAATTAATTTCCCTATTACAGGTACAGACGCCAGCTGGTCAAGGTACTCGAATCTATTATTTTTGACAGATTGAGAGCTTATATTTTCTTTTTCTTTTTTTTTTTTTTTTTTTTTCTTTTTCTTTTTTTTTTTCCTTAATGGCTATGACTAATGTCTTTAGCCAATTATTTTTTTTTTTTTTTTTTTTTTTTTTTCCTTAATGGCTATGACTAATGTCTTTAGCCAATTATCAAAGTTAGGGAAACAAATTATACAGTATAATCACGGGATCGGGAATTTAGGATGAAAGGATTGGTAGGTACATAGGCAAGTTACAAGAATAATTTAAAGTTTTAAATTATTAATATGTACAAACTGAATCAATAACTTATATACATCTAGACTACATAAACTTAACAAACAAGTAATAGAAGTAGGAAATGGAATAGATAAGGATATCAGGTTCGAAATAAACTGAGTTCTATCATACAAAGTACAGGAAAAGAAAATATGGTTACTGTCACCGTACTCTCCACAAGGACATGATGGATCTGTTAAAATATTAATTTTGTTCAGATGAGCTGGAGTCGACACATGGCCTAAACGTAATCGGCATAAAATCGATGTTGACTTTTTATCAAACTTTAACCTGGAAAACCAAGGTTTATGTGAGATATGATCCTGCACAAACCTATAGTATTTCCCTTTTTGCTGGCAACTATCGCTCCACAATCGATCCCAACATTCATATAGAATTCTTTTGGGCATGTTAATTAAGTCATGGCAGTAATTTACAAAGGGGAACACATCACCATCACAAATTGCTTCATTTGCTAACCGGTCTACTCGTTCATTGCCCAATATGCCAACATGACTCGGAATCCAGGCTAGAACAATGCGGAAACCCTTTAAAAAGCACTGAAATAAGAGATTTCTAACTTTGAATACTATAGGATGTTGCTTGTGGGATTTAAAAGGAAAACGTGATACTGCCTGCAAGGCGCTGAGAGAATCACTAAATACCACCACCCTTGACAAGCCCATAAGAAGAACATATTCAATGGCTTTAAATAATCCATAACATTCTCCTGTATATACAGATGATTCAGGTGGAAGCTTAACTTTTTCATGAATTTTGTACTGTGAGTGATACACTCCTACACCAACACAACTATTATTCGATTTTTTGGATGAGTCTGTATAAATATAGTGGTAATTTTCCCACTTAAGATTAATAAGTCTATTAAATTCAACATTTTGGTTATTACCCTGTTTGCATAAACCTAAATCACATTCCACCTGCGGACTATAAATATGAACACTGTAATCATATTGATAAAGAGGAAGAGTATTAGATTGATGAGTTTTAGCTTTAATGGAACTAAACTTCACTAGACTATTTACTAATAGAGGTGTATTTTTTCGAGCCCAGTATCTAGAGGACTCTACTTCTGCTGCAAGTAATGCAATTTTGTCAATTAGGATGTTATTTTTAATTTCCAAATTCTTGACAAAGAATCTATGACATAAATACTGCCGCCGTAAATGCAGAGGGGGATCACAACATTCAACTTGTAAACAAGTTATAGGGCTTGACTTCATAGAACCCGTAATTAAACGCAATGCTTTGGATTGAATTCCATCTAATTTTTTAAAAGCTACTGAATTGCCTGGGTGCAATAAAAAACTACCATAATCTAAAACACTTCTTATTATAGTATTATAAAGGAGCCTCATCGTGACTGGGTGTGACCCCCACCAAACTCCAGAAAGGCATTTCAGGATATTCAAATTCCGTTCACATCTCATGTGCAGATAGTCACAATGAGGAATTCCCGTCATTTTGGAATCTAGTATTACACCCAAGAACTTGACTTGATCTTTTACTTCTAAACGCAGACCATTATATACAAGATTAACTTCAGGTACCACGCGTTTTCTGGTAAATAAAACCACTGTGCTTTTAGACGCCGATAATTCTAAACCATTACCATCCAACCATAGCTTTAAATGAGTCAATCCTAAAGACATTGAATTACTAATTTTATCTATAGAAGGTCCTGAAGCGTATAAAAGAAGGTCATCTGCATACTGCAGTACATTGACATGTTTAATAACAGCAGGCTCTAGATCAAAGGTATAAATATTATATAAAATAGGACTCAACACAGAACCTTGAGGCAGACCTTTCCAAACAGTTCTACAAATAAGTTCATTATTATGTGGATCTGCAGAATATTTGATGAATCTTTCAGATAAAATGTTGCTGATAAAGTTAGAGAGAAGGGCAGGGACGTTTAGGACACGTAATTTTTCATTTAATATTGTGATATTGACATTATCATACGCAGCAGTGATATCTAGGAACGAAGCAACCACAAAATCGTTTTTAGAAAACGCCAATCTTATATCTGTGGTAAAGATCCCTAAACTGTCAAGTGTACATTTACCTTTTCTAAACCCAAATTGAGTGTTAGAAAAAATGTTATTGTGTTCGATATACCATTCTAACCTATTTTTTACTAAATGTTCAGCTATTTTTGCTAATACTGATGCTAGTGCTATTGGTCGATATGATAATGGATCAGAACTTGATTTTTGTGGTTTCAACAATAAAATGAGGGTTTGTGTTCTCCACGACACCGGAATTTTCCCAGAAACCATAACAGTATTTATTAGGGTTAGGTAATATTGAAGACTTTCTTCACCAAGATGTGTTAAAAACGAGTACGTTATACCGTCTTCCCCAGGCGCAGTATCCCGGATGTCAGAAAGAACACCTCTCAATTCATTTAATGTAAACAGTGAATTGTGATCTGGATTATCATTTACATTATAAATCAATGGCAACATATTTGTGTACTGGGGACATTCCAGCTGTTCTGGGACGTAAGGAGGAGCCAGGCGATCTATTACTCTCTCTGCAAGTTCTAAAGGAATCAAGTTTTGTTGGTTTTCAGTAAAAGCAGATCTAAATCGTCTTATATTTTGCCAAACAATGGAAGAGTTAACGTTTGGTGAAAGTGATGTACAAAAGCGACGCCACCCTTCAAACTTCTTTCTTTTAAGCAATTCTTTAGTACAGCTGGCTATTTTCAAATAAGAATCAAAATTTTCATCACTCATTGAATTACGATATTGTGTTTCAGCTTCCTTTCTCTGCTTGACAGCAATGGTACATTCCCTGTCCCACCAAGGGGGAGAAGGAATTGTACAAGACCTATTGCATTTAGTTGGGAATGTCTCATCAGCTACTTTAATCAGCAATTTAGCCAGTGTATCAGCACAGGCAGATACATTTAAGTGTGATATCTCAGGAAGCTCAGATATCTTTTCTTCCACCTTTAACCTATACTGATGCCAATCAGCCTTATATAGTTTATGTTTTATACGAGGTGTTTTCCACGAGGTGTTTTTTTTTGTAGGTGTCCTGAAGGGGAAGGTGATCAACAAAGGATAGTGATCACTACCATAAGTACTATCAAGAGGGGACCAAGATAAGGAAGAAGCAAGATCAGGTGTACATAGAGAAAGGTCTGGAGCACTTACAGCCTCTCTTGTAAGACGGGTTGGCAAACCATTATTTAAAATACATAAATTATGATTGTCGATTATTTCTAATAATTGTTCTCCATAGTATGAAGATGAAGAGCAGCCCCAGGTCTGATGATGAGAATTAAAATCCCCTAAACATATAAATGGTTTAGGTAAAATACTAAATAAATTATCAATTTCATTGAAAATTTCCATGCTGGACCGAGAAAAATATATAGATACATAACAAATTTTATTTACTACAATAGCAGATACAGATATATTATTACAAAGAGAAGGAAGGGGAAGAGAAGAATAAGGAAGAGAGTGCCTAATGAGGATAGCTGAACCGCCATACCCATCAGGTCTATCAGATCTTATGCAGGAAAAACCAGGAAATTTAAAGTTAAACTCCTGCTTTAACCAAGTCTCTTGAAGACAGATAATAAAAGGGTTATATTTATTTACAATATATACAAGCTCATGTTTTTTATTAATCAGACTGCGACAATTCCACTGAATTACTTTGGATTTCTGATCCATAATTATTTAAATTTTGTAAAGTGTTTACAATTACAGCAACGTTGGACGGTAGTGTTTTAATATTTTGATTTAATAGACTAATAAGTAACTTTATTGTCTCTGAAATAGCATTATCATTTTTGTCTACATTATTAAAAACCGGTTGTGATTTTTCTATTGTTGGGCTTCGAACTATCTCCCTATGGGCAAGTTGATCATAACTTTTAGTATGTTTAGGAGGAGATTTAGGTTTTAAAAATACTGTTTTTTTATATGAGTCTGTTTTACTTGTATGTGTAATTTTCATTGGCATATTATTAGTAGAACCTCCAGAGCTATTTGTAGGTAAATGGGTTGAGGACAACAGTGCTTCTGCATACGAAACTTTTGAGACTGGAGGGTGTTGTTTCATTGCTTCCATGTATGAAATGCAACTTTTACTCATTGTTTCTTTAATGGCTTTTTGCCGACTAAGCTCCAGGCATTTTTTGCTGGTGGCTTGGTGAGATCCCTTGCAGAGGCAGCAGAAAAAGTCTTGCTCCTCAACATCACAAGAATCGCCAGAATGTCCCTGACCACACTTATAACAACGTGGTGTTGAACGACATTGCACCTTGACATGACCAAATCTGCAGCAATTGTAACATTGAACTGTTGGGTAAATATATAATTTAACTGGTACTATGTTGTAACACATGTACACACGAGTCGGTAACACCTGACCATCAAAAGTTAATACCAGTATGTCTGTATTTTGAAAGTGTTTTATATTATCAATAAAAACTTTCTTTTTAATTCGTCTTGTTTTTATTATTGGGCCACAACCTACTGGCAATGTGATGTTCTCTAATACTTCTTCCTCAGACCATTCTGTAGGTATGCCTCTTACTACACCTAATCGTGTGATGCTAAAGGTTGGAATGAATGCCTTGTAATTTTCATTACACAGATTTTTGTTATTTAAAAACGTATTTGCATCGCTATAGTTTGTAAACGCTAACGTTATACGGTTACGACCTATGCGCTTAAGTGAACCATTAGCTATACCATTTACACTATTTCTTTTTAAGAACCTGCCAAAGGTGATGGGATGAAGAATATCACTACTGTTTGCATTTTGAGTAACCCTTTGTACATGAACAGTAAAAGGGGCGACATCCGAACGTTGAAACAGCGCACGCCCAATCGGCTTTTTGACTGTATCATTTTCACTCTGTACATTATTACCATGAGCTATTTTATTGATTTCATTATGTGTATTGTGATCGTTGTTAGATTTTGTAGGCTCACATTCTTTTAAACATTGGCAATCACCAGGACTTTCTCGCCTAGATCCTTGCCGCCTTTTTTTCATGTGGCATGTACCACATAACGTTTTGACTGCTCGCTTACGCTTTAATTTACTACTACTATTCGATATAGAGCAGTCCGTGTCCATTGACGACTCCAGGGCATCAATTAAAACGTCCATTGATGTTTTTGTGCTATCTCCATTCATTAAAGTTTTTGTCCCTCCGGGATCGTCGGGCGGATCGCCCATGATTTTTAATAATATAAGTAACTTACGAACTACCACTTACCAAATAACTGGAACTAGGACTATTATAAATATATACAACAAAAACTACAAATAAATACAATTATAAACCAATCCTTCTCATAAAATATGAAAAAAAATAAATTGCTGAGAAAAAACCGCGTCCGCTCGACTCGAAGTTTCCCGCCCCTTTTTCTTTCTTTTTCTTAGCTGCGTTACATTTTTCCCTGTTGATTATCTGATGACTATGAAAAGAAATAATTTAAATTAAGATTTAAGATCAAGATCTTCTATTAATTATTATTTCAAAATACCTATTTTGAAATTCATATTTATTTATTTTTACATATAAGCACAATCCAACTAGATTGCATTATAAGATAGCAAAAAATATTACATCTAGATAAAAGTACAGACGCTCTTAAACGTAGCATAAAACAATATCAAAGAGTTTTTCAACTTGCTGACTATTCAAACACTAGTGTTTAGTGTGTAGTACTAGTACTACAATATCTACACACAATAAAATATTTTCAAATATTCGTCAATCTTTACTAAATGAGTAACAAACTTACTACGCAAAGGATACTAAGGCGTCGTAGTCATCCGAAACGTTCACGTATCCAGAAGACATTTTCATCCTTAGATCAAAGAACAACCCAGTCCTTTGGCCACGTGAAGTATGTGGACCAGGAAGCCAGAAGTTTCCTTAAAAAGGAGATGACTACTTGGGCCAAATGACCCCCGCTTTTCGACCCCAAACGGCTCAAAACTGTAGTTATCTAATATTCATCATCATCCCAGTGTTAATCCCAGTCGCATCCGAAGCCTTTTCAGCTTTGGAGTCTGGGGTTCGCTTTACCAGTCCAACTGCTGATATGGCTAAATTTCGACATTTTCCATGAAGCGACTGCCGTCTGACCTCCACAACCCGAAGGCGACATCGAAGCATTGCAGTTAGACAAATTGTAGGACTTTTGAGGGCTCCAACAACCCGTAACGACTGCCACTAGATGTTCGTAGGGCAACCGGGACCAACGGCTTAACGTGCTTTCCGAGGCACGACCAGACCAGTACAAATATTCATATTCATGCATACAAATACTTGCACTGTGCGGGGATCCAACCCGCGCCACCTTACGCAGCGGCCGCGTCCGCTACCGCTACGCCACGGAGGCTGTCCAGTTATCTAATATTACATACAGTAATTTGCGCCGCTTGAAGGTCTCTGCGGCGGCAGCAGTGGCGGAGATAGTCTATTTAAAATTTTAAATCTTTGTAACCTACCAACACAAGAATATTAACATCATCAATTACAGACGCTAACAAACGTGACGAGGCTCCGAAATGGTGTGACGGTGTAACGGCTAACAGCTAACATTGTTATCATCAAGTTGAGCCAAACATGTGACGAGCGTATGCGCCGCGCACGTGTCCATCTAGCTGACATAATAAACTCATTGACACTGGTGTGACGTCATCGATGTTTGAGCAAGGTGACAATTAGCGAACGAACACATTCATTTTACAAATATTTTGGAGGGGGATATTCACGTTGCATCGATGATCGAACACGTGAATGAAAGTTGAACAATGTAGGTATAATAAAGGCGAACGCAGATTGGGATGGGTCGTGCAATCACGCAACGCATTGCAAAATTCTTTTTTAACACTTTCATTGATACAACCTTGAGTTACCGTGTCCTATTTGGAACTAAGATATTCCAAATAGGACACGGTCTTTCGGACTCGACAACTTTATCATTAAAGCATTAATGTATAACGTTGATTGTTAAAAATTGACAGTACGCTAGCTTGATCTGCTTTATGTACTGACGACAGCAGGTCAAGCTATCCGGAACTGTCAAATATTCTCAATCAACCTTAAACATTAATGCTGTAGGGATAAAATTGTTTTTTTTTTTTTTATTTGGCGTCTCGTAGTTGACCTAGAGAGGTCGTGATTACTTAACCGGACTATCCTGAATTTAAAGCCTCCAGCCAGGGCAACTAAAACTAAGCGACTACACGCTAAGGGCACCCCCTGTGGGGTACGAACCTCGGCTTAGGGCGTCGCTAGAGAGAACAGCAAGGGACGGCTGGATCGAATTTTATTTTTATTCGGTTAGATGACCGCGGCGTTTCCTAGTACTAGCTCTGAGAAGAAACGTCCGAAACAAACTCAGAGGTCATAGTTGGGAATTTATATTTACTGGCTCAGCTGCGGCGCGGGCTGGCCTTCATCGGACAAGGGATAAAATTGAAAAATGAATTTGAAAAAAATACATATTGTAGCAGCTTGATGTGTTGTCGTCTCTACCTTCATAACTGAGCGTTGGATATAAACTACGTAAAACGATGTGTCTATTTCCACCCGAGCATAGAGTTAGCACGTAATTTACTGAAATGTTTATTGAAATACTCACTAGTGTGAACGATTAAATGGAGCGGGTCAATGAACTTAGCTATTGCACAGATATGTATGATTGTGTGTTATCTAGACTACAGTGTTATCTATTAGTAGGTTGGTAGGTACTCATGACGTCACAGTTTTAGATAGTTTCTAATTTACGTACACAAACAAATTAATTTGCGATCGATAGGTCCTTTGTTGGACTCTCCCAGGCTGAACCACAACCAGCCCCCTAATCGGCGAATACATTTTTGTCAAATGATTGCGACTAGTTGGGATCGTTTGGACCGAACGGATCAATGGGCGGTCCAAACGATCCCAACTATATAGTCGCAATCATTAGACAAAAATGTATTCGCCGATACTTTTAGGAAACGGTGCTATTGGTCTTGGTGTAATACTGGTACCAGAAGTATTATCTGTCTTTCTGTACAGTATTGTTTATATTAAACCAGTATCAAACATATATTTCCGTAACTGAATGATAGTCATGTTAAAAATAACTTCATGTTTACAAACCGCTTTGCGTTATGTTTACCGTAAATAAAACTTTCAACCAATGACGAAGGTGCGTTGTTGTGATTTTGTTTACAAAAGTTATTATTTTAATGATGGGTGATTGATTGGAGAGACCTTGATTGCCATATTCGATACGATGGGCACACACCGTGATCCATGGGCATACCCAGCTTTAGGCCTGGGGGTGTAGCAGGGTCAGGGCCAGGGGAGCACATCTACATGAAACATTAGGTAATTGTAGTGTAGTGTGTCATATCTTAATAGTATTCATTCCTGCCAAGTCGTGTTACAATGACCATTTCCACACGGGTGAACCGTACTACAATGAAACTTTTTAATTTATGCTTATGGCTATGGCATCAAAAAATCAACACATGATTATGACAAAAAGCGCGCGTATTTGCGTCACGACTAAACATAGCATGTTATTAGGTTGTATGGATGAATTGCCTTTGCCTTTCTTTTGTGGGATTATAACAACAAAGCAACATTGCGCGCGCCGCGCTATTTTCGCGCCATTGTTCACTTTTATCTGCATTTATAAATAAAATTGTTTTGAAAATAAGTGATATCTATTACTAATATATAAAGCTGAAGAGTTTGTTTGTATGTTTGTTCACGCTAATCTCGGGAACTACTGGTCCGATTTGAAAAATTCTTTTTGCGTTGGATAGCCCATTAATCCAGGAAGGCTTTAGGTTATATAACATCACGACTGCGACCAATAGGAGCAGAGCATAACTAACTCCACGCGAAAGAAGTCGCTGGCGGCCTCTTGTCAGTGATAATAGCGAAATATACGCCCCCTGAAATGAGCGAAACGTACCATCCACAACGTAAATTACTGTAATTCCTAATAAAGTTCAACATTGACGGTTTTTTTGTAGTTATTTATTTCAAGGTTGTAGAAATAGTTTTGTATGCCACTGTCGCAAACAGCTATTGTAATACTTGTCACTCTTGTTACAATAGCCCTCATTGCTTGATAGTGGCATAAATAACTATTATACTTTGATGAGTAATTAAGGGATTTCATACATGATCTGCAAGATTTCCAGGGGCAACCCGCGGGGTTCGCCTATGCCGTGATCTATGTAAATATCGTGTAGTGAAGTGAACTGTCACTAGTGAGCAATGGTAATCCCTAGCATTTTATGGATGACGACACAATTGATGCAGTGGCCATCGACTGCTGCGCTGGGTGTCGCGCGTTCAATTATAGCACGACGCAACAAATATTTGTATGGCCTACAATTAGTTGTTTCGGGTCTGGCTGTATGTGTATGTAACATTATATGTTTGTAAACGCACCCAAGACTCAGGAGAAATTCAGGTGTGGGGCAACGTTCTTTAAAAAAAAAATTACAACTGACTCCACGCACAATTCACCTCAGTTTTCAGGGTGAAATAGTTACAGAATCGCTGTAGTGTGATTCTGTAACTCACAAACCGTGGGAAAAAGTTGTCAGATTTTGTCACTCTCTGACAAATTAGACGCGTTTAAATAAACAAACAAAATATGTCATACTATAGATAACAGAACCACGACAAAAGAAAAGAGGTCAAAACCACGACGACCTTCCACCAAATTTAAAACGTATTTACTGGCAGTTTGTTCAAAATAAAACGTGACTTTTAAATTTCGAATTGTTTTGCTCAGATGATTGTTGATTGATTCCTTGATTTTGAATAGACACATGTAAAGTAAAAATATATTTATTTATATTTATCAATCAATGAAATTGGGTTGTATTTTTTTTATTTTTGTTTCCCAAAGTACACAAAATGATTGAAACGTTTATTTAACTTAGGTGGTTTTAAATTTCTTTATTTAATCTTACACTTACTCCCATTACAGGTTGCTTAACCTAATGCAGCAGCAAGGACACATTTCCCCACCTACCTTTTGGAAACTGACACATATAATAAATAAAATTTAATTAAAACAAATCTAATAAAATTTAAACAATAAAATAAAAAAAAAGACTTAAAAATAATATTAAAATTTTAAACAACATTTCAACTTTATACTCGATACAAAGTTTGTTGAGCAAACACATTTCCGAACATTTGTAGGAATAGATTAGCAATATCTTCAAAATGATTCCAACTGACCGCAACAGAGCGCAACGCTACTAGGATGCTGGATAACACAGTGTCATTAAAAAAACTCTTGCGAACTCACTCAAGTGCCATGTCCACTTTTATAGCCAGTCGCGTGGACTTACGTAACAATTGAATAGCTAAGTTACGTATTTAGAAAATGTAACTAGCATCACATTGTTTTTGTAGTTTCCGTGCCACGACCAAGCACAGGAAACTGCAGGAACACGGTGGGTTTAGTCAGTAAATGTCTGACACTCCGTCCTGCTCCTCCCAGGCCGAGAGAAGTAATTTGTTGGTTTCCTACCCAAACACAAAGCACTAACTAGGCAATAGGCTATAGTCAGTCCTCTGAATTTCAGCTATACAATACAAAGTTATGTTTTCTTTAAACGAAACCTGAACATAGCTTGTTTAGCATAAGCAACTGAATCGATTCCAATCATTTTTATACCATCTTATATTTTTTCCCACATACATTCAGAAATTTTTGCAGTGTGGTTACCGAGCGCACGAGTTCAGTTTACGGTAGACCATATAGTACTTAGCACGTGAGCACGCCCGCGCAACAGTTGACGCCACAGGTCAACGCTCCGCTCGGGCGAGCGAGCGGTGCGTTGACCATATTTTTGAAGGAACAGCCAAGTACGATAACAAACTCATAACTTGGTGGATTTTCATGATATCCTTTTGAAATTTTGTACACAGATTCTTTACTTAAAAATACTGGACACGTGTTTCGAGTTTAGCATAAACAAAAAATATTGTTGTATGCAAGGGCCTCTGAATAAAACCCCGATAACGTTATCAAGGCTGAATCCAACTACTCTGGGTCAAAACAAATACATAGATGTTAATATTTTATTAGTGATAAGACTAACCGGATAACTCGGTCGTTACTCTTAGATAGGGAATGTTATTTTTACAGATATTTGGTCACGTTTATTTATTACTAGCTTTCCGCCCGCGGCTTCGCCCGCGTGGAGTTCGGTTATATCGCGCTTTTTAAATTTCCCATCAAATTTTTCCGGGATAAAAGGTGGCTTATGTTCTTTCTCAGGGAAAGAACATAAGCCACCTTCCTAATCTTTTCTCTAAAGATTGGCTGTGCCAAATTTCATCAAAATCGGTTGACAGGTTTAAGCGGGAAAGCGTAACAGACAGACAGACAGACTTACTTTCGCATTTATAATATTAGTATGGATACATACGGTATGTACTTATATTGTTTTATTATTAGAAAATCTGTTATACAACGTTATTTTTACTTTAGATATTCGAAACCTCAACATACTTTGTTCAGAATAAGTAACTGAATCGATTCCGATCATGTTTACACCATGTTATATGTTTTTCCCAAATACATTTAGAAATTGTTGCAGTGTGGTTACCGAGCGCACACAGCTGACGGTAGATCATAGTACTAGGAGGACAGTAAGACAGCTTCAGGCGCGGGCGAGCGAACGATGAGTTGACCATATTTTTGTTGGGACAACCAAGTAAGATAACAAGCTCATAACTTTGTGGCTTTTCATGATATCTTTTTGAAATTTTGTACACAGATTCTTTACTTAAAAATACTGGACACGTGTTGCGGGTTTCGCATAAACAGAAAATAACATTGTAGTTATATCCTCACATTCGATCCAGCCGTCCCTTGCTGTCCTCTCTAGCGACGCCCTAAGCCGAGGTTCGTACCACACAGGGGGTGCCCTTAGTGCGTAGTCGCCTAATTTTAATTTAGTTTTAAGTGCCCCCGGCTGGAGGCTTTAATTTTAATTAAGGCATCCACAGGAAAGTCCGATTAAGTAGTTACGGTCTCCTAGTAGCCACATACGAGATGCCATATCAAAAAAAAAAAGTAGTTATATCAACCTCTTAAATTGCAAGGTAAGATCAACAACCTAGCTGCAAGAGACGCTCTGGTCGGGATCGGGAGACAACATCGAACTCCCGGTCACCGTAGCCGCGGGCTTGCGGGCGGTGAGCAGTGAGCAGCTCGCCGCCCGGTAAGGATCAGGCCCGGGTCGACGGCGCGTTGTGGTTCACGCGCGCCTCAAAGAGATGTCAGCACATCGTGACGGGGTCCACGAGCGATGCCACCTGCCAGAGTTGCGGGTTGGTTAAAAAAGAAACGGCGGCCCTGGCTCACACGCAGGTGAAGGAACACGGGTTGGGTTTTAGTCAGTAAAACTCTGACACGCCATTCCGTTCCGCCCAGAGCGGAAGAGGTCATTTGATGTTTTCTCATCTAAAGCAAAAAAAAGGTCAACAACCTATCGAATATAGAAATATAAATAGAATGGGACACCTAACGATACAATACTTTATCAAACCACGTGTACGCGACGTACATACGTCACTCATACGTGACGTATTCGTATTTTCGTACCTAATGACAAAAGTATGCGCGTGCGCGTGATCTCTCACGTTTTCGTTGTTTCAGATATCAGAAACATTAATATCTCTGTGTGCCAGTCTGTGTTATACTTTCATTCTCATTTTTAATGTCTGGACTTTAAAAAAGACGATGATCCCTGAGTTCGTTTCGGTTTTTCTTCTCAGAGGTAGTCTGTTAGGAAATTCAGGCTCCATCTAGTTTAAAAAAATATGACGTGTAAAAGTGATCAGTGATCCTACTTGCAAAATAAACGATTTAATTTCATTTTTTCCAAGTTCCTGTCAATTTTTGACAGTAACAATAAGGTTGCCCTGTAGACACACGGTTACATCTCAAGCTATACATTCCCAGTTTGAGCTGGCCTCGCATTGTATACAATTTTCTTATAACCAGAAGTTAACTTATACTGGTTATTATAGCTTTATGTACATATGCATCAATTTATTTTCTTCTAGTATATCTAGGTACATATGTAATCTTCGGATTGTTAAAACTATTTAACCAAATGATTTCCCATTCTGTAAACCTTCTAACTTAAAAATAAATCAAGTACTTACAATCTTGCTGCAGAACTTCAATAAGTATGTTATAATTTTACTGATATGTAGGTATATCTATCTATCCATATTTCGGTGGTGATTTATAATGACAAATGCAGGTTAAATTTCCACAGTTACATTAAAATACTATGAGACATGGTTTAGTTTCTGACCATAATGCCTTTATTCCCCATGTGTATCCAAAGTGTCCATACAGCTGTATTTTTGAGGAACTTAAAAACGCCACTGATACCACGATTAGTGTGGTTACATCTGAACTCATTTCATTGAACTTAGTACATTTATTTACGAAAAGAAATAAATCCCTCGATCCTCGAACCCAAACTCAACTTGCGTGCCGCAATGCCGAATACACCGATGTACACTTCCCGCCTACACCACGCCACTAACGCAGAGGACATTGTCGAGTACTTGTGCTAGAAGAGCAGTTACACGCCAAAGGTGCAGTTACAGAATCCTACCCATCGTTGTGGAAGAAGACTTCTGGCCGCAGGACGTGGTGTAGCCCACTGAATAGATGCTCTTGTACATCTTAGTGAAGTGCTATTTTATATTAAAAATATATATGTTTAGGGGAAAGTATTTATCAATAAGCCTGCGTTGCCTGACATAAATGAATATTATTATTAATAAATATTTCTAATGTTATCTGACGAAAACTTACAGGTTTTATTTCATAAGTAGGTAATCTGTTGGCCACAGTGCATGTTGGTATCAGGCAGAGTTTTCAAATTTTTAGATTGAGGAAATATGAGTTTCCTTACGATGTAACTTCGCCGTTTTGAGAGCAGTGGTGATGAAATAATTTACACAAAGTACGGCCCCTGAATGGGTTCAAACCTCCGATCTTCAATTCAGTAACTCGCGTCCGTTACCACAGGGCCACCACTGCCCTGGTCTGGGTTTCATTTCATCATCAACCTTTTTATCGTCCCACACAGATCTCCTCTCATACAGAGAAGGATTGAGCGTAATCACCATGCTTGCTGAATGCGGGTTCGCGATTTCAGACTTAAAGTGCAGGTTTTTTCAAGATGTTTTCCTTCACCTTTTAATCAGTCATTGGTGTCCAAGATATATATTACAATATGTAAAGAAATCCCTGTCCGATCCGTGAAGGTATTGTTAGGTATCGATAACTGATTCTACTAATGCATACAAAGCCGGGCTAAACTTAAAAAAAAATCCCCCTAAAAAAATAAATATTATTTCGCAAAAAGAGGTAACTTAAAACATGTGCGGTATGCCATACAGGCGCGGGCGAAGAGGGACAGGGAACGCGGCACGCGGCCGCATCGCTATTCGCTCAGAAATATACTGTCAAAAATAATGTTGTCACTTTTTAAAAACTACCAAATTTTGGGGAAGTTGGAATTAATTCGCGGGAAAAAAAGATTATTTCAAAATTCACTAGTATTGTTACTATGATGATTATGTAAAATTTCATATTTTATTTGGTCATGTGTTTACCTAACGTTTATTATCCTTACGGGTCGGACAGGGATTTCTTAACATATTGTATAGAAAGTACATATAACTTAGAGAAGTGACATTGGTATTTGCCGGATCTGGAATCGAACCCGTACGCTCATACTTCAGAGGCTGGTGCTTAAACCACTAGGCCACCACGACTTCAGGTTCGTTCGTTTTCGGGTTTCATTTATCTTAATTGAAAAGGATCATTCATCTCACATAGTTTCCTATTCAGTTCCTACCCACCAGCGTTATAATTCCTGACACGTGGCATAAAATCATTCCTACTGCTCATTTAGGTCAAGCACTTATCTTGCTATTATTCAATTTGAGCTGTAGTGTGTCTTTCAACGTGACTCGTGCTGATATTTGGCGTGAAAAGGCTCGCATATACCTACCAACAAACGTGTTTTATTTTTAACTAGCTTTCCGCCTGCGGCTTCGCCCGCGTGGAATTCGGTTATATCGCGCTTTTTAGATTTCCCTCGGGAATATCAAATTTTTCAATAAAAGGTAGCCTATGTCCTTTCTCAGGGTCTAAAGATTGCCTGTGCTAAATTTCATCAAAATCGGTTGAGAGGTTTAAGCGGGAAAGCGTAACAGACAGACAGACAGAGTTACTTTCGCATTTATAATATTAGTATGGATGGATTACACAGAAAACGGGAGACTGCTATGGTATTTACATTTTCAACAGTATGGTCGTCGAATCAAATCAAATTATTTATTTGCCAGATTGCAGGTACAGAATATCAGCAGTAGCAGCAGTCGTTATGGATTGTTGGAGTCCTCAAAAGTCCAACAATTGGTCTAACTGCAATGCTTTGATAGCACCTTCGGGTTGTGGAAGTCAGAGGGCCGTCGCTTCACGGAAAAATATAGAAGTTTAGCCAAAATCAGCACTTAAATAGGTAAAGTAGACCCCAAACTCCAAAGCTGAAAAGCTTCGGATGCGACTAGGATTAACGCCGAGGTGATGATGATGATTGCAGGTATGAAATAAGGTTTTGAAAAATTCAAGTTGAGCCATACATTCTGTCCAAGATGGTCCATGCAAATTTTAAATAGGTATATTGACTTATCTATATGGTGCTGTAATAATAAGAACATTAATCATCAGATAAAAAATAACAATTCAATAGAAACAAAGTCGATTCAATCATAACTTTAAGATCAAATTCCAGTTAAAATGTCAAAATACAAATAAAACGTCAAAATATAAATAAAATGTGACAAAAAGTTAGTGTTGTTTTATTAATATTTGTTTAATGGGGAAGTTGTAACAGTACCTAAATAAAATGCGTGAATTTTTATAATTCTAAACTAGTGCTTGACAGCAATCCCGCCTGATAGTAAGCAGTGATGCAATCGTTGATGGTAGCGCGCGCTAGTTTTTTAAGAGCGTATAATTCGCTCAAAAACTGAGTGAATAGGAAGGAAGACGGCAGTTGAGCGAGGTGATGCAACCTTAAACCCAACAACACGACCAACGATGCTGCGCCAAAGGGAGATTGATCTGGAGACCTTCACGGGAAGACTTTCACACGAAAAGAGCAAAATGCTCTGAAACCCTTATACCTTTCTAGTATGGACCCATAACGGAAAATAAAATAAATATCTTGTGAAAATTTCCACTGTCGATAAACATGAAAAATAGTTTTCTAAATCAAAATCAAAAGTCATTTATTTAAATTGTGCTGAGAATCAACACTTTTTGAACGTCAATATTAGATACATAAGATAGTGCCCCAAAACGCCCGCTGGGAAGAAGATGTAGCGGAACAAACTCCCCAGCAGCACAGCTGTCTGTTCATTAGAAAAAAAACACACGATTTTATACACTATGTAGGTACAGTAAGTCAGTAATGAACACAAAATAAAAGCTTTAATACAAAAAACATCAACCGACTTCCAAAAAACACTACAAAGTGAAAAATAACTAATTTCGGAAGCCTGCGTCTTTGGTTTTAGCATATTCGTTTTTGACACCGACTTCCGAAATTAGTTATTTTTCTCTTGTTGATTTTTGGAAGTCGTTTGATTTTTTTTTTTGTATAAAAGTTTTTATTTTACACTTTTTAGTTGTAGCTACTGTAAATCGTTGACGAGTTCCTTGAACAGACCTTTGACTTCACCATCAGCTTCATCATCACCACCCATTTACGTGTAAGGTTCTCATCAATACAAATTATTCAAGCACAAACACAAAGTAGCTGCTGTGAATCGTTGAGGAGTTCCCTGGCCTGTCTCCCGTCTCTATCATCAGATCTACTTCAGACCCTTATTTAATTGTAGTGCTTTAAAATACCTGATGAAAAACTTACAAATGTACTACTCGTCCTCACAATTATACCAGACAAAGTCTTGCCGCCAAGCTATTCGTCGTGTTCCGGCATGATGTCTGGAGAAAAAGCCGTACGGAGGACGGAACAATCTTCCTCTGGCGCAGCATCGCTGATCGTGTTGTTGAGTTTAACATTGCATCACCTCGCTCAACTGCTGTCTTCCTTCCTATCCACTCGGTTTTTTTGAGTGAATAGGCTCTTAATAAACTAGCGCGCTTTACCACCAATGTTACATTACCACCAGGCGGGATTGCGGTCAAGCACTGGTTTATATTTATAAAAAAGGTACCTAATTTAACACCTGGCTGTTGCCATGGTGTCGTGTTGGTCACTGTAGTTGATACCAAGTATTTATACGTTAACAAATGTCTGCCAAGTTACACCGCGGACCGCTACATGATTCTTGGTACCTACCATTGTTTCGTGGAATCCGTCGAACATTAAATCGCTGAGTTAGTGATATCGTGATATGTTGCCACTCATTAGTGTTGGCATTGTTTGCGATTGACGCGGTTCAATGATATCTCGGCAATGTTTACCAGATACATGCAGTGACGGATTGTGTGGCGTAAGAAATCTGCCTCGCTACTCCAAAGGCTGCGTGTCCAACGTTATCCTACAATCGATAGCTGCCAGGGCAGATAGTTTGCTGGTGTAGCCGATTACAAACTGGACTCGATCCGTTGATAGGTTAAGCTATTTTTGTTACTAACATTATATACCTTTATAGTTTGTAAAAATAAAGATTAATATTAATAGTTATTAGACGATGGATTATGTGTGTATTGCCAAATGTGTGAAAACAAGAAACTACGAGAAAACCGTTCATATGCGAGTCTGACTCGAATTAAGTTGGTGTTTTTTTTTTGTCATGCCATAGCACGTTCTTCGATGATCTATCGATCTTCGATCTATTTATTGATCATAATACACTCGTGATCTTTTAGTTCAACTATACCGAAATTTGTAAAAAAAAAAACAAACTATACGCTGGCGCATCCCCCTTAGGAGGTTTGGAGTTATTGCAATTTATTGATCATAATACACTCGTGATCTTTTAGTTCAACTATACCGAAAATTGTAAAAAAAAACAAACTATACGCTGGCGCATCCCCCTTAGGAGGTTTGGAGTTATTGCAACTGTATAAAACTTATTTCAATTGTATACATTCCTTGTGTACAAGTTTTGAGATTCAGTAGATTTAGTAGCTTGAAGTTTATAGGATGTACAACACTATAATTATACACTTCAAGATGCTATAATATAATCTTACATTTTTTTTTTATACTTTATCCCTAAAGCTTCAAGGTTGAAGGTTGATTGCGAAAAAACCCTAAATTAATTAAAAAAAAATAATACGCTGGCGCATCCCCCTTAGAAGTTTTGTAGTTAATGCCATTATATAAAAGTTATTACAATTGTATACACTCCATGTGTACAAATTTTGAGATATACAAAAAATAGTTACCATTTTAATATGTAATTTATACAATTTAATTTTGTTAAAAAAATAAAGATTATAGCAGCTTGAAATGTACAACACTATACACTTCAAGATACTCTAATATAATTTAACATTTTTTTTTCATTCGTTTTATACTTTATCCTTAAAGCTTCAAGGTTGAAGGTTGATTGCGATAGCACCCTAATCACTATTAGGGTGCTTTCCCAATCAATTTGGAACCAATTTGGAACAACGCAAATAACGCAATAAATAATAATAATAATAGTCATTGTACCGATTGTCGTATCGGCCAATGGTCTGATAGCCAAGAGCCTCGACCAACATCTATTGAGGCTCTCGTTAGGCAGTTGGATCAAGGGCCAGTTTCAAAAGGCAGTACTCCTCGATACGGCCCGCATCGTGAGGAGGTTCCTGTCTCTGGAGCCCTAACCACCGGTAGCTTGGACCCGCTCCCGCCATCAGTGGAACACTATTTTTTATATTTTTAAATGTTTTTATGTTTTTTATAAATATTCAAAAATATAAATGAATATGTATATGTAGAAAAATAAATGATAATAATTTATTTCAGACGTAGTCCATATAATGTTAGTAATACAAAAATTCAAAATACAAATGAAACCTTATAAATCTATTGTTAGTACACAAAACAGAAATACAACAGAAAGAAATGGAACCGCACAGAAGTGCCAAGTTATGCCAACCCTAGGACGCGACCACCCGTAGTGTGTAGGCGCATCCAGTGCCGCCACATTGGCGAGTCCCAGCGGTCCACGAACACACTCAGAAGACTGTTCGGGCCAGCCCGCATTCGCTTCATGAGAGATACACAGCGCTTCCGCGTGATGGCATGGAAACCATCCACTCTTTTTTCAGCAAACATTGCTGAAGCGCTGCAGCAGCGCCGTAGTCCGAACAGTACCCTGAACGCATTATTATATTGGATCCGCAGAGCGGTGCATGTACGCTGCGTGTACTTAGTCCACAAGCTGCAGGTGTAGAAGGACTGGCAGAAGGCCCTAAATAAAGTCACCTTGTTAATGCTTGTTAAATGTTGTTGAATTATCAAAATGAAACCTATGGTTATTGATACTGTGTTATACAATCACATCAATGTGATGAAAAATCATGTTATTGTTTGCGTTTGAGTACCTACATTGGAAATTGTAAACAAATAAGAAATATTTGACCGCTCTTTAAATGCTTATCCTCTGCAATATTTGCGAAATTACAATATTTGCCCCTTCTCTTTTGTATCCGGCCCGTGGGTGGCCCGGAAAAAGCGTCCGTGTAGCTCTTTACTCTGCCATACCTCCATGCGATCATTAGTTTCATTCAAGTACTACTGACTTTTCTCCTTGGCTAAGGAGAACTGGCGCAAGTCAGTTATTTTATTATTACTATGCCGATCCATACTGTCAAAATCTCGTCGTCTTCTTCTTTTTTCAAGGTGAGACTCAACCTCAACTATTGATCAATGGCCTCTGTGGAAATAGATATCACAATTTTGCCAATAACACGTGTAATAAATATAGAAAATCTTTGAAAATTTTATTTCACAATAATGGCGGATATCGCCAAGGACAGTTGAAAAAGACGGCCGCGTGAACCGTATATGAGGGAGGTTGGGGGCAAAGTCATGATGTGGCCAGTATGCTGCGATATTTCAATGTTCTTTATGAATTATGTACTGAATGCACTTTTTACTAAACTCAGCTTTCCCGTCAAAACTCCTCAAATCTCATCGTCAAAAATTGAGTGAAATGAGCTGTCATCTGTCAATAGGTACCGTCAATCCCTTAGCGTTAGTTGAAATGACAGCTGACTCCACATTTACTTTAGGTATGTTTATACGGCGCACGGTTATAGAATTGCACTGCTGGGTCAGTGTTCCAATTACAGATACTTGAAATAATATATTCGTAGGATGTACCGCTGAAACCGTGGCCCTGACGCATAGGCAAGTGAAGAAACACGGGTGGGCTTTAGTCAGTAAAAGTCTGACACGCTCTTCCGCTTCGCCCAAAGCAGAAGAGGTCATTTGACGATTTCCCATCCCAAACAAAAATAAAAAGGATGTACCACTGCATCTTCCGCAGCGTAGAGAGGCCCCAACAAGGTAGACCGATGATGTAGGAAGAAAGAAGTCGATGGATACGGGCAGCACAAGACCGGTCGTCATGGAAAGCCTCTGGAGAGGCCTTTGTCCAGCAGCGGACCTCTAAAGGCTGAAGAAGAAGGAAGTACCGTATACCGTAGACAGTTTTTTCATTTATGTTTCGAGCAATATGACTCATAGTGTTAATAACAATGTAATTTCAATCTATGTTAATTATACATTTACAACATCGATCACTTATACACTAGATTCACAATCAACAAAAAAAAAAAATGGTTAAACTGAACAAGCGCACAATGCAGCACTTGGGTGCTTCTTTCATTTAGTACTTACTTTATAATTCTGACTTTAATGCATGCGTGTAAGGTTGAATTTGGTTTGATGTCAGACTCGGTCGTAAAAAATAATGGCTTTTTGTACTGCTTTGTGATAAGAACTTTATACACTGCAATTAAGGCTGATTTTAAATTAATGTATATTTATTTTGACTACTTTAGACTGCTTAATACTTGTCGCCATTTTTGATAAGAGTTTTGTTCGACACTGTGTATCTAGTGTATAAGTGATCGATGACTTACAATGTCTAAAATAAAACATATCACTATCAATTAGAATCATTGTAAAGCATATTGCTAATCCATTGTATCATAAGTTCCAATAATGTGCCTGTTCAACAAAGTAAATAACGCAATGAATATTTTTGAACTGTAAAATTGAATCCCATTGCTAATAATAGTGCGTTACGCAATTACCCTGCTGATTATGACTGTGTACACTAAATTAATTTTATTAATTACATGTCTAAAATTTACATAATTTAAAAAGTAAAAAAAAATAAAAGTATGTACAAGTATATAAAAGAGGAATTGAAAAAACTAGAGGGCATCAAAAAATTCATCCGCATCGCTGTCAGCAGGAAACGTGCCCAAAAGGCTGGCAGCATTGCCACGTTGTATGGCGATGCTGATTCTTTGGCCAAAAATAGCCCAGCCCAGGTCACGTGAAGAGTCTATTATACGTTTGGCGATCTCTCGAAATAATTGGTGTGCACTCGGACCCCATGGCCCTAGTGTTTCAACCCCAAACGGCTCGAACATATAGGTTCCAATGATATTGGAGTATTTCCGCCGTTTAGGTTTTCCGCACCTGCAGCAGCCGCTGCGGCACAACTCACCGTATTTGGAAGATGGGATGGCGCAAGGGTATCGACACACGTTGCATCCCACACCAAATTCCTACCTACCTTCCAAGGCATTATAATCATTTTAAATTAATTTTCCGGTTCTTAGAGTTTTGTGAAATAAGTAGTTTCTGGATTTCATATTTGTGTTTCTATACGTTTGGGCTTGGCGCATGGTATATTTATTTAACCTTGCAAAACACTGTAATTTTTGGCAAGTTTTTTTTTTATAAATTATAAACTAGCGCTTGACCGCAATCCCGCCTGATGGTAAGCAGTGATGCGATCGTTGATGGTTGATGGTATTTCCACAAAAATGAAACTTCACTTGGGGCGACTTTCTCTGACGGCTTAGCTCGTTATTTCGATGTTGATACTCACTATTCTGCATCAAAGACGTCGCAAATATGAGCTAACTTGCTCAATCCTGAGTAAGGTGCTGACTCTACCTACCTCTAGAAGTAAAAGTTAAATCGAGATAACTAATCACGAGCTTGAGCATGGCATGGATGCGTCGATAGCGAAGTAACAAAAATATACAATATTTAAAGAAAACCCTGTCCGACCCATAAGGATAATAAAGGTTAGGTAAACACATGACCAAATATAATATGAAATTTTACACGATCATCATAGTAAAAATTACTAATGAATCTTTTTTTTTCGCGAATTAATTTCAACTCCCCCAAAATTTGGTAATTTTTAAAAAGTGACGACACTATTTTTGACGGTATTATTATGAGCGAATAGCGATGCGACCGCGTGGCCTGCCCCCCTACGCCCGCAAATGTGTATCCTACCGCACATATATTAAGTCATTTCTTTTTGCGAAATAATATTTATTTTTTTAAGTTTATCCCGGTTTTGTAGGCATTAGTAGAATCCGTTATCGATACCTAATAATACCTTCACGGATCGGACAGAGTTTTCTTTACATATTGTATAGGTACATTATATGTATATTTTGTTCTCATGTTATCACCGGGGACAGGAACCTATCCTTCGGCATGTGCGTGCGTACCTATGCATTTCATGTCAGCATACATTTGTTTTACATAAATCACCAAGCGAACTAATCTGCAATCGCCGTGAAATATCATCGATATGTAAACACCCTATGTATGAAGCTATGTAACTGTTATACCGGTAAATAGACCTTGTGTGTAAATGACCTTATGGTGGTAAAGCATTAATGAGGATAACTGCACCTAGCACACGCTAGTCCGCCTGTATAGACCTGCCCTAAGGTCGGAGGCACGCGTTCGCGCACACATAGAGTATATTTATTCAACCACGTGTGCAACTAGCTGTTATTGTAAACGCAATGTGACTGGGCCGTACAGCGCAGGCGTAGGCGGCCATTCAATTTGAATATAGCGCCACGTGGTTCGATTATTTATTGAGTAGGTACATTAACACACAACAAATTAATTATACTTTTAGACTTTGTAGGTTTTTATGTAATTGCCTGGCAACTTATATAATATACACAGAATGAGGTCGTCGAGGTTATAGACACTTCTAATGGATTTCCCATCGACTCCAACCTGATGTTTTTAGGTGTGTAGGTATATGCGAAACCCGAAACACGTGTCCAGTATTTTTAAGTAGATTTTTTTAGATAACATGAAAAACCACAAGGTTATAAGCTTGTTATCTTACCTGGTTGTCCCAACAAAAATATGGTCAACGCACCGCTCGCTCGCCCGTCTGCAGCGGCGCGGCGTGGGGTTTGTCTCACGCGCCTAGTACTATGATCTACCATAATCTCTACTGCTCGCCTCGATAACCTCACTGCAACAATTCCTGAATGTATTTGGGAAAAAATATAACATGGTGTAAAAATTATTGGAATCGATTCAGTTGCTTATTCTGAACAAACTATATTCAGGTTTCTTATAAAGAAAAAAATACGTTGTATACCTATTACGTAACATACATAATATTGTATAAAGTCATGTATTTTTAAATGAGTAAACATCTGCACTGACGGGGAGAAAAAGTGGCGCAATAAATTGTTCCGCCCATTTTTCTTCCCAGCGAATGCACTAGAAAGTTGCAAAGAGCGGGCGTTTTGGGGGACTGTTATCATCATCATCCACCTTATTATCGTCTCACTGCTGGGCACAGGTCTCCTTTCATACAGAGAAGGATTGAGCGTAATAACTCAATGCGGGTTGGCGATTTCAGACTTAAAGTCCAGGTTTCCTCAAGATGTTTTCCTTCACCTTCAGACATTGGTGTCCAAGATATACTTAGAAAGTACATATAACTTTAGAAAAGTTGCATTGGTACTTGCCTGACCTGGAATCGAACCCGCGCACTCATACTTGAGAGACTGGTGTTTTAACCACAAGGCCACCACGACTTCTAACCATTAGGCCACCGCGACTTCTGGGGGACTGTATTATGTAATAATAATTGACGTTATTGATTCTCAGACAAATTTGAACAAATGCCTTTTAGTTTTGATTTTACCAATTATTTCACCACCAAGTTATACATTCAAACGCAGCATAAATAATCTTTTGTTTAAAAACTAGTGACAATCGTTTATTAATAAACCCTCTTTTTAACGCGATATTATTATATTATGGAATTTGACGTAAGACTGACACTAGAGCGTTGAACAAATGTTTAAGTTATTGAGGTCAAGGCTTTCATTCCTTTGGGGGGCATTGCCATAATCCCTACGCTTGGCAGGCGGGTTGGGGATCGCAGTAATTTGATATTCCACGGGTGAAGCTTCGCTGCCTGCTTCCCTGGTGAGAGTTCCCCTAGTCGCCTCTTACGACACCCACGGGAGGATGTGGGATGGTACTAAACTAAGCCCGGTACCACACGTTAGACGTTTAGAATTTTTCTTAAATTTTTAACGAACTTTATTTACCCGTTTGTCTTTTGGTACTAAAATATATTATTAAAATGACAATAGAGGAAACATAAAACGTAACTTAATTAAATGATTAAAATAATTTTATTGAAAAAGGATTTTCCAGTAAGTTTTCCTACAAAGGATAATTCTGATTTCATAGAAATAATCTACAATTATCTTCCAACGGAATTAACTGTATTTTTATCTTATCTAATAATAGAGCAGCGGTAGCCTAGTGGTATCGGCCGCGACTTATAGGTTCGAACCCTGTAATACCGTAGAATTGGGAGGTGCTGGTACCCAGGAAAAGCAGATGACAAACGCTTAGGTAACCTAAGCGTTCGTCATCAAGTTCATCAGTTAGGTGGTTGTTTTAGCTGGTAAGAGTCCGGCACACCCCTCCGCGTCCCCGAGCGGAGGATAGTCCATGAGGATTTTTCCACCTTCAGAAAAAAAAGTTCCAACCCCGCCAGGCGCCTTTACTTTGCACTTTTACTTTACACTGCTCTCAAAACAATGAAGGAATACACATCATGAGTAAATCGGCAAGTCTACGAAGCAAAAACTTCGAAGACATGTAACATAACCAACCCGCACAAGGCCCGCGTAGTAGATTACGGCCCACTTCCCCTCACCGAGAGGAGGCATGTGTCCCAGAAGTGTGTACATTATAGGCTGATTATACAGTATGTTAACTAACAGAGGGCGTTCCCGTTAACCCGAAATAGTATAGCATACATACATGCTAAAAAAAATATTTCCATTCGAAAACAAAATGTTTTAAATTTTTTTCCAATAAGAAAATATTCAATAAAAATATTAAATTGACATGTAAAAGAAACAGACTGTACACGCGAACATGAAAGACGGCAACGTCGCAATTTATTTATACATGACGACTACTATTTTGATTTAAAACAGGAGGTTTCAAATTTATTTTCAATTATAATTTTTTTTTTATTCGGATTTTTTATGCTTATTTTTCTATGCTGATATTTTTATTTTAATCTATTAATGATATATATTAACGAGTTTAAGGGAACGCCCTCTGTTATTTAACATACTGTATAATAAGAGAGGTACATAATGATTTCTTACATTTTTCTTGATTACATTGATTCTTTGACATTGATAGTGAGTAAATAACTTGCGGCTTACTTCTTAACTTATCTAAAGAAAAGATATTTACACTAGCTTTCCGCCTGCGGCTTCGCCCGCGTGGAACTCGGTTATATCGCGTTTTTTAGATTTCCCTCGGGAACATCAAATTTTGCAATATAAGGTAGCCTTTGTCCTTTCTCAGGGTCTAAAAATTGTCTGTGCCAAATTACATCAGAATCAGTTGGGAGGTTTAAGTGGGAAAGCGTAACAGAGAGACAGACAGACAGAGTTACTTTCGCATTTATAATATTAGTTTGGATTCAAGTTATTTTTTACATCTATTGTACAATTATGCAATATGTAAAAAAATCCCTGTCCGATCCGTGAAGGTATTGGTAGGTAGCGATAACTGATTCTACTATAATGCCTACAAAGCCGGGCTAAACTTAAATATATTACCCCTAAAAAAATAAATATGATTTCGCAAAAGGCGGTATCTTAATACATGTGCGGTAGGCTATACATCCGAGGGCGACGGCGAGCAGGGCACGCGGCACGCGGTCGTATCGCAATAATACAGTCGAAAAAGGTGTTGTCACTTTTTAAAAATTAACCTAAAATATATTCTGGGGAAGTTGGAATTAATTCGTGGAAAAAAAAACATCATTTCAAAATTCATTGGTATTGTTACTATGATGATTATGTAAAATTTCATATTTTATTTGGTCATGGCCGTCATGGGTTTACCTAACCTTCCTCCTCCTTCTTGCTTTCCTTATGGGTTGGACAGGGTTTTATTTACATATTGTATAAGGGAAGAGCGAAGAGGACAGCGGGTTGTTCGAAAATGATACCCTGGCCCTGACGCACAGGCAAGTGAAGTTATATGAATGGGTTTTGGTCAGTAAAAGTCTGACAATACACAACACAACAGCCCTTCCACTCCGCCCAGAGATGGAGAAAAGGGTGGAGTCAACTACAGGAATTTCTATGCCTAAATTGAGACTCTTTGACATGCATTGTAAGCTAATATGATATGAAGTAAATTTGTTTTATTTATGTAGGTTTTTGAATCAATTATTAGTAACTTAAGTTTTTTTAATCGTTCATAATCCATACTAATATTGTAAATGCGAAAGTAACTCTGTCTGTCTGTCTGTCCGGCTTTCACGCCAAAACTACTGAACCGATTGTAATGAAATTTGGTACAAATGTAGTCTAGAGCCTGAGAAAGGACATAGGCTATATAACATCCCGCTATGACTAATAGGAGCAGAGCAGTAACAAAAATGTTTCGAAAACGTGAGCGAACGCGGACGTAAGTACATATTGCTCCTATTATTTTAACAGGCGCTTATAAACTGAAGTTCACGCGGACGGAGTCGCGGGCAACAGCTAGTATAATATAAAGCATAATAATGATACTAAATACAGGTTGGCAGAGACACCTGTGTGCTGAGCCATGACACTATGGGGTCATAGTGACTGCACATAGATCACTAGCTCTCGTTAGAAGTTCTACAGCACATGACGTCACCCGCTCGTTGCCAGGCAACGCTTCTTGTAATGTGCGCTGCAGACGCTCGCCCGCGTGGCTGCAACGGCTTAGTTGCACATATTCCTTGGGCTGCCTTCCTGCCTTACGCCGGGGTCATAGTGACAAGGTTCGGATGGGTGTTCGTGTCACTTTGTGCACAAATAGGTTTCATATTGATAGTTCAACAACATTCATTGCGTTATTTAAGTTGTTAAGCAGACACATTTTTGGAGCAGATAGAGTAATGGATTAGCAATATGCTTTCAAAATTATATAAATATTGACGAAAATATGATGAAAAGGTGTTTCTTGTCTTGATTTGATTTTTATTTTACTCCCTAGTTAAGGTCTTCGCAAACATGCGCGACGGTACAGCGCTATGTGATGATGAGAAAAATGTTTTCGAAAGAAAAATCTGATAAGTAAATGAAGTTTTTATATTTTAATTTCTGTTGATTAAATTCATTTCTATTCTAAAATCTTCCATTTGTTTTTTAGTAAACTTCAACTATATCTGAAGAGGGGGGGGGGGGTGATCGCGCTAAATAAAACAGTCGTAGTTCAACTCTGGTTCGTATCTAATCCAGTTAAAGTTATGGTTTAGTTTCGATTACATTTCGTATCGCGCTAAAGTTTTAACTTCGGTTGCAGAAAAATCAATGTAGGTATAAGTGATACATTTCATCAGATATAATAATTAAAACTAAAACAATTATAAGTAAATCTAATCGTTTAGACGTAAGTTTGACATGGCATAGAAAAAGTTAGCTTTGTTTCAACTTTTTCATTTGACAGCGGTTACGTTCCAATTGCGATCCAGTTCTGGTTAAATCGTTAGCGGGATACGAAACATAACAAAAGTTATGGTTTGGTTGCGATCCAATGGGGAAGAAAACGCAAAGCTATTTGCAGATGTCGCTGATAGCGTTTGACTCATAACAATATTAGCTGTTAGTCGTATCACGTTTTCAGTTGAGTTTTTTTTTTGTGTTTGACGAGTTTTTTTTAGGTAAAGCAGAGTAATGTATTGTACATGGACTGTTTCAAGTTAAAAAAGGAGTTAAAAATCTAGAGGAGCTTCCGTAAAAGGACGAAAAGCTGATCTAATTACCAGGCAAATAACAATGCCCAGACTTTAAACTAAATGCAGACTTATTATTATTTTAAGTTACATTAATTTTATATTAGGTTAATGTTTCTTCAGTTATATTTAAGTAAATATTAATGTACTTATTATTGCCATATTTTGAAAGTTTTAACCCTATTAATCTAAAATTATTATCCAGACTTGAATCGTATGACCGAAATTTTAACTTCGAGGTTCTTTAAGAACAAGAAATTCAAGAGAAATAAATTGATTTACCGCCCCCAGAAAGCTATAGAGACATCAACATAATCTTTACTGAAATCTATTTATATATTCTGTTCTAAATTGAAATGCATATCTTTCGGGAAAGAGTGATTTCCATTATTATTGCAACAAATTGCTACACAATGCGGCATATTTTTAATTTTTTTATAAACAACGTCAACTCGAACAATTTACAATGGGTTTTGACAGTTTATTTGGGTCAAACGATATCAGCGCCTCTAGTGGCGAGATTTGTCAGTTTTCTTCCCCATTCTGCTTTGGTTGAATTATTTTAGCGCGATTGCCCCCTCGTTTGGTGACTGTACTTATTGACGAAGACACGTGACTATAACATAATACATACATATATATAGGTTCTACTACTGGAATCCAAAACAGTATTGTTTAAAAGCCTTACAATACTAACGATGTTTTTATTAGAATAGTATATAGTAATATAAACCAGCTATTGTTTCCAACCGTTGTTTAACTATTGTCTTTTTGAGAATAGAAAATACTTTTATATTTCATCAATCTTAGGTGCAATCATTAGGAACATGTCCTAGTGTTAACACGTTCGCTGCGTAACATTTTTCAGTGTACTTTCAGCTGGTGCGTCAAGAGGCCATCTTGGCACATAGAAGACTTTCCTGCAGTGCGTCGTGTGGTCTAATTAACCTCAAACGTTTCTGTTTTGATATGGGTTTATTCAGTACCTCATATAGTCATTTTAATATTTTTTTTATATGCAGGTCAAAGACCAATATATAAGCAATATATATCCAGCTGCGTTTTTAGTTCGCTCTTTGCGTCAGTGCTACAGAAGAGAAATAATTTATGAATTCATTTTGACCACACAACGCACTAAATATAACAAAAAACTAGTGATGGGGGGCACGGGGCACCTAATTACTATCGAGAATGTTATGTAACGATAACAGTAAAAAAATCCTTAATTTGAATAATAGAGAAAATTTTTAATAACAAATTTGTTCTACACACATCAAAAGTGTCTAGGGATCAACATATATTTTTGCAATAACTTTTCTCCTGATTGATATTAATTAAAATTTTCTTTAAGGATTCATCAAATAAAGTGTTTTCGTTTGTCACAGTAACGATAAACCAAGTCACCTTTGCATTAATAAAGAAATTTGCCATTTTCCTAATAAAGGGATATTTGACATTTGAACCACTAACACAAAAGTTCGAAAAAAAGACTGAAATAACAGTTTTCTCTAAAATTTTATTGGGTAACTTAAACAATTAATAATCCGTGTTTCTACCGCGAACACTAACAACACAAGAACATCGGTTTGGCATACTCAAAATGAGTTCATCCAAATCACGCTGTGGAATGGCCGCCCATGTTCGTTGCAACAACAAAAAAAGGTCTTCTTGCGACTGGATACCCTCCATATTCGGCAGAGCTCTTCTCTGTAGCATATCCCATGCATGCTCAATCGGGTTCAAGTCTGGCGACTGAGCAGGCCAGGGCAGGACATTGATGTTAGCTGCGGCGAGAGTCTGTCTTACAACTCTTGCGGTGTGCGGTCGTGCATTATCATGCATTAACTGAAATAAGGGACCGATTTGCACTTGTAGAGGAACGATGACGTCTGATACAATCGTTTCAGCATAAATTTGAGCGTTGAGGTTGCCTCTGATCCAAATCAACTCAGTTCTTCCGCCGATCCAAATACCCGCCCATACCATGATGGTTCCACCACTATAAGGATGGACTTCCTGGCAGGATTTTAATCGCTGTTGGCGTCCAGGGGTTCTCCAGTGTCGTATACGTCTTGTATCCGGTCTCATACCAAAACGAGACTCATCAGAAAAGCACACGAAACGCCATTGTTCTTCTGCCCAATTTCTGTGTTCAAGAGCCCATTGATATCGAATCCTACGATTGTGCATTGCTATAGGTGGTACCCGTAGCGGTCTTCGGGAATGAAGGTTCACTTCATGCAAGCGGTTTCTGACTGTTTGGTCGCTAATTAAGTTCCCTGAAGAGTGATGAAGCCTCACGGCTAACATCATGGCGGTTATTGTTGGAGCTCTTCGAGTTAAGATTTGAATGTATCGGTCTTGTCTCCGTGTGGTGCAGCGATACCGTCCTCCATGGCGCTCAGCCACGGTACCAGTGCTTCGGTAACGTGTCCAAAGTCGACTGATAACACTCTGACTTGTATTCAGAGCTAAAGCCACAGTACGTTGCCGGGAACCAGCTTCTATCATTCCCACGGCTCTGAGCATTTCTTCCCTGCTTAAATGACGTCGCCGCTCCATAATAACGTTGGTTTTAATCAGTAGTAGGGAAACAGTAGCACTAATAATGTCTTCAATGCGTTGTATGTTTTTATAGGGAAAATATTGACAGCTGATTTTCATCTTTTACTCGAATTTGATTCACAGTTCCTGATTCAAATTATGAAATGCACCAAAAAGGATCCATATAAATTTATAAAATCATAAATTTATTACAAAGCCACATCTCAATCTCAAGAAATCCGCATAAAAATGCTTGATCCCTAGACACTTTTGATGTGTGTATTATATATATTTTTACGTACTGAAAATATAAATATAATATTTAATATAAACTTGATCACTTTCCATTTACATACCGAATACATTTGTAGAATATGTGAAAATGTTTAATGCAAATAAAACTCTTGATTCTTGTTTGTTAATTTTTATTATTCAAAAAATAAATTATATAATTACTTGTGTTCTTCATTGAAACATGGCAAACATAAATGATTTTGACATTGTCTGCAGAGAGTAGGCACTTTTTTTACTTTTTTCCCTGCTTCAATACTAGAAAGCCTTAATCTTAATTTATTGTAACAGCCAGTGCATCTTGTAAATTTAACATAAATTTGGTCCGCTCAAAACAACACGTCGTCGCGGATGACGACGCGGCACACCAGTACACCACTAACGTCACAAAATGGCGCCCGCGCATCATCTAGTGCGGATGTGGGGTGCGGGGAGCGCGTGGTCATATTGACCACACACCGCGCCAGATTTAAATATTTTTTTTTAAGTGCGGGTGAGGTCAAATTGGTTCACGAGTTTTGAAAAATGTTGAGTTGTTCACGTTCTAGCGACAATAACAACGGTATATGTATCTCTTTTCTACGATAGCAGCACCCCAAGTTATGCCTTCCGCACCAGGTGAGTAAACGCTATTTTGCGGTGCGCACTGAATGAAAGTTAGCTATGAGCCAATATGACCACACAACGCAGCGCACGTGTTAAGAGGGGACTCTAGTGTCGACATATTTGCAAAATAAGTATTTGTAGAAACTATTGCCGTCACGCTGCTCCCAACCTCTCCCAGTAAAGTGCGAAAAGGACAGTTGCAGCTCAGGCTGATTTTACATACAAAAACTTTGACCAAAAGACGTTTCGTATTCCGCTGTTTTCTTTTTCAATTATTTTTATATCAAAATTTAGAGGAAAAGTATACCTATGCTTCTCTTATTTTCTTTTTGTCAACAACTTATCACGTTAGTCTAATAGTCTTCTGAACATTGCGGTGAAAATGGGTTATTTTTCATGATTTTGAAGTATCATATTTCTTTCAATTAATTAAAAGGTTCTAAAATCATTATCCACGAAGAAAACAGCGGAATACGTTTGTATAGAGAAAGCACCACTAGAGTCCGCTCTTAACTGCTACAACTTTTATCTCCCTGTAAGAGTTACATCAGCTGATCTACAAGGGAATTGCGTCACACACTATCAGTAGCAATGGGTTTCATTTAGACATTTCAACAACATTCATTGCGTTACACACGGTGTTGGGCAGACACATTTTTGGAACACATGGAGCAATGTATTAGTGATATAATAATAATAATTTATTTCAGGCATAACTTTACACAAGCAAATACAAAATACAAACAAACTAAGAAAAAAAAAAAAACAAAGAATAAAGTAAAAACTTTCATTAGATCATTCTAGGTACACAATAAGTATAGTTGACATCGCATCAAATACATAAATCATAAAAATAAATCCATGGTAGAAAATGTCAAATAAAATTAAATTCAATTATCAAATGAATTTTAATATATTGGGGTGCTGGACACGTATCTCATTTGGCGACTGTACATTATACTTTGGAAGCACGATTAATATATAACCGCTAAGTGAGTAATTATTCCACTGTTAGTGAGTTATTATTCTGACAGCCTCCGTGGCGTAGCGGTAGCGAACCCCGCGCAGTGCAAATATTTGTATGCATGAATATGAATATTTGCACTGGTCTGGTCATACCTCGGAAAGCACGTTAAGCTGTTGGTCCCGGTTGCCATACGAACATCTATTGGCAGTCGTTACGGGTTGTTGGAGCCCTCAAAAGTCCAACAATTGGTCTAACTGCAATGCTTCGATATCGCCTTCGGGTCGCGCGTGGAGGTCGGACGGCAGTCGCTTCACATAAAATATCGAAGTTTAGCCAAAATCAGCATTAGACTGGTAAAGCGGACCCCAGGCTCCAAAGCTGAAAAAGCTTCGGATGCGACTAACATTAACGCTGAGATGATGATGATGAGTGAGGTGATGGTGAGTGGTGGTGATTCCTGTCATTACAGGAAATGAGACTATAGACAGCCCAGTTCAACGAAATTTTCTATAAGCCGGCTGTTCTTACATTCCAAACCCACCTCGCTATAAATATCGCTAAATAGATTTAATAAGAAAGTGAGGACAGAAATGAGGAGATCCGCAGAAGAACCAAAGTCACCGACATAGCTCTTCGAGTCGCTAAAATTAAGTGGCAGTGGGCAGGGCACATTGCTCATAGAACCGATGACCGATAGGGCAGTAAGGTTCTGGAGTGGCGGGGTGGAGTAAAGTTCTGGCCCCCACAAGGTGGACCGATGACCTGATGAAGATCGCGGACCTTTACCCAGCAGTCTCTAATCAATAATCTAATAGTCAGTAATCTATAGGCTGAACAAGAAGATTTAAAAGCTATGGCTTTTTAAATCTATTTACAGCAGCATACGAAACATTGTGTCATGATCTGAGAGTAATTCCTGACATTATTTTAATATCAAATCAACAAACGCAAATATTACACTTTTTTGACATCAGCACCCTAACTCAATACCTTAAATAACAATCTTAAACATTTTGAAGGATAATTCCTTCTAAATGATCCCTCCTCTAGCTATCCAAAAGCAATGCGATTAATATTGTTGAACTGTCAAACTGAAATCCATTACTGTCGTTAGTGTGTTACGAAATACGCTGTTCTATAAACAGCTTCTGCATTAGAAACACAACGCTGTCTTTAAAAAAACATAATAAGGTACATTCATCATACTAGACCTTCATAGGCTCATAAGCCAGGCTTCCATGTCGATAATCCGCCGCACAGGGCGCAAGACACTGCAACATGTGAACTATTTCGGTGTCACGGTCTGCGCCGTGTGGCACGTGTACTTCCGACCGCGCCACGTGCGCAGCGACCTACATTGTAGAACGGCAGGTCGCCGCTCGAGATAGCGGCTTAGCAATGCCCTGAGAAACTGAAATAGAATTGCAATTGTAGAAATAGAATGAAGACTTATGATTAATCCATTCAATGCGGCGTATTATTTTTTCGTACTCAGATTCGGGCCACGTCGATCGGCCTAATGTAGAGTTATTTTATACTAGCTTTCCGCCCGCGGCTTCGCCCGCGTGGAATTCTGTTATATGGCGCTTTTTAGATTTCCCTCGGGAATATCAATTTTTTTTTAATAAAAGGTAGCCCATGTCCTTCACAGGGTCTAAAGATTGTCTGTGCGAAATTTCATCAAAATCGGTTGAGAGGTTTAAGCGGGAAAGAGTAACAGACAGACAGACAGACGGACAGAGTTACTTTCGCATTTATAATATTAGTATGGATTTTACTCAAATTTGAAGATTAAATAATAAAATATAGACTAATGTGTTTGCAATTTATAAGTGAAAAGCCTGATAAAAGTAGTTTTTGTACATTTCAGTTCTAGAAACGTTGAGTTTTCTTATTCTGGTGCTGTCGGCTGTTTAAGTCAAAAACTATGCCGCATCTGGGTAGCGACAGCAAAATTTGTTGCCGCATTGGATGGGTTAAAGCTTTATTTTTTAAAAGGTTTGTACAAAACTTTTACAAGTCACACATGTTTTTTTTTAAACTGTTCGAGTCGGCGTTTCCATCAGACTACTCGGAGAAGAAAGAACGAAATAAACTCAGAGGTCACAGTTTTTTTTGAAAGTTCGGACATAATCTTGGTTCACATCTTAATATAAAGACCACGAAAAATTGAGTCTGAGATTGTCTTTTGAGGGATGAACATGAGAGAGAGGGACCTGGCCAGTCAGTGCACGCATTTGTCAGAAATCGTTCACCAACACTGGAGTTCAGCTGAATCAAATTAGGCTGAAAACCGGCCCTGTCATAGTTGGGAAAAGGTTATATACCTATACTAGCTGACCCGGCGAACTTAGTTCCGCCTTAAAGGCAATATGACATAACTACTTTTTAAATTAGGATAATTTTAAATAAATAAATAAATATTATTATTCAATGATTCTTTATTTGGGAGCACAATCCTGGCGGTTCTCCGGAAATCTTTAATGTGCTACAATACTCACAAACAACATCCATTGGCCCAATGCGAACGCCATTAAAACGCTGAATCTCAATGAAACGCTGCCCGATTCAAATCAGTATTTAATGAATTTCTTCTTGTGCTTCGTAAATTATCTAGCGCTTGATCTCTGAGGTTTGCTCGACGATTTCGCATTGCCAACCGAGCCGTTTCACGGGCTGCCTCCCTTTGCTCTGGTGAGTGAGAAGCACGAAGTCGAGCCATACTAAGCCTACGCTCTTCAAGTGCAATTTCTTGCTCTTCTTCAGTTCTTTTTTTTTTTGTTTTGTATGGGGAATCATCAAATGACGTCTCCCGCTCTGGGCGGAGCAGAAGAGCGTGTCAGACTTTCATTGTCTAAAACCCACCCGTGTTCCACCACTTGCCTATGCAACGACCAGTGCCATGGTTTATTTTTTAACCAACCCGCAACCCTGTGGACCAGTCCTCGTGGACCCCGTCAAGGTGTGCTGACACCTCTTTGAGGCGCGTGTGAAACACAACGCGCCGTCAACCCGAGCCTGGTTCTTACCAGGAGGCTAGCTGCCTATCGCTCGCCGCCCGCAAGCCCGCGTCTACGGTGGTCGGGAGTCCGATGTTGCCTCCTGACCAGGGCGCTTCCTGCGGCGGTTTGAGGCGTAAGGGTAGTGGGATTTCCGCTCCCTCACGCGCTCCGCCTCCTCCTTTGCCAGCATCACTGCTTCACAGAAGGAGGTGAAAGCTTGTCATGCACTCTTGCTCCGGACTATACCCCGGAACAGGGTCGGACGCCAGAGATCGCAGCCGATCGCCACCACGAGGACACGGCTGTGCTCCACCCAAGCCGGGCAGACCTCCACCATTTGCTCCACCGTGTCCTCAGGGCGATGCACACAGTGGTCACCCTGGCGTTTCCTCCTGCCTTATACGGAACAGGAACCTCCCGAAACAGCCGTGTCCGGTGAGAACCTACGTCAGTCGGAAGGTGAGGACGCCGTGGCGCCTCTCTAGCTACTCCTCAAAGAGAGGACTTTGATGTTTGTAGCGTGCTCAGTGCTGGATTGCGATAATCACACTTTCCATGTCTCTGTCCGCTGTACTGCGATTTTTCGCGGCAACGGAGTTATGCCTCCTCTCGTCACTCCCACATGTGGGCGAGAGATAGTGTTTGTCCACAATTTAATGGATGTTATTATACATATAAAAGTTTCTTTTTAATTATTCTATCTATTAAAAGAAACCTCATCAAAATGTGTTTCGCAGTTTTAAAGATTTAATCATACAAAAGGACATAGGGAAAGAGAAAGTAACTTTGTTTTATAGTATGTAGTGAAGTGGTAAATGGCAATAAGGCAATGCATAATAATAAATGGTAAGCAATACAATATTAGAAATTTTGAAATTGAAGTGTGCTTTGAGGCTTTTATTAAAAAAAATTAAACCGGCAGAGAGTATTTATATTCCTTGCTTTTCACATTCAATCGGTAAGATTTTTTTTAATATGCTGAGTAGTGCAGCAGTGTGTTTGTACTATTTTTAGCAAATGAACCGCTAACTTATATTTTGACTGAGTTGTTTTGCTATTCCATGTCAGTTGCGTTTTGTTATACCATGTCTTATGTCACGTCACACGGGAACGACGGGAACAACGGGAACGGGATAAAAAGTATCCTATGTGATATGTCCTTCTCCCACTTCTTATCTACCTCCCTAACAATTTTGAGCCATACTGGTTAAGCGGTTCTTGAGTTATAAATAGAGTAACTAACACGACTTTCATCTATACTCTGTTTTTTAATCTCGTAGAGTAAATTGACACATACAAATGTCAAATTTACATTATTAATTTTGTATTATTACGTTTTTAATAAGTACCTACACATTATTTCAGGATAACTTATTGTAAAAAAAACGATACTTGATTTTATGAACGCTAAGTTTCGGCACTATTTAAGAATTGCAATAAATTGCCAACACTCGTAATGTCAGTTTAGTCTACGAGATTAAAAAACAGAGTATAGATACATAGACTTCATTCAAATCGGACCAGCCCTTTAGGAGGAATTCAGTGACGTACACACGTACAGCAGATTTAGGAATATACCCATGGAAAGCATTGTCATCTACATTTGTAACAAAGATATCATGCCTATCTCTACCCTAGAGCTCTTGTTTCAGTCTCTTTAAGTTGAATAAAAAATCTTAAATATTTATTTATTTCTATTTATTTTTTTCTCTTTTACTTCATAAGTACAATTTAAGTTAAATAAAAAAAAATAACATATATTTTTCCCTTTTAGTTCTTATGTACAATTTTCTTTTTAAGTAACTACAAAAATTACACTATAAACTTATCTAAAAAAAAAAACTCGTGATTGGCCGGGTTTGAACCGAGGAACACCAGCCATCGCGAGTAGACCATACCACTATCGACTACGCCACAGCCGCTATGTCAAGCCACGCGAAATTAGCGCCCATATTATGCGTGAAATATTGCAAAAGAGAAAACTCGAAAACATGCGCTTGGCCAGACATAAGACTGAGCTAGATCGATTTCTCGTCCCCGAAAACCCTCACATATTAAATTTCAGCGAAATCGTTAAGGCCGTTTCCAAGATCACATGCTTCTTCAAGCGATCAGCGCCATCTGCCGAGCTGATTTGTGAATCAAAACCATCCAGGTCACCACTCAAACGCATACACAAAAATTCATTAAAATCGGTCAAGCCGTTTAGGAGGAGTTCAATGACATACACACGTACAGCAGAATTATATATATAAAGATATTTAGATATCTATATCATCATTTTCTTAACCTTTATAATACCTTTTCTTTACAATATGTAAAGAAAACCCCGTACGACCCAAAAGGATAATAAAGGTTAGGTAAACAGATAACCAAATAAAATATGAAATTTTACATAAGTAATCATCATAGTAACAATAGTAATGAATTTTGAAATAATCTTTTTTTCTGCGAATTAATTGCAACTTCCCCAAAACTTGGTATTTTTTTAAAAAGTGGCAACACTATTTTAGACAGTATTATTATGAGTGATGAGACCGCGTGCCGCGTGCCCTACCCTTCCCTTCGCCCTCGCATGTATGCCTACCGTGTTTCCTACCGCATATGTGTTAAGTTACCTCGCTTTTTCGAAATAACATTTATTTTTTAGGAGGATTTTTTTAAGTTTATCCCGGCTTTGTATTAGTAGAATCAGTTATCGATACCTAACAAAACCTTCACGGATCTAGACAGCATGTAAAAAAAATTAAGGACATAAAGATAATACAAAAACAATAATTGTAATACAACATACATACTTACTTCTATACTAAATATATGTAAGAAGTGGAAAGGTAGTGTTTATATAAACCAAACTTGACCAGACACCTCACATATTCGTCAAATATCATTGGTTGCATGTGAATAACAATTACACTATGAATTACTTTAAAGAGTGCAACTCACTGGAATTTAGCTCAAGTGCTAGTAGATATACAAGTTGTAAATAGTTGCACAGACTGTGCTAACTGGCACGAACACAGGGTTGATGCATAATATTGTAAGTACAACTTTGAAACCAGTACCAACTATTCATAGCCCAGTCCTCTTTCAAATAAATAAATATTATTATTTCCTTTATTTCATTATATGTATGTACACATATAAATTATTATTATTATTACTTTAGGCAAAAAAGGGGCCTACCTCGGAATTTGAGATAATAAGCTGGAAACTCGTATACAGCTTCATTTTAGCGTTCTAAAAATTGTCTGAAAAGTCTCATATTATCTCGTGTCTGCGTCGTAAGTTATTCGAGGTCAGAGGTCACGAAAATCGGTTTTTTGCAATTATCTCCGTTCCTATTGCTCCAATGATGTTAGCACCTATTATTAAAATTGTAGAGCATAAAATTTGCGACAAATTTTGTTCTAAACATTTTTTTATAAAGTCAACCGTTTTTGAGATAGAGAGCTGAGAGCACCCAACGCTCAGGCATATATACTGTAATACAAATTCAACCGTGAATCTCGGTGAATAATACTGTGTAAGCATTAACTATCCTAATAATTTATCCATGCATTTCCATTTTCCATCCTTGTCGCGTCAACGACGATTTAAATAAGCGCGGGCTTCTCTTAACTCGTGCTGGTGGCGCCTCTCTCAAGAGTGCCAAGAAAAAGAAAAAAAAATATATAAGTATGGCGGCCTCAGCGCATACAACGCCGCATCTATTCTAAATAATTTCGAATATCTGACTTTCTAAGGGCTTCACTGGCCAAATAAACCCTCAGTTTCCATATTGGTGGTGTGTCTGTGCTTGACGAGTGTAGGCAGTGAACAAGCAGCATCAAGTCCACATAAAGAAGATAGCTGACCGGCCGGCGTGTGCCCCGTCGTTGGTGATTCCTCTTTTCCTGTCCTGTTGGATCCAGGTTAGTGCTTTGCATGTTTGTTTTCCCTGCTTTGAGACCCTGGGGTTGATAGGAGAATGCAGTGACCCTTCCAGAAAGCATCAACATTAATTATGGTGCCTCCTGTGAGGAATCTTCCTCGCTTAGTTATTTCAAAAATACCTACTATCGGAAATTAAATCTTTCCATTCTCGTTATTACGTTAAATACGTAATTCCAATTATAATTTATTTGTATACTTACCTACTTAAGGCAATTTCAATTTGCCTTTCAAGTTCTAAGTGTCTAAATAAAACCTAGGTCATTCCATGATACCTAGTTATTGTTTCCTATTTGAGACCGATTGACTATTCAATCGTACATTCATACCTCGTTAATTCCCTTGTAATAAGCTGCATTTATTTGTATTCAATAACAAATTGCATAAATTACTTTTAAAAACGTGAGTTCGAAGTTTCTCGAATTTAGTACCGAGGTACCTACACTCGTAGTACTTGTCTCCGGCGGGAGACGGATTAGCTTTGAACTACCTCAAAGTCAAAACTTATATTCTAACAAATAACTTTAAGACGTGTGTGCTTGTATTTCATTTGCGTAATTTTGTATGACTCACGCGTATCGAAAGGGAGTTGCTACGTTTACGTTACGTCGTTACGTCAGTCAATACGTTCGCGCGTGCATTGCTGCCTACCTACCGGCTTACGCTTTTTCCGTTTTACCTACTTTTATAACTTTTATCCTTTTGAGCGTGCGGATATCGTATACCAAGTGAACTATGAGCGAAGCGGAATTAATAACCGCTATTAAAAGGCGGGAATATGAGTTTAAAAGTATGCAGATACTTTACGATTTAGCCAGAACAGTTAAAGAAACTAAAACTAAATTTGCAGCTTTTCGAGCTAGGTACAAAAAGATTGACGAGATTCGTAATAGATTTTTGGAATGCAACGATGATGTTAACCAGTTGCAATTAAAGCTTAACCCTTCGTTTGTTATCGATCATAAAGTGTTACTGTCATTCGATGAGTTGTAATACTATGTTATTGAGTTTGCGGATTCTCTCGATGCGAGCGCAGGTAGCGGCTGTCGCTCGGAATTAGGTCAAGGTCACGTGCGTTCGCAAGTGAAGTTGCCTAAGCTGGAAATTCCAAAGTTTGATGGTAATATAGAAAAGTGGCAAACATTTAAAGATAGTTATACAGCACTTGTTCATAATAATAGTTCATTATCCGACACTGAGAAATTTCACTATTTGCTGTCATGTTTATCTGGTTATGCACTGACATTAGCGAAGGGCGTGCCTGTGACATCGGCAAATTATTCAGTGGTTTTTGCAACTTTACTGGACAGATATGACAACAAGCGTATTCTTGCAACAGCTTATTTAGAAAAAATAATTAAAATTAATCCCATACAAAAACCATCTTTGTCTAACTTATCTGAGTTATCTAACACACTTTATGAATGCGTTAGTGCCTTGCGCGGTTTGTGTATTGATGATTTATGCGAATTTATTTTATTTTACATTGCGTCTAGGCCTTTAGATACAGAAACAAAAAAAAGGTTTGAATTACAAAACACTGAAGAAATTCCGAAATTTAATAACTTCATTACTTATTTACAAAATTACATAAAAGTATTTGAAGTTAGCCAACCAGTTAATATTCCATCATCAAATTCTACAAGCAAACAAAATCGGCCTAATACAAATAAAGATTATTTATCGCGTCAACCAAAATCATCTCTAATTTCTTCCAACAATAATAATAAAGTTAGTCAGATTGTTTGTGTGTGTTGTAATGAAAATCATTCAATCTACCGCTGTAGTAAATTGCATTCTATGAATATGACACAGCGACAACAATTAGTTAAAGATTCAAAATTATGTCAAAACTGCTTAAGGCCGGGTCACACTGTTACCGATTGTAAATCTAAGTCAACATGTTTCATTTGTAATGCAAAGCATAATACTTTGTTACATGAAGAGCATAAGAGTTTACTGTCTCATACTAGTGAACTGGATTCATCCCAGCATCCCGATATGAACACTACTCTAACTGGTGCTACCCAGTCAAACATTTCAAATCAACCTATTAGCACAAAAATTCTTGGTACAGCAGTAGTTCGTTTGAAGCGATCGGATGGTTCGTGGCAGTATGTCCGTACAATTATTGACAGTGGCTCGATGGATTCATTTATTACAAGTAGCTGTGCGCGACAATTAGGTTTACATATCAAGAAATGTAAATTAAATGTAAGTGGCATCGGTCAAAATTATGTGTGTAGCATTAAAGGTCACACCTTCGGTTCAATAATACCTCGATTGAGTGACACTCCTCAGTTCGATATTCAATTAGTGGTTCTACCTAAAATCACATCCCTGATTCCTTCGGTGTCGTTGCCGACAATCGTCAAGGATAAGTTTACACATCTGGATCTCGCCGACCAGGACTTTGATAAATCCGGTCCGATCGATCTGTTGTTAGGAGTAGACTGTTTTGACCAGATATATACTGGCTCACGTTTCAGTCCAGGCCCGGGCTTTCCATGCGCACTCTCTAGTGTATTCGGCTGGGTGATAAGTGGTCAGTTTCTTCAAAACGTGGTAGTTAAAACTCCGGCTACACCCGTTACGCTCCTCGTCGCGTCTTCTAGTGCGCTCGACGAGATCGTTCAACGGTTTTGGGAGTCCGAGGAGCCGCCGAAATGTAAAATTTCCGGTCCCGAGGATGAAATATGCGAACAAAAATATGAAGAAGGCACGTATCGCACCTCCGATGGGCGTTATGTTGTACCAATTATGCTTAAAGATGATGCTCCAGCCTTAGGAGAATCATATAAACAAGCGTTTAATCGTTTTCTAAATTTGGAAAAAAGACTTGCTAGTCAAAATGAGTTAAAAACTGAATACAAAGAATTTATGCAACAGTACGAGGATCTCGGACATATGCAGCCAGTGCAGTCCTCGTCTACTGACTGTTATATAATTCCCCACCATTGTGTAATCCGACCTGAGAGTACCACGACACGGTTACGAGTGGTCTTCGATGCTAGTAGTCGGACTTCGAGTGACCTGTCACTAAATAATATTGTTCATGTGGGTCCAAAACTTCAAGTAGACATCGTTGATCTAATCACAAAATTCAGAATTCACAAAGTTGTTTTTACTGCGGATATTCGTCGCATGTATAGACAAATATTGATAAGACCGCAAGAAAGATGTTATCAACACGTTCTTTGGCGTAATGACCCAACTGAGGTTTTAAAGGAATACGAACTCAATACCGTTACGTACGGAGTTAGTAGTTCTCCTTACTTAGCCATTCGAACACTTCATCAACTTGCTGAAGACCACGGTGCTGAGTATTCTAGTCGTGCAGCACAGGTTATCCGAGAGGAAACATTTATGGACGATATCACCTCTGGCGGATCTTCTCTCGAAGAAACTATTGCATTAAAAAACGATATTATATCGTTACTATCAAAGGCTCAGTTTGAACTACGGAAATGGACCTCTAATGATCCTCGTCTTCTTACAGATATCCCTCAAGAATTCTGTCAAACTTCCAAATCTTTTGATGAATCGGGAAGTGAGTTTGTCAAAATATTGGGCGTTCGTTGGAATCCTGTTAACGATACCTTTTCTTATACGTTTGCTGACTCGTTCGAATGGAAATTCACAAAACGGTCCATACTCTCATTGGTAGCTCGCATTTTTGACCCTCTTGGATGGATTTGTCCTGTCGTTTTTGCCGCTAAATCTTTGCTACAAGATCTATGGCGTTTAAATTTATCATGGGATGAAACTATTCCCCAAAATTTAGTCAAACAATGGCATTTAATAGCTGCAAATTTGTCCGATTTACAAAATATTACTCTCCCGCGTTTAATCATACCTTCAAATCCTATTCAAGTACATTTAGTTGGCTTTTGTGATGGATCTTTGAAAGGTTATGGTTGTTGTGTTTATATCTGTGTAGTTACCAATGAACCCGGTAATGTAACCACGACCAGTTTGTTAATAGGAAATCTAGAGTTGCCCCCTTAAAACCAACAACGGTGAATCGACTTGAGCTAAGCGCAGCTGTGCTTCTAGCAAAAGTTCTATCACACATGTATAATTTACTTAAAGATAAAATTTCCATCGATTCCATTCGAGCTTATTCAAACAGCAGCACTACCTTGTCTTGGCTTAACACTGACCCTCATTTACTAAAAATGTATGTAGCCAATCGTGCGGTTCAGACAACTGATTTAATTAGTCGAGATCGCTGGTACTATGTATCAACAAATGATAACCCCGCCGACTGTTGTAGCCGCGGAGTATCATGTCCAGAAATTCTAGATCACCCGCTTTGGTGGACAGGGCCTTCTTGGCTGAAAGAATCACCTGAGCAATGGCCTAAAAGGCAGGTATTACTTCCGAAGGAGAACTTGCCTGAACTTAAATCAATAGAAAGTAAAAGTCTTCTTGTTACGGATGATGAGAATCCACTTTTGAACTTAATTTCTAAACATTCTTCATTTACAAAAATTCAAAGAATGGTAGCATGGTGTAATCGTTTTGTTTCTAACTCTAAAACGGCCAGGCAAGACCGAAATCTCTCTCCTCTTAGTAGTGCTGAGCTTGAAAAAGCAATGAAAGTGCTGGTTAAATTCAGTCAAGATAATTACATGACTTCGGAAGTTGACCGGGTGCGTAAAAATGAACCTTGTGTAAAATCTATTCAAAAGCTGTCACCTTTCCTAGACGATGATGGTATTTTGCGAGTAGGTGGACGCATCGATGAGGCTCAACTGTCGCCATCTGCGTTACACCCTTTCTTGTTACTTAAACAATGTCCTATCTCTCGAAAGATAGTCGAATATTTACATATAAAATATTTGCATTGTGGCCCTCGCTCTTTACAATCTTTTATTCAAAGAAAATTTTGGATAACCGGATTAAGGCTCCTGATACGGACCGTGTTATCCAAATGTGTCAAATGTTTTAAAGTGAATCCAGTTGCTTGTCAACCAATGATGGGCAAGCTACCTGCAGCCAGGATTCAACCAGCTCGCTGCTTTAGTACCACGGGAATAGATCTGGGGGGTCCCTTTATCATTAAAGAGAGTCGCCGTCGTGGCGCAAAAACTTACAAAGCTTATTTATGTTTATTTGTGTGCCTAAGCTCAAAGGCTGTACACTTAGAAGCCGTAACAGAATTGAGTGCTGAAGCATTTCTTGCCGCTTTAGACCGCTTTGTCTCTCGTCGTGGCATATGCCATACAATAGTAACAGACTGTGGGACAAATTTCGTAGGCGCGAATAAATATTTAAATGAGGTTGCGAATCTGCTTCATCAGCATTATCCAGAAATTTCAAATGGTTTAGCGAATCGCCACATTACCTGGAAATTCAATCCAGCTGGAGCACCGCATTTCGGCGGAATATTTGAAAGTGGTATAAAATCAACAAAGTATCATTTGAAGCGAGTAGTTGGAGCTCAAGTTCTTACTCTAGAAGAATTTTTTACCATATTAGCTAAAATAGAAGCTGTATTAAATTCCCGTCCACTCTGTACTCTATCTACGGATCCTTCAGAGTCTGACGTTCTAACTCCAGGACATTTTCTAACGGGAGGTCCTTTAGTAGCCTTGCCCGAAGAACCGATAAGTGATAATTCGTGTCCTCGATCTCGTTGGATGATGCTTCGGAAAATTACTCAAAGCTTTTGGCGCGTATGGCAACGCGATTATCTTCACACATTGCAACAAAAGAGCAAATGGTTCTTGCCTGAACCAAATATCAAAGTCAATGACATAGTTATAGTTAACGAACCTAATACTCCGCCGATGTTTTGGAAAATGGCTCGTATCGTGCAAGTGCATGCAGGTTCAGACCAGGTAGTTAGAGTCGTTACTCTCCAAACTGCTAACGGAAAGACGTTTCGTAGGCCGGTGGTAAAGGTTTGTCCCTTACCAATTAATTAGTTTATTTTTCCTTTTATATACCTAACTAGAGTATAAGTACACACTGTCTTTAGGTTATTTAAAATAAGTCTCCATATTATCTACACTTATTAACTAGATTTTTATGCATTTTTTCGGCAGTAGCTCATAGTCCAGCTGTTGCTGATTTCACTCTTAATTTTTCGCATTCTTCTTGAAACCCTTGTGGATTTCAGGTGGGGGAAATGTGTAAGCATTAACTATCCTAATAATTTATCCATGCATTTCCATTTTCCATCCTTGTTGCGTCAACGACGATTTAAATAAGCGCGGGCTTCTCTTAACTCGTGCTGGTGGCGCCTCTCTCAAGAGTGCCAAGAAAAAGAACAAAAAAAAAATAGGTATGGCGGCCTCAGCGCATACAACGCCGCGTCTATTCTAAATAATTTCGAATATCTGACTTTCTAAGGGCTTCACTGGCCAAATAAACCCTCAGTTCCCATATTGGTGGTGTGTCTGTGCTTGACGAGTGTAGGCAGTGAACAAGCAGCATCAAGTCCACATAAAGAAGATAGCTGACCGGCCGGCGTGTGCCCCGTCGTTGGTGATTCCTCTTTTCCTGTCCTGTTGGATCCAGGTTAGTGCTTTGCGTGTTTGTTTTCCCTGCTTTGAGACCCTGGGGTTGATAGGAGAATGCAGTGACCCTTCCAGAAAGCATCAACACTCACAATGGGCCTCATACGAAGGCTCAGAGTCACACAAAGGGCAATGGAAAGAGCTATGCTAGGAGTTTCTCTGCGTGATCGAATCAGAAATGAGGAGATCCGCAGAAGAACCAAAGTCACCGACATAGCTCTGCGAGTCGCTAAACTTAAGTGGCAGTGGGCAGGGCACATTGCTCGTAGAACCGATGGCCGATGGGGCGGCAAGGTTCTGGAGTGGCGGCCGCGTACTGGAAGACGCAGCGTAGGGAGACCCCCAACAAGGTGGACCGATGACCTGGTGAAGGTCGCGGGAAGCCGATGGATGCGGGCAGCACAAGACCGGTCATCGTGGAAAGCCTTGGGGGAGGCCTTTGTCCAGCAGTGGACATCTATAGGCTGAGGAAGGCTAGACAGTTTAGACAAAATTAATAACATGGCGAACCAACTAACTACACTAATTTCCTCACCATCTCAGCGTTTATCCCAGTCGCATCCGAAGCTTTTTCAGCTTTGGAGTCTGAGGTCCACTTTTACCAGTCTAACTGCTGATATGGCTAAACTTCGACATTTTCCGTGAAGCGACTGCCGTCTAACCTCCACAACCCGAAGGCGACATCGAAGCATTGCCGCTGACCAATTGTTGGACTTTTTGAGGGCTCCAACAACCCTTAAACGACCGCCACTAGATGTTCGTATGGCAACCGGGACCAACGGCTTAACGTGCTTTCCTAGGCACGACCAGACCAGTGCAAATATTCATATTCATATTCGTGCATATCTGCACTGTGCGGGGATCGAACCCGCGCCACCTTGCGCAGCGGCCGCGTCCGCTACCGCTACGCCATGGAGGCTGTCATCTAACTACACTAATTTGACAGGACTAAATTGATAATTATCTTCAGCTGTCCTTTTGTTAATGAAATAGAAATAAAAAGATACACTGGACTTAAATTCAGTTTAGTTTGTCAATAAGAGAATCAGGACCGTTAATATCATTATTATAAACTAAAAATGTATCACAAATATTTTGCAAAAAGACCAGTACTTATAACTATTTTTTTTTTCTACGACTATTTGGTGATTTGCTTAATACATTACCATAAGTCATATCTCAATAGTACTTATTATTACTAAGTCGTGTTACAATGACCATTTCTACACGGGTAAACCGTACTACAATGAACATTTTTTTTATGACTATGACATCAAAAAATCAACATATGATTATGCCAAAAAGCGCGCTTTATTAGGTTGTGTGGATGAATTGCCTTTGCCTTTCATTTGTGGGATTATACAACCTTGCGCGCGCTGCACTATTTTCGCGCCATTGTTAACTTTTATCTGCACTTATTTCAAGGTCGTAGAAAAAGTTTTGTATGCTACTGTCGCAAACAGCTATTGTAATACTCGTGCTGATCTATTAACAGTTGGTCGCGTTAACTATGGATTAGCCCGCCTGTGTCAATTTCGCCATCAAAATAGATATTTACTCAGCGTTTCCTTGGCAATGAATACTCGACAAAAGAGGTGGCAAGGGCTATTCAGGGGGTATGTCAATATGACAGATTGTTAGTATAGGTTAGCGACAAGCACTTTGCTGTTGATGCTGGAAAAGGACTCACGACAATCACGACTGATAAAACCTAGGTCGTTGACTCCTATTTACAACCGACTTCAAAAAGGAGGAGGTTACTCAATTCGACCGTATATATGCTTTTTTCTTTTAAATGTCATTTTAAAGAGCTTTTTCCTAGGACCCGTAAACTTATTTAGGTTTTTAACACAGGTGTTAAATTTATTACTTTTTAGTCAAGCTCGATTCAATAAAGAAATGTATTAAATTTTGTATTCAGTTTATGCTAAAATAATTCAACAAATAATAATTTTCAATTCACTTATAACTTTGGCGTGATTCCCCAGTGATTAAAACATCTCCTGCACGAGTCTAATCCGGGGGACATATGTAACTTTTCGGTTCACTTCTGATTTTATCTTAAACATCACATTGGTAAATGAGGAAACCTGTGAAATCACCAAGTTTGTGAAGAGGCATTGACGTCAATTGTCTTATTCACAAATTTAAAAAAATAGACTCGGAACATCTGTTTCTTCCTATTTCATTAAGAAAAGGATAGAAGATAACCTCTGTTTAGTCCTGTCCAGTTTGGACGCGATTAATAAAAACATGGTGACTAAGAATACGTCAATTTAAGTCAGTTGCGGACTGATTTGACGAATTAAACCATCGATCACTTATACACTAGATACATAGTCTCGAACAAAACTCTTATCAAAAAT